>VONZ01000289.1:0-600000 GCA_012976165.1 Labeo catla | reverse complement strand
TTATAAAAATCATAATGTCTTTAATGTCAAATACTTAAATTTACCCAGTTACTTTAATTGATATTTTAAACTGTTGTCAATTACAACGACTGTTAAAAATTGTATCTAAATTATACATGTAAAAAACAAAATAATTATAGATTATTGCTCTTTATATTGCAATGATGATTATTAATATCGACATGGAAAACAATATAAAACGTTTTTGTTTAGTTTTGGGCACGTCACATTCTGGCTTCATAGACAAACATGTCGGTCCATGACGTTAGCCAAGTCTAGCACAAATTATGTAAAACCCGCATTATAATCACTGAAATTATGAAATTAATCTTTTATTTACATCATATCTGCACTGTCATTTATGATGAGGCAATTTGCAAATGTGTGCACTCATCAACAGCTCCAGTGTTTTCAGCGGTGACTAATCTTAAGCACCTCTGATTGGCCAATGCATTCCTAAGTTCAGCAGAAACGCGTTTGATTGGTTATAAAGCTCAACGCTGCACAAAACAGCACGTAAAAGCAATCTGATGCAGTGTGAGCGAATCTAAATTTAATTCTGCTAACTTTTCATTCATTTTCTCATTAATTTTAATCATGACGGCCGCAGTACATTGTTTAATTGCGCTGGATCATTTTTTGCTTTTTGTCTTGAATTTATTTGGGTTCATTTTTCCACAAGCCCTCGTTAATTTCCGACCCTGCAGTGTTACAACATACCACAGCATACCTGCTGTTTCTTAAACACTCATACAAGCTTGTTTAAAAGGTACATCATGAGCTGACCATGTTTTTTGTTCCTCTAAGCTTAGTCTATTCACCTGACCATGAAGTAGGAGATTCCAAAATCAGGCAGAGCTTGCCAGATCTGCAGGAACTTCAAGATGGCAGACGTCAAAGAGAGCTGGGCGACGTTCTGATAGGCCTCCAGGATACGAGGGGTTAACTGAAAGGAACAAGAAGAGGTGAAGTGAAACAAACATTGCAGTACATCGTACAACATGAAATAACTGTCAAGCTTCACGGTCATTCTACCTGTTTGGTCTTGTATTTTTTATGGTATCTTGGCGAGACGAGGCTGTGTGTGTTGATGCTGTCGTCAGTTTGTGCAGCGGGAGCTGCAGAGTTGGAACGCTGCATTGAAAGGAACGTCTGGATGTTCTTTACTTCATTCTGATATGAGCTGTCCAGTAACGTCAGGCCTTTGGATGCCAGCTTACAGGCGGCCATCCACTGGGAATACTGCTTCTCCTGAATCAGTGAGTGAGTGAGTAAATCATATATTTTTTTAAATAAATGCAATATGTTTTTGTTGAGTTTTCATTTACAAATGAATGTTGACAGTTACATACATTGTCACATCGCAAGTAGATTTCATTCATGCCCTCTGGTGCCGGAATGAGGAGTTTGATACAGAACTTCTGGCCTGCTACATTGACATCAGGAGCAACCTCACAGCCTAAAGAGAAGCAGATGTCTCAGCTAACACAGCCTCATTACACTCATGAGTGTGTCTGCTTTGGTTTCAGCCTTCACACTGAGGTGTGAAAACATATTCTCATGTTCTACAAGCACCGTGTGGGAAGCTGCCAGCAGAAATGACTCAGTGACAGTAAAACATACATAATGCATTGACTTTAGTTTATTAAAAGACTTCACAAAGCCAGGGGATTTATCTAGCGTACCAATTAGATGTTATTATTCAAGTTTTACTTATCCAACTTAGTTTTTGTTCTCTTTTTCTACTGCAGCATGTTCAGACTCAATCACTTTCATCCGATTCTCTCATGCAACAAAATTGCAATATTGGGTGTAGCCATAATAAAAATAAAATTAATGACCTTTCAGGTTCAGTTGTTGGATGGGTTCTCCATAGCGGTCCTCTTTACTTTTATAATAGGAGATCGATGTGTCCTGAAAGTTGCACCAGTATGGCTTATAACCCTTGAGAGTTAGTCTCTTAGGCCTGCAGGGTGGAAAATGATCAAATATCAAATGATTAAGCACAGTATGTTGTTAAAAAAACATATGTTTAGAGTATATTTTACATGAAAATACAATTTTCATTTTTCATCTTAAATGTTCATGTTTAATCCAATGTGTTAATTGTGGATCATTTGTAATTGTTTGAAATTTAGTAGCAATTTATGAAGACTGTGTCTTTTCAGTAGAATTTGGCCAAAGGAAAGGACCTTACCGAAATATTTTCAAATAGTCATTCAGCTCTGGAGCAGTCATGTTTTCCTGTGAAAGTAAATCCAATTTTTACTGATATCAATCTGTCTGCATCTCTGCAGTTCAACCTTTCCTTCTCTTTTTTTTGCTGTTCTGTTAGTAAAGAGGACTGTGTCTCTCACCAGCATGTCTGTGCTGTTGCTGTCTCCCACCATCTTGACTTCAAGGGATTTCAGGGCAGACTCTAAATCATCCATTCCTTGACAGGAAGAGACCATGTCCTGAGACAAGGACAGTTTTCCTATGTGGTACTGAATAGGAGAGTGAGAAGGAGATGTTTGTGTTTTTTTCTTTAATCTACAATTATTTGAGCTAATCTGTTTTATAGTTGCCTTAGCAATGTTTGTTCTCTTCTACCTGCAGGGCTCCAAACAGCATCATTTCCTCTTCTGTGCAGTCTATGTCCTCCAAGAGAATAGCCCAGCGAGCTTGTTCATACAACTGCGTCAGACGCACTGCATCATACTACAAGAGATTTTAATCTCTTAGCTTGCACAACAGTTTTATGCACATATCTTAACCAAACAACCCTACCTTGGGATCCATATCATGAAAAGTGTAGTATTTGAATCGAAGACATAGTTTGTCATTCTCTTGTATTCCCTGCTGCATTAGTGAACGAGATGAATCCAGCCACCTGCAGGAAACAGAAAAGCATTTATGTTAAGGATCAAATGTGGATTATTATTTTTCACAAGTCTGTGTTTGTTTCTCCGTTGTACCTGGTGTGAATATGTGTCTTGTCCACCACACTGGCCGGCCGGTAGAGTTTAGCGATGACTTCAGGAGCAGGTGAGGGCAAACTGACAGAAAGCATTTTATACACCGCCTCGGTCTTCGGAGAGTCAGCAAAATGAGCCGGCATGCCGTTGTACAGAGCTGGAACAGAGCCTACGTCCAGATAAAATAAAGTGATAACTGCATGTTACTAATATTAAATTTAGGCCTATGCTGTTCTACTTTGGGGTGAGAAGATATTTTTTAATACTTTTATTTAGAAAAGATGCATTAAACTGATCAAAAGTGACCGTAAAGATGTGTATAATGTTACAAAGTATTTATATTTCAAATAGCTTCTGTTCTATTCATCAATAGAAAAAGGTATCACAGTTTCCACAGAAATATTAAGCAGCACGATTGTTTTCTACATTGATAATAATGTTTCTTGAGCGCCAGATCAACATGTTAGAATGGTTTCTTAAGTATCATGACATTAAAGGCTGGAGTAATGGTTGCTGAAAATTCAGCTTTGCATAACAGGAATAAATTACATTTTAAAATGTATTAAAAAAGTTATATTAAATTCCACAATATTACTGTTTTTACTGTACTTTAAATCAAAATCATTATGATCAAGTTAATGCAGCCTTGCAGCATACAAGGATACAAAAGCAATAAAGAATCTTACTGACTCCAAACTTTTGAGTGAATTAGAAGCTTCTTTAAAGTGTATTTTTGTTGCACCTGCGGTTAGAGGAACGTCTGTAAGATCATACAGCTCTTCTGAGGAATCTTTGTCTTTCTTTTTCTTTTTCTCCTCAACAGGACGGAGCAAAGAGAGCTCCTCTGGGTGACGTAAATCTGAAAACAAGGAAGATTTGTTTTGGAAATGGTAACCTGAAAGTCACAGATTGCTTTCAAAGGAGATGTTGGATTCATGATTGATCCTTCACTTACTGAGAACCTTGCAGATGCCCATGACTGTGCGAAATACAGGATTGGAGAAACAGGCTCGCATTTTCAGCGTCAGCCCGTTCGGCAAGCCCAGTCGCAGAGGCTTGTGCTGTGGGCTGAAGATGAGACGGGCGTCGGCGTGGACCCCGCATTTGTCCAGTGTCCAGCCGGTCCGCAGCAACCACTGCTGCTTCTGCTCCCACCACAGGGCATGATCGGACCAGTCCTTCTTCAGATCTAGAAATAAGATAAAATAATGTTTTTGAAAGAAGTCACTCATGCATTTATTAGATCAAAAATTCTGTTTTAATATATTTTACAATGACATTTCCAGCAGCCATTACTGCAGTCTTTAGTGTCATATGATCCTTCAGAAATCATTCTGGAGATGCTGACTTAAGCTTAAAAAACATTTCTTCTTATTATTAGCTCCTTTCAAACAGTAACACCAGTAAACTGTAAAATTATCAGAATGACTTTGCCGGTAAATACAAAAATGTGCTGTTCAAACAGGCAAAAATGTTACGTACCATTCACTGAACAGTTTTAAAATAGCGGTAAATTCTGTGACCATTAGTTCACTTCTAGAACAAAAATTTACAGATAATTTATTTACCCCCTTGTCATCCAAGATGTTCATGTCTTTCTTTCTAAAGGCATAAAAATAAATTAGCTTTTTGAGGACAACATTTAAGGATTTCTCTCCATATAGTGGACTTCAATGGTGCCCGCGAGTTTGAACTTCCAAAATGCAGTTTAAATGCAGCTTCAAAGGGCTCTAAACAATCCCAGCTGAGGAAGAAGGGTCTTATCTAGCCAAACGATCGGTTATTTTCTAAAAAAACCTAAAATTTATATACTATTTAACCCCAAATGCTCATCTTGTCTAGCTATGTGACGCGATTGCATACTCTATGCATTAGGGTATGTGGAAAAACTCCCATCTCATTTTCTCCTCCAACTTCAAAATCGTCCTACATCTACGTCCTACATTGTCCTAAACCCAGTGTTTACAAAGTGAACGTGCAAAGAAGGTCAAACACCCTTTACAAAAAGGGTAAAACAGCGACGTAGGACAATTTTGAAGTCGGAGAAGAAAATGAAATGGGAGTTTTTCGACATACCTTAAATGTCTGGAACCGGAATGCATAGAGTACGCATGTTTACTGAAATGTTTTCCTTAAAAAGCATAATGTCTTCACAACAGAAGAAAGAAAGACATGAACATCTCAGATGACATGGAGTAAATTATCTGTAATTTTTTGTTCTGAAAGTAAACTAATCCTTTAAACGGAAATGTCTAAACATGGAGGGGTATATCTGGTCAGTTTTTTATTAGCGTTCGCATTCATACAGCTGCTTTTGACACCGTATTACACGACTTTAGAAATTTCTTTGCCTTCTGTAAACAGCGCAGAGTAAATGCATCATATGCATCTGAATGTTATGATTGGCCCAGAGTCAGGGTTGGTACAAATGAATTTCTACTTAATCTCCAAAAGTAGCCCAATTGCATTTCGAGGGGGATCCCCCTGGTAAAATACATATCTTTTGGCGGAGTTTCCCTGGTAAAATTAGCTTTCCAGCGGTTAAATATTACGCTTCAACCTGTGCCAACAGTGTTAATGTAGCCCAACCCTGTTGAAAAAACACAATTGTAGGTATGTTTTGGTGCTGGTTTAAGCTGGTCCTTTGCTGGTTTATGCTGGTCCTTAACCAGTAACACGACCAGCATAAACCAGCAAAGGACCAGCATAAACCAGCAAAGGACCAGCATAAACCAGCTAAGGACCAGCTTAAACCAGCATCAAAACATACCTAACCAGCATACCAGCATCAAAACATACCTACCAGCATATGCTGTTTTTTTTCCCACCAGGGAATTGCACGGGAAAAAACTGCGAACTTCAACACTGCCTCAGCGCGTTTTGAACTTGTACATGCTTATATCGGTAATCTTATTCTGCATTCACTCAGAGCACATTACTACAGTAATGTACTGGTAATGTTACAATTTCTCATACCAGTAAATTGCCACAACAAATTTACCGCTGTTTTTGAATAGGTCCTCTTCACACATGATCTCTTAATGGGTAAAACAGTTTCATGTTGAAAAAAGTTAATATTTTTGTTGAAATCATGATACATATTGTGTTCATGTTTCTTCAATGTAAAGTTCCAAAGAACAGCATTTATTTTAAATAGTCATTTTTCTAAGAATCTAAAAGTCTTTACTTTCACTTTTAATTAATTCAGTTAATTCATTCTTGCTTAATTAAAGTTTTAATTATTCTAAAAAATCATACTGATCACAAACTTTAAAATGGTAGTATATGTAAACCTAATACGTGTTGCTGTTATGGTATTAGTGTATAAATTAAATATATAAATATGCATCTTTTTATTAGCAGATATAATAACCTATATTTGAAGCATCTAGAGCATAACTCACTGGTCTGCTCAACTAATTTGAGAATAACTCCGCCAATGTGCAGGTCAGAGGTCACGCTGATCTTGATGGGTGGGGCATTAGGACCAAGATCCTCCACTGTGACTGTAAGGTCCCACGCTGCCATTCTGCTGCCAAGAAATCCCAAAAATATGGAAACAGCGAGGTTTGATTAGACATAAGCTGTTCTGTATGCTAGTGCAACAAAAGTATCAAAGATCTGAGCATAAACCAAATTTTAAAAGGCGTGATGAGCAGCTGTATATCACATGCTTAGCATGATCATACTGATGGTAATGGTGGTGACACATCACCAGATCATGTTTCATCTACCCTGTGAGTATGATCATGCTGCTCCTAGTTAAGTTTACCGAGGCTGATAGTTCCCGTTTATACATGAATCACATGGAACCACATTTCCTCTTTTGGTTTAATCCACCAACGCATGTAATAGGGTGTGTTGGTATATATGTGTCGGTCTGCATGTGGGTGTGTGTGTGTGATCGTTCTGAATATAGTTAACTGAAACTGAAAACTGAAGTAGACTCAAGCTCGAGAAGATATTAAAATGTTATTTAACAACTCAACTTAATGTTTTTAATCTGTAACATCAATGTCACTGAAACCTCACAATAAAATAAATTCATGTAGACACAACACTGCAAAATATGTCAACGTGTAGATAATATACAGTTTATATTAATAAAATGCTTTAGATGTAAAACAATCTTATATTGATGTTAAATATCTTAATATTGTATTATATTGTTAATTTCTATTCTAAATGATTAACTGTTTGTTAATGATCTGAAATGAAGTGACTAAAGAAATATCTCACTGTTATTGTTTTAAATTACTCACTCATTTAAATAGCTCAAAATATAAGTCAAATGATTAATCATTTTGTTACCTTTTCTGTTTTACTCTGGATTTGCCGATGATAGTGTCTCCCTCTTGCTCGGTCAATTAAATACTGGTAGGTCTCTTTATGAGATACACAGACAAATACACACTCATATGGTCAAGACACCTCTGCTGTGTGAAATCAGTTGTGGTTTTTCAGGGTATGTCAGAGCTGACAAAAAAAAGGGTGTTCCTCTTTCCTCAGCTTCCGCGTAACGGAACTGTGTACAACCGTGTTGTTTTCACACTAAATGTGCTCTTACACAAGACAACAAAAACTCAGACTCATGATGGTTATATGGGCATGAAAGTACCACAGAGACAACTGAGTGAAGGAATTATGTATTGTTGGTTTTCACAGTGTCAGATGATGCTATAATAAAATTATTGATTTTATCAGTTGAAACAATATGTATTTTTTTGTGTGCAATTTCATGTTTACCTAAATCTGTTTTAAAATGAGAGTAAATGCAGTATTTGTACATAAAAAAAACTTTACCTGTTCAAGAACAGAACTCACAATTATTATTCTAATTTTCTGGCTTGTGTTTTAGAAATAAATAAATTAATTGATAAACATTATACACTGCCAGTATCATTAGTGCTGTCAAATCGAATAATTGCGATTAATCGCATCCAAAATAAAAGTTTGTCTTTACATATGCGTGTGTACTGTGTATATTTATATGTATATATTTAATAAGTATATATGACATATATATATATATATATATATGTAATATAAATTCTGATAAGACAGAGATATTACTTATTGGACCAAAAAACAGTACACAGAATCTTTGGACTTACAATTTACAACTAGACGGATGTACTTTTACTTCCACTACAGTCAAAATCCTAGGTGTTTTATTAGACAGCAACTTGTCTTTCGAAAATCATATTTCTCATGTTACAAAAACAGCATTCTTCCATCTTAGAAACATTGCCAAGCTACGAAACATGTTACCGGTTTCTGACGCAGAAAAGTTAGTTCATGCATTCATGACCTCTAGACTGGACTATTGTAATGCACTGCTAGGTGGTTGTCCTGCATCTTTAATAAACAAGCTACAGATAGTCCAAAATGCAGCTGCTAGAGTCCTTACCAGGTCAAGAAAATATGATCATATTACCCCAATTTTAAAGTCTCTGCACTGGCTATCTATTAGGTTCTGCATCGGCTATAAAATAGTACTTCTTACCTATAAGGCACTTAACGGTTTAGCTCCTGCATACCTAACTAGCTTTCTACCACGCTACAATCCATAACGCTCCCTAAGGTCGCAAAACTCTGGACTGTTGGTAGTTCCTAGGATAGCAAAATCCACTAAAGGAGGTAGAGCTTTTTCGCATTTGGCTCCCAAACTCTGGAACAGCCTTCCTGATAACGTTCGGGGTTCAGACACACTCTCTCTGTTTAAATCTAGATTAAAGACACATCTTTTTAGCCAAGCATTCAAATAATGAATCTCATAAACTTTTCCTGCAGTTATATCTGATCAAATGTTCATTATTAATCTTTTAGCTCTGGTTTAACAAATCTTTCTTATCTAATCTTATAGTGTTCTTTGTCTGTTTGATTACGTCATTAATTGATCTTTACCACACATCTCTGCCATATGTACATCAAGCTACTACTACATATGTTGTAAAAATGTTAATTTGGTGTAAAGCTGCTTTGCAACGATATGTGTCGTGAAAAGCGCTATACAAATAAACTTGAATTGAATTGAATTGAATATATGTCAAAACGATTAACTGCATCCAAAATAAAAGTTTGTGTTTGCATAATATGTGTATATTCATGTATATTCATAATGTATATATCCATAATTAAATACACACACATACATGTATATATTTAAGACGTATATGTGATTTATAATTAATAGCGTCAAAACGATTAATCACGATTAATCGCATCCAAAATAAGTTTGTGTTTACATAATATATGTGTGTACTGTGTATATTTATATGTATATATACATACACATACATATTTAAGAAGTATATGTGGCATATATTTACATTTATGTTATAAATTAAGTGTATAATTAATGCTGCAAAAAGATTAATTACATACAAAATAAAAGTTTGTGTTTACATAATATAGGGTGTGTATATTTATGTATAATTAAATACACGCACATACATGTACATATATATTTAAGACATATACATGACATACATATGACATACACACACACACACACACACACACACACATAAATGCTGTCAAAATGAATAATTGCGATTGATCGCGCATCCAAAATAAAAGATTATGTTTTCATATTTTGTGTATTTAGTATTTATTTATGTATTTATAAATGCACAAATATACATGTACATCAGATGTGTTTCTTTAATATCAGCATTTCTTTCTGGCTACTTTGTACAGGTTTCTAAAAGTACTGGTACTTTTGTTTGGGCTGAGGCTGGAATTTAGCGAGTTTGAAGTAAAAGTATTTGATGGACGATGGCTTTTAGCTGGTTTTGCATCTGAACTCTTCATATATATATACTCTGATTACATATACACCTTGTAGTCGCTAGATGTCAGTAAAGGATGAATGATGTTGATCCGGGACATTCCAAATAACAAGAAGCGCTTAAAGCGATTGAATTCATGGACCCCTACATATTGGTATAGTCCCATTTGCTTTCATTGTATCAGACAGTTGAGTTTCAATTTCACTACTGTAATTTAAAAAAAAAAAAAGCCTGTAAACGGCTTGTTACAACTGACACCAAATCGAAACAAGGATAAAATCAAGGCGCAGACGGCAGACATTCGGGCTTTAAAACTTTAAAACTGCCAGTTGTCGAGACAGACCAGACTATGGCGTTTCAGATGTCAAAACTTGCTGCTCGTGTTTCGCTCTCCAAAAGCGTTGGGTTCATATCCAGCGCTGGAAACAGATGTCCGAGTCATCTCAATTTCATCAGCAGACTTGCACATCGCTCCTTTCATGCACTCTGCACCGCAGGCAGGGGGTCTGCGAGTATCAAAGTGCTGCCTTCCCCGGGGCTCTTACGTAAAACAGACAGGTGGGAGAAGGTTTCCACGGCCTCTAAGTCACTTCACAGGCAGAGTGGATGGGCTGTTAAGCCGAACCGCACCACCAGGGTGGTTGTAAGCGTCATCGGGGTCTCAGCTGCAGTGTTGGCCTCTCTGAGCACGAGCACGCTGCATGCCATGAACGCGCGGCCCGACCTGAACCTGGATTCAGAAAGCAGTGACTGGAAAGAGGCAAAGAGTGAGTCTCTCCCTAGAGAGTGTACAGATGTCAGAACCGCTGGCCAACACACACTTCACTGACAGAGAACCAGAAATAAATATAATTGAGCTAAATAAGTAAGAAAAATATTACCGTCGTTACAGTTATATGGCTCTTGGGTCACACTGAAGGACACTAATTTGAAAATGACTACATTATCTATCACTAGCTACTCAACTACTCAAGCAAACATCTAAGTTTTCTGTTTTAACCGCCCAAATCCACTTTTGACCAATCAGAATCACTGTATTTATAAATAAAATGTAAAATGAAATTCAAATATTTTTCTTTTTATTTATATTATATACTTGGTTGGCATATTTGTCTTTGATAGAGAAGCTCTGCTCCATGGACAAGGAGAAAAGGAGGGAAGTGTACAGGGTTGACTTCATTCCTCTGGAGAAGATTCCTGTCTGGAGTCCATCAGGTGAACAAAACACTCGTAATGTATAACAACACAAAAAGTGAATCTATTTGTCTTAATCCTAAAGCAGTTTAACCTGTTTGGAGTCCAGAATTTTTTTTGAAGGACGAAGACATGAGTACATTGTTGTATGTAAACCAACTTATATAGGGGTTATTTTGTGTAAATACATGTTAACATTACTGTGCTTCCTCTTAGGTGTCTCTTCTCGTGAGCCTCGGTACAAAGTCAATGAAGAGCTGAATAAGAAAATATCCCTCTTTACCGGTG
Source organism: Labeo catla (assembly GCA_012976165.1). Taxonomy (NCBI): domain Eukaryota; kingdom Metazoa; phylum Chordata; class Actinopteri; order Cypriniformes; family Cyprinidae; genus Labeo; species Labeo catla. The sequence goes on along the minus strand of VONZ01000289.1, from coordinate 588,767 downwards.
ACATTACAAAACTGGAAATAGACGCAATCGCTAATGCAGGTGAGAACTGAAGTACAGGGAAATTCATAGTCTAAATTACCTGGTCTGCCAAATGATTTTATTGTTTCCCAAAAATGCTTGTGCCTGGCAATATATCATAAACTTAAAACACAGATTCAGCAGTTTGTTGCTAAGAAATACGCTACTAGTCCAAAGTTTTAATGTTTTTTAACAAAGTCTCTTCTGCTCATCAAGCCTGCATTTATTTGATCCAAAGTACAGCAAAAACAGTAAAAATTTGAAATATTTTTACTAAATAACAGTTTTTTATTTGAATATGTGACCACGGACCACAAAACCAGTCTTAAGTAGCAAGGGTATACTTGTAGCAATAGCCAAAAATACATTGTATTGGTCAAAATCATAGATTTTTCTTTTATGCCAAAATCATTAGTATATTACGTAAAGATCATGTTTCATGAGGATATTTTGTAAATTTCCTACCGTAAATATAACAAAACTTAATTTTTGAATATGCATTGCTAAAAACTTAACTTGGACCACTTTAAATGTGATTTTCTCAATATTTTGACACTTTTGCACCCTCAGATTTCAGATTTTCAAATAGTTGTATCTCGGCCAAATATTGTCCTATTCTGACAAACCATACATGAATGGAAAGCTTATTTTTTATTTATTAAAAATACTTTTATGACTGGTTTTGTGGTCCAGGATCACATATATTTTAAAATGTAATTTATTCCTGTGATCAAAGCTAAATTTTCAGTATCATTACTCCAGTCTTCAGTGTCACATGATCCTTCAGAAATCATTCTGATATGCTGATTTGCTGTTCAAGAAACATTTATTATTATGATTATTATTATCCAAAGATCAGCATTCATCTGAAATAAAAGGCTTTGGTAACATTATACACTATACCATTCAAAAGCTCGAATATTCAAATATTTTTTTGGGCAAAGAAATGATAGAAATTAATACTTTTATTTAGCAAGGATGCTTTAAATGATCAAAAGTGATGAAGACATTTATAATATTACAGAAGATTTCTATTTCAGATAAATGCTGTCCTTCTGAACTTTCTATTCATTAAAGAAACTTGAAAAAAATTCTACTCAGCTGTTTTTAACATAATAATAAATGTTTTTGAGCAGCAAATCAGAATATTAGAATGATTTCTCAGGATCATGTGACTGGAGTAATGATGCTAAAAATTCAGCTTTGAAATCACAGGAATAAATTACATTTTAAAATATATTCATATAGAAAACAGTTATTTTAAATAGTAAAAATATTTCCAAAAGTCTTATTGTTCAAAAACTTTTGATTCGTTGTGTATGTATTTTTTTTTTTCCCCACAAAGAGTCTAATTAGTTGTTTTTCTATAACTGCAAGAGTCATTTTTGTTGAAAATATGCAGTGCACAGGAGGATTTGGCATTAGTTGAGCTTTAGTGCTCTAGGCCCTGTTTTCTCTGAATGAACACTGCTCTATATAGTATTAAGGCAGTGAACCTTTCATCTTCTTGGTTTGCAGCACTAAATGTCTATTTGAGTTTAGAAAACAGTTCAATTGAGAAAAACAAAGCATCTTCTCAGACATATAGCTCTTTTTCCAGTACTACTTTAATAAAAGTTGCCATTTAGAAAGAGCAGAAACCATCAGCAATCCTCATCGGTAGATGTCATGTCACTAGGTGGAGATAGAGCTTACTTGTCTGTGTGTGGTATCAGTCAGTCTCTTTGTAGACACACCTGAAGGTTTCGTAACATTCATCTGCATTTGCGAGTTTGTTCTTGGCAGTTGCAGAACAAAGTGACTTTCAGGAACTTTCAAGCTTTTCACATTTGCATCCTTTAAATAGCTAAAAAGACAAGTCAAGCACTAAGATGACAGACTGAAAACTCCCTCAGTTGCATCTTAGCAAAGATGCACCTGCAAACTAGTCAGAATAGCTATATTTAATTTTGCCAAAGGAAACAAGGATGTGAAGGACATATTTACAGCATAATCAGTTGGTTGTACTGTTGTGTACATTGGTGATTTAGGACTATACATCTGTCCCTCACAGTCTTGTTTACAGTCGTGTTTAAATAAATATGTCGTCTACCCTGACTAAGGTCCATTTTAGGTCAAGAAATGAATCAGTTTGGTAATTAACATACTGCTATTAGAGTCAGCATATTCCAGGTATTTAGCATATTGACATTAGCATATTCATACAGCGTTAGTAGAGTGCTCAGGTTTATTATTTCTCCATCATCAGCTCTAAGCTGCCATAAAGGAGAGCAATGACTGGCTGATGTTTTAGCAATCGTATTACCACAGGACCTTCTGCTTACTGCTAGTCAGCCTAATGGAGCTCATTGAAACAGGTGTGCGGAGAGATTGTTTTCAGACTTGTTTGGAGCATGAGCAGAAAGAGAAGAAGTGGGCGAGGAGGAAAAAAAAGCTGAAAAGGCAAAGGAATAAGAGTGGGCATGGAAAGAAAGAGAGAAGTTTGTCTGACAGGGCATTGATTCATCTCTCCCAGTTGACGCATTGATCGGTTGGCCGTAGGTCTCGGTGTAAAAGCGTGAGGATTAACAGACTGTCCAGTGGTCATTAATTTAGAGGTTGGAATGAACTTCCCAGGACTGCTAAGTGTGCATCTCACTCACCAAAGGACCTAAGTGAGCACAAGCATGCACTCTGAGATGATTGTACCTGTATGTTTTTATAGCATGTTGCTCTATAGATTTTGCAGGTGTTACTTGATTTCACTCACATTTTGATCAAAGGCAAATGTTTTAGTTTTTTTTTTTTTTTTTAACATTACTTTTAGTACATTTTTGATGTTTTTTTCCAGTCCAGTATACTCAAAAAATATGTATGCCTAAATTTAAGATGTATGTATTTGAGTTGTACTGTATGTACAATCTTGTTACAGTTTTAACATGAAATAATTAATTTAATATGATGCATATTTGTCACATAAATGAAAGATTTATGCACAAAAAAATATAGCATAGTTTTTAACATTTATTTGATTTAAAAATATTTTCAGCATGAATGCATTCCATTCATAATCAGCGTAAATATGTTAATTGCTTAAATACAAAAAGAAAAAGAAAAAAATACATTTATTCAGTTAAAAATTATCAGCATAGTTAAAAAATATGACTAGATTCAGCTAGTAAAAATGGATGAGATGAGATTTAGATGAGATGAGATGAACTGGATTTATTGATAAGTATATAAATTATTATGTATTTTAAAACACAGTCCATTCATTAGTACTGTTACAAAAATCATGCCTGTTTCATTTATGTATGAATGAATTACATTAAGTTTATTAGTTTTTGTTAAAACTGTGTAGTTCAAATAGATGCAAATTTTATAGGCAGTTCAAATACATAAATGTAAAATTTAGGCCTAAATATTTTTTGAGTGCAGCACGTTAATGTGAAGGAAATTATGCATGCACTGTTCAACGAAAACTCACCATTTATTATTCAGTGAATCATGCATTTGACCAGCCACCTTACTTAATGTAACAGTGCAGTGATTATTTTGCTTCCATTTATCTTTACCTTTTCATCTGTTGAACCTGCTACAGCAGGGCTGAGCAATATTTTTGGGAAAGGGGCCACAAGGGTTTTAAGTGGAGAGTGGGGTGGCACATAATAAAATTACCTTTGAGATGCAATGTTCTTCATGATTGGATCTTGTGTTCTAAAAGCTGAGAGAAGTCTATGTACTCATTCTGATAATGACACATAATTTTCTGAAGCATGTTTGACTAATGGGGCCACTCAGTTCAATTTTTGAACCGCGCTCAGTATTGCTCTACAAAGGTAGACTGATTTCACCAGGCATAATACAAGGTTTATTTTAATTCCGTATACCTCCCTGGTGAGTTTGTGATTCATATTTACACAGTGGTAAGCTAAGAGCCTCTAAGAAACATTATAGGAATAGTTAAAGGTCACATATCATGAAAATCTGACTTTTTCCATGTTCAAGTGCTATAGTTGCGTCCCCAGTGCATCTATCAAGCCAGAAAACATAAAAAAAGGACAATCCAGTAACTTGTTTTGATGAGCCTTTTTTTGCAAGCATGTGAAAAAACGTAGGAAGAGGATCTTATTATAATATTACCGCCCCTTATTCTGCACGTTTCCACCCACAGTGCCATCATTTTGTTTTTGGAAGCGACAACGGTGTACCAGTTTTAATGCCATGGCAAAAGTTCAAGCAAAGCATGCTAAGTGTTCTGTGTTTGGCTGCACAGACGAGCACAGAACACTATTTAGACTCGCAGCCTCAGAGGAGATGAGAGCAATGGATTTATTGATTTATTTACTGTATATTACGCTGCTGCCACATGGATTTAATATAAACGTGATTTCTTTCCCAGCTGTTTACCTTCACAGACATAACCAACTGTTTTTGTAACTCCTGTGTGTTTTTAACATGAACTTGTTTGTATTTGACAGTTTAAGCGCAATAAGACATGAAAGAGAACTTAGTTTTGTACTCGCATGCCAAGTGACAGTCTTTCTGTGTGCATGCTTCGGAAGAAGTTTAAACTAATATGGTTTAAAACGCATGATTTCAGCACAATAGAAATGATAATCAAAACCAAACTGATGTTTTTTATCAGAGTGTCTGGCTACGTTCACACTGCAGGCAAATGTTGCCCACATCCGAATTTTTTTTTTTTTTTAAAACTCAGATGTGACTTGTCATGACAGTGTGAACAGCACAAACCGCATGGAATCTGATCTTTTCAATTCTGATTTGTGCCACTTCCATATGTGGTACTAAATCCATTGCAGGTCAGATGTTTTGCAATGCGACCGTCAGATTTCATGGAACTTTTACGTTACTCTAGATCGATATTTGTCATAATGTCATGCTGACGGGAGACACTTTAAAGGAACCGTATGTAAGAAATTTATTTCAGTTAATCATAAAATGGCCCTGACATGTCACTAGACATTAAGAAATCATGTTCATTTCAAATACTTATATCACTGACAACAGTGGTCCGGCCAGGATTTTGTCATTTAAAAGTGAAAGTTGCAGCCCTCAACTGATGTTGATGTTGTCATGTTGTGTTTTGGTCTGAGGCGCCACCCTCCAGCTATCTACCAATCACAAAGTCAGTAGAGTTTCGTCATCCGGGTTGGCAGCTCTGCTCTAGTTACAGCTGCAGCTACGAACGTGTCGGATAAAACATGTATAAAGTTACGAAACCTAAAAGACCTCGTTATGAATCCGAAGTACGTCGTGACAAAGTCCGAAATAAAACAAGGATTTGTATAGGAGATGCCTTTGACAGATGGAGACGGCTGAAAACGGAGAAGAATTTTGTTGGTATAGGCTAAAAGCCCCGTGCTTCCGTACACAGTGGATTTTCCACGGTCGCCCGTGCTAAATGCGTTCATAAAAAGCTTTATATCGCACCACTAGCACGGTATGAAAACAATCTATGTTCCGACTGAAATGTGGTATTACAGTACATCTTTACGAAATATTTGGCTAATCGCCTTTAGTAAATTTTTGCGACACATAATTACTTCGCAAAACATCTCTCGTGAAGCATAAACATAAGTAACAGAAGAAAAAAAACCTTATTGTGTAGGACTCGTCACTTGCCATTGGAAGCTCCTTGTAGCAGCCTACGTTCCTGCGGAATCCTGCAGCTTAGCTGGCAACCTCGAGTCGGGGGGGGGAGGGGATACACCGTTCTACAGTATTTTGAAAGTGATTGCAGTACCAGTTTTGGCCACAATCCTACATACGGTTCCTTTAAAGATTTTACATACCCAAAGTTATCAAGACAGTTGTGAAAGGTAATCAGTGCAAGTGTGGTGTGTCAGAGCTTGGAAGTATTGCAGTGTCAATACTATATATACAAGCAAACCATGAGGTCTCGTATCATAGCAGTTTCAAAACTCTGCTGTCTTTTGTCACATCCTTTTGTTTTTTTTTAATATTGCCTGTGAATAATGTCAATGGATCACACTATAAATAAACGTGTATCGCTTACCTTATGTCCTCCATGTTTACTTATGTATGACAGCGCACTGCGCAAGTGTTGCCAAATCCACCGTTTCCCTGCGGAATTGGGCTACTTTTTCCACTATTGCCGTGGGTTGTTTTCCAACTTTGTGGATTGACGCGACCCCGCTAACGTGATATTTACCCACCTGAACATGGTTGGGCTAGTTTTGGAGTAGTTTTAAGAAACAATTGGGTGGATTTTGTCGTGAAAACCCGGAAACCCTGTTTGTATCGTTCTTTTGCGCATGAGGGCCAGTTCAGAACCATGATCTGTTCAAACTGGAAGTCTGATATTGGAGCAACAGTGTGAACAGCTACATATGAAAAATTGGAATTGAGCATATTCTGGAAAAGGGGGTGGGGAAAAGCTAATTTGCATTTAAAGAGACATGCGTGAAAACAGAGTGTTTTTGCTTCCACTCAAAATAGGCATTTTAAAGTGATATAATAAATGATCGATGGGGTATTTTGAGCTGAAACTTCACAGACACATTCTGGGGACATTCTGGAGTCTTATATTACTTATATCTTGTAAAAAAAGGCATGATAGGTCTCCTTTAATATTCCCAAGTATAGTGTTTCACTATAGCAATTTTGTTTTAAAATTTTAGTAGCTGTAGTACACAGAGGAATCCATATCAAGGGAAATGTGGCATGCTCATATGCGCATATTACAGAAAACTCTCATGAAAACACCTCATTTTAAGTTAGGTGCTATTGAGCGATTGCCTCAGTCCAACAAACATCACGTAGTGCAGTATTTCCCAACCCTGGTCCAGTGACTACACAATTTGGACGTCTTGCTTATCTGACATACCATTTCAGGTCTTTGAGTCTCTACTAAAGAGGGTTGGGTAACAGGTCTGTGTTTTATTAAAATGTATCACTGAGATGTAAGTAGCACCAAGCAATGACTTTCCTTTGAACAGAAAAGCACTGGAGATCGATCATCTCCAACATGCACTTAGATGTTTGGCGGCATCTTTCACTGTAGAGAGAGAGAGAGAAAATACTCATGGTTGCCATATTGGGTGAACTGAGTAAAAATATTGTGCAGGTTTTGAGTTTGATTGAGTGGTTTGGATCCTTTATTAAATGCTTGTTGAGGCTCGTTAGGTGCTACTGAGCGATAACAGAGCTATCGAATGACAAAACAATTTCAGGATGATTGACCCGTGTGCCCGTGTTTTTGATAGACTCTTATCAAGGTCAGAATTAAACAACCGTTGAACTGAGCAAAAACGTACAAACACGCGTTCTTTGAAACTTTGAGAACTCAATCAGTCAATAGTGAGCGTGATGGAGAGGTGGGCTGGAGTGGGGAGGACTGTTTGTCTGTTGTTCTCAATAAAGATTGGATTTACAATAACATTGCCTCCACCCCCTGTCCTCTCTCTCCTCCCTCTCACAACATTTTACAGCTCTTGGCTCCTGGATCTGCCCTATAAAACACCGTAAACATAAAATCCACAAGCACTTAGGAACTGTCCTTCCGAGAGCAGGGGTGGAGGGAGGGATAAACATCCTTTTTACGCCACTAGCCATCCATCGCTCTGTCAATCCACCCATCCATCTAGTTAGTGGGAGAGGATATACTGTCCCGTATTGGTTTATTAAGATGCATTACATGGGGAATAGTGTATTGTGATTAGGATTGTGAGGAAAAACCGCATGCCCTTGTCGGTTTTACAACTGAAAAGTACACAAAAAGAATAGAATAATATTATATTATTATTATTAGAGAAGGTTGTGATGTAGGATCATAACCTCGAAACAGAATACACAGTGTTGTTTAATGAATGTTATTTGGAGTGTCGCCTCACAATGTTTGCTCATGGGAGAAACTGCATTTGCGCTCCATGTTTATTCATATTCTGTTGGGAATTAAGAGCGAGTGTTCGGAGTGATATTCCAGACACAGATATAGAAACGGATCTTATCCTGGATAAGAGTGGCGCCGTATTGATTTGAATTGGATGGATTTGATAAAAAGCAGAAAAAAGTGAAGGGCGCTGTGAATGGGCTGAAGGTTACTAGTTATTTTTTTGAAATTTCTACTTTTGACTGACAGCGGAATAATCTGGAAAGCCCCAAGATGTGTTGCGCAGAACTCTATCTTTACCCTCAGCCAGAAAAATAGCCCCACAGATAGAGGAGCGAGGCATGACAGAGGATGAGAATGAAGGGAGTAATACTGCATTTCTGCCTGCGCAGTTTTAGCCTTCACTGCCGGGTAAGACGGTATGCATAATTCACACTGATATGTCTTCCTTTCACAGAAAGCTTGTGATATTCACACAGCTTTAGCAGGGAGTGTGGATAGCGCCACACAGGCGTATGTAAAATGTGTAGACATCTCTAAATAGGTCTGAAAATGCAGCTTATTTGTCAAAGAGCATAAGCCATTAAATCTGTTATCTGTTGCAAATGAAGCTCAGCATCCTTAGCTGGTGGTTCAGACCCCTCTCACCAGCGTAGGCGAATTTAAAATGAGTTCACACTGAGAAATCTCACATCTCTCAGCATATGCCACATTGTTGCTAATTGGAAACCAAGCTTGTTGGAGGGAAATGGTTGTCACACTCGCAACCCTAATAAATTCATTCTGTTTGCGTCGCTTAGAAAATTTCAATTCAGTGAAATGGCTTTTCTTTTATAAAGCGTTTTAGCCAATTTAGTTTGTTTTGTTGAATTCTGTGGGAATTGGAAAGAAGAAAAAAGGTTTAAACATGCATGTGAGCAATGAATATCAATTGAATGAGAATATATGGGCCATTCTACAGAATTGATGCAAACTGCTGTTCCACAACCACAAAATGCATTTAAAAAGCAGTTAAGTATTCAAATCTTAGATGTTTAGTTGAAACCCACAATAATTTTTAAAATATAAGTCAGCTTATATATATAAAATCATCATTTAGTGGGTACTTTGAAACGGGAGGTGGCTGCCCCTCACCCTCACCCCTAAATTTCAACTTATAAAAATCATATTGAAATAATTTTTGCATTTTATTCCATTGTTGTTTTAAAAAAGTGAAGTATAAAAGAATGTTTTATATTTTCTTTGTAAATTGTGAAACTATGTTAAAAAACGTGTCCTGCGTTTTCATGTTTTCACTACTGAAACAGTGTATTTTTTAGTCCCACTGGCTAAGACTGATTTTAACTACACCCCTACATTTATGATCAGGAAATATTCATTTCTGTCTCTCTCATAGCTACATGGTGAATAGATAGGACCCATCATTTTGAGGAAAATGTGTTCAATAGTATGAAAAATCTGTCTGTAACTTTAAAGAATGTCCCTAGCGAACACCATTTTTCTATGACTTAACACTTTTTTTGGGAGTTATTCTATAATATTTAGTTTTTATATGTGTGGAACTGTTCAGAACTATGTGTTGATTAGCATCTTTGAGCTAGGTTCAAAGTGTAACAGTAGGTATCACGACCTAAACCTCATTGTTTCAGTAGTGACAAAAGGGAACACATAATCTTTTATTTAGGGGAAATAAAAATAAAAAATAATGTATATTGAAATATCAGCTAAAATGTTATGATAGTGTTTGGTTCAGTGTATATTCAAACTAACTTAAGTTTGAAATCAGAATCAAAAACTTTTTGCCTTTTACAAAGAAAAATTGGATTCAAAATGCAACAAATCTCATAAATCACACTTAAAAAATTGTTCAAATTGTAATTGTTACTGATTTACCTCTAATTTCTTTTAATATTATAGCAAAAAATATATTTACAATAAAATCTTAATAGCTCAGTATAACCCTTCTCATTAAATTATATGTTTCGGTAGTGACAAATTTGGGGAGAGGACAAATACATTTTTCTGCGAAAGTCTGGGAACCGCTTACAGAATCTGTGAAAATGTGAATAATTTTAACAAAATAAGAGAGATCATACAAAATGCATGGTATTTTTTGTTTATTAATGTTTATTAATGAGTAAGATATTTTACGTAAAAGATGTTTACATATAGTCCACAAGATAAAAAAGTAGCTGAAATTATTAAAATAACCCCCTTCAAAAGTTTGGAAACTCTTGGTTCTTAATACTGTGTGTGGTTACCTAGATGGTCTACGACTGTTTTTTTTTTTTGTTTTGTTTTGTAATGCTTGTTCATGAGTCCCTTGTTTGTTCTGAACAGTTAAACTGAGCACCGTTCTTCAGAAAAATCCTCCAGGTCCTGCAGATTCTTCAGTTTTCCAGCATCTTTTGCATATTTGAACCCGTTCCAGCAAAATATTTTGAATTTGCAGATAAGTTGTACTTAATTTGTTTTCCGGAACACATGCAAGTATCTTCTGTTGCTTTCGAAGGGCAGTAGTAAATGGAAAAAAATTATATCCCCAACCCCCCCCGCGCTCTTAATGCGTCATGTTTCCTTCTGGAGCATCAGTGAATGTTTGAACCTTTTTTAATAGTTGTTTGAGTTCCTCAATTGTCTTCAGTGTGAAAAGATGGATCTCACAATCATACAGTCAATGCTGCAAAGGGTTCAAATATGCAAAAGATGTAACCACACAGTTTTAAGAACCAAGGGTTCCCAAGCTTTTGAAGGGGGTTATTTTAATAATTTCAGCTATTTTTTTTTTTTGGTCTTGTGAACTATATGTGAACTTTTATGTAAAACATCTTACTCAGGACAGTACTAAATAAAAAATAACATGCATTTTGTATGATCTCTCTTATTTTGTTAAAATTAATCACATTTTCACAGATTCTGCAAGGGGTTCCCAAAACTTTCCTAAAATACAATCTGAGAATTAACTACACAATTACTAGAAATGTGTAGCTTGGATATTATACAATTTGCATAAATACACAATTTGTGGAAATAGACACATTTTTCTAGATGTTTCCAGCTCCGACTTTGCACCAGTTCTGTAGAATGGCCCATATATTATGGAACGTCCAAAAATGTACTGCCGTGATTGAATTCTGTTTGATGCCCAAGGCTTTGGAATCAGCTTACGGTTACTGAACCTTTAATGATATGAATGATTTAGGATAAAAAAAAAGAAAGATCTGAGCATGTCTGCAGAATGGCAGCCTCGCAGCAATTATTTCAGGCCTCGTTAAATGCCTCCCACCTATACCGTTCTCTCACAATCAATCGCCACTTTAGCTCCAATGAAGGAATGTGAAATTGTCGGTCTCCTCTTAGTCTAATTAGTCTAATTGACCCAATGTGGTAAACGCAGGGAAAAGAGGCACGCGGTTCATCAAGGACGGCTCCTGAGAGTTGCTGCTGCTGCTGTTTGGATAGGTGCAATTGCTTGGTGTAATTGTAATTCTCAGTTTGGTTTCGCTAGGTACAATGTGAGGCGCCTAGGTGTAGCTTCTCGGGATTTGATTCGCCAGTAATTGGGACTTGTCAAACTCTCCAGTTAATTGTTGGGTATTGTGAAGCTGGCCTTTTTAACTGGTAATTTTAGTGGCGAAAGCTACTTTCAGGTACTCTTTGTCTTTGGCTGATCGTTACGGATGCTGCGCCTTCCTCCGTATGTCAGTGTCTGCGACTGTCTTCATGCTTAATAAGACTCAATAATTTGATGTTGCTGTGAATTGTGAAATGCTATGAAAGAAGGTGCTGTTTTCCAATTATCTAGAATTACATTAATTTGAGAAATGGGTTGGGGAACAGGTGCGAAGAACTAATTGAACTGTATGTTGTCGGAGAGACACAGCATGTGCTTTTATGTACACGTTAAGCTATTGAAGAGCTTGTGTTTAAAGGCCACTCTTTCTTGGATGCTGTATACTGGGCCTCCCCCCCTCATTATATTGATCTCTACATTGCTTATACAGGCATTACCACGCTCTCCAGATTGGAGGCATATTTGTTCTTAAGCAGACACTATCAAATTGGCTACTCTTTTCCTTATTCACTCTTCCAGCAGACGAGTGTGCGCCATATATGCCTATCAATGCCACCATGGAGATTTTCACTAAACCCTTTAGCTTCCTTAAGAACTGACAAGTGGAATTTGTCTCATACATGAGGTGTGAATTTGTAGTTAAAAGCACAGGGAAAATGTTTTCTTGGACTGTAGATGACATAATTCTGTAGTAACTATGTACACATCAACAGTTCATTTCATCACAACTTTTAATGATACATATATCAATGAAAAAGATAACAAGCTTTATTTACTATTCATCATGATGTATATCCATATCTATAACGAGAGAAAGAAGTGATTTACATGGACTACTTTTGGAATAGTTCACTTTTAAAATGCATCAGAAAAGGCTGGAAAATTGCAGATCCGGTACGGATATCCTTTTAGTGTTCCTACCTTTCTACTCTCCCGGCTAATGCTGCGTTTAAGTCACACAAAGTCAGACTGTGGGAAAAAAAGTGGATTGTCTTTAATCAATTAAAGACCTTTGTTCTCTCTCTTCCTTCTTAGCCCACACACAAGATGCAGAGGTTCACAGTGTTACATATTTTATTAATCCCTGATTTTTCCTGCACCTCAGGGGTTTTGATACACAAACCGTTTCACACACAAAGATTGTAATGAGCTGATGTGTTAATGTTGTCTGATCGTTTGTCAATTTTTTTTTTCTAGTCATCTGCAAGATTTTTGTGAAAATGATATTTTCTGGTATGTTCTGTATCAACAAGCCCTGCCCTTTAGCATGCTAAATTGACTGCATTATCTATGTCAGCCTGTCAGTTTGGGTTTGCTCATCAATTAGGGTCGTCCCCTTTCATGATTGTCTGTAAGTGCCTCTTTCTCTTTAGTTTAAATGACCTCAGATTTTTAAAGTCAGTCCTTTCGTTGTAATTGAAATGCATTTGTCTGTTGTTGGACAGGTAAAACTACTGAGCTTCGTATATTTAGACTGTTCTTGAAACCTCCATGTGGTGAATGGAAAATATGACCCCCCCCCCTCTTTCTCAGACATAAGATATCCACTTTTTCAGTGTCTTATTTTTTTAGACAAATTTTCTTTGTGAACATGAAACCTTTTTCTGTGCCTTCATCTCTTTCCTTCTTTTTCCTTTTGTCTCCTTCTACCCCACTTTTCTCACTCTCATTAAAAGAAAAGAAACCCAGTAGCAATTTGAGGACTTTCATTGTCAAAACCATTATCACCACTGTCAGCTCTCTGGGTTGGGAACAAAGTCCTCGTGCTGCGTGCAAAAGAAATAGAGAGAATAAAGGAAAAGCCCATAAAAGGAGGGAGAGAGAACTGAGAATTAGAATTTGAATAACAGCCTCCCCCCCCCAGAAAGATTTCTTTTTTTTTTTTGTTGTTGTCGTTGTCAGTATTCCCCAGAATGGAAAGTCATCAGTTTTCCCCAGTGCATATATACACAGTAAAGTCCAGGTAGTAAAATTATATCTATATGAGCCTGGTCCCAGATCTCATCACCGTCATCATTATCATGCTAACCCTTAAAATGAGCTAGTTTTAGGACTTTGATAATCATTGGTACTAAGATGCAAAATTATCAACAGCTTCAATTATCATCTGAATTTTGGATAACATCAACACCAAGAGTGGTATCCCTGGCACTTTCTGACTATTACAAGTATTTTAGGCATGTTCCAGAGGGTTTTTTTTGCCCATTAAGAACAATGTTTTGAAAACAGACTAAAGGAGGCACAAAGGGTACTTTGGAATAGGGGTGTGCCGAATTAAATTCTGCTTCGTCCACATATCAGTGTTCCTTTCTGAACTTTTTACGTAATCATGTTATTGTTTTGCATCATTTATGTAGAGTGTCTGCAGTATAGTCTAGTTTTTTTTTTAAAGGAGACATCGGATACCCATTTTCCACAAGTTGGTGATTTAAGGTCTTCATGAAATGTCTGCAACATACTTTGGCTAAAATTTCTCAATGGTCATGTAAAACAACACCCTTTTTACTTGTCAATAACAGCTTTGTTCACAACAACCCGTTTCAGTGCATGTCTCTTTAAATGATAATGAGCTACTGCTCACCCCGTCCCTCTCTTTTGTTGTTTGTGTATTTGGTGGCGCGTTACAATCAAAAACAAAACTAACCCACTGTGTCCTCAGTGGCTCTAATGTTGGGAGAAAATTTTTCTTCTTTTTCTTTAGGGTCTTCATGAAAATGTCTGCAAAATACTTTGGTTAAAATTCCTTAATGGTTGTGTAAATGGTTGTGTATCTGTGGGAGCGTTTTCACGAGACATGAAATACATACCATTTAGTACATATCACTGCAGTTTCCAACAGAAATGTCCACTGAGTGGCGCTAAAATAGTTTGTTAATTTTTTTCCCCAGAACAGATGAACATACATATGGTGCATTTTATGATGGTTTTGTCCATGCACCACAATTTTGACTTGTAATGTCCGTTGAGTGGCAGTGTAACTAATGCTTTGTGATGTTTTAAAATAACGTACCATTTGCGCTACACCTAAACCAACCTGATAGTATGAACAAAAGCAAATGGGATGTAAAAATGCAATTGCAAGCATGTCGTTTTAGCTTTATTTTAGATCTCATCTTTCAGCTCTTTCGTTGTGAGTCACGTTTTTCACGGGATTGGTACCCACGGATTCTGCATCCTAAGTCCAATTCTGTGCCAGCTGAGCTACCTTGCAAGCTTGTTACATCTGGAAAGTAAAACATATGGAGTTGTAATCATAACTGTGTACGAAAATGATTACGGTGCATTGGCATGGGTCCTTAGCATCAATGCCTCTCATTTACTTTGAATGGAGTGACGTCAAGTGTTGCTGAGGTCCATTGCGTCGCTTAACTGGCATTGCTCGCAGCAGAAGTTGAAAACTGAGGCAATACAGATGTCAGCCAATCAGATCGCTTTATGCAAATATACTAGTGCAGACGCTAGCCAATCTTGTTCATGCAACACCAGAAAATAATGTGATTGGCTGTTTTCACTATGACACGTTAAAGCTTTGACGCTGACGACCCATGTGAATGTACCGTTACAAGTGCTCGCTGTTTTACCGCCTGTAGTGGATATTTCTGTTGGAAACTAGTGTGTGTACTTTTTGGTACGTATTTCCCACAGGTACGTTTTCGTCATGAGATCAGGTAGTCAAAAATAGCTCGTTTTGGTGCATGTGTCTTTTAATGATAATGAGCTACTGCTCACTCCACCCATCTATTCTGTTTTTTGTGTACTTGGTGGCGCATTACCATCAAAAATAAACAAATCCAATGCATCCTCAGTGGCTCTGATGTTGAATGAAAATGTAGACGCTTATGTTCACTTTTACATTCAGCTACAAAACACCTGCATTGCTTACGATACATTGTTGTCGCTACAGTTGCTCGAGTGCAGAGAAAATGGCAGATGGCGTACAACTGGCTAATGTGAAAATCAAAATGGCTTGATAATTGAGACTGTTTAGATTTTTTGGGAATTAAAAAAAAAAGTGAATGAATTTTTATCATTGTAGGGTGGTTGCGTCCGCACACTGCTAAGACATCTATATGCAAACACCATATGAAAGTGAATTTTGCATCCAGTGTCCCCTTTAACACCTGGTTTTGAATAGTAAGTCGTATTAATGAACTGGGTCATTAAAATCCCCAATTCACTTTGCAGAATTCTGATTTTTGTTTTAACCGTCTTCAGTGCTCCAATGGAGTGAAAATTATACTATCTTAAGTATAAATAATTTGATCTTAAAAAATCTACTTGACGTCTTCTATCCAGTAACAACATTTTGTGTATAATAAATGGGGGTAAAATGGTCCCCTTAGAATCGGCACACCCCTACTTTAGAACCTAGGGAAGAGAACCCCTACCCAACTGCTTTACCTGAAAACAGGAACAGAATAGTAAGGGAGTTATAAAAAAAGGCTATCACGTGTATGAATAATCTATGTCTGGTATTCCCCCTTCTCTGTACCCTCGATTTGTTCCGTAGCCTGGATTTCCTGTGTGGTTCAGGGTGCTCCTATATAGAGTTGCATTATTGGAGGGAAAGATGGTATGAATGTATGTCATATCCTCAACTTTTGCCTTGGGCTGCAAAGGCTGCTGGGCAGACATTGGTGTCATTTGAAAGCCGTGAGCTCTGATTTCTAAGATGGATGTGTCTTTTATGGTTCCAGACTCAACATAGTCATCATAATGTTTGCTGGCACCTCGTGATGCTACGACATCTCTGCCGTATATAGAATGGTCACCCGGCGCGAGGTACCCCGCACGGTGTCCGTACCAGCAGAAGATGCCAAAAATTAAGAACAAAGACACCAATGCTGTTGCACCCCCAATAATTCCAGCAAGAGGTAGGGCTGACAGTTGGTCAGTTCCTTGATCACCGTCCTGGTCTGAAATAGGCTGTTCTAGAGGATCTGTCTCTGTTTTGGCACAAGCAGGATGCTCATGCTCCGAGTTTGTGTTTATGTTTAAACCCCCAGTTGCGGTAAAAGACGTTCTTTTACCCTCGTTTCCGGCGAGAGGCACCAAGCAGATGATGTAACTTGACTGGGGCTGTAGTTGCGTAAGTAAATACTCACGGCGATCCCCTGGCACAAGCGTTTCTGTGATTGACCCCATTGCGGGACTGTTGCCTAGTCGCAACCAGGAAAGTCTAAAGGAGGGGACAGGTTGTGCAGCCTGCCAGGTAATGTGGACTGTCTCTGGCGTGAGAGGTTTTACACTGATTAATAATGATTTACCTGTAACCCCATTTCCACCTCCAAGACTGTCCTGGCTAATATCTGAATACTTGTGTCCTGGTCGTCTGGATCTGAGGGTAAAGAGAGAACCCTGCGGAAGCGGAGGAGTTGTTGTAGCTGGCGCTTGTGTGGGAAAATAACCTTTCTCCTTCTTTGCTCCATCGTTTCCAACCATTGCTCCTGCAGTGTCTACACTAACCTCGCAGTCTTCCAACTGACTCGTAAGGTCCCTTAGTGCCATGCCTCTTAGTCTCTCTGGTCCATGGCAAGTTAAACCTCTCACAGTCACTGACGAACCTCGCTCGTGCAACCAGTCATGAAGCCAGCGGAGGTTACAGCCACAATACCAAGGATTTCCTCGGACAAGTAATTGCGAAAGGCTGTCCAGGTCCTTGAATAAGCCTCTTGGGAGAGTCGTCAAGTTGTTACCCGATAGGTCCAGTTTCTGTAGCCTTCGCATCCCATCCAGGGAACCTCGCGGCATGTGGGCTATAGCATTGTCCTGTAGATAGAGGCGAAGGAGATGCATACTCGGGAGGTTTAATGGTGGTGCCTGGAGCGAGTTACGAACCAGAGAGAGCTCTGTGAGATTAGACAGCCGTGAGAACGTATCATCTGCGATACGTTGATTTGCCAGCAGATTCCCATCGAGGAAGAGACGCCTTAGAGAGGAAAGACCTCGAAACGCATGTGTCGGAATAGTTGAAATCCGATTGTCGTCTAGACGGAGTTCCTCAAGTGATGCAGGCAATCCCGACGGTATACTTGAGAGGTGGTTGCGTGATAAGAAAAGAAGACGCAGCCTTGGATTGTTGGCGAAGGCTTTGTCTTCTATACTTACGGTTGAAACGGAATTGTCGTCCATGTGAAGCTTCTCCAGCAGGGGGAGCCGCGCAAGAGCGGAACGGGGTAAAGTTCGTATATTGTTGTCCTGTAGGTGAAGTTCTCGTAACGACGGAGGCAGATGCGTTGGAAAATCATCAAGTTCGTTATCATAAAGGTAAACTACTCGTACAGTCAACCGTCGCTCTAAAGATGTTGGCAGCCCAGCATTGTCAATGCGGTTGTTTTGCAGATAGAGCACAGCTGCCGTTAATGGTAGTGGTGGGATGATACTCAAGCCTCGGTCATTGCAGTAAATGAAGCCATCGTCGCACCTGCAAGCTGAAGGGCATGGCACGTCTCCCTGAAGCTCCGCCTCCCCGAGCGCCGCCTCCGCGGCGGCAGCTGTTGCTGCGGCAAACTCGAGGACTTCAACCAATAACGTCAGGCATAGGAGAAGTAGGAACAACCAATCGCGGAGTTCAACTAGGCTCTCTGTGGCCATAATTCCAGGCAATGTACTCCACTCTCTCTGCAGAGGTAATTTAACCCAATGTCTCAAGTCAATATTCTTGGTCGGTGTAGTTGGGAAAACGCAGATCTTTCTTTGCCCTTCTATACTTCCAATCACAAGCCCTGTGGGAAATATAGAAAAGATTTTTTTGCTAAGAATTTTTCAAATACAGTGGTTACATTTGGCTTAGAGTTCAGTGCAATTATAAGTCCACATATCTGTTATATATCTTTTACAGAACTTTACTAAATGTAAAAAAACACTGCAAGGTGGTAAGAGGTTAGTAAGCAAGAGCAGAGAAAATCAGTCAAGCTGAATGGCTTTCTAGATAACCTTAACGGAGCAACCGACAGATAGGGAGCAACAGACAAAACATTAGAATAAAAAAGAGCTATATAAATGAATAGTGTGGAAAGAGTTGAATGTAACCATTACATTGCTGCAGTACATTATACGCGGAAAATTGCAGGTGTGAGATGGTTGTTCTAAACGTATATTAAAATGTGATTGACATTTGAGTTCCAGGAAAAACAATTACAGGTTTATTCCTGGATTGACCTTAAGTCATATCACAATTCAAATGTTACAGGGATCTGTGCTTGAATAAATCACTAGTTTAATTTTAGCTCAAGTTTTGAAAAGTTCATACAAGGGTCAGATGGAGTTCTCGTTTTCGCCTGATTTGCAATTGAGATTTAGATGAAAACCACAGACGTTTACAACAAATTGACATGCATAATGGATGCTGTTTCTTGGTTGTTATTGTTTTCAAAATAGCATGAATTATTCAGAGAGACTACATAGAATACCCAACAGAGATTTCACTCTGTGTTTAACCAGTCATTGACTAGATGGCCGGGGATTGTGAATTTCCTGTGTATGTTTTCTCTATAAGCTCTGTCTGTGACTCTTATCAATGCTAAATAGAGGAAGGAAGGCAAAGAATATTTGCAAATTAGCTGGAAATGCATTTTTTGATAATAATTCAGCATCTAGATTGTCCCCTTAGGTCTGAAATGTAACAGTAGGAAGAAAAACATACATTCAATATCTTTTTGACAAAAAAAAAAAAAAATCAGATTTTCATTTTCATATAACCAATAAGTTTTTGCACATCCAAGGGTTTTTTAATAAAAATGGCCTATTGCACAGTAAAATCAAATTCTCTTTTTGGGCCAGTGCTGCATTCCCACTAAATATCTTAGATTCATTCATATTATTTTATTGAAAGTGTCAAAAAGTCTTGGAAGCATAATTAAGAATGTTTAAAACTGCCAACAAATTAGTAATGTTTTGTATTTTAATTATGGCATTAAATTATAGTTGTTTAATTTCCAGCTTCTTTTTGTAAATGAAAATAGTTTTTTGCCTCATTAATATGTACATTCATACACAGTTTTGAGACATTAACATACTCCTGTGTGACTAATCCAAAACATACTTGTTTTTGTGAGTATTTATGTGTGAAGGGTTGGTGTACATCGCTCTCTGCTGGGGCCTCATTCTTTTTGCTGCTTGCCATCCTATGGGATCGGACTCAAGGTTGTTTGTGTTGCAGGCCAGGCCAGATGGGAGTAGGTTGGCTGCCTCTTGGTTACAATCGTTGTTACCTTAGGCAGCAGCTACATGCAAAACAAACCCTTACACGGTGCTAGCACCCATGCAAAATTGATCGACGGGGCTTGATGGAGAAATAGTGACGAAATTAGAAAGAGAATAGCTTGCTTGTATTGGAAATGATTCCATTTTATTGGAATCATCTTGTTTGCTTTGACTACAGACGGCGTTTAGATTCTAAGAAAAAGGTTAGCAGAAATACTGCTTTTTAAAAAAAAAAACAAAAAAAAACAGATATCATAGTCATTCTCTCCTTTTTAAGTCTGTCTTTCTTTCTTAAATGAGGTGCGTTGCATGAAAGCGGAAGCAATTTAAATGTCACTTTTAATGGCTTTCCCAGTGTGTATACATTCGGGTATTTAACAAAAAAAAATCTGCTGTCTCTCAGCCCTGAGAGTGTATTTTCATAAAAGAGGAGTGGAAGCCTGAGGACAGATAGAAAAGAAAATAGCAAAAAGGCCTCTTGAATACCTAATAAAACATGCCTTTATGCTATTTTTTTTAAATGTACGTTTAGCAAAAGCTATTAAAATACAGCAGCATTTTTGTGTGAAAGTATGTGCAGTATTTTTGCAAGTGTTTGGAGCTGTCAGAGCACTGTGGAGCTGATGCACAAAACAACTTGTAAGTTTGCCTTTAGATGGCAGAGTGACCGCGAGAAGCTCCATCTCTAACTTGCTGCACAGTTTGAAACACTTGTGTGTAGGCAGGTTAACTTTACATTCTCTCTGTTCTGCATCTCTATCCTTCACTCCAACATTTTTATGCTCTGAAGAAGGTTTTCATCCCGGCCATCTCCGTAACCGCCCACTGTGCGTCTGTAATCTCTTATAATCTCTTCTTATACTCTTCTTTAATCGTACTGTTTTTTTTTTTCTTTTCCTGCATATCCTGCTGATCCTCCTGTGTCAATACTGCATTTTCATTCTGCCTAAATCTGCTTGTTTGATCCTTCTCTTCAGTCTTTATTTCTTTTTTTTCCTTTTTAGTGTCTACTTCAATTCTGTTGACAGTATAAAGGGATATTTTTTCCTTCGGCATGATCTTTTTGTATTTAGCCACACAACTCTTTACACATTTTCAAATTGTGTTATTTACAACAGAATTATAAACGACTGTTCTTACCATCTAGCGAGTATCCAACATTGTCCTTTGGCTGGAGTTTGAACAGTGACAGTTGTCCTCTTAATTCAAGGTATTGATTAAGGACTCAAGGTCTTTCTTCTTGACGCTCTATGTCCTTCGACTAGCAAAAATTACAGCCCTTTATATGTAGGATTCCAATGAATTATAGGCACTGAAAAAAGGATAACGTCAACCGGAAAAACCCTGGGAATTTTTTCCAGTGTCAATCAATAGAAGCAAAATTTTCATCACTTCCGTACAGCGAGAGTATATCCAAGGCGATGAAGTGTATTCGAGTTGCAGTGTGTCCTTCAAAGTTGACATCATGTTGATTGCGTTGTCTCGAATGAGGATTGACGGAACACCGGGATGTTGTAACCCCTCATCTTTGAGACCGTGTTACCTGTGAAGAAAACATTTTCAGTGAATTAGAGTGCCAGGACAGGAAAGAAGACTTTTATATTCACAGTGTGTCATTTTCTCTTTAAACTTGGCTCGACCTAAAAAGAACTGTATTTCAAAGAATATCAACTCTGAAAATGGTGAAGTCAAGTTCAGTGTGCAGAATTAAGTGGAAAATCTCTTTTACAGACTGCTCTAAGCTATAGCCAGGACCAAAAACGCAAAAATCAAGGCACACACATATTGTTGCAAACTGGGTCACATTGTTGACAAGACTGCGGTAGGGCAAGAAAAGATGGATGTCTATTCTGACTGAATTCCCTGTTTTAGGTAAAAAAAAAATTTTTTCCTTTCCAGATTTCTGAGACCAATTTAAGGTGACCTATAATGCCCCTTTTTATAAAATGTAAAATGTCTTTAATGTGCCCAGAGTGTGGATGTGAAGTTATAGCTCAAAATACCCTAAAGATTATCAAAAACTATAAAAATAAAGACGGTTTACTCCTGTGTTTGTTAATTGGAGAAACTGCAACGCGCAATATGGCGGAATAGTCCCACCTTCTAAATGAAAGCGCCAGTTGCTGATTGGTTAAAGTCATTGCGTTAGCAGCCGTTAGAAGCTTATGGTTATGACTGTGCATGCGCATTGGCTGGTCTAGCCTGAAAAATAAGCTTTTTAAACACTATTTAAGCATAAGAAACAACATTCATGCGGCAGTTCATTTCAGATTTTGTTGCTGATTTGAAATGTCATTGAATTGCAAGTTTAGCAAGCCTTTTTGAGATTTCAGGATTCCTCCATACATTTAGATAGAAGTTGGTCTTGTATGAGCTGCCTGGAGGCGTTGCAAATATGGCTGCTGAGCGAACAGACTATCCTTGAAAGAGACTTTGAGATCATTTTTTATAGCTTGTTATAATTGCCACTTTTAGGGTGTGAGCCATAATGTGCCATTTTTGTGTTTGTCCCTTTAAATGCAAATGAGCTGGTACTCCCGGCCCCCCTTTAAGAAGAGGGCGGAACTTCAAGTTGCGTTCTTGTCTGTTGTTTTGGATTTGTAAAAACGTCATCAGTCGTCGCCAAAGTACTGTTTCAATTCTAAGTTCGCATCTAGCCAAGTACAGTTCAAATCCCTAGATGTGTTCTTGCGCCGCCCCTTTTATCAGGCTCGAGGCAATCACTGTACACTCAGAGCTCATGAATCCTGCCAAAAGCGCCTTACCTCGGCTAGTCCTTTTGACATTTGCCACTGGCTCTGATGTCTTTGTAGTGGTTAAACATGAGATATAATTAGTTTTGGGTAAATTTAACAGGCACTCTTTGGTCTCATGAGTCTATTATTTGTTCCAGGTCATATCGTTTTGGCTGAGCACAAATTTATGTTTTATATATTATTTATTTATTAATTGCAATAAAGCATGACTTTGTAGCATACATTTGACTGAATTGTTTGCTTTTGTCTTTATTTCCAATTACATAAGTCTCTTAAACTTTATACTTTTATATTATACTTAGCTATTATTGTTCATTAAAACTGACATTTAACAGAAAAGGCAGAGTTGTGCTTGTCATATTTCATTTTATTATACATACAGTGAAGATAGAGTTTATGTGCACATATTGCATAAACCACATATTATTGAAAATGAAAAGAGGCAGTGGTGTTTGATATAATTTTGGTTTATTGTAATGTGTGTACTGTACGCATTGCATAAACCACATTTTTGTGGCTATTAATATGAATAAATGAAACAGAAAAGAAGCAATGCTTACTGATATTATATTTCGTTTCAGTGTAATGTATTTAACTTTCCTTGAACTACATTTCTGCGACTATTAATATGTTTAAATGAAAACTAAAAGAGTCAGTGGTGTATGACATCCTATTTTGTCTTATTGTACATACAGTACACAGCTGTTTCTTTTGCAGAATTATCAGACTTGCGTCCTCCCGTCCTTTGGAGTTCACACTCCTGAGTCAAACTTGTGAAGTCTAAACCACCAAAAACGCAAGTCCGAACTTTGTGTACTTGGTATTGAGAAACAGCTAATATCACACACTGAAAATGTCAGAAACTGTCAGTAGCTGTCAGAAACAGGTTCAGCCTTATATGTTCGGACCGGAATTGGTTTAAAGTCAGGCATCTGATTGTACTGTGCATAATAAATGCATGTTTATTAGTTACACAGATGCGGTGTGATAAAATAACGACATAGCTGGTCTCATGGTGCCATTGCGTGCAATCACAAACTTTATAAGTCCCTCTTGTGATAATGAGCTTGACAAATTCATACAGTTGGCTTTACATTGCTTTATATGCTATTTGGGTAGAAAATGGTGGATTTTGGCAACATTAGCCTTACAAAATGGCGAGAAGCACTTTCAGAAAGGCAATTTGGAAAACAATGATTTTTTTGGCAATTTTGTCTAGAGCTGACGTTTGTGCACAAAGCGTTAATATTGATCCCTAAACATATAGAGGACTTTAACGGTTGTTTTCAGTAGTGTTGTCGAAAGTACCGACTTTAAATTTTAAAAATGTCCATTTGACACTCCGATTTGAGTGCTGTTAAACTGATTCTTAAACATCACTATTTGGCCATAGTGTTCACGCACTCAACAGATATGATTGTGATTGGCTCAAATGTGAGTGGAATATGGAAGTTTTTAAAATTTCAGCACTGACTGGTACCAAAGTCTGTACTTTTGACAACACTATGGGAGAAGTCTGGAATCACATGATCAGAGACTGTTTATAATTTATTGGGATTTTAAAAAATTAAATGGGTGTATTTTTACCTTTGTTTTCACACAATGCGGCCACACAACTTTATTTAAACACCTTATAAAAGTGATTTTTGCGTAAAAGCTCCTTTAAGATTTTTAGGTGTGTCTGAAATTATGCATAGTGTATTTTCATATATTTAGATTTTCGCTGTGAGTGTTTGTTGTTTATATTTTCTAGAACTGCTGCTTTGGGACCGAGCCTCTGAACCAGCAACTGTTAACTCCCTTTGTATCATAGTGTGCTGAATCTGTTTAAATTCCCAAGCCTGACGTGGTTGATTTGTGTTTGTGATGTTGAAAGTCTCCTCTGGGTCCCACTGGCTCCCAGTCTAATTGCTTTTTCACGGTCCAGTCCGAGATTGGGAGTGATCAAAAACATTATTGCAGAAATTTAATGCACCATGTGGACATAGCAGCCTGGTGAAGATGGATCAGCGGAGGCCCATAGTACCACGTGTGTGAGAAGACAGGGAGCATTTCCAAGGCACACAGCTAATGTAAAGGGAATTGAGCAGAGGAGGAGTAATAAGGACAAAGAAGGCTAATTAAAATCAATGAACGTATTGGGGAATTTTCACCAATCAATGCTCTAAGATGTTGGAAAAAAAAAAAATAGCATAACGGCTATTGAGGCAGATGCCTTATAATGTCTAGCGGGTGTAAAACCAGACAAATACACAGCCCGTTGCCCTTCTCTGTTCACCTTTCTCCCTCTCTCTCTCTCTCTCTCGTGTGGTATAATGGGGCAGTCACATTAGGAAAGAGATTATGATGAGAGATGATAAGAGGTTATATCAGTGCTGCTGTCATGCTCGCACTGACCTCCATCCCCAGACGTGCTTGAGTAAATGCTGAAAATGGACAGTAATAATGTTCACCTGGAGTAGGTGGTGCAGTTCCACTGCTCCAGGTTTGTTAATATTGCTGATGGCACAGATGTCCCCCGTTCTTAAAGTTATTAGAACGGTGACAGGTCTGCGCTTTTATTTGTGCCCCCTTGCATGTTTGAGGGCGAGTGTGTCTGTGCATATGTGTATGAGCCCATGTCAAACATTTTTGCCATCCTGTGCACGTAACCTACCCATCTCTGCCTTTCAATTTCTCATTTGCTGAGCGAGGGAGAGAGAATGGAAAAGAGAGAGACGGGCAGATGGAGGAGTAAAGGAAAGAAGGAAGATTGATGAACCTATTGGAATCAAATTTGGTGGCAGTATGACTGTCAGCCCCAGTATCCACAACAACACATATTCACAGTACTGACACAAAGACAGACTCACTGGGCTTTGTCTTAGGATCATGAAGGAGCATGAAATCTTAATGGTCTGTCTTGTTCCTCACACAGCTTTGTCATAAAATATTACTCAAGTACATCATGAAATAATTATTCCCCAGCAAATCCAGTTCATTATTAATTCACAACAAGCACTGATAAATAACGCTGTTGTATTTGCTGGCTAACAACTGGATGTAAACAACTGGAGAGAGCTCTGTGTTACTGTCTGGTCCCTTGCACATAAGAGCGGTAAACTTGGTTAATATGACATGATTGGTATAGGGCCCTCAGGAATTGTGGAATTCTACTGAACAGTGTGTATGTGACTTACATTGGGGCTACGGAGATAGACGCCGTAATAGCAGAGCATTGGCCGGAGGGCATAACTTGTGTGTCAGGATATTTTTCAGTTCCCATATCAGCACATGTGAAACTAGTGCTCTAGGCCTCAAGGCTACAGTGTTGTGGTGATAGTCCACAGCGCGTTTCTGTTTTAGTCAATGGGACTCGGTGTTCTAGAATTGTATATTCTACAGTTGTCACATTCGAACGACAGATCTGTCTTCTGCTAATGACGCTTCAAAGCTTCTTTTTAGGAAGCGGTCTAATTCATTTCTCAGTCTACTTGTTGTAATTACCTACTATTCAGTGAAGAAAGGGGAAAAAATATATAATTGCTACACAGAGATGTTTTGACAGTGGAGTACAAACACCTTGATGAGGTGCCTAGGTACCGTTCTCTCTCTCTCTCTCTTTTTTTTTTTTTTGCAGTCCGGTGATGTCTCAGATCTTTAACTGCCAGTGGCTCTGCAGCGCTGAATAGTAATATGTGTGTGCGTGCGCATGTGTGTATTTCACTCTCTAAGATCTGATGATAATTAGCTAAAGGTAATCAGGGGTAATTCAGCAACGGGAGTGAAAATGGCAGGAGACGCAGGGATGTGACCAGCCTCTCAACACACACCCACACACTGCAGCCTTTTAGTATGAACAACCAGGAGCAAAGAGAGGGAGAAGCAAGGGATGAGGGGTAAGTGTGACAGGGATGCGTGAACGCACCTTGTTTTTTCCCATATCCCCATTTTCCCTTCTTATTCCTGTGTGCTTTCTCTCTCTTTGTCTTGGCTCCAGTCCTCTTGGATGTTCACCAGTGCATTTACTGTAATCTGTGAACCATTAATGCATAAATGCCTATACTGATTTATGTCCTTATTATATTCAGTGTTTGTGCACTGAACAGAGCCAGTGGCTTGTGAATGTGATAAAGATGCACTAAAGTGGCACAGGGTGAGAGAGCAAGAAAGAGGCCTAAAGGGTTGAAATAACACTGAAGCCTTGAATGTATGTGCAGTATAAACATCAAGGCTTACCTGTATTAAAAAAAATGCATGCCTAAAGCTGGTTGCATTATAGTCAAAGTATGATCGGGATACAGAGACAAGGACAGTTAGTGGAACTTGAACTAAGGCATTCATTGCATGAAAATATTCTCTGATTTTGATTTGCATCATGCTAGTGTGTTTTGAGTGACACGCCACTGTTTTCAATATTCTATGCTTTTCTTTATGCCCGATGCCAAGACGTCAGCATGACTGTACTGTAATTCATAAGGTGCAAAGACGATGCTTGAATGGACTTGAATGCCTACAGAAAGTGGAGAGTGAATTAGCTTTATTTACCTTTTCTTAATCATGAAAGATGGAGTCGAATGCAGCAGCAGCATGATGGCGGTGCATTTGGATTTGTACATCTGCACCTGCAACATGCGAATGAACCCCTACCCCTCATATAAACTCTGACACATCTCATCTGTCTATAAAATGGTGCCATCTCATAAAAAATCATTTGAATGGACATGACTTAATGTTTTTGACCCTGAAGTTTAACAGAGCGTTTTAAAACCTTTGGTTTGATGAGAAATACGCTTTTGTATTTGTGAGTTGTGAGTTGTTCACTGTTGTGTGAATACAGAAAATAAGATGGTACGAATCACCTCGAAGATTAAATGCATTTAGGCATTTCCAGGGATATTATTCATGTGGTTCAATACAGAAAATAAAAGTTTATACAGTATTTTGCTGCTGTAACCATTTATGCTTTTTAACCGTCTTTTCACATTTCACTACTTATCTTTTCTCTCTCATTGTCCCTAATGAACAGGTAAATGCTCAATCACATTTTTACTCCACCAGTCTTTTAGTCTATCCTCTTTCAGATTTCCTTCTTTTAGAGGAAATGTTATTGCCATCACATTTGTAAGATTGGCATGTATAATGTTCACTTTTCTCAAGGTGAGTATATCATCAATATTGTAAATATATGACATGCATTTGTCATTGTCACTACTTCCAGCGCTTGTCTTCTCATTTGTTTACATTTATTCATTTATTTTGTTTTTCAATCTCCCTTCCCTTTTGTGATCACAATATTGTTATGTCTATATAAAATCCACCCTTCCAGCTGGATGAAATGGGCTTTTATTAGAATTATATTTGAACACTGACATACATACGTAAATCACTTTCTGGTGATGCATTTCAACTAGCTTCTCTTTCTTTTTCGAATAGCATTCCTCCCTTGCATGACCATGTCACTGCTATTTCTCCTTTGCCCTTTTATTCTCTTTTTCTTATGCTCCCAGTTTCTTTGTAAATGATGCAGTTACTGGAAATAAGCAGACAATTTAAGTGCTGGATACTTCGCTGCTCTATTTTTCTCTGTCTTCGAGCACACGCACACACACACGTAATCACATCCAAACAACCAATCATACCTCTTGCTGTCCCTCAGCCAGTGCTTATGAACATCAAACACAAACACTCAAAAGCAGAGCGTATACATACGGGAAGAAAAATAATTAGGTTTGTCTGAATTTGACTTAATGTGGGTAAATTTCTCTTATCAGCATTTCACATAGCAAGAGAGAGCAAAATGTTGTAATAAACAGCCCCCACTGTGTGGTGAATGAAAAGTGGCACTTTTTATATAAAGACAATTCATGCATTTAGGTCAGTGAACAAAGTTGCCCACATGTTCGACAAACCCCACTCACCGAGCGGAGAGTGAAACGAACCATGTTCAGAAGCGATCTCTGCTAAGCTGAGCAGTGTTTGGCTTCCAATGGGAGGCCTGTGCATTTGTTTTTTTTATAGCTCATTTAGAGCCAAACTGCAAGGCACCATGCCGCGCACAAACACATACATGCATTTATGCGTTCTTCCCACATCGCGCTGTATCACTTTAAGTAACCGAGCAAAAATATAAAAAGTTGTAGCTCTGCTTGAATGGGTCTCTCTGCATGTAAATTATAAATGAGCTGTAATGATTTAACAAGCATGTGTTTGATAAGCTATGTAATTTCAATGAAGGCTGCAGGGTTTAAATGGACGTGCTTTCAATCAAAGCACAGCCTATATGTCAGTTGTGGCATTGAACGCAAGTTATTTTGTATGTCCGGACTCACTCTATTAACCTGCCACATGCTAAAATTAGCAGTACTTCAAAACTAGTAGCATTATCAAAGCCTATTTCAGAGCTTGCAGCTGGTTTTTCGTGGAATAATAAAATTCATCTATTCAGACGGTTCCGGGCCCCTTTCAGACCTAGTCCAATTATCTAGAGCCACATTCACTTAATTCATATCGCCTCCATTTCATTGATTCTAGAGCTATACAAGCAACTCTTTGAGACCCATTTTACCTATAAACTCAGCCTGCCCCAGACACAATCTCCTCTATATCATACTTTCTTTCAGACAACGCTGTCTTTTCTTGACTTGTTCACGGCAGGCGAGGCACATCAGATCTCTGTCTAACAGAAGAGCGTTTGATTGAGGCGAAATAAAAAATTACTTTGTGTCAATGACCAAAACGGCCACATTGATTAATAAACGACACTGACGTAGGTCCTGTGTCTATGACAACCCTGGCCTGGCAGAGGATAAGACAAAACACTCATTGTTGTGTGAGTGCTATTCCCTCTCCAGAGAGCAAGACGGGTCTGACTGCATTTCCGCCCTTAAAAAGGACATTACTAAGAGCTCAGTGCTCTCTCGAGCTGTGCATCAATCTCCTTACTGTAATATATAATGAATCAATAACTTACAAATTATGATTCCGTTGGAGTCTTTTATAAGATTAGAGTAAGTGCATTAAAAGAAGAGTATGGGTGTCATAACCTTGTTCAGATTTCACAGATTTTTCAGAAGTGGTTTGATTGTGATCATTGATGTTGTGTAAACATTCACTTTCTGGCATTATGAAAAGAAGCACTTAATAAAAGGGGGAAAAATGAAAATGCTAGATGTAGTGCCATGTTATGTTCATATTGCCTGTGATTTAAAAAGGAATGAGGGGGATGATTTAATATATGAATCACCAAATGTACCACTGTTTATTTCACGTAGTCTTAGTTCTGTTGTGTTGTTTTTGTTTGCTTTATTACTCACTGTTTTCTTTGCTTTCAATAACTGTTTAAAGTTTTTTTTTTTATTTATTTATTTTTTTTTAACTTTCATTAGTTAATCTACTATAGGACTGGACTATTCATTGAAATGTAATTGAAACCAAAATTCAGAACCTCTAACCTCATAAAATTATTCCATGTTGGTTATTTCATTTTTTTTTAAATCCTGTTAATACTTTCTCATTAAAAACATACTGTGTGTGCAGTCAATGCTATACAGATGCTTATAACCATTGCGTTTTTTGCAGCCTCTTGCATTGAGTGGCGCATTTAAGATGGCGTTTCAAATTAACACACGCAGCACCACTCATCAGAATCAGTTTTAAGACAGTGGGTCCAATCAGAAGACCACGGAGGCAAGTGTTGCAAGCTTTTGTTTACAGTAGCATGGCAACTTTTGTATTTGGCGGCAACATGGCGGAGTAGGCATTCTGTGCTGTGCTTATTTTTTAGAACATTCTCAAGCACTGCGTCTCACATTTTAGATGCAAAGATGTGTTCTCTGTGAATGGCCAATAAGAACCTAGAGTAAATACTTGCCCATATAGACTGACAGGACAAGATCACATAACAGCGATCATAAGTCAGATTCTACTATTAGTTTTAGCTGTAGCACCAAAATTGGTGGTATGTTAATAACAGAAACAACCATTATTTTCAGCAAAACAAACAAAAAAAAAAAAAAAACAATTATACCATGATATGTTTTGTTAATGTGGGAAAAAAATACTCATATTATGTGACCCTGGACCACAAAACCAGTCATAAGGGTAAATTTTTTTGAAATTGAAATTTATACATCATCTGAAAGCTGTATAAATAAAAAGGTGATGTATGGTTTATTAGGATAGGACAGTATTTGAAAGGATAGGTTACTGTATGAAAATCCGGTTACAAGTAACTAGTCATAAGTAGCACGGGTATATTTGTAGAAATAGCCAAAAACGTAAAAAAAATAGCAAAAAATTAATAGGATATTAAAGATAAAGTAAAGATAATGTTCCTTGAAGATACTTTGTAAATTTCCTAACGTAAATTATTAAAACTTAATTTTTGATTAGTAATATTGCTAAGAACTTTAAAGGCAGTTTCCTCAGTATTTTGATTTTTTTTTTTCCTTTTTTTTGCACTCTAAGATTCCAGATTTTCAAATAGTTGTATCTCAGCCAAATATTGTCCTAACAAACCATACATCGTTGGAAAGCTTATTTATTCAGCTTGATGTATACATCTCAATTTGAAAAAATTGACCTTTATGACTGGTTTTGTGGTTCAGGGTCACATATCATGATGATGATCATATTACCCTCCCCTAACCGTACGATTAAGTTTTAACACAGTTAACACAGTTATTGAACAGAACCATTCTCACCAACAAAACTGTACAGTGATCCTTTTCAACTGAGTCAGATCACCTCCATGGATGCATTTATGCATTGCAAGCAGCAATAATTTTCAAAAACAGCGAAGCACACTTCATAACTATGTTGTTGAGAGCACTGAGTAAAAGCTCCAGATTACAAGTGTTTGGTAATGCTAGGGAGTCTGGGAAATCAAGTGTGAGATTATTACAGCTGCCAGCTAAAAAACATGACCGAACACTGTATTATTGCAGTTTTAGAAGTACTTCTATATTGAATGGACACTCTAACACCATACCAAAATACTGCATGATTGTTCCTGCTCTGAATGTAGTGCCAAGGTAAGAGGAATATGACTAAGTGTTATTTGTGTGTGTTGTTTGCCTTTTTGCTCTGCAAACAACAAATAAACCTTTCTGGTACCTGGTATCTGATAGAAAATAAGTTGCTCTAGCAACAGTGGTGATAGTTAGATCATGAAATGCTCAATCCTTTGGCCAGCCTCAAACCACTCACAAGTAACTGGCACATCTTACTTTTTCATCTATTCTCTACTGACATGCAGTTTTTGTATACAAAGCACTTTAGATATTTTAATGCAAACCGTAGTGGCTTTGACAAAACAATTCATTAGAAAGGCTGTGGTAAATAATTTATAGTGAACTAGCTGCAGTATAAGTGAGCATGTAGGAAACTCATAGTTTGTGTCTGTTTATTTCAACCTGATCTCATGTTGAAAATAAACCTGTGAGAACTTTTTCGCAAGATGCAACATATGTACCCTTTTCTATGTAAAATGTCCATGTTTATTCTGCGAAACAGATGAACGTACATATGGTACGTTTTATGTGACGTTGGTTTTGCGTGTCACCATTTCTGACTTGAAATGTCCACTGAGTGGCGCTATAACTTTAATGCTCCGTGACGTTTTAAAATAACGTACCTGCACTACACCTAAACTTACCCGATAGTATGAACAAAAGTGAATGAGACGTAAAAACACAATTGCAAACATGCTATTTTAGCTTGTTTTTCCATCTCTCATCTTTCAGCTCTTTCATCATGAGTCATGTTTTTGACCCAAGGATTCTGCATCTGAAGTCCAATTCTGTGCCGTCTGAGCCACCGAGCAAGCTTGTTACATTTGAAAAGCGAAACATATGGAGCTGTAATCATAACTGTGTACGAAAATGATTACAAGTGTTCGTTGTTTTACCGCCTCTAATGTTCATTTCTGTTGGAAGCTGTAGTAATATGTACTTATTGGTAGGTACTGTACTGTGACAAAGTTTCCAGTTATGTTTTCATCATGAGATCAGGTAGGTTTCGTTTTCTGTTTGTGTATTACATTTACCACTATTGCTAACAATCATTTAGGTATACTGTAACACCTGTGTACATCTGTGTTATTGTTTTCTCTGATATATGTAAACATATATAGAAAAGTTGTATACATATATCACCAGTTGTGAAGCTGCTTTATCCCTTTTGTAATTTGTAGTGCTGTGTTTTTATCATGCAACCCACTGCAGAGTGACCCTACTGACACACACGCCACTCTCACAGGCCCAACTGTGAACAACCAAAACAACCAAAGCTGCTGCCTGGAGATCTGCCTATGATTTTTACAGATATTTTAAGCTGCAAAACCAAAAATCACTATACCTGAAGTTATGGAGAATTTGTACCTTAAAAATTGCGTTTGACTTCTTAAATGTAAGTAATGTTAGTATCAAATTTTCTCATGTGTTTGCTTTGTTTATTTTCAAATGGTTGCAACAGAAAGGAAAAAAAAAATTTATACCATAACCAGATTTAATCTCTTGTGAATTTTCTCTTACTGAGCTGTGTTGCTCTCCGCCTCTTGCTCTCTTTCTTTCATTGCTCATCTGCATCTGACCACCATGTTAATCTGCGTTAGAGTTGATGTACTCTAAGTCTGTGTAATCTGCTGTGTGTGAGTTGAGTTGGGTCTGAAGTACTGTGCTAATCCCAAATGTCTCACTCTTGATCTAGTTCATGTTTTTGTGACCACAAGATGGACTTTGGTGGATCACTTGAGCTGCTTAAATTTGAGATTTTCTTAAGATTTTCTTTTGTTATTTTTTATTTATTTATTTTTTGTTGATGTATCTACCTTATTTTTCCCATAAGAGTGGGCACGGTCATTTGTAAATGTTATGGCTCATCCGCTTCCAACTATTTTTAACTGTACAAAACATTGTTTTGCTGCTTCATATTGCAAATTTGTGTGTCTTACCATATTATTTTAATATATTATCTTAATTATGAACACACTGGTTTGTAGTGCAAACAGTATTAGCGTTTACTGCACTTTGTTAGTGGCTAATGAACTGGAAGTCTTGCCCAAATACTTCCGCATTGAAGAATAAAATGTATAGATTGTTTTTATGCAATAAAAAATATTAATGTATAGCTCAAACGTGCTTATATAAAACAAAAGAATTGTGAGCATAGTTTGGGTGGTTCTCTTGTAATAAAAAGGTTTTAGGGGAGCTGGGCCTGTGTTTAAAGGGGGGTGTGTGTGTGTGTATGATGCAGGCCTTGCTGTACTTCTCTCATGCAGTGTAAAGCGTGTTTGTTACATACTGGCCCCACTGTTTTGGCATGGCTATGGACTCATGCTGGCGACTCTACAAAACCCCCACTGTTTCCTGGCTGTCACCAACAGGGCAGGGAAAAAAAGATGAGAAATAAGGAAATATGATAAAATATAGAAGCGTTGCCACCACCAGTTACACACACACACACACACACACACACACACACACACACACACACAATCTCCCTCGCTCTGCACTTACTGCACCTTCAGAAATCAAGATGATTTCCCTGAAGATTTACAGAGGAGTGCCTTTGGCGTTCATAAATAAGATGCAACCCAAAACTGCAATTCTTTTGATTTCTTTCCTTTTTCATTGCAAAGATGTGTCATTGAAAAACTAGATCGAGGTAAAACTAAAACTTTACTGTGAACATTAATTTAAACAACAGGATATATCCATAGAAAAAACTATAAAAGTAAGTCATAACTCAAGCATCATGTTCTCATTTACAACCGCTATAAAATGCGTTCTGATGCAGTTGAAATCACATTGCAGTGTTGGGCTGTAATGTCTGTACTCTGTGCCATAAAATGTCTTTTTAATATCCAATGATGTTATTAAACGTTCTGGTGTATTGCAGTGTATTTATACCGATTACGAGAGAAAGTACAGTGCAAATACACTCGCAAAAACGGATGCACTATAGCCCTGAACTCTTGTGCAAACTCTGCACCAGGTTTGAAAGTACAAAAACAAATGCAAATCTTCACCAGATTGTATAGCTACCAGTATTTAAATAGCCGTCGTGAGCAAACAAGCGCGTTTAGGCACTATACACAGTCACACGCGTTTAATAACAGGTCATTAAAATAAATGAGTGAGAGTCCCAATCCAGGATCTTAATTCAAAGCGCCTGCATTTAAATCCTATGTGGCTGCCGCCTCAGACTGATTAAATAGGCGCTTAAGAGCAAACAAATGAAAGACAAATTAGAGGGCTACGCATTCAGCCAGAATGTATCAGTAGGCTATTCTCTGAACAGCGATTATAATGTGTAAAAAAGCACATTTCTACCTCTTTTCAGTTGAAGTCGGAGTTAGATCAGAAAATAAATGTACCTCAGCCGTCTCAGATTGACCGTTGGTAACAAGTAGCTATATGAAGAAGTGTTTAGAGCAACATACCTCAGTCTGGGTAAACGGCATCTTTCCTTCGTTTAAATTCTGAGAAATGTTTATTTTCTTCTTTTCTAGATCGTATTTTTTCAATGGGTTTGACTTGTCCCGTTCTCTGTGTTTTTAACCGTCTCAATCTTCAGTCAGTCAGGCTCGCTGTGACCGTCGCGCGCGCTCAGGCTCTCTCTCTCTCTCCTGTCACTCAGAGCGATGCGCCTCGCGCTCTCTCTCTTTCGCGCCACTCCACCCCTTCATCTCCTCAGCGGAGTAACGGATTTTAACACAGATCACTTTACGAACAAAACAACATCCATCTTTCAATTGGATATTAGCATGTATATTACTCATATGTATTAATTATATAAAACGACGAGATATTTATTACGCTGATGCGTTTGTACACGGTGTATGAGTCATTCCAGAGATTCGGAAACATTTCTTAACTTAGAATATAACGTTATTTTTTTTTTCAACTACATATGATTTATTTTCTAAAAACCCCACATCATAAGGCACATATCAAACCACCTCAGACATTAAAGACCTTTTATTATTTTTTTCTCAACTCCGCAACAATATGTATATATAATATATATAATATATAAACAAACATATACCCACTACTCATAGCAATTTAATGATAACAAATGTATCATGATTTTCACATTTTTATAAGACTGAAGCTAGAAATACACATATTGTGTGTCTATGGTCTCTTTGTAAAAAATATTTTTAATTTAGAATTTTTAAAAACACAATTTTATTGTTTTCATATGCCAACTTAGCATGTCAGATGGTAATCAGCAAGAAATGCTTTCACATACTTAATTGTAACCCTGGACCACAAAACCAGTCATTGGGTCAATTTTTTAAAAATTGAAATTTATACATTATCTAAAAGCTGAATAAATAAGATGTGTGGTTGATGTATGGTTTGTTAGGATAGGACAATATTTGGCCGAGATACAACCATTTGAAAAACCATTTGAGAAAAGTGCCTTTAAATTTGTCCAAATGAAGTTCTTAGCAATGCATATAATCAAAAATTAAGTTTTGATATATTTACGGTATAGGAAATGTACAAAATTTCTTCATGAAACGTGATCTTTACTTAATATCCTAATGATTTTTGGCATAAAAGAAAAATCATTTTGACCCATACAATGTTTTGTTGGCTATTGCTACAAATATACACGTGCTACTTACAACTGGTTTTGTGGTCCAGGGTCACAAATGTCTTCCCTATTTTTTTCCATATTGACAAGATGTGGCGGGGTTGAAGACTAACACATTTGAAGGGTCACATTGCCTCAATTCTAATTTTTGGTTTAGTTTCTCTCTTATATTGTCCCCATAGGTCAAAATATTTGCGTGACCAACATTGTCTTTCGGCTGCAAACATGGGTGCAATTTCTGATGTAGGATGCTTGTCAAAGTTTAAGTGGACATACAGTATTACATCAAAAATTCTATTCCTAACAAAAATATGAGATGATATGATTTTGGTAAGCGTATATTTGCTGAAACCATGACTCTTTTTTTTTTTTTTTTTTAAATTAAAATTATTAATAAATTAGGTAAATAACTCAACCCCTGTCAATAGTTCACAACCCCAACAATGAGAAATATATATATATATATATATATATATATATATATATATATATATGTATGTATATAATATTTGTAACGGGGTTGAGTGTGACGGTTTTTCATGCAAAGTAGCTACTGCTCCTCATGTAGTTGGGGGAGTAGACCATATATGGCAGCAATAAAACAGGCACTTTTATATACTTATGGATTAAATAATAATTTTCCACCTTAATTTTATGTGACGGGGTTGAGTTGTTAAGCTTGACAGTACCTTCCCTGACTATAATACTCCTCAAAAATATGATGAAAAATTTGATACTACTAACCATTTTCTGCACCACTATTAATGAGACCTGAATGATGTCATTTCTGGTAAAAGAATGGTTAGTGTGGCGGGGTTGAGTTCAGACTAAGGGACATAGCTTTAAAGTCTGTTTTTTATAAAATATCGTGCATTTTTTAAGACAAATATTTTGCACAAGAAAGGAACAGAAAGAAATGCTTTTTTTTTTTTTAGTGTTTGTTTACATTATTTAATGTATGTGTGTGTGTGTGTGTGTGCATATATATATATATATGCACACACACACACACAAGCATTTTCTTTAGCAGGCATCTTGGTGTTTGATCACTCAGATGCATAAAGCATGTAACCTTGCATTTCTAAATAAAATTAGGATTCTTATGGAATTGTATTCACTCGCTAAAGCAGTTTTTATTCCCATTTGCCGCTTGCAGAATATTGTCAATATATAATTTATGGAATGTTTACTTTTTCATTGAGACTTTGATCTGCCTTTTGAATAATGTGATTGTGTGCAGCATTATCAGTGTTGTTGTTGTTTATTTGTTTTTTGTTTTTTTTGGTTTTGTCATATTAAATTTTAATGCATGGCATGCAGTTTGCTGTTAGGGCCTCCCTCTAGGACTGCATGTGACTGTGAGGCAGCGTGCATGTCCTGAGCTATCAGTGCACTGAACTGTGAGTAGGATTGACTTTGACTTGTATGTAATTGTAGCCCTGCACCAAGTAAATAAAATGTTTATGAAGCTGTCCTCCTGAGAGGAGGTGTGTGTAATGTACAGTACATGTGTTTTTGTGTGTTTATGAATGCGATAGTTCGCACAAGCCAAGGTGTCTGCAGGGTTCTGGAGTGTCAGACATTAAGGACATCTGTTCAGACATACACACGACGTCTCTCTCTCACTGGTTTCACCCCCTCTCCTGGGTGGCAGGCTATTTCAGAAACACTGACTTCCGTTCCACGCTTGACCATCACCTTTTCTGTATAACCACACTTGATGTAGTATAAATGTGTACTGAAAATACTTATTCATTCTAAATACTTATTATGATTAACGTTAAAATGATTAACGTATTTAACACACCCCACCCCGACCCAGACCAGTTTGTCATCTTATTGTACGTTGCAGACAGTTTCTAACATGATGCACGACAAACGACTGATTATATAAGGTAGCCTATTAGAATGCATTTATATGCATCTAAGAGTCAAGATGTGAATCTTGCCCTGTATTTTTGTCTATATTTATATCATGTGTGACCTTGGACCACAAAACTAGTCATAAGTAGCAGGGGTATGTTTGTAGCAATAGCCAACAATACATGGGTCAAAATGATTTTTGTTTTATGACAAAAATAATTAGGATAATAAGTAAAGATCATGTTCCATAATGATATTTTGTAAATTTCCTACCGTAAATATATCAAAACTTAATTTTTGATTAGTAATATGCATTGCTAAGAACTTCATTTGCACAACTTTAAAGGCGATTTTTCTCCATATTTTCTGCGCCCTCAGATTCAGGAGTTTCAAATAGTTGTATCTCAGCCAAACCATACATCAATGGAAAGCTTATTTATTCAGATATATTCAAAAAATTGACCCTTATGACTGGTTTTGTGGTCACATATGATATAGTTTAGCAATATCTCTCAAATTACAAAAGTGATATTATACAATAGTTCGACCAACAAAAAGTTAATATTGTGTTTTATTTTAGGCACTGTGTTGTCCATTTTGCTCAATTTCACTAATGAAAGCCCATTAGTATCTATTTATTATCATTATTTATGCAATGTTGGATGAGAGTACCTCTTTCTAAAGCTTCTTTTTGCAGTGTCTATTCAACATTGCAATTCAACATTTTCAAACACATGATCATTTGGGGGGTAATTTCCAAGCCAACTAATGTGCAGTTAATTTGTGGTTAATTTAGT
Source organism: Labeo catla (assembly GCA_012976165.1). Lineage (NCBI taxonomy): Eukaryota > Metazoa > Chordata > Actinopteri > Cypriniformes > Cyprinidae > Labeo > Labeo catla. Next base: position 550,109 of record VONZ01000289.1, on the reverse strand, counting down.
TATTTTATTTGGCACATCATGTAATTAATTAGATGAAAAATTATAATCAGTTGAAAGCCCTATTATGTAGCTTTTATAAATATCTTTTATAAATATTTATACTTTTTATATACTTTTTTACAAATACTTTTTATACTTTTTAAGCCATTAAAAAAAAAGTTGCTTAGTCGTGTTTAAACCCTTTTTTCAGAAAAAAGAAAAACGAGAGCTAGAACTTTTCTGTCAGCTCTTCTAATTAATGCATTTATTATAAAAAGCACAAAACCCACTCTCAGTTGCTCTCTGTCTTGTGTATTATGATGCAAACTCATGCTGTGCTGTTTTCTGGAAGGGAAAAAAAAACTTTTTTGCTGTTTTGTTCTTTTCATCTTTTCATTTATAGTGTTTCCGTACCTGTGTTGTTGCACGTTCTTGATCTCTCTATACCTCCCAGCTTTTATCTCTGTCTCTCTGTCTGCGTCTCCTCCACGACCGTCCCTCCTCTCACCCCCAACCTTCTGTTGAACTTTTTTTGATTCTCAACTATTCGTCTTTTTGTTTTTCTTTTCTCTAATCCCTCTCTGTGATCCTAATCCGCCCGTAAACTCTCATCATTGGCGTATATTGCCTCTTGCTGTGTGCTTTGCTATGTTGAAGTCGAATTGACACTAAGAATCAACACAGTATTTTTGTTTACAATCCCAACCTCGGTATTGATGTTCATGGACATTGTTTTCATCTCAGATGCATTTCATCCTACCTGAAAGGAATTGTTACAGTTCTGAATAAGAAGATTGCATTTTGTGAACACATTCCCGCATACAATCTCATCATGTCAATATGCCTCACAGAGTTGTGTGTGCGTGCGTGTGTGTGTGAACATCATCATCTCTATGGTACTACTGTCACCCTTCCCCTGGGTAAGACACTGCACACAGGGTTTAAGCAGATGGCAAATCTCTCTCCCTGGGGTATCATCAACTTACAGCCTTCGCTCATTCTCTCTCCCACTGTTTTGCTCTCTGTCCTTCCTCGTGCATATCTGATCCCTTTTTTCTTCTCACTAGTAGTTTTTTTTTCCTCTCTGACAGACAGGAGAGAAAGGGACATCCACTTGCAAATTATATCTTTCCTGCTCCGTCTCTCCTGTCTTTCTCATCTCGTCTGTCTCCATCTCTCCTCCTTTGCCCTCCCTGTGTAATTAACTAGGTTTCAGTAACAAACCTTTGGGCTTTGGGGTTGCTATGGTTACCTCTCTCTCCATACTGTTTTGTGTTTGTCAGTCTATCTCTGTTGCTAAATTGTGTGTGTGTGTGTGTGTGTGTGTGTTTGTCCTTTTTTCAGTGGCTGTGTGTCTGTTCGTTTGAAAAAAATGTTTGTCTGGGCTTACATTAACTCCATCTGGTAAATTATTTGTTGGCTCATAAGCTCGTCACTTATCATGCGGTTTAATGTCCATGTGCAGAGGTGTAATGAATTTTAAATGGGAAAAAATAATCAGCAATCTTATTGCTCATTTGTGTCTTAACTTCACTGTCTGATCATGAAGCAATGTTGTTTCAGTGCCAACAGCCTCGTACTTGAACTTAAATGCTCGGCCCTGTTTGATGCGAACAAATGAAATTTTTTATTGAAATTAATACTGATAGGCAAAAACATTTTGCCGTATATTGTCTATCATTCAGGTCTCAGAATGAAAAGCACCTCTGTATCTACAAGTTTAATTCGTAAAATTGGATAAATGCTTTTGTTTCACCTATGACACAGGTTCAAGACCCTGCGTTTTACTGAATTGATCGAAATGTCAATTAGCACTTTGGATAACCAGGCTCATGACTGCATTTTGCTTAGTTTATTAAAGGACTAAAGCACACTGAGACAATTTGACAAAGGAGCTTATTCACTATTATGGCACATTTAAAGGGGTCATATAATGATTTTTTTTTTTTTATATTATATTATATTATGTTACACTGACCAAAATTATAAACGCAACACTTTTGTTTTTGCCCCCATTTTTCATGAGCATTTAGACAGCTTGATTATTGCACAGGTGTTCTTTAGGCTGCCCACAATAAAAGGCCACTCTAAAATGTGCAGTTTTACTGTATTGGGGGGTCTGGGGGGTCTGGGGGGGGTCCGAAACCAGTCAGTATCTGGTGTGACCACCATTTGCCTCGTGTAGTGCAACACATCTCCTTTGCATAGAGTTGATGAGGTCGTTGATTGTAGCCTGTGGAATGTTGGTCCACTCCTCTTCAATGGCTGTGCGATCCAGAGCATCCCAAACATGCTCAATGGGTGTTATGTCCGGTGAGTATGCTGGCCATGCAAGAACTGGGATGTTTTCAGCTTCCAGGTATTGTGTACAGATCCTTGCAACATGGGGCCGTGCATTATCATGCTGCAACATGAGGTGATGGTCGTGGATGAATGGCACAACAATGGGCCTCAGGATCTCGTCACGGTATCTCTGTGCATTCAAAATGCCATCAATAAAAGGCACCTGTGTTTGTTGTCCATAATATACGTCTGCCCATACCACAACCCCACCGCCACCATGGGCCACTCGATCTACAACGTTGACGTCAGCAAACCGTTCACCCACACAACGCCATACACGCTGTCTGCCATCTGCCCTGTACAGTGAAAACTGGGGTTCATCCGTGAAGAGAACACCTCTCCAAAGTGCCAGACGCCATCGAATGTGAGCATTTGCCCACTCAAGTCAGTTACGACGACGAACTGCAGTCAGGTCGAGAAATTCTTTGGTTATGCAAACCGATTGTTGCATCAGCTGTCAGGGTGGCTGGTCTCAGATGATCTTGGAGGTGAAGATGCTGGATGTGGAGGTCCTGGGCTGGTGTGGTTACACGTGGTCTGCGGTTGTGAGGCTGGTTGGATGTACTGCCAAATTCTCTGAAACGCCTTTGGAGACGGCTTATGGTAGAGAAATGAACATTCAATTCATGGGCAACAGCTCTGGTGGACATTCATGCAGTCAGCATGCCAATTGCACACTCCCTCAAAACTTGCGACATCTGAGGCACTGTGCTGTTTGATAAAACTGCACATTTTAGAGTGGCCTTTTATTGTGGCCAGCCTAAAGCACACCTGTGGAATAATCATGCTGTCTAATCAGCATCTAGAATATGCCACACCTGTGAGGTGGATGGACTATCTCGGCAAAGGAGAAGTGCTCACTAACACAGATTTAGACAGATTTGTGAACACTATTTGAGAGAAACAGGCCTTTTGTGTACATAGAAAAAGTCTTAGGTCTTTGAGTTCAGCTCATGAAAAATGGGGACAAAAACAAAAGTGTTGCTTTTTTAATTTTGGTCAGTGTACATTGTTAATTAATTAATTAATTGTTAATTATTATATTATGAAAAGTACGTAAACACTACCTTTCCATTTGGGGCCAGTAAGAATTTTTTTTAAACAAATTTATATTTTTTGTTAGCAATGATACGTTTATCAAAAGTCACAGTAAAGATGTTAATTATTAGCCAGCAGAACGGTTTTCAGCATTGATGATGGTAAGAAATATTAATTGAGCACCAGTGTCTCCTCAAAAGTAACTGATAATGAATAGGGGAAAGTCATGTGAGAGAAGGCAATGTCTCTATTGCTATATGAATGGTTTGTTCGGCTGTGATTGGTTCATGCAATAAATCTCACCTCTTGTGTTTGTACGCATTCCACTTTCGCAGTTCAGTCTGAATGAACAATATAATGCCTTTAATGGGAAGACTAATTTTAAAATGTTATTTAACAACTTTTGCACACTCAGATAAAAGCCATTTGTTATGTCAAAATAGTGAGTAATCAGCTTGGTGAAATTTAAAGTTAATCTCTGTGTCTCTGACCAGTATTTACAGAGCTTTGATGATTGATTACCTGACAAATTCAAAAATAGTTAAAAGTTAACTATTAAAAAACATAGCCGAACATTATAGCTGAACATACACTACCAGTCAAAGGTTTTGAACAGTGAGATTTTTGATGTTTTTTTTTAAAATAAGTCTTCTGTTCACCAAGTCTTCATTTATTTGATCTAAAGTACAGCAAAACAGTAAAATTTTGAAATATTTTTACTATTTAAAATAACTCTTTTGTATTTGAATATATATTAAAATGTCATTTTATTTCCCCTGTGAATTTAAAGCTTAATCATTACATCATTACTTAAGTCACATGATCCACATCATCCAATTTAAAGCATCCTTGCAAAATAAAAGTATTCATTTTTATAATTTCTTTAAAAATTGGTAAAGTGCATAATGTTACAAAAGCTTTTTATTTCAGATAAATGCTGATCTTTGGATCTTGGATCTGTATTTATCAAAGAATCCTGAAAATGTACTCTGTACTCTGTAAATGTGCTGTTTTAAATATTGATGATAATAATAATAATAATGATGATGATAATAAGAGTTTTTCTTGTACATCAAATCAGCATATTAGAATGATTTCTGAAGGATCATGTGACGCTGAAGACTGAAGTAATGCTGCTGAAAATTTTCCTTTGATCGCAGGAATAAATTACATTTTAAAATATTTAAATAAATAGAACTGTTATTTTAAATAGAAAAAATGTCTCACAATAATACGACTTCTGCTGTATTTTGGATCAAATAAATGCAGGCTTGGTGAGCAGAAGAGACTTCTTTAAAAAACATTAAAAATCTTACTGTTCAAAAACTTTTGACTGGTAGTGTAAGTAAATACATTGTTTAAATATATGTAAATATATTGTTTAAATTCTTTCTGCCTTGAGTAATTATTTTGGAATAAATGTAAAATGCTTAAAAATCTTGATAAGATTCATACTAGGCTTTGATAAATAGAATATTAATGTAGAAATATAAATTAGAATTGTTTTTGTTCTGATAGTGTAAGTAATGTTTATTTAACCAAGAAAAATGGGAAATTAATTTACATTTGATTGCCTCCTCATTTCAGAACACTACCGCACACCACTGTTGAGCAACAAATCAGCTTTGCCACCACAGCATTTTACAAAAAAAAAAAAAACAGGAATAGGTTTTTTTTGTAATGATATGTAATGAATGAAGATGATGAGCATAAGAAACTTCTTTCAAAAACAAACAAATAAAAAATCTTACTGACCCCAAACTTTTTTAAATGGTAGTGCCTTAACTTTCTTTAACTAATTCTCATCCTTGACCTTCTCTGCTCTGATTGATTTTTTTTTTATTGTCAGTCACCAGTAAGGCATTCATTTAGTTTTAAAACGCTGTTTTTATTGCTGTAATGTCTCTGACATCTTCCCTGAAGAGTCCTCTGTTTTCTTTTTGTCGTTTCAGCTAACAAGACACTTCTGGGTGGAGGAGGAGGTGAGTCAATTCTTTTTTTCCCCCTCTTTTTCTGAGTCTGAATGAGACAAATCTAGACACAGCTCAAGAGGGAAAAGACATTAGAGGAGAGAAGCATCGGAGAGGTGAGAGGAATTAGAAGGTGAAAGAGAGCAAGTGAGAATCAGCAGGTGGAAACAAAGGTGAGAGAGCGAGAACGTATGTGTGTGATGGGAGCTGTTGTCAGCCTGAGGCTTTGCACTTTTTCTGAATTTGAACAGACGATCTCTGATAGCCCCGTGAGTGAGAACAGAGGCGCTATTTGAGGAGCAAAAGAGCGATTAGAGACCCAGTGAGATGAAATGAGCGCTAAACTCTTAAACCATCTCTGATAGAGCTGCCCTTCCTTCCCGACGCGCACACACACACATGCCCACAAACATCGACAAGAGAAAAACAATTCATCAGCAGATTCTGAATGAAACGGCGGAATTAAAGAGAGACTGTGCTTTTTCGAAACCGTTTGCTCACTGTGATGTATTAAAAAGTACTTTGATCTGACAAGACGGTAGATCTTCTCAGAAATACAGTAAAGCCTTCAGATTTCTCCCATCTATCTGTACATACACATATTCATCAAACAGTGAGCTTCTTTGCCATTGCAGCTGCTCGAACAGTTAAGTCTTAACTGTTATTTAAAGGACAAAAAAAATAAGCTGCCATGGTGTATTGGATATGGTGCCATGGTCTATCTTTGAACATGTTTCATTATAGTATTCTACTATTATTTGTAACAGGGCATCCAACATATAAACTACAGCCCATCAAATAAGTAGTTTTCTCCTGAGGATCCATAACTACGTTTGCAATTATCTCAGATTGCACTTTTAGTCATTAGTTACGGGCTTGTAATGTTCCTGCTCTCGAGAGGTTCCAAATAACGAGCGTGTTACATGTAACAACTGTTTTTCCAATAGGCTCTGCACAGTGTGAACCAACCTCTAACCTGAAATAGCAACAGTAGCATATCAGCACACCCGTTTCCACCAGACTAGCTGCTAAAACGTCTTGACAGCGTTAAGGAGTTGAGTTAGTTCACCTAAAAATGAAAATTCTCTCATCATTTACTCACCCTCATATCGTTCCAAACTTGTATTCATTTCTTTCTTCTGTGGAGCACAAAAAAAGATATTCTGAAAATCTTTTTCTTTTCCCATCCAGTACAATCAAAATCAAATGTTTGGACCCCAGTGCTCTTCAGAGTATTATCCTTTGTGTTCCACAGGAGAAAGAAAATCATGCATGTTTGGAAAAACACAAGCAATGTAAATGATGACAGAATTTTCATTTTTGGGTAAACTAGCCCTTCAACACAGCATTCAAAAATAAAGCACGCTTCTTTGGAATGCTTGTTCCTAATTGGGTAATTAGCGTTTTGTGTAGTGTTTTTCTTTTCACATATATAATATGGTAATAAGTGATAAATAAAGGAACATGAGAGATTACTTGCAGTTTAAATTATTGTATTTATTTATTTATTTTGTAGCAAGATAATGTACAGTCATTATCACAAAGAAAAAAATTCTTGTAAATTATACACATTATGAACCATTTAAAAGTAACCTGCAATATTTCACACAACAAACAGACTAGTTGTCATGTGTGACACTATAAATAAGCATTGTTTTTGAAATGCGAACACTGTCAGTAGCTGTGATAATTGTACATACCTCATGTGCTTTCAAAATTTAAAACTACAAACTTAATATATGTTAAATACTTTTGGAAAGGATGCATTAAATTGATCACAAGGTGACGCTAAAGACATTTATCATAATAAAGGTTTTCTATTTCAGATAAATACTGTTCATTTTGAACTTACAATTACTTAAAGAATGTATCACTGTTTCCACAAAACATACTGAGCAGCGCAACAGTTTGGAACATTAAAGGGATAATTTACCCAAAAATGAAAATTCTGTCATTAATTAATCACCCTCATGTCATTCCAAACACGCAAGACCGTCATTCATCTTCATGACACAATTTTAGATATTTTTGATTAAATCTGAGCGCTTTCTGACCCTGACAGAATCACAACTGACACGTTCAAGGGCCAGAAAGATAGTAAGGACATTGTTAAAATAGTCCATGTAACATCACTGGTTTAAAGGGGTCATCGGATGCCCATTTTCCACAAGTTGATATGAATCTTTAGGGTCTTAATGAAACGTCTATAATATACTTTGGTTTAAAATTCTCAGTGGTAGTGTAAAACAAGACCCTTTTTACCTTGTCAAAATCAGCTCTACAAAAATCATTCCATTCTGGTCGAGGTTGCTTTAAATGTTAATGATCTCTGCACGCCCTGCCCCTCTTTTCTCTCTGTGGAGTGACGAGCCTGTTTACTTTAGCTACTAGCACATTATTAGGAAAGGCGATCGCAAAGATTCATAAAAGAAATAAAAAAAAAACCCTATACTCACTTCTGCTGTAAGTGAAGCTGGATCACGAGTGATTCGCACGAACATAGACGGATATATGTAGATCGGGAGGCTACACCGCCACACCGACAGGCATCTGAGAATGGCTTGATTTGAAAAAAGGGATATTATTTTTACAGATTAATTAAAAACCGCTGCATGGATTTTTATCATTATAGGGTAGATTTGTACATACACTGCCAACACACATTAATGTTCAAACAACATGTAAAAGTGAACTTTGCATCCGGTGACACCTTTAAAGGGATTACTCCACTTCTAGAATAAACACTGGGTCGGTACTTCTGCAGCTATGTACTGTAGGATGATTTTGAAGTTGGAGGAGAAAATGAGTTGGGAGTTTTTCAGCATACCCTAATTGTACCCTAACAGATTTACCCTCACAATGCAGAGCACAGCGTCTTCTCCACAGGAATCCGCTATGGTTATTGAGGGAGGGAGGTTCGAGTTTTCCCAGATCTGTGCGCGCAACAAGTGGTCTGGCAGTATGCCAATGTTTCAAGTTGACGCCCCACCCTCCCTGCAAATCGCCGTCCAAAGCCCAGCCCCCTGAATGCATGAACGCACCGGACTAAACGACCAGCGACAACATTACTACAATACAGTGTAACACCGAGTTGAAATGTTTAACAGCCCAGATAGGAAAACTGTGTGGTGCTAATAATGCATGGGAGACGAGGAGATGGCATATTTTCCCGAGTTAATAAAACGCCTCACGCGTCGTCACACTCATCCACATACATGGGGATCGAGCAAGGGAAAATGTACACAAGCATGCATCCAACTCAGGTCACAAACAGAAAGGAAATAAATAACACAAAGAGCGCCAGATGTCGGTAGAGCGAGTCATCTCTTCACCTTTCCAGAACGTACAGACACACGTTATACACATGCGCAGTTGTCAGTCTGCCACAGAATTACTGTAAATGCTCTAGTGGCCGTTACAAAATCATATGCCATTAACCGTGAGAACACTTTATAGTACAGTTAGTAAAAGTATTACAATACTAGGACGGAAGATCAGTTTGTTGATGTTTGGCTGCCATTCTCGCTCTGTCTGCACAGTGTATGTGAACGCGCTGATGACGTATCTTGTCTGTGCGAACAGGGTGCGCAGAGGTATACAAATACATATTTGACAGGCAGGTAGGAAAGCCAATCAAAACGCTCAATCGGAGCGTTTTAATTGGATGAACATTTCTTGGTCCTACGCATTTCACAGAATATATAAATACATAGAAATACATTTAGACCACTTAACTTAATGATTGCTATTGGGATGTGAAGAGACTTTCAACCAGCATAACAAAAAATGTTTCTAAAGACAATCACCTATTGCACCTTTAAGATTCATTTTAAAAACTAATCATTTTCATGACTCAGAATTGACTCTTTCTTTTGAAGGACAGTTTTCAAAAATCCATAATAGGGGCACTTTAATATGTGTTGTGTTAAATCTAATGTACATTACCATTCAAAAGTTTGGAGTTTGAAGTCAATAAGATTTTTTTTTTTTAATACTTTTATTCAGAAAGATTTCATCAAATTGATCACAAGGCACTAAAGACATTTATCACGATAAAAGATTTCTATTTCAAATAAATGCTGTTCATTTTGGACTTACTATTACTCAAAGAATGTATAATGTTTTCCACAAAAAATATTGAGCAGCGCAACTGTTTTGAACATTAAATGGATAGTTCACCCAAAAATGAAAATTCTGTCATTAATTATTCACCCTTATAAACCCATAAGACCGTTCATCTCCAAAACACAAATTATTAAGGTATTTTTAATGAAATCTGAGAGCTTTCTGACCCTGTATAGATAGTGGAGCTGCACGATTAATATTAAAAATTGGTTGATTTAAATAAATAAATAAAGCAGCATCACAAGCATTCGTCGTGGTACTTGTGAAGGCACGGTGGAGACTGACATGGAAGAGAAGAAATTGTTGAAAAAAGTCTTTATTTTTGTTTTTTCGTAGCTTCATAAAATTACAGTTGAATCACTGATGTCACATGGACTATTTTAACAATGTCGTTTCTACCTTTCTGGGCCTTGAACGTGTCAGTCATGTTGTTGTCTATGCAGGGTCAAAAAGCTCTCGGAATTCATCAAAAATATTTTAATGTGTTCCAAAAATGAATGAAGGTCTTACAGGTTTGGAACGACTTTGAAAGAATTTTGGGTGAACTAACCCTGTAATAATAAAAAGTGTTTCTTGAGTAGCAAATCAGCATATTAGAGTGTTTTCTGAAGGATCACTTTTGAACAGAAATGGTACTGTACAGACCCTGTTTGTGTGAGAGGTGTGTGTGCATTTTGAAAGTGCATTGCTAGATCTAACCTATGTAATTTACGATAGTAGAGTGCTATGCAAATGAACAGAAATGTCTAACTGTTGACTCAGTATTTGCGCATATGCATGTGTGTGTCGATTGTAAGCGTGTGCCGCTCTTGCTCTCTGACCGTGTTAAGTGCCTACCCGTTAGCTAATCAATACCAGTGATAAATCTGCACTTGAGAATCCTACTCATCAGAACCACGTCCCTCACACACAAACACAAATTCAGAAGTGCGCACTGCTGTATATTGACCTGGGTTTTTTTTATGCAGTTCCTCAAACATAAATGGCAAATGCAATTGATTTAGGCCTGACCTTCACCTCCCTCGTTTGAAACCTTCACTGTCAGTTCGTGCCTCTGCATGTCTTCCATCTCCCTTTTGCTTTCTCTGTTTTTACTCCACACCCATCCTTCTGTCTCTCTGCCCTACCCTATCACCTCTTCTCCTCGCTCCCTAACACTCCAACACCTCTTTTCTCTCTATTTCTGTCGCCAATACGCAAACACTTCGGCTTCCTCGCACTCGCACTCCCTCCCTCTCTTTTTGTTGGCTCCACTCCTGAGGTTTGTTAAGGCAAACCTGGGTGATAATTAGGCAGGGACAAACTATACATCAGGGAGGACACAGCCTCAGAGCATTGCATGCAGAGAGAGTGATGAGGGGTTAGTCTCTGCCTGTTGGTGTTTAAAGCAGGAAAAGCACTAAAGCTGAGAGGGCAAAAACAAGAGGATGTGTTTAAAACAACAGAAGAGAAAATAAAGAAAAGAACGGATGAGTTAGGATGTGTGGTTTATAGTTTGGTTCTGATGCTGTTTTTCAAACTCTAGCATCGTCTAGTCTCAGTCAGCATTTTTGGTGCACTGCAGAAATCAATTTATTAAGTATTTTAGTCTTTTCTTTTTCCAATAATAATATCTAAACATCCCTAAAACAAAATTAACTTGAAACAATCTGACAATATTTGTTTTCAGAGAATGTATCTTAAATTAAGTTTATTTTATTACCTCATCAGCAAATTGTTTAAAGCATTAACCTCACTACATTTTGTTGGATTCAAGCTTAAAACAAAAAGAACAAATCAGTTTGCCAGTGAAAATTAGAAAATTAAGTCTCATTCAAGGTAGAAACTACCAGTCAAAAGTTTTTGAACTGTATGATTTTTAATGTTTTTTAAATAAGTCTCTTCTGCTCACCAAGCTTGCATTTATTTGACCCAAAGTACAGCAAAAACAGTAAAATGTTGAAATATTTTTACTATTTAAAATAACTGTTTTCTATTTGAATATATTTTAAAATATAATTTTGTCTTGTGATTTCAAAGCTGAATTTTTAGCATCATTACTCCAGTCACATCATCCTTCAGAAATCATTCTAATATTCTGATTTGCTGCTTAAAAAACATTTATTATTATTATATTGAAAACAGCTGAGTAGATTTTTTTCAGGTTTCTTTAATAAATAGAAAGCTCAGAAGAAAAGCATTTATCTGAAATAGAATTCTTTTGTAACATTGTCTTTATCATCACTTTTGATCAATTTAAAGCATCCTTTCTAAATAAAAGTATTGATTTCTATCATTATAAAAAATATATATACTGACTTCAAGCTTTTGAATGGTATAGTGTATAATGTTACATTTCAGATAAATGCTGATCTTTGGATCTTTCTATTCATCAGAGAATCCTGAAAAAATGTACTTAACTGTTTTAAATATTGATGATAATAATAGTAATAATAATAATAATAATAATAATAATAATAAATGTTTCTTGAACAGCAAATCTGCATATTAGAGTGACACTAAAGACTGGAGTAATGATGCTGAAAATTTAGGTTTGATCACAGAAATAAATTACATTTTAAAATATATCCAAATAGAAAACAGTTATTTTAAATAGTAAAAATATTTACCAATATTACTGCTTTTGCTGTATTTTGGATCAAATAAATGCAGGTTTGGTGAGCAGAAGAGACTGTACTGTTCAAAAACTTTAGACTGGTAGTGTATATACTGTATATTTAAATACTTTCTATAAACTTTAAAAGTATTTTCTGATATTTTACTGGAAAACGAGAAAAATATTGAAAAACAAAATGATTTCTTTGCTGTGTACGAGACAGGAACTGAAAGGAAGAAACATACGGAAAAGGAAAGTGAATAAGGAAGGAAGAAAAGGAGGCTGCGAGTGAGTGAGTGATGGAAATAGTTCATGCTGGATTTTCTACGTTCACGGTCAAATGGATCATACTTGGAAATGGCACACATAACTATAGGCGATCAAAAATTTCTGTTCATTACACTGGGAGACATCAGTCCTGATGCTAAGAGATGAGAGAGCTCCAGATTGTACGAAAGGACACAGTGACATTAGAGTCTCTTTGGGGGTTTTGTTGCGTTTGTGGTGTAACGTTGCATTTTGGCATATGGCTTCTTTTTTTAAACTCATTCAAGTCTGTTTGTGAGATTTCTTTGCCCTGTTTTTAGCAGCCTTTAAAGCCACACATGGATAAGTATTGATTGATTGTTTTATTGTTTGAGTCAGAATGTGTGTGTTTTGTCCTCGGCTTGGCACTGAGTGGAATGTTGGTATTCTGGTTGAAAACCCAGAGCACCGGGCAAGTGTTTAGAGAGAGATAGTGCTTTGGTGTCGAGGGATTTGTGACACGGGCAAGCAGATGTGCCAGATCCAATCAAATGCTCTTACTAATGGCTGCCATGGTGACCAGCTCAGCCAATAAAAGGGTGTGTTTCAATAACACTTGTTAGTGCCGCTCAGTCCAGGCCAAACTGATTTGATGGGAAATTGAGAACCACTGTTAACGAATGCTTTTGTATGCAGAAATTGATGCATGTGTGTTTGCGTGTATGCGGTTAGTTGTTGCGTGGGGTTGCGTGTGAGGAACACGTGTGAATGAGGACTGAAAAAAAAGCTGTGTATGCAATATAGGAAAATATTATATGTTTTTCCGTGTCACAACCCCCTGTCAGGTAAGGAAGAAGCCAATTAGCACCTGCTAACAAGATGTCTGTGTAATATAAAAAGTGTGTGTGCATGCATGTTGCAATTACACAGGAAGGCAGACTATTCCCAACAGGCGTACCTCGTCACCACATTCGCATCTTCTCCCTTATTCCTTCCTCACATCCTCCTTTCCTTCGCTCTAAAGCCCCGAGTACAACTTCCCTCCATCTGTCCCTCCTGTTATTTTCCTCATCTTTCTCTCCACTTCACTCTCTCTGTGGTATTTCTTGGTATATATTCCCTATCTTTCTATCTTTTATCACTCTATCTCTCGCTCCTGCAGATTCTGAGCACATATCAGCAAAAGTGCCAGGGTGCTGAAAACCCTCAAGTAAAACTGTTATGACCCTCAAATTGCTGCCCTCAGTGCTATGAGAAATCAGTTTTTTTTTGTCCTCAAATGATAAATGGGGGTTGGGTTTGTGGGGAAAAAAAACCCAGCATTATAGTGTTTCTGTAGGGGAGAGTGGGGTAAGATGTGTCACTGGGTAAACTGCAATGCCCCAACCTTAATCTAGTGAACTGTATAACTGATGTCAGTTACACTTTATTTTAAGGTAAAGATTACTGTTACTGATTGATAATGAACAAAAATTTACCTCTGCATCCTCAAGCTACTATCAAATGTACATTTCTAAGAGACAAAAAAAAGAGATTAATACATTTTTCTATTTAGATATATATTTTGTTAAGGTTTATTTTGTTAAGATTTGACATTTATCGTGATAATTATTGATATCGACTGATATCGATAAATTATTGTGATAAATTTTTTTGCCCATATCGCCCAGCCCTAATTTGAACCCTTTCCAACAATGACTGTATGATTTTGAGATCCATCTTTTCATACTGAGGACAACTGAGGGACTCATATGCAACTATTACAGAAGGTTCAAACACTCACTGATGCTCCCGAAGGAAAAACCATGCATTAAGAGCTGGGGGTGAAAACTTTTGAACAGAATGAAGATGTGTACATTTTTCTTATTTTGCCTAAAAATCTCTCTCTTTTTCATTTTTTTTTTTTTTTTAAAGTACTGCCCTTTAGAAGCTACAGAAGATATTTATATTCTGTTTCTCAGAAGACAAAATAAGTTAAATTTACCCTGATCTTCCAATTCAAAAAGTTTTCACCCCCCAGCTTAATGCATCGTGTTTCCTTCAGGAGCATTAGTGAGCGTTTGAACCTTCTGTAATAAACATTACTTACACTATCAGAAAAAAAAATATATATTTTATATTTTTACATGAACATTGTAATCAGTATTTTATTTATTAAAGCCACATATGAATCTCATCAAGTTAGTGTTTTTAAGCATCTTACTTTTTTTGTTTTTCAAAAATAACAACTCAAGGCAGCAACAATTTAAACAGTATATTTTATTTATGAACTTATGTTCACCTATTCGTTTTAATATTAAATTTTAACTATTTTTGAATATTTCGGATCATCATTCATCAAAGCTCTGTAATTACTGGTCACAGACACGGATATATGCTTGAAATTTCATGTTTTAATGCCATTTTAAGTCTTATTTTGACATAACAAATGGGTTTTATCTACCTGTGTGAGTTGTTTACTTTTTTAAATGAGTCTTCCCATTGATGCATTATATTGTTCATTTAGACTGATTTGTGAACATGCACGCACACAAGAGGTGGGATTTATCACATGAACTAATCACGGCCGATCATAACCAGTCATATCCAGCGATAGTGGCATTGCCTACTCTCACGTGACTTTCCCCCATTCTTTCTCAATTACCCCCCACCAAAGTCATTGTACGCTTTAGGGGTCTCTTTGTTTTTTTGTTTTTTTTTTAGAAAAACAAGGGATGTATATGCTTTTTAATGTAATATTTTGTAATAT
This sequence comes from Labeo catla, assembly GCA_012976165.1. Classification (NCBI taxonomy): domain Eukaryota; kingdom Metazoa; phylum Chordata; class Actinopteri; order Cypriniformes; family Cyprinidae; genus Labeo; species Labeo catla. The sequence continues at coordinate 535,063 of VONZ01000289.1, read as the reverse complement.
TGGCATTGTTTTATTTTTGTACTACAAATTTTTTCTCCTCCAATATTTTATAATATATATCCAGTATCATCCAATATTTGTTAGCTAGCATTTTATACCATTTTACAAATGAGTATGTCTTCTAGGTACAAATTTCTACCCAAAATATTAAGTATCTGTACACACATATGCAAATGATATATAATAAAATATTCTCAAATTTTCAGTGGATGGTGCCATTCATCGTGGGGCTGGTCCTCTGTTAAGGAGGGAATGCGCTACTCTAAACGGCTGCGATACGGGGGAGGCCAAGATCACCGGAGCCTACGGTCTGCCTGCAAAATGTGAGTCACACATGAAACACACCAATCATCATACAAATGGCGTATGAACATCCGTCTGAAATGTTTTAGACTCTGTCATGTAGGATGATGAATTCAGAATGATTTGGTAGAATTAAACCCGAGCATCTTTTCCAATATGCTGGATGGATAAGGCAAAGAGCAAACCTTGCTCGTGTTTACGCTTGATCGCTTTAAAGTCAGTGCCTTACCTTCGTAGAAACTAAATTACACTTGATAAATGTCATAAAGTACATTTTTTTTCATGGTTTTTCATTTCCCGTCTTAGGATTGTAAGCAGGTGTTGTGCAACCTCTCTAGCGAAATGTCAAACGGTTGCGTACATGTTGCGCGCTGCCGTATGAATAAATGAATAAACCATCAACACAAACCTTTTTGCCTATCATTCTCCCTCCCTCCCCCCATCCATCTCCCTCCCTCTCTTTCACTCTTCCAGAGAGTGTTCAGTAATTATGTAGTCAGACAGTGTTTACAGAAGCAAGCGCACTTTAATTTATTCGCACACTTAGCAGTAATTTCCTTGTCTAATTTATGATCCCCCCCACCGTACCTAGCTGTTCAGAGACAGAGATGCACACGCTGCTGATTCTCCAGCCACCAACCCCCCACACATATACATACACACACACAGATACACATCAATGATTTGCCTCACACTCCAGGCTGTGCTCTTTGTTAGGATTTACTTAGTTGATTTTTCTCTCCAACTTTTTGTTTTTCTTTCTCATCTTCTCTCTTTGTACTGTACTAAACTGTGGGGAGTAGAACAGTAAATATCAGCAGTAATTGCAGGACTGAAATTATTGTTTGTCTGACTGCGTCCGCCGCTCACTGCTTTTATAATGACTGATATGATTATAAGTTATGTACGAACAGGTGTTTGGGCTATTTGTGAGCTGTTAAATGTAACACTTTTAAAAATATTTTTTTTTTCTGGTTTTCTGCACACTTTCATTATGTGGGTTGGAGTTCATTCCCTCTCTCTCACACACTAGATATTTTTGAAATTTGTATATGCAAAACTGGTGTAGAGTGTAGAGACAATCCCCAAGCATCATATCTGGGTTTTAAAAATGGCTCAGGTCACTCCTTTAGTAGAAATCAATTATATTTTTCACCTATTATGTCATCGGATTATAAATGTAATGGTCTTTTGGAAAAGTAATAGCAAACCTCTCCTCAACATGCTGAAAGATTTGAATTGTCAATCATATCCACTGCAAGAACAGTAAAAAGGGATAGTTCACCCCAAAATTAAAATTCTCTCATTATTTATTCACCCTCATGTTGTCAGACCCATAAATTAAAGCCGAAATTAAAACAGTTCATCATAGAAAGTGACCATATCTCTTCACAAGACTTCAATAAAACTGTCAGATTCATATGGATTCATTTTACAATGTCTTGATCTAGAATCTTCTCATTTTTAACTGGACTTTCAATGAAAGGAAACTTCAGGTTTCATCAAAAAATGTTGTAATTTGTCTTGCGAGTTTGGGATTTAACTTATTTTGTCTTCTGGGAAACATGTAAGTATCTGCTGTAGCTTCTGAAGGGCAGTACTAAATAAAAAAAAAAAAAGATATTTAGGCAAAATAAGAAAAATTAATACATTCTGTTCAAAAGTTTTCACCCCCTGGCTTTTAATGCATGTTTTTTCCTTTTGAAGCATCAGTGAGCATTTGAACCTTCTGCACTTGTTGCATAAGAGTCCCTCAGTTGTCCTTAGTGTGTAAAGATGGATCTCAAAATCATACAGTCATTGTTGGAAAGGGTTCAAATACACAAAAATGCTGCAAAAGCCAAAGAATTTGTGGGACATGAAGGATATTAACTGTTCAGGACAAACAAAGAACTCATGAATAACTATCACTTAACAAAAAACACAGCTGTGTTCAGGTAACAACACAGTTTTAAGAATCAAGTGTATGTAAACTTTTGAATGGGGTCATTTTTATAAATTCAACTATTATTTTCTCTTGTGGACGTGTGAAATATCTTATTCAAAAATTTTGTTATAAAATAACATTTTGCAGATTTTGCAAGGTGTATGTAAACTTTAGACTTCAGCTATAAGTAGCTCATGCTATTTATTATTTTTCTTGAAAACTGTAAATATCATGTGTCTGTGATGCTATGAAAACTCCCCTGTTGTTTTCCTGCACGACAACACTCACTCAACCAATGGCGTGATTTAGAGGCGGGGCTACCAGTTTGTTCAGTCAGCATTTGATGTGGGTGTATTTGGAAACCACATCTTTTTTTTTGAAAACAATGTTTGTTTGTGCAGTTTCGTTCGGTGGCACAGAAATTATATACTGCAGCTTGAACCCAAAGTATGTGCGATAGTACTGGAAAGCACTTATAATTACAGGCAGAAGCCACTAAATCAAGTCTGAGATTTGAGTGTTTGTATAGGGTATTGTCATGTTTTGACTGCCTGAGCTGCAGTTTGCACATGTGCTCGCACATCTGCTGCTTGTTGGATGAGGATAGGGGAGTGTATGTTTGTGTCTTATAGTAAAACAGAAGTATAGTAATAATACATACCCTGCCCGGGTTGAGGGGGTGAACTAGAAACCCAGTGGATCTCATTGGTGTATGAAAGGCAGAATGTGCAGCGCCTGTCAGTCCCTAAGTCCACCTGTGTACCAATACAGCCTTGACTAGGGACGCAACCATACAAAACAACCATTGCTAGGGGGGAGAAAGAGAAGAGAGGAGCATATTTATCAATACACACACATACACATACTCTCCCTGAGCCTTCATTTCCCTCTGTGGCCAATTAACACTAATTAAAATCCACACAGGCCAATCGAACACCCACCCTCTCTCTTGTTATTTAACTAATCCCTTTTTCTATCTCTCTCGCCCCATCCGTCTTTTGCTCATAGACGATGAATAACAAGGTTCAATTACTTAATTATATTTATTAAACAATCCAATGAAATAATGGCGAACGTTTACAATGACCTCATATTCCAGGCTGTTATTTCGAATGAATTTTGTGCCACAGCTTTCTCAAAATCACAGGCTTTTCTTGTCGAAAGCCAAGGTGGAAGGAGAGCGATCTATTGTGTGGGTCGTCGTGCTTGATCGGCCGGTGACTGCTGGTACATTGTAACTCAGCTGTCAAGCAGATTTGAATTTGAGAAAATGGAGAGAAACACAAAAAGTGAGTCAAACACCTTCGGACCTTTCAGATGATAAGCAGTTCGTCTTAGCTGGCTGCCTTTTTTAAATCGACGCACCTGCTCCCCTGCTGCAGAATGGGGATATAGTTGTGCACGGTGACTTTTTCTCCAGGGGTTTGGTGGGAGAGCCCAGGGCCTCCCTTTGTGCACGAGACGGGAGACTTGGGTTTGGTCTGGATGAGTGAACAGTGAGACTTGGTAGCGGAAAGACAGACAACCTTTCACTGAGAGGGAGGGAGAGGAGGAAAGAGAAAGGCGAGCAGGAAGGAGGGGGGAACAAACAGAGGAGTGATTTAGAGCTTGATAATAGCAAGTTTGGAGTAGATTCATCGATACGTTATGGGTGTTGTCAGGTTCTGGTGTGTGGTATGGAAGCTGCGTGGGGAGAAAGAACAGTGTATTTTCTCAGGATCAGTAAAGCTATAGAGAAATAAAATGGTTTAAAAGACAGGCTGTACGACCACATGCACACTAATGCTGTGACCAAGCATATATTAAAATAAAAAGCCAAAAAAGTATTGAAATACGGTACATAAATAATCTTGAAATAAAATAACTAGTATATTAAGTGTGTGTGTGTGTGTGTGTATATATAATATATATACATATATATAAATAAATAATAAAATCATTACAATATTCCATGGAAGATATTTTGTAAATTTCCTACTGTAAATATATATATCAAAACTTAATTTTTGATTAGTAATATGCATTGCTATGTACTACATTTGGACAACTTTAAAGTTTTTTTTTTTTGGACCCTTAGATTTTCAAACAGTTGTATCTCAGCCAAATATTGTCCTATCCTAACAAACCATGCATCAATGGAAAGCTTGTTCAGCTTTCAGATGACATAAATCTCAAAAAAAATTACAAAAAATTGACCCCTGTGACTGGTTTTGTGGTCCAGGGTCACATATACAAAATGCAGTCTTCATATGTATGTTAGGTTTCAACACAGATGTTAAATAAAAAATATAAATATTCATGTATAAATATGTAATTTCATTATTTTGAGTTTTGTTTTGAAACCTTGACATGCAAAAATACAAAACTGTAATACTCAACACTCATTCCGGTAAGACTTTTAAAATCCATAACTTAAATTTAGATTATAGTAATTTAATTTTAAAGCACAGCCACCACAAAATCAGACTTTAGCACCTATTATTACTTTGAGATTGCTCTGAGGTTAAATACTGATTTAAAATCATAAGACATAGTTGATTAATAGCTGTGATACAGTTTTGAAATCAAATCTTTGCATAGCTATGACAGAAAATACTGGCATCTTACAGTGCCTTGGAAAAAACAGTCAGTCCTAAAAAATAAAGCATATACATAAACCCAAATAGAAAATAAAACCGTTATCGAATAAGCATGCGTCCTCAACTCCTAAAACATTTTGTGTCTCATATTTGTGACTATGGACCACAAAACCAGTCATAAGGGTTGATATTTATACAACATCTGAAAGCTGTATAAAAAAGCTTTCCATTGATGAATGATTTGTTAGAATAGGATAGTTGTCCAAATGAAGTTCTTAGCAATGCATTATTACTAATCAAAAGTGAAGTTTTGATATATTTACGGTAGAAAATTTACAAAATATCTGCATGGATCATGATCTTTACTTAATATCCTAATGATTTTTGGCATAAAAGAAAAATTGGTAATTTTGACCTATACAGTGTATTTTTGGCTATTGCTACAAATATACCCATTCTACATATTACTGACTTTTGTGGTCCAGGGTCACATTTTAGAGCAGTCAATGCAATTTGAGAAAGAAATCAATCAAATCTGTATGTGTGTGGGGAAAAAAATCTGATGTAACCCCCCCCTCGTAATCGTTAACTTTCATAGGTAACTATAATTGAATTCCACGTTTATTTTGGAATTAAATTGTGTAACTCTGTTACATGTAACTAGTCACTGCCCAACACTGGTTGTAGGTGATTATTTAGAAAGACTTAAAGGAGAAGTCCACTTCCAGAACAACAGTATACAAATAATGTACTCACCCCCTTGTCATCCAAGATGTTCATGTCTTTCTTTCTTCAGTCGTAAAGAATTTTTTTTTTTTTTTTTGAGGAAAACGTTTCAGGATTTTTCTCCATATAATGGACTGCTATGGTGCCCTGATTTTAAACTTCCAAAATGCAGTTCAAATGTGGCTTCAAATGATCCCAAAAGTGTTTGAGATTAAAAAGTATTTAAAATTGTATTTTTTAATGAAAATAGCCGATTGTTTTGACCTTTCTTCCTCGGCTGGGATCGTTTACAACTGCGTTGGGATCGTTTCAAGCTGCATTTAAACTGCATTTTGGAAGTTCACAATCAGGGCACCATAACAGTCCATTATATGGAGAAAAATCCTGAAATGTTTTCCTTAAAAAAAACATAATTTTTTTGACTGAAGAAAGAAAGACATGAACATCTTGGATGAAAAGAGGGTGAGTACATTATATGTGAATCTTTGTTTTGGAAGTGGACGACTTTGGAGTTTGAAAGGTCAACTCATCCAGTTCACATCTTAAATTATCCATTTCAGAAAGTATTGCTTACCTACAAGTCTCTAAATCTACACTACGCTACACTGCAACTCTGAACTCTGTGAAAAAAAAAAAAAAATGTTCATTTCTTCCCCACACACACTGTTGTAAGTGTGCTTATGTGTGTTTGTTTTAGAGAGCAAACAGAAGCGACAGAGGGAGAGTTGAGCAGTGCGATATTTGTACCTCCCGGCAGTTTTCTGTAGTTTGCTTTAACCTCCAGCTGCACCTGTGTCTGCGGTGATTATGTCATCCTGTCTCTTTTCCTCTCTTCCTTCTACACCCACTTTAGCAGATCATGCTGTGCCACAAACATGACAACACTTCATGACACTGTACTTCCAGTCAAACATATGCCCACTGTTCTCTGTAGTTTATTTCTTTCCTGTCCATTGTATCCTTTTGCACTTCATATGCGAGCGTCTACAAGCTTGGGTGTGTTTATGTATGTGTGTTTCTGTGTGAGTAATGTCTCTGCCCGACTTGATGTATGATGGTGCTGCTGGACTAAACAAACAGAGGTGGATCGATGCTGTAAACACTGCAGAGTGCAGCGGTAAATAAACGCAGCCGGACAGCACGCAGCGCAGAGAGGTGTCGGGGAGGGATGCGGGGGGTGGATGGATGAGGGAAAGAGGAGTGGGAGAGTAACTGACAGTGGGCTGCTGCTGCTGGACGTCCAAAGGACGAGTGGGGCAAAGGGGAGAGATTGAGGACGTGCCACAGATGTGACACGCAAGGACGCGAGACATTGAGAGGACAGATGGATGAATGTTTTAGACAGAAGGTAGACGGAAAAGGAGGACAAGGGAAACGGACGCGACGTCTGTGGTTGAGTGTCAGTGGGAGGAGGAAACAGGAAATTGAGATGAGAGGGTGCAGGATTGAGACAAGTGGGGCTTTAGTAATCGAGAAACAGACAGATGGCAGAGATGGGAACAACAAACAGAAAGTGCAGTTAGAGTAAGTGAATAAGAGGAGAACTAATCAAAAGTCTAGACATTGAAATAAACAAGTTGGTGACACATTAGGGGTTCTTCAGTTTTCTCTTGCTGAAGGCCTTACAAAAAGTTTGTGAGGTATTTACTGTATTTGTTTTTATATTTGGTTGCAGTACAGATGTAAAATCTTATTAAATGATTTAATTAACAATCATATCCTTTGCCAGACTTAGAAAACTCTGTTAATTAAACACTTTAAAATTGTAGATTTAAAACCAAAAAGTCTATTTTGGAATGTGTAAAATCAATCACTTTTTGAACTAGAATCAAATATTTAATATGATGCTTTGAGCTGTTTCCTGTTACTCTTATTAGCATATACCATGGAAACCACAGAATCTGCCAACAGTTACTAGAATCTGCCATCGCTACAGTTATTACAGTAAACAGTGGTAACGTGCCAGTAAAAAGACTGTGAAATCAATTACACAGTTTGAAGCTGATTCCATATGAGTTTACTCTGTTTATAAATATTATTTATTTGAAGTAATTGCAGTCACTATGGTGTTGTGCCAGAAACTGTGGTTACTATTGTAAAAGATTGAACATCACCTCAGGTGTTGACAGCATTTATCAGGACAGCGGTTAAGACAAAGAGATATTTCAGTGTTGTGGCGTAATATATCATCATATATTATCATACTTCATCATGTGAAACAAGCCAAAAGACCCTTTCAATAGCAATCTGTTATTTCCGTAAGTAGGTCGCACTTTAATACAAAGGCCAAATTCTGTCAAGGCCAATATTGCTGATGTTGATATACTTATACCATTATTAAGTGGAACATTTGCTGTTGAGGATAAGTTATAGTGCTTTAACATCTTTTAAAACATTTACAATAAGGTTCCATTAGTTAATGCCTTATTGTAAAGTGTTACCAACATTTTCTTTTATTTTTGCTTGCTAGAATCCCATAATAAGGCTAAGGCTAAAGACTTTTTGAAATCATTTTTATTTATTTAGGATATTTACATTTTTAACATATGATTTAAAAACATTTAATTTAAAAGATAGAAATCTGATCATATAATTTAACAATAGGGCGTAAAAAAAAGGCTTTATTTTATCAAAAAATACAGTGAAACAGTAACATATGGAACATTATTACAATTTAAATGAACTTTTTCCAATTTTAATATATTTTTTATATTGATTTTCTGCTGTGATGGTGTTATAAATGTATTTACTGTCACTTTTGATCAATTTAATGCATCATTGCTAAATAAACATATTGAATTCTTTTTTAAAAATCGGTAACACTTTGCAATAAGGTTCATTTAGTTAACATTAGTTAACTACTTTAACATCATGAGCTAAGAATGAACAATACAGTTAAGGTCAAAAGTTTACATACACCTTCCAGAATCTGCAAAATGTTAATTATTTTACTAAAATAAGAGGGATCATACAAAATGCATGTTATTTTTTTATTTAGTACTCACCTGAATAAGATATTTCACACAAAAGATGTTTCCATATAGTCCACAAGAGAAAATAATGGTTGAATTTATAAAAATGACCCCGTTCAAAAGTTTACATACGCTTGATTCTTAATACTGTGTTGTTACCGGAATGAGTCCCTTGTTTGGGACTCCTTCAGGTCCCACAAATTTTCAGCATTTGTGTGTATTTGAAACCTTTACAACAATGACTGTATGATTTTGAGATCCATCTTTTCACACTGAGGACAACATAGGCAACTATTACAGAAGGTTCAAACGCTCACTGATGCTTCAGAAGGAAAAACGATGCATTAAGAGCCAGGGGGTGTAAACTTTTGAACAGAATGATCTGTATATTTTTCTTATTTTGCCTAAATATCATATTTTTGTCATTTAGTACTGCCCTTTAGAAGCTAAAGAAGATACTTACATGTTTTCCAGAAGACACAATAAGTTAAATTTACCCTGATCTTCATATTTCAGTGAGCGTTTGAACCTTCTGTAATAGTTGCGTGTGAGTCCCTTAGCTTTCCTCAGTGTGAAAAGATGAATCTCAAAATCATACAGTCATTGTTGGAAAGGTAAACGTTTGACCTCAAATGTACTTCTACAGCATTTATTAATCTTAGTTATTGTTAATTTCAGCATTTTACTAATGCATTATTAAAATCAAATGTTGTGTTTTTTTATTAACTAACATCAACAAAGTTAATAAATACTGTTACAAATGCATTACTCATAGTTTACTCATGTTAGTTAATGCATTAGCTAATGTTAACAAATGACACCTTATTGTAAAATGTTACCAAAAAATCTTACAGACTCCAAACTGTGAACCACAGTGAACCATGAACAAATTTTTTTTTTTTTTTTGAAAAGTTTATAGATAAAAAGGAGGGATACAGACAGGAAGTTGAAGTTATGAAACACATTCACATATTTTTCAGCTATTTTTGTCTGACTTCTCTCTGTCTTTGGATTTATGTCTCTGTTTCACAGATGTTATTCACACCGTGGGGCCGATAGTGCACGATTCAGTGGGGGAGAGAGAAGAACAAGCACTGAGAAACTGTTATTATAACTGTCTGCACACAGCAACTAAGAACCACCTGCGGACTGTGGTGAGGGTCTCATCTCACATACACACTCATAACAGATTCAGACGTGATGTCTTGGCTGCGATATAGCTTCTTGCATGCAATATTAACGGCCCACTGCGGTCTCGAACCTTATACGCTGGTTACACATAAACTCAGGTACACACAGTTAACATGTTAAACTCTCACCCGGTATCACTCACATCTCACAGCTGCGTCACGCTATGAGAATCAAAATGCCAGCAATCCAGTCATAACACAGCGCATAACTCGCACTCCACTGGTGCCCTAACAATTTTTATATGAATCTACTAAAACAGTTGAGAGCCGTTTCAGCTTTATTTCTTTCAGAGATTGATTTACTGAAGACAGGTTACTGCATGTATAAAAGATTTTAACACAGTGCACCAGCAAGGATAAAATACACACAGGCACAGCTAAGATCTATCGTTAGGGTTCGACTGAGTGCTGCAGCTTCATAATGTCTTACGGGGATTTCCTCTTTATCTTTACGTAACTGGTGTTCAGTGTGAAAAAGACTTTTAACCAAGTGTTGCATTATTAGGTTATACTTTACTCACCCTCATGTCATTTTAGTATTATTTATATACTTTTACTGTATTTATTAGAATTTTGAATTAGCTTTTATTTTATATTGTCAGTTTTCATTTCAATTTCAGTTTGTTTTAATAATTTTATGTGCTTTTGTAATTTTATTAGTTTTTGTATTGCTTTATGTATTTAGTAACATTTTATTTCAGTTATAGTTTTATTAATTTTAGTATTTCTCCTTATTTCAGTTGGTTTACCAAGCCAACATTTCTGTTTTTTTTAATACTTGCATTATATTTAATCTTTATTTCATTTTAATTTCAATTACCAAATTTGTAATTAACAAAAATAAAATTTCAACGGTGCATAATTTTTCCATCAAGCACAAAAGTTGCTATTGTAAAATTCAGGATCAGTACGATTTTTAATGTTTATTAAAGACAGTTTTTTTTTGCTCATCAAGGCTACGTTTATTTGATTAAAAATAGTAATATTGTGAAATATTATTGTAATTTAAAATAGTGGTTTTCTATTTTAATATAATTTAAAATATAATTTATTCCTGCAAATTTTCAGCAACATTATTCTAGTCTTTAGTGTCACATGATCCTTCAGAAATCATTCTAAAATGCTGATTTATTATCAATGTTGTAATTTTTTTGGAACCTCTGATACTTTTTTCAGGATTCTTTCATGAATAAAACAGTATTTATTTAAAATAGAAATCTTTTGAAACAATAAACACTACCGTTTAAAATTTCGGTTCAGTAAATTTTTATTTTCTTTCTTTCTTTGAAAGAAATTATTACTTTTATTCAGCAAGGATGTGTTCAATTGATAGAAAGTGATAGTAAAGACTTGCATTGTTAGAAAACTTTTTCTTTTTAACTTTTTATTCATTAAAGAATTCTGAAAAAAGTATCACAGGTTCCAAAAAAAAATTAATTAATTAAGCAGCACAACTGTTACTAACATTGATAATAAATCAGCATATTAGAATGATTTCTGAAGGATCATTTGACAATGAAGACTGGAGTAATGAAGCTGAAAATTCAGCTTTGCATCGTATATTAAAGTATATTACAAATAGAAATAGAACTTTGAGCATCAGACAATTCTTTAAAAATCTTGCTGATCCCAAACTTTTGAACGGCTGTGTAAATGTTCTGGCTGCTCTTTCATATGTTATAAGTGCATGTAGGCAGGTAATAACTGAGCTTAAATATGAACTTAAAAGTATCATTACAAGTCCTCTGATAGCTTTGGAACAGAATGAAGCGAACAAAACAGACTTAGTTTGCTATTTTTAAACTCAACATCCCTCATCCCCATTCACTTTCATTGTATGGAAAAGTGGCAGCCAGGACTTTCAGCAGTGTAGCCATTTAAGGTTTGGAAGAACATGAAGGAGAGTAAATGACAGAAATTTCATTCCCTTAATTGATTTCAAAGTGCTATCCATACGTGCTGGGGTTTGCAAGACACAAAGTGGTACCTTAGCAGCAAATGCCTTTGAAACGGCAACAATTGACTGTGACTCGGTCCATTTGTTTTAAAGCAAAGCTTTTGTTTTTAAGGCCCTTAATTCTGGGGCGCAAGTGGCTCTTTGTCATTAGTAATGGATTGTATCTTTAATGGCTTGTAATTAATCAATTTTCATCCACCCTCCCTTGTAAAAGCTGTTGTTTTGTTGTGGTTTTCTACTAATAGGTCCAACAATAAGTGCTTTGTAAACCTTAATTCCTTTTATTATAATAGTACAACACATTTATTTAAAGAAGCATTTAGTGGTTCATACATAGACAATAAAACAATTCTTCACACTTTTATTTATGTAACATTAAAGCATGTATGTCTCTTTCATGTCTAGGCTTTTCCCTGCATCTCCACTGGAGTGTACGGTAGGTGCAAATTACAGTGTTTTTTCTCAATCAATGTTTACTTTTCATCGTTAATTGCTTTGTCTTACATCAATTATTTATTTTTATATGTCCTTTGTATTCATAGTCTATAAACGACTTTGTGTAATTGATTACAGTTTGCTTGATTTAGAGTATTCAATGGGCTCATTTATTATTAAAACCTCCGATCATTCATTAACCACATTTATGAGCTAACATCAACGGTGTACTTCATTCCCAATGTTTATGACACCCTGTCTAACCTAATCAATGGTACGTTTATGAACCTCGGCTATGATGTGACCTCCGTGCTCATGCATGTGTTCTTATTTGTGGTTGTTCATGTAGTAGGAACCTCATTTTAGGAATTCTGGGAGTGGATATCACTTGCAGTAGTATGAGGGATTTTCAGATTAAGGGTGGGATTAGACGGTCAGATTAGGAGAGATTAGGTGCGAGAGCATGTCACTGTGATTATAATCCTCCTTCTTAGCTATACGTGTCGAGATTAAACTCAAAAATGAACCCGGCAAACAGCTTCTGTTCGAAAACAACCACCATCAGTAATTCATTTTCAACTCTTGAAGCAGAAAATATGGTGCCGTGCATTGGCAGATTTGACAGTGCTGACAAGGTGCGAACATGTTGATGTCTGATGCCTCTTGGTTAATCTTACAAATTACATCATTGCAACCAGTAATGTGTATATCTAGAATAATATCAAGGTTGTTTCATTTACTTGGATTAATTATAAAAATGTATATAGCATGAGATGCTGAAAAACAAATGTGATGGCTAAAATCTGTCTGCATATGCATAGATTTAAGGAACATTTAAAGGAGACCTGTTATGCCTCTTTTTACAATATGCGATATAAATCTCCAGAATGTGTCTGTGAAGTTTCAGCTCAAAATACCTCACAGATCATTTATGAAATCATTTTAAAAAATGCCGTTTTCAAGCTGAAACACGCTGTTTTTGTGCATGTCTCTTTAAATGCAAATGAGCGGCTGCTCTCCACCCTCTTTTCCAGAATAAGGTTGTGTCTTTACAGCTCGTAGCTCAGATACTCTGCTAAAAAAAAGCCATCTGTTTGGTTTTGATAATCATGTCTATCGTGCTGAAATCGTGTTTTAAATAGGGCTGCCCCCTAAAAGTCGACTGACCGTTAGTCGACCAGAAGAAGCTTGGTCGACCAAAATTTGATTAGTCGCTTTGTCAAAAAAATTAAATAAAAATCCACAGGAAGTGATAAAGTCATGCATTAATTAACAGCTGGTCTATGTGATTTGGGCAGGACATCCAAATGCTTGCTTTATAATTCATCGACCTCAAATATGGCTTATCATCTAAAATATGTAAGTACTAGCAACTTTACTTGGCCGCTCAATCTAATGTTAACATAGAAAAATGTGCGCCATTCAAGTGTCTGTGCGGAGTGTGGAAGCTGAATAGTAGCGTGCTTACTCCATGACATATGGAGGCGCTGGTGCGGTCACTTATTCTTAAAATACTCCATCATTTTTGGTCATACAGTTAAGAGTAATACATATTTCGAATCTGTAAAGTCTCTACGTTTATTTGTGTGCACTCAGAATAAAAACAAAACATTGGTCAGTGCCTATAGCTGTGTGGTTTGCATGCTGACTTATAGCGCAACTGCGCCTCCGGCCGACCAGGGTTTGAATCCCGACCCAGGGTCCTTTGCCAATCCTGCTCCCCCACTCTCCACCCAACACCTTCCTGTCAATCTCCACTGTCCTATCATGTAAAAGGCACGAAAAAGCCAAAAAAAAAAAACAACAACAAAAACACATTGTACTTTTGTAAAATAAAAGCAAACAGGATGCGCTTTCTGCCGTCTTGTCTCTGTGAACTTGAGCGGGTCAAGAAGAAGAATTAACCAAAACTCTGTGTATACCTGCCTAGATATTAAAAATATATCTATAGAGAGCAAAATGTCTACTTTAAAATGAATCAATTCAAATGGAAAACAGATATTCTCAAATAATGTAATCCGTATGAAACATGCATACAGATGCATCACTATTGCGGAGACGACGAGTCAGCCGACTTCATCTCGTAAGCCGAAAACAAAGAAAGCACTAGTTTATCAATAAATTATTAATATGTTAATGCAGCTTCCTTACTGTTTTTCCTTGACCAATTAATAATCATTACTTCTGCGGGTGTTGTCAAACTTTTAAGCGTTTTTTAGTCTATGTAGGCAATTATTATGATTTAAATGATTTAAATGGATTCTTAATAAATGTGCGATTAGTCGACTAATGCTTAAAATGAATAACTAGGCGACCAGAAAAAACCTTTAGTCGAGGACAGCCCTAGTTTTTAACCATATCAGTTTAAACTTCTGATATATGATTATCTGAGCACACACATCTGAAGCATGTGAACAGAAAGCAGCTGTCACACTGCATGTGAGTACTAAAGTAAGTCCTCTTTCATGTCTTATTGCGCTTAAACTGTCAAATACACACTAGTTTATGACAAAAGCACGAGTTACAAAACAGTCGGTTATGTCTGTGAAGGTAAACAGCTGGGAAAGAATTCATGTTACAGTAAATAAAGCAATAAATTCACTGCTCTTTTGTCTCATCTGAAGCTGGGACTCTAAATAGTGTTCTATGCTTGTCTGTGCATCCAATAACAGATCAGTTAACATGCTTTGCTACACCATTGTCACTTGCGAAAAACAAAATGATGGCACCATGGGTGGAAACATGCAGATTAAGGGGTGGTAATATTATAATAAGATCCCCTTACTTTGTCACTAGGGAAGCACTGAGCCTGCAAGTCGCTCGTTTTTCCACAAGCTTGCAGAGAAGGACTTATCAAAACAAAGTTACTGGGTTGTCTGAGATGGTAGATGCACTGGGAGCCTGATTATAGCACTTAAACATGGAAGAAGTCCAATTTTTAATGACGTCACTTTTAAGCCATGTTTAATAATCATGATTGAAACATGTTAATCGATCAAAAGCCCTAGTACAAATCTGATGTGTTCGTGTTCATGGATGATGTGTGTGTTGCAGGATATCCGCCTGATCAAGCGGTCGAAGTTGCCCTGAGAACAGTGAGAGAATACCTGGAGCAAAACCACGAGAAGGTGTGTGTGTGTGTGTGTGTAATTTCCCTACTGGTGTTCTTTTCTTGCCATTGTTGTTATTGTTCGACGAGGAACACGCCGTGGCAAACAGATGGTGGCTGCATAGGGACTTAGTTTTCTGAGTCAGCACGCACACACACACAAATATAACCTCAGTTTTAATTGGTTCCTAACGGAGCTTGTATAGGCTTCGCAGAACAGCACAAATACAAAAAAATCCACAAACGCATTGACACAATCTCTGGCCCCTGTGACTTAATGTGAGTCTAGAGTAAATTTAACAGGAAATGAGCCATCAGGATGTCTTTGACAAAACTTTTGCACATCCCATACTCCAGCCTCTCTCTCTCTCTCTTTTTCTCCCTTGCTCGATTTTCCCTGGTCGCATCTGCGTCTTTTTTTCCTCTCTCTCATCTCTCACTGATCTGTCTCTCCTGTCCTGAGCTTTCATCTCACTCTGCGCTGCATGCTTAGTTGCTCTTGCCTTCTTTTACGCTACAGACATACAAAATGACAGACACCCTAATTACGGCACACTAATTAACCAGCGCTTTGCTGCTTGCTAACCCTTCCACTTTCCATATGCACCCAGAGAATAGTACAGAATGGATGAGAGGCAGTACTTTCAAAGTTTTCTAATTGTTTTGTTAGCTTTATATTATTATATATTGTATTATATTTTTAGTTCTCACATCGCTGTGATTGGCTGATTACCCTGTCAATGCGATAACACCCACCTATTATAATCGCAGCCTGTCTGTGAATTGACCTGAATGCGTCAGGCTGGTAGACATGGACTGATTTATTAATTACAGAGTGAACGACTCACCCACTTGGACAAAACCACTCATGTCTGGATCAAAATTAACTTTTATGAGTGGGACATTTTTTAGTAAACACTTTGCTTAGTTAAATTAAAGGGATGGTTCACCCAATAAACTTCTGTCATTAATTACTTACCCTCATGTCGTTCCAAACCCGTAAGACCTTTGTTCATCTTCAGAACACAAATTAAGATATTTCTGATGAAATCCAAGAGCTTTCTGACTTTGCATAGACAGCAACACAACTGACACGTTCAAGGCCCAGAAAGGTAGTGAGGACATCGATAAAATAGTCCATGTGACATCAGTGGTTCAACCGTAATGTTATGAAGTTATGAGAATACGTTTTGTGTGCCAAGAAAACAATAATAATGACTTTGTTCATCAATTCCATCTCGTTTTTGTCAGTCGCACTGTACTGAACATGCACTGTAGACTGACAGGGAAGAGAAGAAATTGTTTTCTTTGCGCACAAAAAGTATTCTCGTAACTTTTATAACATTACGGTTGAACTACTGATGTCACATGGACTATTGAATGTGTCAGTTGTGTTGCTGTCTTTGCAGGGTCAGAAACCTCTTGGATTTCATCAAAAATAACTTAATTTGTGTTCTGAAGATGAATGAAGGTCTTACGGCTTTGAAACGACATGAGAGTGAGTAATTACTGACAGACATTTAATTTTGGGTGAACTATCCCTTTAAATTGGCATGTCCATGTAACCTTAAAGGAGAAGTTCACCTCCAGAACAAATATTTACACATAATGTACTCACCCCCTTGTCGTTCAAGATGTTCATGTCTTTCTTTCTTAAGATGTAAAGAAATTATGTTTTTGGAGGGAAACATTTCAGGATTTTTCTCCATATAATGGACTGGTATGTTGCCCAATTTTGAACTTCCAAAATACAGTTTAAATGCAGCTATAAACAATCCCAAATGCGGTTGTAAACAGTCCCAACCGAGGAAGAAGGGTCTTATCTAGTGAAACGATCGGTCATTTTGATTAAAAAAAATACAATGTAAATACTTTTTAATCTCAAACGCTCATCTTGCCTTTCTCTAACTCTGTGTATTCTGGCTCAAGACAGTTGGGGTATGCTGAAAAACTCCAATCAAAGTGAACATGCAAAGAAGATCAAACACCCTTAACAAAAAAGGTAAAACAGCGATATAGAACGATTTCGAAGTTGAGGGAGAACATGAGATGGGAGTTTTTTGACATACCCTAACTGTCATGACCCGGAAAAAAACAGTTCAGGCAGAGCGAAACAAAATGAGCATTTGACATTAAAAAGTATGTAAATTGTATTATTTTTTATAAAAATAACTGATCGTTTCGCTGGATAAGACCCTTCATCCTCTTCTGGGATCGTTTACAACCGCATTTGGGATCATTTGAAGCTGCATTTAAACTGCATTTTGGAAGTTCAAACTCGGGGCACCATAACAGTCCATTATATGGGGAAAAATCCTGACGTTTTCTTCAAAAAACATAATTTCTTTATGACTGAAGAAAGAAAGGCATGAACATCTTGTCCTGGAAGTGGACTTATCCTTTAATGGCACCTGCAGTGTTTACTGAGGATTTGATGACTAAAGGCAACTATTAACAATAACGATTAGTAATAACAAATGAGACTGCACGAAGTATGCTATTTTTATGCATCTGAAACATTTTTAAAAACGTATAAAACCAACTTGGTATTACATACTGTGAATAGTATGTTAAAATAAACAAAAAAAAAAAAAATTCTTATTGATTAGAGTATGATGAACAGTTTGCCATATGCTTTTAACCCAGAAACCATATAAACATCAAATGGAAAATGTAACCTCCTCACTTCTGTAGTCCATTACATATGTGCACGTTTCAAATGTTACAAATGCTCTGGCAATATAAAGCTTCATTTTGAATCTGAATCAGACAGACAAAGCGACACAGGATGAGTGAGCCAGAGAGGGAGAGACGTTTGGCAAAAGGGAATGAAAAAAGACAATGCTAGAGACCAAAGAGAGAAAAATGAGAGTGAGAAAGATTTCAGTGGCAGAGTAGGAGTGCTAGCTGGATGCAATGATGTGTTACAGGAACATGATTAGAAGCAGGAACAGCCCACCTGCCCTCACCACTGTTGTCATGGAGATGGAGGTTCTAGGATGCTGGCACGGATCTCGATGTATTCTTTTTATGTTGTTGCTTGCCATGAAGCATTTGGGACTGGTGCTGGTGTTCTGTCAAGGACAGTTAGGTCATTGGCACTGCGCCTCTATGCCTAGAAAGACTCAGACATTAGAATATGCTAAGCGTTCGCACACAAGTGGTCTTTTTCAGCAGACCCTCTCTTCACACGAAACAGAGAGGCTACAAGTCAAAACTCAGTGAATAGGATTAATGAACCTTTTTCTTCAGTTACATGAAGTAGTAAACACTGTGACAGAAATTCACTTTTTTTAAGCATATTTCTGCTATAACTTTAGAGAGTGTAGGAAGAATGAAGGAGCATATTTGTTTTATTTGGATGAAGTTAGTGATATATTATTACAGGTACGTTCTCAGTTCTGTCTATGAAGTATTGTCAGTTCCTGCTGTGCAGTAGCAAAATCACAGCTTTAAAGTGAAATTCTCTGTGGTCATTTATTTTTTATTTCTTGTCTCTTTTTCTGTTTTAATCTGCTGTCAGCTGGACCGGGTCATCTTCTGTGTGTTTCTGAAGTCTGACAAAGAGCTCTACGAAACAATGTTGCCTGCATACTTCCCACGAGGTCTGTCATCACACACGCTTGTTGGGTTTTCATGTTTTGTTGGGATTTTCAGTAGATATAATTTTTATACTGTTCGGACTGTATACTATTTCTCCTAAAACTAACCCTCACTGAAAAATGTCAGAAATTTTACATTTAAAAAAAAATTGATTTCAGTAAGGGGATAGTTCTCCCAAAAATGAAAATTCTGTCATCAATTACTCACCCTCATGTTGTTCCAAACTGGTAAGACCTTCATTCATCTTCAGAACACAAATTAAGATATTTGTGATTAAATCCAAGAGCTTTCTGACCTTGCATAGACAGCAGCTGACATGTTAAAAGCACAGATGTGCCGTGGTACTGGGACAGTGACGGGAGAGAAAAATTGTTGAATAAAGTCGTTATTTTGGTTTATAGCATGGTTCCAGACTGTGATTAAAACCAAAAATTTCTGTTTGCGAGTGATATTTTTGCTGAGGTTGCCACTTGTGACTATATAAATTTGCATGTTATAATTTAAAAACTTAGATGTGATGCCTTTTTTCCTGATTGTTTCGCAATCATGTCTTTCGTTATGTTCATAAAATAAACAGATGTTGTGCATCAAGGTTTTAGCGGAAAAAGCAGTTTCAAACAGTCCTCATCTCTGCTGAACAGCAGTGTTGATGGGACACCTACTAAAAGCAGCTCCAGTTATGACAGCATAAGAAAGATTGAAAATGACAGAGACGTGCTAAGTGGAAGTCTATTTCAAGCATATCTTGAAAAAAATACAGTAGGTAAACCTGTCAGCTGTGTGGACATTAACAATATAGTTAACAATTCTCTTTTATAATCGATATTATCCTTTCTCGATCTTATATGCTGTTCTGTTAATGTATGAACTTTATTATTTGTCGTGCACTTGCTGTCCAATAATCGCAATAAGCTTTGTGCTTTGTTTTAATAATAATATCAGCTTTAAAATTCTGCCGAATTCATAACGAAATTCAAACAATAAATGAGGTTTTGATGCTCTTTAATGTAACATGAGCGATCGCTTCAGCGTCTCAGTTCAAGCGACACGTGAACTCATCTTTCTCTTTACTATTATAGTACAAAATGAAAATGAATGGACATTAAAAGGTAGGCTATTTTATAGTGTACAGTACAACTTACTGAAATGTCTCATGTAAAAGCTCATTCAGTGTTTCAAACTGCAGAAAAATTGTAAAGCTTGTAAACAATGCCGCGTATCAATACATTTACCTCAGAATAACCATTCGGCGTCCATAAGCACATCAATCAGCTAGAAAAAAAACTATAAAGAGGAGCATTTTGCTAAATTTATGTGCTATATTGCATATTCATATTTTTACCTGTTGTCTACATAAGAAAAAATCCAAGGAGCTGAAGATAAAATTTAATATCACCTACAAAATTGCTTGTTACTAATATAGAAAAACAGACTGGATGTGTGAAATACATATGACATTAATATTATTTATAGGATAAATTGGAGTCCAAACTACACTTAATTGCCAAGTGATGCCATAGTTATGATCAGTGATATTCGCACAAATTCAGTTTAATAAACAATTCTTTGTGACTTTATATAGTTTTCAAGTTGGAAAAGACAATTAGTTCCCATTTTAAGTAAACCTCAGCTCTCAGGACATCTACAAGATGGACTAAAATGCTGATAAAGACAAGAAAAGATGAGACAAACACCATGACAGTATGACTGAAATGAAATAAGTGTTAAAAAAAAAATAGTAACCGCAACATGTTCATTTTGTGGCACCTAAAAAAAAAAATTGCGCGTAATTTTGTTTCTTAATTTTTTTGTTTTGTTTTGTTTTGTTTTTTTTGTCTGTAGCCCTGTATTATTACTATTATTATTATTATTATTATTACTACAAGGAACATTTTTCTGTGCCTTGAACATGTCAGTTACATTGCTGTCTATGGAGGGTCAGGAAGCTCTCGGTGTTTATTATCTTAATTTGTGTTCTGAAGATGAACGAAGGTTGTACAGGTTTGGAACGACATGATGGTGAGTAATTAATGACAGAATTTTAATTTTTGGGTGAACTGTCCCTTTAAGATAATTATTACATTTCATAATCACCCTTGATTTTATTTATGCTATCCAAACAAACTGCACCCAGTGGTTCTGCACATCATCAACATCTACATTTCAAAAATCCAAATAATTTGAGGTATTTTTCACCTCAAAATCTCCCATCTATCCCTCCCGCAGTGAGAGGACAGTAATTGGTACTCCTGACTGTGACGTCAATGTATTTGTGTTTGTTTTTTTTCAGTGTTCTGGGACACAGAGTACGAACTAGTGCAATTTAAAGTTATTCTTATGTGATAGCTCTATGTGTGTTGCTTGCACAAATAACAAACCAACACTGACTACATTAGTGTTTTTTAATGGAAGCAGTGTTTATCTTGCTAAAATTAATTAATTAAAAAGCAGCGCGCTGACTAATTTAGTATTTCATATTACTAAATATTAAACATCCCCAAACATATTGACTGGTGCTATTATTTACACCTTTTTTTAATGTAACATGTATTGCTCTAAAATTCACAGTTATGACACAATGTTATTGAGATCTCACACAGCGGCTGAACTTCAAACATTAGTGTTATGTAAATGTCTGTTACTGTATGAGCGTGTGCTCTATTAGACCTGTTTTTCACCTTCAGGTTCAGCACCAAAGAGCAAATTATGAGAGGATGGCATAGTTGCTGTGGAAACGCCACACAAACCGTTTTTCCGTCACATCACTGTCTCGCTTTTACCTGATGCAGCCCCTACAAACAACAACAACAACAGCTGCCTGACACCACCTGATTTATTCATATCACCAAACCAGTGCTACACGGAATTCTATGATTGCTGTCAGCTTCCTGTTGAGAGTCATATTGCTATTGGATTTCTGTTAATATTAATAACAATGTGGGCTTACAAGTGGTAGCACACCATTAAATGTAACATTTACTCATCCACATAGATACATTTCTTTCTTTCTTTCTTTCTTTCTTGTTTTTTTGTCTGTACAATGGAGGTCAATGGGGTCCAATGCTGTTTGAACCCCAATGTTCCTCAAAAGAAAGAAATGCATGTTTTGAACTTTCTATCCAACACAATGAGGGTGAGTAAATACTGACTGAAAATTTTTGCTTTTATTTTTTTTCCAGTTGATTTCAGAAATAATCCCATGCTTATGGAAGCCCATTTTTGCCACTGAATAAAAAATAAAAACGGTTATTGCGACTTTTTATCTCACAATTCCGACTTGTTTTCTCTGAATTGATTAATACAAACTCTCAATTCTAACTTTTTTTCCCAGAATTGTGAGATATAAACTCGCAATTGTGAGTTATAAAGTCAGAATTGCAAGATATAAACTTGCAATTCTAAGAAATAGTCGCAATTGTGTGATGTAAACTTGCAACTGCAAAAAAAGTCAGAATTGTGAGATAAAAAGGCGTAATTGCGAGTTATAAAGTCAGAATTTGTGACATAAACTCACAATTGTGAGGAAAAAAGTCAGAATTGAGATAAAAAGTTGAAATGGCGAGTTATAAAGTCTGATTCTTGCAATTCTGACTTTATTTCTTGCAACTGTGAGTTTATATCAATTCTGAGAAAAAAAAGTCAAAATTCCGAGTTTTATATGATGGAATTCTGAGGAAAAAAAAGTAGAATTCCAAGTTTATATGGCAATTCTGAGAACAAAAGTCAAAATTCCAAGTTTACATGCAATTCTGAGAACAAAAGTCAAAATTCCAAGTTTATATAACGCAATTCTGAGAACAAAAGTCAGAATTCCAAGTTTATGTGACGCAATTCTGAGGAAAAAAAAATCAGAATTCCGAGTTTATATGACGTAATTCAGTGGGAAAAAAGTTGGAATTCCGAGTTTATATGAATGCAATTCTGGGAAAAAAAAAGTCATAATTCTGAGTTTATATGATGCAATTCTGAAAAAAAGGGAGAATTCCGAGTTTATATGACGTAATTCTACATTTATATTCCACAGTTCTGACTTTATATCTCACAATTCTGACTATATAACTCACAATTTTGAGAAAAAAAACTGTCAAGAATTACGAGGGAAAAAAAGTCTGAATTGTGAGAGAAAAAGTAGCAAGTACCTTTTTTTATTTTTTATTCAGTGGCGCAAATGGGCTTCCATACATACCTGTGAATGACCATTTAAGTCTTTAAATTCTGTGTCTTTGAAATCTATTTATGGCTTCCTCTCATTATTAGTCCTTCCAGGAATAATTTCCTGTAATTATATGATTTGCACTAGTATTGAAATTACATAAGATATCCTATGAGAGTTTTGTTTATAGAGTTGAATAAAAATGAAATTAAGGTGATCAAAGGAAGCAAAAGAGTATGTCAATGGTTGTAACACTTAACCTATAATGAAAGTGCACTATTTGTACTTCTTCAATGTACTTTCTGTCTTCCAGTATGATAAAAGACCCTCATTAAAGTCAACTCCTCTCTCTGAACTAATGGCTGGGTCTGCTCTTAATGCAACTTTCATTAATTACAACGTAAGCCTTCAAGTTAATCGTATAATGTCAGCAAATGGATTTAGAACAGATGAAATATTTTGAAATATTGATGCGGATTGATTTAGTCAAATTCCTGGAGAAGAGCTCAGCTAATTGTTTTGCGACAATTTATTTTTTTTTGCCCACTCGCGTCTTACGATTGGAGCATCGTTCATGGCGCTTTCCAAAAAAAGACGAGTCGTCTTTCATCTCAACACGCTGTAAAGAAAGGAGCGTGTGAGGGAGGCAGATGAAAAAGAGAGAGGGAGAGATGAGTTTAATAAACTCATCTGAAGCAATTTTCATTTTTTAATAAGCGACAGGCAGCTCAGATACTGTCATCAGGCGAGCTTCTCCAAATAATGAGAGCGGAGGAGAAAAAAAGGGAGCGCGAGAGAGAGAGAGGGAGGAAGAGCTCAGCAGAGTAATTATCCTAAATCCAGACTTCATCACCGTCCCATCAGCACTTCTCTCTTCCTTTCCTCCCTCTTGCAATCCAGCTCCGTGTCCCTCTCTCTAGCTCTCTTAGTAAAGTGTTATTTAATTTGCTGTATTGGCACAGTGAAAGCAGCCAGCGCGGGGCTGCTGCTGCTGAAATAGTAACCCTTCAGTGACGATTACACTGGAGTGCATCCTATACGCCAGCAGCAGAAGCACGCCGAGATGAGAGCTCCTCTTCTCTTTTTTACTGCTCTCTCGCCTTATCTCCCTCTCCCATGCCCTCGTGCGCTCGTTTTCCATGATCCTATCGTGTCTCTCTCTCTCTGGTTCCCTCCAGCTGCGTCGCCTGTGTATCGTCAGACTCATAACCCCAGATTCTGCCAGTCAAACGGAGCTCGCTATCACTCGCGGCCCTGCCATTTCATCCCGGTGCTCTGTCGCAGTTTATAGTCACTTCAATCTGGTTTAATCTTGTGGGTGCAGCCAGAAGTGTCATGGGGCTTTCTGAGCCAAGTGGATTTGAATGCGACTTCCCAAATAATTATTTTTATCTTTGATTATTAAGTTCCTGGGTGAATAAAAGCGGATGTCTCTACATTTTGGTCTAACAAGTTGCAGTTGCTTAGCATTTTTTTTTATCCACCCGCCTCATGTCGCTCCAAACGCACTGGATTTTTTCTTTCATTGTTAAAGGCAATCATTAAAATGTCAATGCTAATGCTTTCCAGACAACAAGAAGTTGCACTTTTGTTCAGTCCTCCTAAATAAATGTATGTGTGAATAAGCAGCATGCTCTATGACTGGCCTTCGCTGGCTGTGTAGTTCATCATTAACATTTACTTTTTTACATTTTTCTAACATGTAGCAATGTCCTTGTTTGGCTGCTATTTTGGGTTTTGAGATATTGCAAAAGTTTTATACATACTTCAGCACCTTTGTTGTTGATGGCTCCCTGCTTAGTCGAATAACGAAGTTCTACTTAAATGAGCTATTCGCTTACGATGCAATTTGTAGGTCAAACCGGAAGGCTAATTCACCCTGAGTTCCTTCTGGGATTTCTTAAGGGTTTTTAAGAATCCTGGTTTTTTGATTCATGAGTACAGTAAGTAAGGTCTGTAGTTGAAGAGACTTACATTTTGTTCTGCAATATAAATTATACGCTTTCATTAACTGTGAAGCTGCTGTAAGCATAAATTGCTAGATTAGATTAGAAAATGTCCCGAAAAGGCTGATTTTCTTCAAGTAATTAGGACTACAAAACTGTGAAGCTCTACCACAAATTATGTGCAAGTGAAGCCAAAAGTTTTGTATATTTTACCAAAATAATTGGGATCATACAAAATGCATGTTATTTTTTATTTAGGACCGACCTGAATAAGATAATGCACATGAAAGATGTTTACATAGTACACAAGAAAAATATAATAGTTGAATTTATAAAAAATTACCCTGTTCAAAAGTTTACATACACTTGATTCTTAACACTGTGTTTTTACCTGAATGATTAGTTTTTTTCTTTTTAAGTGATAGTTATTCATGAGTCCCTTGTTTGTCCTAAAGAGTTAAACTGCCTGCTGTTCTTCAGAAAAAATCCTTCAGGTCCCACACATTCTTTGGTTTTTCAGCATTTTTGTGTATTTGAACCCTTTTTCCAACAATGACTGTATGGTTTTGAGATCCATTTTTTCCACATTGAGGACAACTGAGGGACTCATATGCAACTATTACAGAAGGTTCAAATGCTCACTGATGCTCCAGAAGAAGAAAAAATGCACTGAGAGCCAGGGGTGAAAACTTTTGAACGGAATGAGGATGTGTACGTTTTTCTTATTTTGCCTAATTATATTATATTTTTTTTCATTTAGTACTGCCCTTCAGAAGCTACAAAAGATTCTTGCATGTTACCTAGAAGACAAAATAAGTTAAATTTACCCTGATCTTCAAATTCCAAAAGTTTTCATCCCTGGCTCTTTAATGCATTGTGTTTCCTTCTGGAGCTTCAGTGAGCATTTGCACCTTCTATAATAGTTGTAATACTTTTTGGCAAGTGTTCAAGTGTTTACATAAGATGATATATATATATATATATATATATATATAAAAATTTCTGCCATTTTTTTTTACTGCAAATTAATGCTATGTTCAGACCATATTTTTAGATTATTAAAAAAATTAGCTCACTTCCAGAATAAAAATTCCTGATAATTCACCCCATGTCATCCAATATGTTCATGTCTTTTAGTTAAAAAAGAAATTAAGGTTTTTAAGGAAAACATTCTAGGATTTTTCTCCATATAGTGGACTTTAGTGGGACCCAATGGGTTGAACGTCCAAACTGCAGCTTCAAAAGACTTTCCATGATCCCAGCCGAGGAATAAGGGTCTTATCTAGTGAAACGATCGACCATTTTCTAAAAAAAAATATATAAATGTATTTACTTTTTAACCACAAATGCTCAACTTCACACATTACATAGTCATTTAGGAAAGGTCATGCTTGTGTGATGTAGGCAGAAGTACCGACCCAGAGTTTACAAAGCGAATGTGCTAAGAAAGTCAAGAGGCCTTTACAAAAAAAGATAAAACGATGTTGGACGCCTTTCCAACGCAGTGATTATGTAATGCGTGAAGAGATGTGTATCGCAGAGGTAGTGCAAGGCGAGCATTTGTGGTTACAAAGTATATTTTGTATTTTTCTTTTTTAGAAAATGACCAATTGTTTCTCTAGAAAAGACCCTTATTCCTTGGCTGGGATTGTGTAGAGCCCTTTGAAGCTGTATTGAAACCGCAATTTGGACCTTCAACCCATTGATCCCCATTGAAGTCCACTATATGGAAAAAAATCCTGGAATGTTTTCCTCAAAAACCTTAATTTCTTTTTGACTGAAGAAAGAAAGACTTTGGGTGGCATGGGGGTGAGTAAATTATCAGGACATTTTTATTCAGGCAGTGAACTAATCCATTAACCCAAATTTTGTTTTGTCACCAAAAGCAAAAAGTGCAGATGAAATACTCCAGAATAGCTCTTGAATATTTGTTAATATTATTATTGGACCTACATTTTGGTAGGGTCTTAAATGTCTGTTGCATTTGTTACCACATAAATAGTTCTAGTGCTAGTGTAAAATGAAGTATGATTGCCCCCACGAGCCCCAGGGTCTCTGTTAGTAAACTACAAAGTTGTTAAAATAAAAAAAAGTGTTGTTTGCTCCTTAATCATGTTGATCTCACCTGTAGGAAACCAAGTGAGTCAGGACTGCGACAACAGATACCTCATCTCGTCGAGAGAGCGGGTGAACAGGTAAATGAGTGTGAGCAAGAGTGTTGAAAGACTCAGATGAGGTCAGCAGGAGTTGGTTGCTGATGTTTATGGATGCTGGAGGAGACGCTGGTGTGGGGAGCTGCTTGTGAAATGAAAATGGATCTTTAGCAGAACCCAGGACACTCCGCTGCCCCTCAAGATCAATTCACTGATTTACTACCTGAAAGCCTGTCAGAGCTAGAAACACAGCGTTGAGGGGAGTTGAGAGGATAAACTCAGGTGGGGGTGATGGAGGGCTGAAGGAAGCAGCAGGACTTTCAGTTAGAGGAAAATGTTCACCAAAGAACGAATGAATGTTTTGTCACAATATAGTTTTAGGTTTTAAACGTACCAGAATATGCTCGCATCTTCTCGGAGGAGCAGAGTGAAGACGGTTTTAGGTGACAGCTCTTTTGTGCATATATGATTCCTTTAATTAAATACGCCGTTTACTTTTGTTCTTCTCTGGTAAACACTGCTGCTGCATAACACATTGTGAGAGAATTATTTTTAGTGAGCGTCAGGTAAGTTAAGCTTCATCTCCTGCAGAGTGTCTACCTACAGCTTGTGAGTGTGTCTCTCTCTTTTGTTGGTGTCTACTAAAATATTAAAGATGTTTACTGTATTGTATGAGAGAGGTGATATCATCTCTTTCTGTCAGACAAATGTGTAGCGTATATTTAATTTAATATTCCTAATATAATATTTAACAATTGCAAAAGTCCCAGAGCACACGGAGGCAGTTAAAATAACATTATAGTTTGTTTACCACATTACTCCGCAACAGTATGGTGCTGAGCATTATTATCTTCATAATGTTCACCTCAATAAATGTTCTTAATAATTGCTTTTCACACAGAAAAACGCCGTTAACTTTCCGTTAAAAACGCGAGAGGCAGCACAGCTAAACAGTAAACCACCAGATCCGCTTTTTTAAGTTTAAATTCCCATTGACACCAAAATTAGCTAAGCTAATGACAACTTTTAAATATAAGGACGACCATTAGCGTCCATGCCAACGGACGATAACGCTTTGTTTATTATAATAGCGCGTTGCGGTTACGTCGTTTTCAGTTGTGTAAGCTGTCGTTTATCGGCTGAGAAAAAAAAAATGTGAAAGTGATTCCTACCTTATCGTTCCTCTGTGTCCTTATGAATACAGCTGGAGTCTACTTTCCTATTCTTACAGAACTGGAACGATTCTTAAAACTTTAAAGGGATAGTTCACCCAAAAATTAAAATACTGTCATTAATTACTCACCCTCATGTCCTTCCAAACTCATAAGACCTTCGTTCATCTTCGGAACACAAATTAAGATATTTTTGATGAAGTCAAAGCATTTTATCACCCTAGAGGGTTTCACTTACTTAACGATTTGGTCAGTTACCCGGATGCGTGGCCTTATTTGCGATACTCGGGTGTAAACAACAGCATTGACTGCAAGGTTAATGTACTACTGCATAGGTTGTTCTGCTAATTTATGCTAAACTATGAAAAAAAAAACATGTGGAAGCTGCTAAATCATATAGGGCCGGTTGCACCAGCTGGGCGTACGCCCGGTTGTAAGACTAGGCTGGACGTAAAATGCGCTTCAAGTCGTGTGTAGAATTTATACCCGTTGCACCATCTCGGCGTAGTGCTACGTCTGAGACTAAATCTTACGCCTAATCAAAGGTAGGCGTAAAGTGAAAAGTCACGATTTGCTCGGACATGATTCGTTTTTAATTACTAATTGCAGAAGCCAACTGTAACGTTTATGGTCTTTTCGGGTAGGATAATGTGGCCTATAAACAATTTTTATAGGGAGGGGTCAAGCAACATGCAAGCAACGCGCAAACTTTGCGCAAGAATTATAAAAGTGAAAGTAAAAAAGAAACTACGGCTAACACTGTATTAACGGCACAAATTCTCTCAGAGACAACGAGAGACGAATCTAATTTACCATGCTGATAACGGTATATAACTGTCTTAAAGTATTCCCTTAATATTTTTATTAGACATCTTGCTGGGACAGTATAAATGCTTGGAAATTCTAAACGTCTTTAATTCGTCTCATCATTTGCAGCGTTCCTGCCATCCAATAATCGCAGTAAGTTTTGTGATTACTTTTAATCAGAAATAAAGTATCAGCTTTCAAATTCTGTCAATTTTATCACAAACTCTACAATTTATAAATGTGGTTTATCAGCCACAGAAAGATGTGAAGAGGCTAAAATGCACAATTGTCACGTAAATTCACATTTACCTCAGGAAAGACATTCATTCAATTAAACTGGATAGCAAGAAAAAAAACTCTAGAGAGAAGCATTGTATTACATTCATTATATTTTACTTAACCTGTCGCCTTTATTTTTAGTGGTAGTCTGAAGAAATATGTCATGGGAATGTGCAGGGAGACCTCAGATACAAAAACGCGGACCGTAGGAAATATTTCGTTAATGAAATTATTTCGCGGTGGCTTCACTTGTTATGATGTATTGAGCAATTCAGTTTTATATCAGTAGTTGTAGCCATTGCAGCGTGGGTGCCGTCTCAGCTATCACTGCGGGAGAATGTGTTTGCGTGGACGCGCATCGTCTGCGCCGGGTGTAGTTGCGCCTGGTCGTAGTTTTAGCTGGTGCAACAGGTGTAAATATTTATCGTAAAGTTGGACGTTGCAAAGACCAGCGTAGGGCTTACACCCAGCTTTTTTACGTCTAGATGGTGCAACCGGCCCATAGACAGTTTCATAAGAAGCACGCGCCTGTCCCGATTTTCTGGTCTGTGTTTGTTTATTGGTCTGGCTAGTTACCGGGAAAGCCACTCCAAGAGCACCTCCTGTTGGCAGAGAATGAATCTGCATTTTCAGTCAGCCCGTCTGATTTACACAGCAAACACGCAGAGCTGTAAATTTATGCAAACCGAATATATATTTCCTGGGGGAAGTGCCGGCGCACATACAGTGTAAGTTAAGTCTGTGAGAAAGATGAGGGGAGCCGGCGAACATGGAACTCTGTGCAAAGAGTGGCTTGGCCAGCCAGGCAAGACATAGGTTTAACTTACTAGCTAATATAACTTACCTGTTATATATTTTGCTTGTTATCAGAAACAATCTAGTCTAGAGGGACTGTTATTGATTCTAAGTCTGCTGGAAGTTAAGTCTGGGCCACAAACGCACACATGTGTAGTTACATTTGTTTATGTTGTTGCTGTTGAAACAGTCTATAGAGAAGGACTTAGAGAGCAGGAAAGGCACAATATTTTGACAAACTAAAGTTAACAGGTGGTAAAGATACATACAAGCAGTATTAATTAAGACAGCCTAATATTTCACCTACCTGACTGGAAATGCTAAGAACAAACACAAATGTTGTCAAGATTCTTGCCCTGGAAATCCCAGTTCAGTTTGGAAACCCCAAATGCCTTTTGTTCCTCAGTTTTTTGCACTTTTCTCTTTTGGCTTTTGGCAGTCTATAGTACTCTAAATGTTTTTTCCAGTCTGACCAATTAGTATGTTCCAAAACATTAAAATTATTGATCATTTTCAGCAGCAATAATCAGCAAAATATGTGACTTTCGTTCAGTTCAGTTGTATGTTTTCACTCAGTGCCGCCAATATGGCTGACTGATGACGAGTCGTGAAAACACTCTATAGATAGTAATGCAACTGAAACATTCAAACGACCCAGAAAGGTAATATGGACATCGTTGAAATAGTCCATGTAACATCAGTGGTTCAACCGTAATGTTATGCACAAAGAAACTAAAAAAAAAATGATTTTAACAATTTCTCATCCCATTTTACATAAAAATAATTGAAAGCAGCAATTAATGTGTAAATGCATTCTGTGTGAACCAGCCCTCAATTTGTAGTGTCAGACTAGAAAAACTGGTTAACCAAAGTGTTACGTGATAATAGATAGCCTACTGTTTTGATTTACATCAATAAAAGGTATTGTGTCACTTGCTGTATACAAACCGTAAATGCAGCATTTGCGATTAAAAAAATATTAGATGTTAGATGGGAGATGAGTGCTTAGCGTGATAATGGAACAGTGGGTCATTTGTGGCCATTGCATTTTGCGGGCAATGCCCATTCGCTCCATTATAAAATGATCCATTGTATCTCTATCCCGTTTGGTTCTATTTTTGCCATAGATCTTGTATTTGTACAATGCCCTGCCCACACTGAATGCACTACCGCCAGTGATGGATCTTTTCATGCATTCACAATTATTCTGGCTCTCTCGCATTGTTTCCGTGGCATTCTCCTCTGTTTTTGAAGCCTGGCTTGTTTTGATTTCAACTACTTTCCCAGTTTTCATGATATGCACTTTATACACAGTTGAGGTCAAAAGTTTACATACACCTTGCAGAATCTGCAAAATGTTTATTTTACCAAAATAAGAGAGGTCATACAGTCATTTTTTGAAAATGCATAGTCATTTTTGGAAAGTGTTCAAATACACAAAAATGCTGGAAAAACAAAGAATTTGTGGCACCTTAAGAATTTTTCTGAAAACAGCAGGCAGTTTAACTGTTCAGGACAAACAAACGGACTCATGAATAACTATCACTAAACAAAAAAAAACACAGCTGTGGATCATTCAGGTAACAACACAGTATTAAGAATCAAGCGTATGTAAACTTTTGAACAGGGTTGTTTTTATAAATTCAACTATTATTTTATCTTGTGAACTATATGTAAACATTTTTATGTGAAATATCTTATTCAAATCAGTGCTAAATAAAAAAAATAACATGTATTTTGTATGATGGATAAAATAATGAACATTTTGCACATTCTGCAATGTGTATGTAAACTTTTGACCTCAACTGTAGCCTATAGGAAGTTTCTGCTAAGAAAATTTGAGTGTCACTTGCTGGCCCATGCAATGCTCACCACCATTAAGTTGGATCTGCCCTAAAACAGCATTTAGTAATTTACTAAGTGCCCCCCAACCCCGCTTTTTGTTTACCAGACAAAAACAGATAGGGTAGCTAGATAGATTTAATAATATAAATAAAATATTTGAATAAAATTAGATATGAACGATAATTGTACCCTTCTGAAAATGGTGGCTGAATTTTTCCATTTTAAGGTTTAAGTGTTTATCCAAATGTGATTGAAATGGAGAGCGTGTGTGCATGTGTGAGTGGACAGTGCCTGAGTGCTCTCCTCTCACCTGCCTCGATTTTATTTTATTT
Organism: Labeo catla; assembly: GCA_012976165.1. Taxonomy (NCBI): domain Eukaryota; kingdom Metazoa; phylum Chordata; class Actinopteri; order Cypriniformes; family Cyprinidae; genus Labeo; species Labeo catla. The sequence continues at coordinate 502,780 of VONZ01000289.1, read as the reverse complement.
TTATTTTGAATGTTTAATGTATTAAAAGGGCTGGGGTAATGAATTATAATCTTTAATGCAGAGAGCGATCGATACCTCCACAAAATAAATCAGCTTTTTACTGAGAGCGTCAAAGCCTTTAATACACTGGGGGAGAAACAAGTGCGGGAAGGAGGGAGGGAGAGGAGGAGAGCTCGCCAGGGAGGGGAGCATGACAGGAGCCGTTGATGGAAGGAGAAAGCGGGAACGAATGGGGTTAGATGAGAGTGCTTCGGAAAGATACTATCACGGGTGACCGTATTTCAGATGATCCTCACAAAGTCTTAGTATCTTTAACAAACTCCAGGGAGTCAGGAGGTCACATCTCATCTGGCAATAGCCGCACACGATCTGTTGCATATAAAAATGGGCTTGCTTTTTTTAAGGACTTCACTGGAGAGGCAATCAGGCCCTGAGATCTCATAATAATCATTCTCCTCTTAACTTAATGAAGGCTGGCCTCAGGGGGTCCTCTAATTTTAGCTGACGATTCTGACAATTACGGTTCATTGTTTGGCTGAAAAAATAGTGTTTTTGGCATCCTCATGACAATAAATTGATTAAAAAAGTGCTCTGTCTAAACAGCGTCTTTAAGACATTGCTTAAAAATGCGGTCTGCTGGATGACAATCTTTAAACTGTGCATCGCCGTGCTCAGTATATCATCAATTCATCGACAAAAAGGTCTGCGGACTGACGCATTTTGATTAATGTTGCCATGACAACTGCATAATTCATGAATTGTATTAGCGTTCCATTTGTCGTTTTTGAGTTATGATTCACCCCAGCCAAGGATTGTCAAAAAAAAAAAAAACCTTTGCCCGCACCCACGTTGTTTTAAGACCCCCATCATCTTCTGCCTCCTTCCTAAATGTCAAAGTCTCCAAAGTGTCAGCTTTTTTTTTCCCAACGAGACAGCATGAATTAATCTGCTCTCATAAATATCTTGTTAGCATCAGTTTGTATAAGACACTCTCATAATTATACAAATACAAAGGCAGCAGCACCAACCACTGGGCATTATAGTGCCACATAGCGGTGAGGACAAGAACTACAACCTCATCCACTTTATATAAGTAAAATAATTTAGTATAATATTTCATTATATACACTGCCATTCAAAAGTTTGGCATCAGTAAGATTTTTAATGTTTTTTAAATAAGTCTCTTATGCTCACTAAGGCTGCATTTATTTATCTGTATCAAAAATACATAAAAAGCAGTAGTGGTTTTCTATTTCAATATACTTTAAATTATAATTTATTCCTGTGATGCAAAGCTAAATTTTCAGCATCATTCCACATCAGCAATGATGTGTTTAATTGATAAAAAAACAAAGTGAGAGCAAAGATTTATATTGTTAGAAAAGATTTCTATTTTGAATAAACGTTGTCCTTTTTAATGTTTTATTCATCAACGAATCCTGAAAAAAAATCACAGGTTCCAAAAAAATAAACAATTAACTGTTTCCAACACTGATAATTCCAATATTAAATCAGCATATTCATCATGTGACACTTAAGACTGGAATAATGCCTGATGAAAATTCATCTTTGCATCACAGGAATAAATTATAATTTAAAATATATTAAAATCGAAACTTATTTTATATTGTAATAACATTTTGCAGGATTTCAGGTTTTTTCTGCATTTTTGGAAGCAGTCTTGAGCGCAAGAGATTTCTTTAAAAAACATTACAAGTCCTACTGATCCAAAACTTTTGAATGGCAGTGTGTATGTATATATTAAGTGTATGTATTAATGATAGATGCATCATACATATGTATTTTAAATTTATTTATTTGTTTTCCCACATAAAATGTACTGGACCATTACATATAGTAAGTGTGTACTATATGCTTTATAGATGTTTTGTATAAAAATGTTGAAAAACCAAGGGATGAAAGTAGTTAAATGAACGTTAACAAATTATGATTGCTTTATGCTTGTTTGTTTTCTGCTTCCTGTGGCTTGTCAAAACTGGAGTGAAAATCTAAAGGAGAGAAACAAAAGATGTTAATGTTTTTTGGGCATTCTTAAAAGAAATCAAGGCAAATTCAGCAATTAAAAGGAACTGAACTGGTCTTGCTGAGTGTTAAGTGGGTAATTACTGTACCTAATTTAAAGCAAACAAAATTTTTCTTGAAATGTACAATTTTATTAATTGAAAATATTAACGACATGTTTGGTTTGGAACGACATGAGGATAAGTAATTAATGACAGAATTTTCATTTTTAAAAACCACTGCTGACTGACCTTCAGCTCCTGATGATACACGGCTGACATCCGAGTGTGCAGGTGAGATGTTCTCCTCGCTATCAACTAAAACACACATACAGATGTTATACTCAACACAAAACAAATACAAATGCATGTTATTTTACAACCTTAAACCTATTTAATTTCCTTCTACCTTATCTAGTTTTTATCTTTACCCTTCTTACCTCTGCCCTCCTCACTAGGGCTGTCCTGGCTGGGTGTTGGGCTGCCGTCGTGTTCCCAGAGGGCCGTGGCGCCTGTTTGGGAAGAGCGCAGACGAATGCGAGGCTGTATGCGCTGGTCTCCTGGACTGAAGGACTGGGAAATTCCTCCTCTGCCCCTGCCGATAGCCCAGCCGTGCCGGGAGCCCAGCTTGCGCCGACCGGTCCTCAGATTAGTTTTGGGTTGGTCATCTTCAGCCTGGGATGAGATTCTCCTTAGTAAACTGGGGGAGACTGGAGCACTGATGGGATCCTGCTCATGACCTGAGGGGAGAAACAGTGAAGAGTGTACTTTGTAAAAGATAGGGTGCTTTTACACTCTTTCTGTTGAGGTATTATGGATGAATCTCACAAACACGACTTAAAGGAGACGTTCATTTCCAGAACAACTGTTTATAAAGTGAAAATGCAAAGAAGGTCAAACGCCCTTTACCAAAAAAGCTAAAACAATGATGTCGGATGATTTTAAAGTTGGAGGAGAAAATGAGATGGGAGTTTTTCAACATCCCCTAACTGTATTGACCCAGATTACACAGAGTATGCATGTTCTTTGCAGAGCTAGACAAGACCAGCATCTGAGGTATCTAAATTTTAAAAGGTATATATATTTTAAAAAGTATATAAATCCCTTGGCTGGGATTGTGTAGAACCCTTTGAAGCTGCTTTAAAACTGCATTTTGGAAGTTCAAACTCGCAGGCACCATTGAAGTCCACTATATAGAGAAATCCTTAAAATGTTGTCCTGAAAAAACATCTAATTTCTTTATGACTGAAGAAAGAAAGACATAAACATCTTGGATGACAAGGGGGTGAGTACATTAAAGGAGAGGTCCACTTCCTGAACAACAATTTACAGATAATGTACTCACCCCCTTGTCATCCAAGATGTTCATGTCTTTCTTTCTTCAGTCGTAAAGAAATTGTGTTTTTGAGGAAAACATTTCAGCATTTTTCTCCATATAATGGACTGATATGGTGCCCCAATTTTGCACTTTTAAAATGCAGTTTAAATGCGGCTTCAAACGATCCCAGATGCGGTTGTAAGCGATCCCAACCGAGGAAGAAGGGTCTTATCTAGCGAAACGATCGGTTATTTTCATTTAAAAAAAAATACAATTTAAATACTTTTTAATGTCAAACCCTCGTCTTGTCTTGCGCTGCCTGAACTCTGTATTCTGGTTCAAGACAGTTAAGGTATGTCGAAAAACTCAGATCGTATTTTTTCCCTTAACTTCAAAAATCATTTCAAAATCATCCTACATCACTGCAGAAGCACCGACCCAGTCTTTGCAAAGTGAACATGCAAAGAAGATCACAAAAGGTAAAACCGCGACATAGGGCGATTTTGAAGTTGATTGGAGTTTTTCTGTCTTGAGCCAGTATATACAGAGTTCAGGGAGAGCAAGACAAGACGAGCATTTGACATTAATAAGTATATAAATTGTATTTATTTTATGAAAATAACCGATCGTTTCGCTAGATAAGAGCCCTTTGAAGCTGCATTTAAACTGCATTTTGGAAGTTCAAACTCGGGGCACCATAGCATCCATTATATGGAGAAAAATGCTGAAATGTTTTCCTCAATAAACATAATTTCTTTACGACTGAAGAAAGAAAGACATGAACATCTTGGATGACAAGGGAGTGAGTACATTACCTCTAAATTGTTGTTCTGGAAGTGAACTTCTCCTTTAAAGTTCAACCAAAAATGAATTAATTACTCACCCTCATGTGGTTATAAACTTGTAAGACCTTCGTTCACCTTTATTTTTGATAAAATACAAGGGCTTTCTGACCCTGCATAGACAGCAACGCAACTGAACTGTTGACTAAAGCCGTTATTTTTGTTTTATTTGCACACAAAAAGTATTCTCGTAGCTTCATAAAATTATGGTTGAACTACTGATGTCACATGTACTGTTTTACTGATGTCCTTACTACATTTCTAGGCTTGGGAACATTTAATTCCATTGCCGTCTATGCAGGGTCAGAAAGCTCTCGGATTTCATCAAAAATATCTTAATTTGTGTTCTGAAGTTGAATGAAGGTCTTACGGGTTTGGAACCACATATTCTAAAAATTACAAATCCCCTTATGTGCTCAGTTAATGCCGTGTTATATGTATCTACAATATACACCGAAAATACAATACGTATAAGTAGTTGCACTGTTACTGTTAGTTTTTATATTACCATAAATCTCAATGCTGTATACACTCTGTGCAATATTCATTTGATCTCCAAATTCCATTCCATTGCTCCTTCACATAAACGCAGAATTACTATGTCTGGTTGTGATCCAAGGGAACGGCATAATGTGGTAGGGTAACAGCATCATTCATTGTTATGGGCTTTTGGGGACCTTTTTTGTGTTTTACAGAGTCCAGGGAGCCCTGCAGTCTTAACTTACTGGCACTCTCTTTCGCTCTGTGGTACAATACATCTAATGTTATTACACTGGCCATACAGCTCTGCAGTCTCACCAGGCACTGAAGCTGAAGAGATGGGAGCGCCGTCTATATCTGCGAGGTTTTCTATACTGCCGGCGGCAACAAACAGAGCGCGGCCTTCTTTGCTTCCACCTTTAGGTTTTATCAGCTTCTTCATGCGGTCCGCTATCCAGTTCGACTTCCTGAAGCCACGAGAGAATTTATAGGTGATTGAAAGGCGGCGAGCAAGATTCAGATAAGTCAAAAAAAGGTAAAGGAGAAAACGGCAGGATGTCAAGATGAAAGAGAGCCTACAGTGAGTAAAGCAGTGAAAAGGTCTGCTAGAGACAGATGTTAAAGCTTGACTAACTTTGGTTGTTTGGGTGGACACATGCCAGGCAGACCCGGCTCCAAAACACGATACTGATCCATTATCTTCTCCACCAGCTTCTGCTTCTCTCTGCGCAGCTCGTTGAGCTTGTCACTGAGGTGGAGACAGATGGACAGATGGAAGAGAAAAACATGAGTTATTTACTGATGCAGGTGGTCCACTGCTGAACGTTCTACATGGTGCGTCTGGAAAAAGTGGATAAAAGTGAGTTGCAAATGTGTGTTTGTGTGTGTGTTCGTACAGGTATTCTCTCTGCTGGTTGTGGTGCTGGTCTCTGCTCTCCAGGCTGCTTTCCAGTAGGGCCTTGTTATCTTTGGCCAGGTTCTGGTTCTGCTCTACTAGATGTCGGTTCTCCTCCTCCAAGTTGGCCTTCAACTGGGTTAGGAGCTATAACAAACATATAAATACTATGGCGATAAATTGCACTGTAAACTTAAATCATTATTACTAAACGTTTTGTAGTTAACATGAATAAACTCAGACTATCAGTATAATTAAATGCATAATAAGACCACAAAATTTAAACCTATAAATAATTCTAAAATAAAGTCCTGCATTTTTTAAATTTAAAACAGAAGTGTTATGACATTAAATGACACACAACATAAAATTAATAATAATTTAATCTCTATTTAATCTCTTTTGAAGGCTACATATTTATTTGATCAAAAAGTTATATAGTGCTTGTTTAATTATTATGCAAGTTGATCATATTTTTTTCCAAGCACATTTTACAGATTCCAAACCACATCAGTCTTAATAACTACTATTAATTTTGTATTTAATTATTTATAAATGATATATATACACTACCAGTCAAAAGTTTTTGAACAGTAAGATTTTTTTTTGTTTTTTAAAGTCACCATGCCTGCATTTATTTGAAGTACAGCAAAAGCAGTACAATTTGGAAATATTTTTACTATTTAAAATAACTGTTTTCTATTTTAATATATTTCAAAATGTAATTTATTCCTGTGATTTCAAAGCTGAATTTTTAGCATCATTACTCCAGTCTCATGATCCTTCAGAAATCATTGTAATATTCTGATTTGCTGCTCAAAAAACATTTATTTTTATTATTATTATTATTATTATTATGCTAAAAACAGCTGAGTATATTTTTTTCAGATTTTCTTGATGAATAGAAAGTTCAGAAGAACAGCATTTATCTGAAATACAAATCATTTGTGATATTGTAAATGTCTTTATCATCACCTTTGATCAATTTAAGGCATCCTGGCTAAATAAAAATATTACTTTCTATAATTTCTTTCCCAAAAAAAAAATTATACTGACTCCAAGCTTTTGAATGGTATGGTGTATAATGTTACAAAAACTTTTTATTTCAGATACATGCTGATCTTTCTATTCATCAAAAAATCCTGAAAAAATGTACTCAACTTTAATAATAATAATAAATAATAATAATAATAGAAATTATGATGCTGAAAATTTAGCTTTGATCACAGAAATAAATTAAATTTTAAAATAAATTCAAATAAACAGCAGTTATATTTTAAATATTCAAAATATTTCAAAATTTTTGCTGTATTTTGGATCAAATAAATGCAGGCTTGGTGAGTAGAAGAGACTTCTTTAAAAATCTTACTGTTAAAAAACTTTTGACTGGTAGTGTAATTGTTCATTAATGCATAAAGTAAAAACTACTTATGTTCATGTGTATAATTATTAAAGAAGTATTTTGTTACAGATAGAATGAGCCAAAAAAAGAGATTTAAATCGCACTGAAAACTCAAAATATATTAAATGCCCATGAGAAGGAAGCAATGCTAATGCAATACTAGAAATTTCAAAGTTAAGGCGTGATCATTGGATGGCGAAATGCTCATTGACTCAGCACGGTCAGAAAAAAACACGTGGAGAAGAAAAGACACGTTAACTGTAAAAGACTTAAAAAATTAAGGTGAAGAATTAGGTGCGACACCATCAGGAAACCTTTAGTCTTCTATGCCACCATTGGAGTCTCCAGAAGTACAAGGTGTCAGGTTCTCAGAGACTTAGGTTAGGTAAAGAATCCTAAAAAATGACCCTCACTTAATAAGAATCACATGCTGAAGTATAGTAAAACACATAAGACTGATTTTTTTTAAAGGCTTTATAGAAAGTTGAGAGTGACTCTTGAAGGACAAGCACCACATCCTCTGGTACCACTGTTTAAAGAATTTATCTTCCAGAGTCTGGAAGTAAGTTTTGAGAGTTTAATTTTTAGTCCATCTCTGCAAGACAGACTTTTCTTCTCCATCTGTTTTTGTCAGACCCTGCTGACCCATTGAGAATTTAGCTGTCCAGTGGTCATGGCTTAACTTTGCAAATTCTAGTATTGCATTAGTATTGCATCCTTCTCATAGGAATTTAATCATTTAACTTTTCTGTCTGAGGTAAATCTCTTTTTTGGCTTAATTCATCTGTAAAAGAAAACCTGCTTAATAATTATGCACACATGAGCCAGATTTTCTAACAGCTTGTGCTTGCAATAGTTCTGTCAGGATTTACTATTCGTCTGTCAAGTGTCACCTTTTCCGTGACTTCCGGGTCCAAACGATCTACAAGATGACACGAGAAAACAACAAACGGTACTATTTATACACTCACAATGTGATATAAAATTTGAAAATGTTCATCTTGAATGTTTAATTTGAATAAACAGTGCTCATAAATGGCTGCTGAGATAGTATTCTCAAGTGAAAGGAGTTGGGGTTTAGACCCAGAACAGCATTCCTTGGTGTCTTCAGTGGACGCGTTACGTCCTCACTTAACAGTCCCATAGACGCACAGTGAAGAATTAGCGCTGAAAAAGCGTGGACAGAGTTATTTTTGCGTATGACCTTATTGAATATGCATTTATAGGAGTTTCCCTTTCAGATGCAAAATTTATAGGAGCAGAGTACTAAAAACTAATCGCGCAACGCCATTCAAATAACGACAGCGCCATTATTTAACACCAAAAAAAAAACAGGCGCTAATTTGCGCTACTCCTGGTAGATTGTGCTGGTCATTATGAAAATCAGTGCAGCTAGTCAGTAAATCAACATCTCTGCTTTTATGGAACTGCTCACTGATACATATTTGCCCTGTTTAGTAAATCTGGCCCAAGGTGTTTTCACTTCCAGCCTTCATGGACAATTATATATAACTTATAAATGATTAAATACAAAATTAATAGTAGTTATGAAGATTAATGTGGTTTGGAATTTGTAAAATGTGCTTGGAAAAAATTATCAGAATATCAACTTGCATAATTATGCATGCACTTTATATTAAAAGGGTCATATGATGTTGCTAAAAAGAACATTATTTTTGTGTATTTGGTGTAATGCAATGTTTACGTGGTTTAATGTTCAAAAAACACATTATTTTCCACATACTGTACATTATTGTTGCTCCCCTCTGCCCCCTCTTTCTGAAATTTTTACAAAACTGAAAAAAGCGGTGTGTGCTTTGATAGCCTGCTATCCGGTACGTTGTGATTGGCCGAATACCTCAAGCGCGTGACAGAAATGTTACGCATGTGTCCCGGCACGACGAGACAAAAACAATAAAACCTATTATAAATAAGCCATTTGTTGCATCCAGTAAGGACATAATTACTGATTGTAATGACTTCTACTGCCTTTTTACTACTGTGATTGTAGAAATGACAAACAAGCAGCACAACTTTACACTGCTCAAAACTCACATTTGAATAGCCAGTAGCAAATTCTTTAAATATGAAAATGTACTTACAGGCTGTGAGTCAGAAGCGCCAGACTGTCCTTGCAAAGTTGGAATTGCCCCACTTTATAGAAACAGCCTTTGTGTATAGCCAGCATTGTATGCTACTCTCTCAGGTTCAGGAAACAATCCTCCGTAAAGTGCGCTGCACATACTCTAATATTTGCATTGTACCGTTCCGGAACACGGTTGTAAATACAACTTAACCACTAGTTTCTAGTTGTATACTCATTTGGAAGGCCAAACTAAGTACTTTCACTTTCACAACGAAGCACACAGCGTCTCCACAACATGGCGGCAGCTGCAGCAATACTACAGCGAGAATAAAATTTACGCCGCCTTTGTTTGCGTATACATTTGGACAGTGTTATGCAAATCTTCCCACACCGTGACATAGATTTGTGAGGGCATGTTTAAATGAGCCATTTTAGAAAGGTGTGACTGAGTCTTAACTTTTATAAAGAATATCTCTTTGGGTTTGAGACTTTAATCTTTCCAACTCTACACATCTTATATATGCACAACCAGCTTGTAACAAGCATGAAAACATGAAATCGCATCATATGACCCCTTTAATATATTAGTGTAAAATAGTACAATTCAAATTATTATAACCTGTAAAATAATCTATTTAAATATACACTACCGTTCAAAAGTTTGGGGTCAGTACATTTTTATTGTTTCTTTTTTTTTTTTTAAGAAATTAATACTTTTATTCACCAAGGATGTATTAAGTTAATAATTAAAAGTTTATTAAAAGTTAATAATAAATAATTTACATTGTTATAAAATATTTATATTTTGAATAAACACTGTACTTTTTAAACTTGTTATTCATGAAAGAATCCTGAAAAAAAAAAAATCACAGGTTCCAAAAAATATTTGGCAGCACAACTGTTGATATTATCCAACACTGATCATTCTAATAATAAATCCGCATATTAGAATGATTTCTGAAGGATCATGTGACACTTAAGACTGGAGTAACAGCTGATAAAAATTCAGCTTTTCATCACAGGAATAAATTCTATTTTAAAGTATGTTAAAATAAAAAACATTATTTTATATTGTAAAAACATTTTGCAATATTACTGTTTTTTTTCTATATTTTTAATCAAATAAATGCAGCCTTGATGAGCATAAGAGACTTCTTTAAAGACTATTACAAGTCTTACTGACCCCAAACTTTTGAACGGTAGTGTATGTTAAAATGTAATGAATTCCTGTGATTGTAAAGATGAATTTTCTGCATCATTACTCCAGTCTTCAGTGTCACATGATGAAATTACTGTAATATGCTGATTTAATGAAAATTGTCCTTGCTGAATATTTGATTCATGATTTAAACAAAAGAAAGAAAGAAATAAAACATGTTTTATACTGTATATATAATACACACAGAAGTGTCATAATGTGCTTTGCGCTCAGACCTGGTATTTGCTGCTGAGACGGACGCTGTTGAGATCCAGCTGTTGGTTTTGCTCTTTAAGAGCGCTGAGTTCTCCCTCCAGTCTGGTCCGTTCAAGCTGAGCCGCACTCAACTCTGCCCGCACAACTGAACTCTGAGCCAGCAGCTCCGACTGCATCTGAACCCACTCCTTCTGCAGGTTCTGATATCTACAGATAATCAATACATTTAACAGGTGATTTACACTAAACTACACATCTCATGAAGGTCTTATGTTATTCCCAAAAGAAATAAATGTTTTATTTATTAATTATTTTTTTTGCATTTGTTATTATGTTATATATTTCTGTACAAGTATAAATTATTAAATGTACATCCAATGTAGGCTTCATTTTCTTTTTTTCTTGATGCAAAATATAAAGATGAAGTGAAGCATGTTTTTGTGAGTCTATACAACAATCTACATAAACACAGTTACCTAACGGAACATACTGTAAAAATTTTTCTTTTATCCTGTTTATGAAAGCAACAAATGTTATTACAAATATTTTCACAGGCTGTCACGCCATGGCAACAACTGTTGGAAACTGGGCTATGAAATGACTCATGCTCTGGTGAGACTTTGGTGGGGCTTACCATCACCATAATGGGTGAAGAGCAGTTTGTGGTGGGTGGTATCATCACTTCCTCTCTCTTTCCTATGAATCTGCTCAACTTGTTATTGCTATTGTGGTCACTGCAATTATGATTTTCTCTCACCTTTCATTGTCCATTTTCAGTCTCTCCAGCTCCTTCTCGCTCTCCACCTGCCCTTGTGTCACTTTCTCCATTTTCTGTCTCTCCACACGTATCGATTCCTCAGCCGCCTCCAACTGTGCTTTTCGCTCCAACAACTCCTTATATCTAGACAAGTATGGTATTTAGAACATTTTGCAATCTTTAAATCATAAATACTTTGATAAATCAATATGTAATTTAGTTTATTTTAGCTACTGTAAATTCATATTTTATCTGATGTTAAAGTCATATGGAACAATTACTTTAACAATAATAAACCAACGCTATAATAGTTATGTTTATATAAACATAGTATTTATTAAAACCAAGCTACATCAGAGGTTGGGGGGGGGGGTAATAAAACTTTTTGGAATTTACACTTATTTTACTAATTTTTTACTAAAGTATAAGTCATGTTAACTGTTTTATATTCATATTTCGATTTATCTCAGATTTACTTAAAACAAGATAACCTAAAAAAAAAAAGTATTGTTATTATTAATTTATTAAATAAATAAATAAATAAATAAATATGCCTTTTTTCACCTAGACCACTTATGTATGCTAACTATATATTACTAATAAATTATTACAAACTATTTTATTAAATAAATGAATAATAAAAAAAAAACCTTACTTTTTTTTTTTACTGTTTGACCTCTTACGTGATTAAACTCAAAATATTATTTATGAAACAAATTATTATACATTAATTTATTGTCAAATAAATAAATGGTTAGTAATTTGTTATTAAAATAGTTAAATAAACAATTAAATAAACCATTTTTCCCCTCTTTGACTCCTTATGTGAATAAGCTCAAATTATTTATGAAAAAAATATTATAAATATTTTCAAATAAATAGTTATTATTTTATTATTAAATTAATTAAATAAATAACCTCACATTTTTTTCTCGCTAAAAAAATTATTAAATTATTATAAATTCATTTATTTTCAAATAAATGGTTAGTAATTTATTATTAAATTAATTAAATAAATAACCTCACTTTTTCCCTCTTTGACCTCTTATGTAAACAAGCTAAAATTATTTATTAAACAAATTATTATAAATTCATTTATTTTCAAATAAATAAATGGTTAGTAATTAATTAATTAATTAACCTCATATTTTTTCTCTTTGACCTCTTATGTGAATAAGCTAAAATGATTATTTATTAAACAAATTATTAAACATTCACTTATTTTCAAAAAATAAATGTTTAGTAATGTATTATTAAATTACATAATTAACCTCACATTTTTTCCTCTTTGACCTCTTATGTGAATAATTATTTATTATCATTATTAATATAAGTAAATATTAATATAAGTCAATAATTATTTATTAAACAAATTATTATTTCAAATAAATAAATGATTAATTTATTATTAAAATAATTAAATAACCTTTCCTTTTTTTCCTATTAGTAATTAATTAATTAATTAACCTCATATTTTTTCTCTTTGACCTCTTATGTGAATAAATGCTAAAATGATTATTTATTAAACAAATTATTAAACATTCACTTATTTTCAAAAAATAAATGTTTAGTAATGTATTATTAAATTACATAATTAACCTCACATTTTTTCCTCTTTGACCTCTTATGTGAATAATTATTTATTATCATTATTAATATAAGTAAATATTAATATAAGTCAATAATTATTTATTAAACAAATTATTATTTCAAATAAATAAATGATTAATTTATTATTAAAATAATTAAATAACCTTTCCTTTTTTTCCTATTATGTGAATAAGCTAAATTATTATTTATTAAAAAGATAAATTAATTTATTTTCAAATAAATAAATGATTATCCATTTATGATTAAATTAATAAAATAAATGAAACTTGTCTAAGACACTACCTGGCCTCAGTGTCTTTATATTGAGCTTCTAGACTGCGACTGCTGCTTTTCAGTTGACTGTGTTTGACCAGCAACTCTTCTAACTCCGCCTCCTGTCTCTGTTGCAGAGCTGTCAATCTCTCATGATCCCGCCTTACAGCCTCTAAGCGCATCACAGACTCCTCCTTCTCCTTAAGCCACACCCTTGACTCCGCCTCCAGAGCGGCATAGCGCAGTTCGCTCTCGTTGCAACGGGCCAACACCGCCGCATGCTCGGAGCTCAGAGACGCCTGCTCCACCTAAGTGAGAGGAAAGAGGGTAAAATAAAGCAGATATAATGAAAGTGTGGTCGTGCGGAAATAACCTGTTTATGAAAAGCCTGTATAATTTAAAGCGGTGTAGTTTTATGCTCCATCAACGGTATGATTGAAACCCACTAGTGTCCGCCCACTTTAATATCTAATATAGATTTAAACAAATGTCACTTTCTAAAATACCCCAGCCTTTATTTCAGTGTCAAGAGTCCATTTTGAGACCAGCAACCCACACTCAATCAAGCACTCACCTGTAGTTTGGTGTTGAGGGCCTGTAATTTAGCACAGTTCTCTTGCAGCGAGATGGAGTGGCGCTGCAGGGCGTCCAACTGCTCTCTGAGCTGAGCACAGGCTGACTGAGACTGAGTCAGCTGAGACAGCAACACCTCCCGCTCTCGCTGCAGCACTGCATTCTGGGATACAACCAGAGGCATAGAGTTCAGCATACAAGTTGATATCCATTCATTTAGAATGTAATCAGAATCCCTGGATGGGGTTAATGATGTTTAAATAAAGCAATACGTGAAGTGGCCTCGCGGGGCCTAAAACCTAATGACATTTCAGTGTGTTTTGCATTTTATCTCACCTCCCTTTCTGTATTTATCAGTCTTTGACTCAACACCTCCTGGCTGCCGTTGCCAGTCTGTGCCGTTGTGTGTGGTTGTTTGTTCCTTGTGTTTTCAGAGTCTTCTGCTGCGTCGATAGAGTCTGTAAGCCTCAAGCTCTGGCTGTGGTTAACCTTATCTACAATACTGACAGTGGCCTCTTGGGGCCTTTCTGACAGCGGTGGAGACTGTCTATTTGATTCACAACTCTCGATTCTCTGCGTGTGTGAGTCAGGAGGTGAAAAAGCAACCTCTGGAGACGATCGTTGCTGTTGTGTAGCTGCCATTTCAAGCTTGGTCTGCAGCTCTTCGAGCGTTCGGTTCAGCTGCGCGATTTGACTGGATAACTCTTGGGAATGGGCGCTCTCATTAGCCAGATCCTGGTTGTGAGTGGGATATTGAAGTTAGACAATTGCTGTACCCTACCAGCTTTATCTAGAACTAACCAATGTGCCTCTTTAGGAAAACCTGAGCAATAACGGCTTTCGTTAATCTCACAAAGATGCATTTTCAGCAGTTGTCCGAGGAGGGGAAATCTAATTGCGCTGAGGATTTTCAGATAAAAAAGCTACCAGAAAACAATTATCTAGTTGAAAGGAAATATTCAAAGAGGCCCATTTTGCAAAATCTCAGCTCAGTGAGACCTCCAGGCAAAAATAATTGCAGAAATATGGTGCACCGAAGCGCTATAGTAATTGCATTTATCATTCGAATCTCGCATATAAACACTTTGAATACTGCACAGACCTCTGTTAGAGAGTCAATCTGGACCTTGCTCTCAGCGTTGAGCGTACCGAGCTGCAGATTCTCCTTCTGCACCTCCTCGAACTGGGCACATGTCTCTTTGAGCTGAGAAAGCTCCTGACACATGCGTCTGTGGGCAGATGACAGATGTAGGGAGTGATACACACAATATTCTTATGCTGTGTTTACTTATTTCATAAGACCAGAAAGGACTTTGACCAAGGGATTTGTATGAAATAAATAGTTCACAAAATTCTTAAAGGAGAAGTCCACTTCCAGAACAACAATTAACAGATAATGTGCTCAGTCCTTGTCATCCAAGTCTTTGTCATCCATGTCTTTCTTTCTTCAGTCGTAAAAGAAATTGTGTTTTTTGAGGAAAACATTTCAGGATTTTTCTCCATATAATGGACTGATATGGTGCCCAGAGTTTGAACTTCCAAAATGCAGTTTAAATGCAGCTTCAAACAATCCCAAATGCAGTTGTAAACGATCCCAGACGAGGAATACTATTTAAATACTTTTTAATCTCGAACACTTGTCTTGTCTTGCTCTCCCTGAACTCTGTGTATTCTGGCTCAAGACAGTTAGGGTATGTTGAAAAAGTCCAATCGTTTTTTTCTCCCTCAACTTCAAAAATCATTTCAAAATCATCCTACATCGCTGCAGAAGTACCGACCCAGTCTTTGCGAAGTGAACATGCAAAGATCAAACACCCTTAACAAAAAAGGTTATATAGGATGATTTTGAAGTTAAGGAAGAACATGAGATGGGAGTTTTTCAACATAGCCTACAGGAAACAGGAAAAAAGAACAGGAAAAAAACAGAGGTCAGAAAGAGTAAGACAAGACGAGCGTTTGAGATTAAAAAGTATATAAATTGTATTACTTTATGAAAATAACCGATCGTTCGCAAGATAAGACCCTTCTTCCTTGGCTGGGATCGTTTACAACCACATCTGGGATCATTTGAAGCTGCATTTAAACTACATTTTGGAAGTTCAAAATCGGGGCATCATATCGGTCCATTACATGGAGAAAAATGCATAAATGTTTTCCTCAAAAAACAATTTCTTTACGACACAAGAAAGAAAAACATGAACATCTTGGATGACAAGGGGGTGAGTACATTATCTGTAAATTGTTGTTCTGGAAGTGGACGTCTCCTTTAAGCAATTTGATATGAGCAACAGACAGATGAGAACCAGTGCTTTTAAAGTTTTGACAGCTGCGGTATAAGATTATTAATTGTAAATAACTACTTGAACTTAGGTCAAAAAACATGAAAAACAAAAATGCCCCATAAATTCAAGATAAAGGGGCAAAAAATGCCCCTGCACAATTACAGCTGTCGCGATTAAAATGAAATGCGAAAATGAATGAAAAGTGTCAATTCACGGAATTACATTTAGATTCACTCACACTGCATTAACTTTTATGCGCTGTTTTGTGCAGCGTTGAGCCTTATAACCAATCAAACATGTTTCTGTTTAATTTAGGAATGCATCGGCCAATCAGAGGCGCTTAGATTAGTCAGCGCTGAAAATGCTGAAGCTACTGATGAGTGCGCACGCTCATGAATTCCATTATTATAAAAAAAACAGTGCAGATATTCAGTTATTATAATGTGAGTTTTTACATAACCTGTGCTAGACTTGGCAAATGTCACTGACATGTTTGTCTATGAAGCCAGAATGTGATGTGCCCAAAATTAAACAAAAATGCTTTATATCATTGTCTATTTCGCATATGGTAAGAGTTTTACCATTTAATGCACTTTGTTATTCTTCTGGTTATTTCCCTACAGCGGCTAATGAACCAGAAGTCTTGCACATTCACAGAAAATGGCTTATTCCGTGTTGAAAAATAAGGTGGATATATGTATAAAGATTCATCGTATTGATTTGGAATGACACAAAAGTAAATAAATAATGAAACAATATTGTTTTCGGTGACACATTTCAATAAGTGCAAAGATCTTTTTGCATGTACTTATGTCTGTACCTGTTTTGTGCTTCTAGGCTGCAGGCTCGTTGGTTGCCATGTTCTAGGGCAGATGTTGTGCTTTCCAGTTGCTGTCTAAGTCTGGCCATTTCTCGTTCTTTTTGTCGTAGTTCACGCCGTTGACTGTCCAACTCTGCCTGACACGCCTCCTTCTCCTGTTCCAGTCGCATAACTTCAAGCAGCGCTTCTTCCCGCCCTCGAGTCAAAGACTCCGCCTCCACGCCAGATTCTCGCAGTTCAGCCTGTAGCTCTTCTTCATGCCGCTTGGCAGACTCTAAGGTCCGTCCCAATCTCTCAAGGTCTGCCTTAAGGTTTTGGTTGGTCAGCTCTAGCTGGTCACCCTATGAGGAAATAGTTTGCTTAGTTCAGTTCAGTCAACAAATAAAAAAAAGTGCTCTCAATTGTTAAAAAAACAAAACAAAAATTAATTAATTACACATTTTTTCTGAAATGAATCGCGATTAATCACAATTAATCCCACCAAACAATACATTTTTTAAATATACTTTTATATTGCAAATATTTCACACTAAATCTTTAAAATAAAGTATAAAAACATAAAGACAGTGTATTTTTAATATTTGTTAAATATTTATGACTGAAGGTCAGTATCGCTGATACCAATATTACTGATGTCTCTGGGAAATAGTTTTTTTTTCCTAATATTTAACCATTGACTATAACCATTAAACATTACAGTATACTTGAGAGCTATCAATTTTAACATTTATTAGACTTTTCAAAATAATAACTTTTCCATTTGTTGACATGACATGGTTAGATTCAGATGGTAATATCATATACTATGTTGGGTGTCCATCTTAGAAATAATCACCATATTTAGAATGAAACCATCATATTTAACATGTTATTTAACATGCTATTAATCATATCATATAATCATATTATATAATAAAATATCATTTGTTGTTACTACTGTAAATCTATATTACATTTTTATGGGATCTCCTTCAGTCAGAATCTTTACGTTTTTAAATGATTTTGTTTCTGTATTTTAAAATATGTTTTATATTAACATTTTAATGACAGTATATTTACTGAACAAAAAATAATTATTTTATTTATAAAAATATACAGAAAATAGTACAGACTTTGCTAAAGTGATTGTTTTGAACAAGTATTAACTTACTTAAACTTACTTTAGGGAAAGTATTTGTATCAATACTGTGTGCCTTTACCCCATGCTGGTGGGCCTTTTACCCCATGTGTGGGGTAAAATGCCCCCTTGCCACCTCATACATTTATAAGATTTTTTTTAACAAAATAAACAACTTGTATGATTTATTTTCACACAAAACATGTTGCTCCATAATTGTTCAGTACAAACGTATGTATTTTTCTGCAATCATATTCTTTGGGCACAGCACGTGAACGGTGCCGCATTTGTGCGTGCAAATAAAGTGCGCATGCTACGAGCACACTATAATGGCTGATGGGACAGCACTAAAAAAAAACCTCAAGATTTGAAGGAGTAGTTGAGCTAAAAATAAATATTGTCATAATTTACTTATGCTTGTATCTCTATATGCTGTTAAGGCTCCTTGAAATACACAAGGACATTTTTACATTGCTCTTTTCCATACAACAGAAGAGAATGCAGAACGGAGTGTCAAAGTCAAAGAAAAGCCTTTATTGTCACTTCAGATCTATTTAATGCCTCCTTGCTGAATAATAGCATTAATTTCTTTCAAAGCAAAAATCTTACTGACGTAAAAATAATCTATGACTATGACTAAATTGAAAGGCTTTTGAAGCAATATTTTAGCTTTACCCATGGATTTAATTTGAAATTTAAATGATTTTGCACTGAAAATCTTTCAGCACAACTCTCAAATCTACATATTTAAAGTTGGCATATCATGTTCAGTCAAGAGACATGCACGAACCAATGGCATTACTGACGTTAAAAATGGCATGAGGCATCTTGATACTCCAAGTTTAAATATGCAAATGAGGATTAAGAAATGGTAACTAGCATTTTGGTTTGGTCATCACACAAATCCATATAATACAGTACATATGGACTTATATATATTTACAGTTGATGTCAAAAGTTTACATACACCTTGCAGAATTTGCTAAATGTTCATTATTTTACCAAAACAACAGGGATCATAAAAAATGCATGTTATTTTTTTTATTATTTAGTACTGACCTGAATAAGATGTTTCACATAAAAGACTTCTAAATATAGTCCACAAGAGAAAATAGTTGAATTTATAAAAATGACCCCGTTGAAAAGTTTACATACACTTGATTCTTAATAGTGTGTTGTTACCTGAATGATCCACAGCTTCTTTTTTTGTTTAGTGATAGTTGTTTATGAGCCCCTTGTTTGTCTTGAACAGTTGAACAGAACACGGCTGGGGGCAGCCGTGGCCTAATGGTTAGGGAGTCGGGCTTGTAATCAAAAGGTTGCGGGTTCGAGGGATTGAAGGTGGAGGGAGTGAATAACCATCGCTCTCTCCTCCCTCAATACCACGACTGAAGTGAGTCCCTTGAGCAAGGCACCGATCCCCCAACTGCTCCCCGGGTGCCGCAGCGATAGCAATATGGCTGCCCACTACTCCGGGTGTGTGTTCATGGTGTTTGTTCACTACTCACTACTGTGTGTGTGCACTTGGATGGATTAAATGCAGAGCACAAATTCTGATTATGGGTCACCATACTTGGCCTCACGTCACGTCGTTTCCTTTCCTTTCCTTTAAACTGCCTGCTGTTCTTCAGAAAAATTCTTTCAGGCCCCACAAAAGTTCTTTGGTTTTTCAGCATTTTTGTATATTTGAACTCTTTCAAACAATGACTGTATGATTTTGAGATCCATCTTTCACACTGAGGACAACTGAGGGACTATTACAGAAGGTTGAAACGCTCACTGATGCTTCAGAAGGAAAGACGATTCATTAAAAGCTGGGGTGTAAACTTTTGAACAGAATGAAGATGTGTACATTTTTCTTATTTTGCCTAAATGTCATATTTTTGTCATTTAGTACTGACTTTCGGAAGATTTTCATATTAAAAAAAGTTTTCTTAATGTATCACAGTGAGCATTTGAACCTTCTGTAATAGTTGCATATGAGTCCCTCAGTTGTCCTCAGTGTGAAAAGATGGATCTCAAAATCATACAGTCATTATTGGAAAGGGTTCAAATACACAATAATGCTGAAAAACCAATGAATTTGTGGGACCTGAAGGATTTTTCAGAAAAACAACAGGCAGTTTAATTGTTTAGGACAAACAAGGGACTCATGAACAGTACTAAATAAAAAATAACATGCATTTTGTATGACCCCTCTTATTTTAGTAAAATAATGAACATTTTGCAGATTCTACAAGGTATATGTAAACTTTTGACCTCAACTGTATATACCTTTATGGTGGTGCTTAATCTTTTAAGGCTTGACAGCCTTAGTTCTCATTCACTTTCACTGTATATATTTTACATATAAGAAAGCATGAGTTTGGATAACATGAGGGTCAGTAAATGATGACAGAACTTTGATTTTTCTGTAAAATACCACTTTAAAGACCAATTATCATCTGTTGGTGTCTCATTACTGTTACCCATGCTGATTCTCTGCCCATTGTGTTTTTGATATCCACTCATTGTTACTGCATAATTTCAAAGTAGGCACCATTAATCTTAATATTTCCCCAGTCATGTAATCCATATCTTGTAGTACAGCAAAGGGCCGAACAAATAACCCGCCTCACCTTGCGCACCGCAGCCCTGAGCGAGTCTACGGTGCCTCTGAGAGTCTCTCTCTCCTTCTCCAAGGCTGCTCTTTCTCCTTCTAATTGAGCAATCACTGCATCCTGCATTTTCTGAAACTCCACCTGACTGCGCAGACGCATCAGCTCCTCCTCCTGCTGCATAGATTCACCCTGCAGCACCTGACAAATAAATATAGTAAGTGGTTATATAGCAGATGCTTTTATCTGAAGCAAATCAAAGTGGAGTGCTGTGCTTGAAGGCACAATGGTGATGATTCATGGATCGTTCTTTGAGGAAATCAGGCCGGCATCTCTTCGATTGCAATCCTGGCTCATTATGCCATATGATACATTGAGTAAAAGTGGAAAAAGTCATCATTGTGAGAAATAGTGCTTGTTTTACACAGGTCAAGTAACCATATTGGATGTCTATCTTAATTGCTAGTGGCAGGGAGTTTCGTGAGTCATCGCCATTATCGACTGGACCGGTTGAGTGGATTGTAAAGGGGATTGTGCAATGATGTAATTAGGTTTTTCTGCGTCATAAGTTGACAGTTCATTACCTCTATCTGTTTCCTAGCCTCCACGAGGCTCTCTGCTGCCTTCTTCAGCCGCTGGTTCTCAGCCTCCAGGAAAACCAGCTTATGCTCGGCCTCCAAGACCTTCTTACTCTGCTCTGCCAGTTTGGAGCGCAAATCCTGGGCTAAAGTGGTCTGCCTGTCCGCCTCTTCCAGGGCCTGCTGAAGCTGGCTATGCAGGGCAAGGGCGTCCTGGGAGAATTTATCTTCTTCTGTCTTCTGCGCTTCAGCGCTGTATGTCTGAGATGTCTCTTCTGTAATGTCATTCTTCCTTTCAATTTCTTTCTCACCCTCGGCCTCTCCTCTCTCTTTGGTGTTCATTTCATCTATAACCTTCTTTTTTCTCTCGCTGAGGATTACGTCGCCCCCCTCTCCCCCCTCTCCGTCTTCTCTCCGGGCTTTTATTACGCCTTCTTTTCCATCGTGTTTCTCTCTCCTCGTGTCATTTCCCTCGCATTCCCCTCTTGGGATTATTGGCTTTTTCCCTTCTTTTCCCTCCGAGGCTGTTCTCTCTTCCTCTAGGTCTTTCCGTTTCTGTTTTGTCCTCAGCTCCTCGAGATTTATCTTCAAGCTGCTATTTTCATTCTTCAGACACTCCATCTAGCAGTTGAAAGAGAAATGACAGGGCCCGATTCAAAAAAGTTGAGACGAGGACAAAATGACAGTAGACAAAAGACTTAGAATAACTGTCTTTAAATCCATCTAAAGTGCCTCACTTCCTTGAGGGTGCTTTGAAGCTTTTGTGAGAGTTGGTCCAGGCGTCTCTGGAGCTCTTCAGTCATCTCAGGGGAGTTGGCCTGCTGAGCCTACATGAGAGACGGGAACATGGGAAACCTGAGAATTTACATGAATCAGTCTGAATCAGTTTGTAACCCGAGGATGAAAATGTCTGAACATTCACTGACCTCTCGTTCAGCCTGAAGGAGCTCTAGTCGTCGTCTTAGTTCAGCGTTCTCGTTTTCAGCTCCCAGAAGCCTTAGCGAGGAAGCCTCCTTCACCTCCTCACTCAGAGGCTTCAGATCTAAACAATAAGAGATACACATGTACATGTTGTTCCTTTACAACTAGACAAAAAGGCACTCTCCAAAACCTCTGTTCCTCTTTTAAAATGGACTGCCAACCTCCACTCGAACTGCTGAGACCACTGCAACTTTCAAGAAGCAGTTTACACCATTAAACCAATGCACTTACCTACTCACACTCACAACTTTTTTCTCTGCATTTCTCCTCTTTTCTTGTTTGCTACCTAATCTAGTTGTAAACCTGGCATTGTACAGTTGAATCAAAACATTACATACACCTTGAAGAATCTGCAAAAAGTACTGACCTGAATAAGATATTTCACATAAAAAAGAAAATAATAGTTGAATTTATAAATAAAACGACCCTATTCAAAAGTTTACATACACTTCTTAATACTGTGCTGTTACCTGAATGATCTATGGCTGTTTTTTTGTTTAGTGATAGTTGTTCATGAGTCCCTTGTTTGTCCTGAACAGTTAAACTGCCTGCTGTTCTTCAGAAAAATTCTTCAGGTCTCACAAATTCTTTGGTTTTTCTCCATTTTTGTGTATTTGAACCCTTTTCAACAATGACTGTATGATTTTGAGATCCATCATTTGACACTGAGGACAACTGAGAGACTCTCATGCAACTATTACAGAAGGTCCAAACACTCACTGATGCTTCGGAAGGAAACACAATGCATTAAGAGCCGGGGGGTGAAAACTTTTGAATTTAAATATCAGGGTAAATGTAACTTATTTTGTCTTCTGGGAACCATGTAAGTACCTTCTGTAGCTTCTGAAGGGCAGTACTAAATGAATAGAAATATGATATTTTGGCAAAATAAGAAAAATGTACACATCTTCATTCTGTTTAAAAGTCTACACCCCTGGTTTCTAATGCATTGTGTTTCCTTCCGGAGCATCAGTGAGCATTTGAACCTTCTGTAATAGTTGCATATGAGTCCCTCAGTTGTCCTTAGTGTGAAAAGATAGATCTCAGAATCATACAGTCATTGTTGGAAAGGGTTCAATACACGAAAATGCTGAAAAACCAAAGAATTAATGGGTCCTGAAGGGTTTTTCTGAATAACAGCAGGCAGTTTAACTGTTCAGAACAAACAAGGGACTCATGAACAACTATCACTAAACAAAAAACAGCTGTGGATCATTCAGGTAACAACACAGTATTAACAATCAAGTGTATGTTTGAACAGGGTCATTTTTATAAATTCCACTATTATTTTCTCTTGTGGACTATATGAAATGTCTTTTATGTGAAATATCTTATTCAGGTCAGTACTAAATAAAAAATAACGTGCATTTTGTACGATTCCTTTTATTTTGGTAAAATATTTAACATTTTGCAGATTCTGCAAGGTAAACTTTTGACTTCAACTGTATATTATGAATATTGTTGGCTTATTGACAAATTACTTTTGTTCCTGTTTTTGTAAGTCACATTTTAATAAAAGCATCTCCTAATGTTATTAAATGGATAGTTCACCCAAAAATAAATAATTTACTCATCCTCATGTCATTACAAACCCATAAGACTTTAGTTAATCTTTGAAACACAAATTAAGATGATTTTTAATGCAATCTGAGAGATTTTTGTCCCTCCAGTGAAAGTTCAGGTATACAAAATTGAGAAAGGTATCGCTAAATGAATCCATGTTAGTTTAATCTTAATCTAGTTTTGTGAAGCTATATGATTTTCTAAGCTTTGGTTATTTGTATTTTCAAATGAGTGACAGAAACCTATCAGGTTTTATTAAAAATATATTTAACCAAAGTCTTATGGGTTTGGAATGACATGAGGGAGAGTAAATGATCAAAGGAGTTGTCATTTTTGAGTGAACTATCTCTTTAAGTATTAGTTTACTCAAAAATGAAATTTCTGTTGTCAACTTGAGAAGCAAGAGAAGCAAGGCAGGATGTTTTTGCTTTTCCACACAATAAAAATATGGATGAACACTGTCAAGCTTCAAAAAAAGAATAAAAAGCTACATGAAAGTGTTATTTGTAAAACTCTTTGGACATCAGCGCTGTCTGTTCCCCTTCATCTTCACTGTATGGAAAAGAGTATCTAGAACAATGCTAATCTTTTCCTTTTGTGCTTCACAGAAGAAAGAACAATATAGAGGTTTGGAAAGACATGAGGGTATGTGAACATTGGCAGAATTTTCTAGATAATTATTCTTTTAAGATTGAGTCTTATTGATAGAGTGAAATGTAAATGTATGCATGCATAAATGTCTTTTCCTGAACACAACAGCTTGATTTGCATATACATGATTGATATGCATATACATGAAGTCATGAAATTAATGGTCTACCGATGGCCGTTGAGTCATAATATCAAATATCATAATATCAAACCTACCAATCTCAGGCATGTTTATTTCTTGAACGTCCTCGTCTGACTCAAGCTCTGATTGGAGGAAATGCTGATGAGTCACATTTTGACTGACACCCACAGAATGAACCTGACGCTTGAGTTCCACCTGCAGACTCATATTCATCTCCAACAGCTCGTCTACCCTCTGTCTCTCAACATCTCGCTCCTACACAAATGCAATTACATACCCATAAAGCATTATGAATATAAATCATACATTTTGAGAAGAATGCAATTCTTTCATTTAACCTTCATACATTCTAAAGTACATTTTAGAAGTTTTCTTCCAACCTAATTTAATTAAGCAAAATTGAGCTCCACAGTTACAAACGGCAGCATAGCAATAAAACACTATAAGTTCATAAAGTCATTCATACACCCTCCATATCCACAAGCTTCTGCCTGAGAAGAAGATTTTCCTTCTCCAGTTCCCGCAGAGCAGTGCAGCGCGCGCGAGCGTCAGACAGCTGCTCATCCAGAAGCGCCTTGTTCTCTTGCAGCGAGGCGCAGTACTGCTGCTGCTCCTGTAGGGCCAGAGAAAATGAGTGTTAAAGAAATCGTTCAAACTTTCATGCTGTTCCAAACCCAAACCTCACTTACTTTCTTTGGTGATATTTTTGCAGTACGTTCACGCTGCTAACCAGGGACTCTTTATGCATATGTTTTATGACTGATCACAACTTATTTTTGAAACTTTTATTCTACGAAGTTGATCATATCATTACTAACTATCCAATAGTTAACTAATATTATTTCCAGATGAAAGCACTCCACTTTTTTGGACTTCCTATTTATCAAAGAATCTTGAAAAAATGTATCTCTGAATATAAATGATTTCTAAGATCATGTGACTAACAACTGGAGTAATGGCTGCTAATTAGGACTGGGTTTTGACACAAATTTCACAATTCCATTCGTATTCACAAACTTTTGATTCAGTTTCAATAAATTCAACATCGATTTTTCAGTACAGTACATGCCAAATTTTTTCAAGGAAAACAAATCTCTCAACTAATGCTGTAAAATACACATGAGAGTCAGGTGGTACTACATTACTATAATACTGACGGTTAAAATTAACTGATTTTAATTATGTTACATTGTTTACAAACTGTTATACTGACATCTTTCCGTGGTTGAAACACTGATTGGGCGATTACATGAAACAGGACACGGATTTTGGTAAGTACTTTTTCTTTTCACTATAATAAAATGGACAGAATTTGAAAAATGAGGCTTTGTTTCATATCAAAAGTAACAAAGCACAAAGCTTATTGCGATTTATTGGATGGGAGGCACGCTATAATGTTTTGTTCATTAACTGAAAACAGGCTAGACTAATCAATTCATGGAATTTAAATAGGGTCATCGGATGCAAACTTCACTTTTACATGTTGTTTGAACATTAATGTGTGTTGGCGGTGTATGTACAAATCTACCCTATAATGATAAAAATCCATGCAGTGATTTTTAATTAATCTGTAAAAATTTTAACCCCTTTTTCAAATCGAGCCATTCTCAGATGCCTGTTGATGTGAGAGGCCACTCCCACGATAGTGGATTGACTTGAGCGTCTTACCTCAGATCAGCTTTAACAGTCCAACCTCCATTGCCGGAGCAGGGATGTAAATTAGACAAGAATATCTCCGATTGAGCGATTGAGGTGTTGTGTTGCTGGATGTAATAATGAACATAGTGGTCGTCATTTACTCCTGACATCTGAGCCGCTGAAGATGCAGTGGATTACGTTTGTTTGTGAAGGGAATGCGCCTCCCGATCTACATAAATGCGTCTATGTTCGCGTGAATCATTCGTGATCCAGCTTCACCTACAGCAGAAGTGAGTATAAGGGTTTTTTAATGAATCTCTGGAATCACCTTTCCTAATAACGTGCTAGTTAGCAAGTTTAGCGGCTAAACGTGCTAAATGCGGCTAAAGTAAACAATCTCTCAGAGCAGCAGAGAGAAGAGAGGGGCGGGGCGAGCAGAGCTCATTTGCATTTAAAGGAACAATCCATCAGAATGGGATGATTTTTGCAGAGCTGATTTTGACAAGGTAAAAAGGGTGTTGTTTTACACAACCATTGAGAATTTTTAACCAAAGTATATTATAGACTTTTCATTAAGACACTAAAGAATCATATCAACTTGTGGAAAATGAGCATCCGATGACCCCTTTAAGAATCGATATTGTTTCGATATTGTTTTTACCCAGCACTATTGCTGATAATTAAGCTTAAAAACAGAAATAAATTACATTTTAATATATATTACAATACAACAGTTATTTTAAATTGTAATATTTACATTACCGTTTTGGTAGTGTAATTTGCTCTATTTAATGTATTTATAAATATCTACCTTCAAATTAGCATGGTGCAGCTTCATATAGGGTTTGACTAATTCAGTGACTTATTCATTTAAAAGCAACTTCCTACAATTTAATTCACTTTCAGTTTTCTTTTTTTCAGCTTTCATTTCTCACAACTGTTCGTTTGCCAGGAAAGAAGTAGCACAAAATATGACTCCATTTCCAAATTATAGCACTCCACTTTGTTATTCCTAATTCCAAAGCATGATGATTCAGCCTGATGTATATCTCCTTCTCTACCTTCAGCTGTGTGCGGTACAGCTCCATGCTGCGGAGCCGATGTGTGCAGTTTTTCAGTTCCGCTTGCAGTTGTTCTACTCTGGCCGCACGCTCACGCAGACAGTCCAGCTCATCCTTCAGACCCCGACTCACACGCGCTTCCACCTGCAACGCTCGGTTCTGAGCCAAACGTACATAAGATGGTATGTCAGTGCAATCTATCCAGTGTCCATACATTTATTAAAGATCATTACACAGTATTTATTATCAGTATAGTGTGCTCACTTCCTTCTGTAGTTTCTTGATTTCTTCCTCCATATTTTGCATTTCTTGCTTGTAATCCAGTAGCTGATCACCTTTATCCTCCCTTTAAAACATTTTAATGTGTAATTACTTTTAAAGATGAAGTGTAATTTCTGTGCCACAAAATGAAATTATAAAAATAATGACTGTTAAGTCAATGTTATTTCAGTCTACTTGTAAAGTCAATAAAACCATAAAAGTAACGCATTGATATTTTGGTAACACTTTAGAATAAGGTGTCATTTGTTAACATTAGTTAATGTATTAACTAACATGAACAAACAATGAACAATACATTTATTAAATTATTTAATAATCTTTGTTATCATGACAACAAATAGTGCTGTCAAACGATTCATCACGATTAATTGCATCCAAAACAAGTTTTTGTTTGTATAATATGTATGTGTACTGTGTATATTTATTATATATATATATATATATATATAAATACACCAATGCAATTTAAGAAAACATGCTATTACATTTATTTATATTATCAATATAAATTATCAATATATTATGTAATATAAATACATGCATGTAAATATAAAAAATCTGTGAGTATGAGTATGTGAGTGTATTAATGTATACATAATAAATATGGGCTATATAATACAAACACATACATTATGTAAACAAAAACTTTTATTTTGTATGCGATTAATTGCGATTAATCGTTTGACAGCACTATTAACAAGCACAACTTGTGATTTTAATAATGCATTAGAAAATGCTAAAATTAACATGAACTAAGGTTAATAAATGCTGAATAAATTAATAAATTCATGTTTACTAATGTTGTTAACGAATGTAAAGTGTTACCGATATTTTAACATTGGTAAAATCACACACATTACTTTTAATAATTATAATAACAAAGGGAACTTGAATAAAATAAAGGTTTGGGGTGAGTAAGACTGTTTTTATTGTTTTTGAAACTATTGAAAATCTCTTATGCTCAGCAAGTCTGCATTACGAAATATTATTACAATTGAAAATAAGTGTTTTCTATTTTAGATCGTAATTTATTTCTGTTTTGGCAATGCTGAATTTTCCTTGATACATTTTTTTTTAGAGTTCTTTGATGAAAAGAAAGTTCAAACAAACAGCTTTATTTAATATAAATCTTTTGTAACATTATAAGTCTTTACTTCTGATTTTCTGTGTCTTTGCTGAATTAAAAAAAAATATTGCTGACCCCAAACTTTGAATGATAGTGTATATTGTTCACAAATAAACTCACAGTTCCTGTTTAAGTCGGCGTAGTTTAGCTTTGCTGTCTGCCAGCTGCACAGCCAGTCCTTCAGGAGGTCCATCTCCAAACCCACTTGATGTGGTTATGTGGGCTGTAGATGATTCCCGTTCCTGACAAAGCTCTGCTATTCTCTGAAAATCAAACAGAGACATCCAAAGCTGAAGAACAGCCTTTCTGAATACAACTGAGATTACTTGTACCTGAACATGTCAGACCGCCAAAACAAAATCTTCTCTCACCTCCAACTGTGTGTCTCGTTGGGCTAGCAGGTTTTGGATCTGTTTGGCCATGGAGCAGAAGAGAGTCTGCAGCTCGGCTCCGTTCAGCCCACACATGTCTCCAAACTCCAAAGGAAGAACTGCGTTTGGGTCCTGGGTCACCTGGAGCACGGTGGGTCACAGGGTTAGTTGCACACTATATAAATGTGACCCTGAACCACAAGTAGTAGTCTTAAGTAGTACAGGCATATTTGTAGCAATAGCCAACAATTACATGGCTCACTCTTGTTTTTTTTTCTTTTATGCCAGAAATCATTAGGATATTAAGTAAAGATCATGTTCCATTAAGATATTTTGTAAATGTCCTACTATAAATATATTAAAACTTAATTTTTGTTTAGTAATATGCATGGCTAAGAACTTAATTTGGACAACTTTAAAGGTGATTTTCTCCTTTCTCTTTTTGATTTTTTTGCACCCTCAGATTTCAGATTTTAGGATATTGTGCCATCCTAACAAACCATACATCAATGGAAAGCTTATTTATTCAGCTTTCAGTATTGTAACTGACCCTAATGACTGGTTTTGTGGTCTAGGATCACAAATGTGTTTAGTTTGAAATTATGTTTAGGATATGTTCAAAATGCACTGACCTCCTGTATGCAAAGTGCAAGCTCTGCTTGTGTATCAATGTCTAAGCACTGAATCTGCTGAATGAACGTTTCTTTCCTTTCACACTGGTGACAATGAGTCATAGGAACAGAGAGAAATGAATCACACACTGTACGCATTGATGTGTTTACATTAGTAACATTACACTCTAATAAATTTACAATGCTGAAACTGTGCATTAAAGATATTAAAAGTGTTCACAATCAGTGGTTAGTTACCTGTACCGCACAGCCTAGCAATAACAGTAGCAGTCGTCTGAGCTCTTCAACAGCGCCCTCTATTGACAAGGAAACCAACATTACACCAGCGCAGCATAATTACTAAAAAAAACACTGCACTTTTTGATCATTTTTTGTTTATTTAATAATAATTAGAGTGAAAAATGTTCCTTTTTGAAATGTCAGAACTGCACCTGTCAGAGGATCTCGACCTAAAACAGCAACATTTGGTAGCGGCATCAGCACCAGCTGCTGTAGATTCTCCTGAAAGAGCAACACACGTGAAAGAAATGACAAGCATTTAAACCTCACTGGTGCTCTGCTGTCATCCCAGACAATGCACAAGTAAGAGGTTTAAGTATGACACGCATTAGAGCACAGAAGAAAGTTATTCATGTGCAGTCATGGCCAAAAGAAAACAAGCATGATTGTGGAAAATAGGCTTATTAATCTGCAGCAACTGAACATCTCATTCAGTATGACTAATGAGCCTGTTATTACACTGCTAATTTTCTAATGCTTTTAAAAATGACTTACTCTTACAAAAAGTACTGTGACAGTACCATGGTACAGATATATAGGATGGTATTTAATGATTACCAAATTCATATACAGTGGTATTTACACAATTCCAAAAAAATACCAACAATTTACAAAACTCTAGAAAGTACCAACCGTGGTACTTTTTGTAAGTATGCACTACCAGTCAAAGGTTTTGAACAGTACGATTTTTAATGTTTTTTTTTAACAAGTCTCTTCTGCTCACCAAGCCTGCATTTATTTGATCCAAAGTACAGCAAAAACAGTACAATTTTGAAACATTTTTACTATTTAAAATAACTGCTTTCTATTTGAATATATTTTAAAATGTAATTTATTTCTGTGATCAGAGTAAAAAAATTCAGCATCATTACTCCAGTCTTCAGTATCACATTATACTTCAGAAATCATTGTAATATGCTGATTTGCTGTTCAAGAAACATTTTTGTATTATTATTATTATTAATATTTAAAACAGTTGAGTACATTTTTTCAGGAATCTTATTAATGTTTTCAACATAATAATAACAATAAATGTTTTTGAGCACAAATCAGAATGATTTCTGAAGGATCATGTGACTGAAGTAAAACTTCAGCTTTGAAATCACAGGAATAAACTACATTCTTAAATATATTCAAATAGAAAACAGTTATTTTAAATAGTAAAAATATTTTAATATGATACTGTTTTTGCTGTACTTTGGATTAAATAATGCAGGCTTGGTGAGCAGAAGAGACTCCATTAAAAAGACATTAAACATTTTACTGTTCAAAAACTTTTGACTGGTAGTGTATGTATAAATTTGCTAACACTGTAAAAACAAAAAAAGTGAAGTAAATGTGAATAAAAAAGTGTGAAGGCAAAAACTTGAGCAAACATGGTGAAATTGTTTTAAAACAAATGGTGACAGTTAAATGCAGTGTTGTTTTAGTATTAGTATTTATTATTTATTAACATTTTTAATTACCCACTTTTTGTCCTTCCAGTTTTCATTTTAATATTAGTTTTAAAATTTTAGTTGTTGTTGTTGTTTTTTTAATATATTTCTCTTTAGCTATAATTTACTTTCATTTTAGTTTGAGTAATTTTAGTACTTAACCTAGCTGCCAGGGCAAAATTTCTGATTTTTGTTTTGTTTACGTTTATGCTTTTGATTCTTTATTTCAATTACCCTCTAACTGTCACTCCCATTTTTGAACACAGACATAAAAATGCACTATCCAGACATTACAAACATTTTGTAATATGATTTTAATGTACATTTTCCGTGGTAAAGCAATGTCTGATTTTAAAATGCTTTTCAAAGGATGAATTTTGAGATTTTAAGTTTTGAACTGATATATAATTTCTTATGATTTCTAAAACGTGATAGGAAAAAAGGCAACAAAGAAAGTCTCAGAAGGTCAGAACTCATGTTATGATGTAGATTTTTTTTTAAATTGCACTCTTGACTTATATTAATCTATTACTTTTCCTACATAATTTGTAACACGAAAATATGGTAAAATATCTATTTAGGAGTCTTAGACCTTTTCAACGATGTACAGTTTGTCATAATTAGATTAGGATTTATTTGTAATATAGTGAAGTAAACTTAGGCATGCCACAGAGGGGACGGTGACAGTTAAAGGGTTAATGTAAATGAATTTTAATAGTTTTAGTTAGCAATACTGGTTGTTTAGAAAACAACACTGTTTACTTCACATGTCTCTTATACGTTCATAGAAATGTATGCGTCACTGGCCTATATTTAGTGTAATTATTAATCCATTTCCTCAAAGATAAACTGACTACTGTGCAGTCAGCAAGCACAGTTTTTATTTTAAAAACACTAATGTCAAAGATAATGCACGTCAATACAAGATCAAGCAAAACCACAGTTTCGAGTTTTTTGCTACTGTTTTCGAATGACAATAAGCTTTTTGCTCTCATTTTAATTTTAAAATGTCCAGAACATGCTTTGTGTGAAAAAAACAGTTTAAAAAAAAAACATGTCCACCGCTAGGACATTTGAAACAAGAAGTGAAACCACAGAAACCTAAAAAAACAAACATGGCTAACTTGATCCACAGCTAAAGAAGCAGTACATACTGTTCAGCGAGTTAGTGAATTGTCCATTCATACACTATTTACATGATTTTTACCATCAGGTGCAGGCAGCATTGTTATTTTAGTCAGGGAATCAAGATACATTATTTACAGTTGAGGTCAAAAGTTTTCATACACCTTGCAGAATCTGCAAAATGTCAATTATTTTACCAAAATAAGAGGGATCATACAAAATGCATGTTATTTTTTATTTAGTACTGACCTGAATAAGATATTTCACATAAAAAATGTTTACATATAGTCCGCAAGAGAAAATAGTAGTTGAATTTATAAAAAAATGACCCTGTTCAAAAGTTTACATACACTTGATTCTGAATACTGTGTTGTTACCCGAATGATCCACAGCTGTGTTTTTTTTTGTTTTGTTTACTGAGTCTCTTGTTTGTCCTGAACAGTTAAACTGCCTGCTGTTCTTCAGAAAAATCCTTCAGGTCCCACTAATTATTTGGTTTTCCAGCTTTTTTGTGTATTTGAACCCTTTTCAACAATGACTGTATGATTTTGAGATCCATCTTTTCACACTGAGGACAACTGAGGGACTCAGTTGCAACTCAATATGCAACTATTAAAGAAGGTTCACTGATGCTCCAGAAGGAAATACAATTTCTTGTGGACTATATATAAACATAATTTATGTGAAATATCTTTTTCAGGTCAGTACTAAATAAAAAATAACATGCATTTTGTATGATCCCTCTTATTTTGGTAAAATAATCATTTTTCAGATTCTGCAAGGTGTATGTAAACTTTTGACTTGAACTGTATTTCTTATGTTTTAACATAATGATTTGAATGATGTCTTAAATCAGTACCTGATAGTATGATCTCAAGTGTCGATTGAGGATGGAAAAGTTCTGCACCCTGAGAATCTTGTCGTCACCCACATTGTGGTAGATTTGTTCTACCTTTGGATTGGGATCACTGATTAAAGAAACCAAACAAACAACAAAAATGTCGCCATTAGCTGAGTCACTGTTGAACTATCATCAATGAATCGTCAGTCAGCTTTT
Source organism: Labeo catla (assembly GCA_012976165.1). Lineage (NCBI taxonomy): Eukaryota > Metazoa > Chordata > Actinopteri > Cypriniformes > Cyprinidae > Labeo > Labeo catla. The sequence continues at coordinate 469,391 of VONZ01000289.1, read as the reverse complement.
ATATAAGCTACATTGTTCAAAACAAAATAGATGATTTTTAAATTAATTGTTTAGACTTAAAATTTTGGAGTCTGTCTTACATGATCCTCAAGACCTCATTGAGGTAGACTCCATTGGTAAGCTTCAGGTACCGCCTCACGGTATTCTGGGAGTTGGAGTTTACTTCCATATATTCCTGAGAGAGCAATCCATTCTCCTCCTCATCGACAATACCCTCAAATAGATGAACCTTACAGACAATGAAAACAATGCCATGATCACATCAAAATGTCTATGAAGAAAAAAGCCCCTGACATATCAATATAACAGATCTTTGTTCACCGTTTTGTGTCCTATCTACATGAAGTCATTGGGCTGTTGTCCAAACTGAAAGTTTCATTTTGACTCTAAATTCAAAAGAAATCAGTGAAATATCTTAAAATATCCCTCACTGTTCAAAATAGATCTGTTTCAAATCAGCTGTTTTTAGCTAGTCCAAGTTGCTTATTAGCTGTAAAAACCAGACTGATAGGGTTTGTCCAGCTCTATCAAATTGAAGCAAACCAGCAACAAAACAAAGCTTTCAAAACAAAGCTAAGTGAGTGAAGTTTTCAGCAGGGAACAGTATAAATGTTAACCATTTGTTTATTTGTTAGTGTTCAGATTTAACTGTAAACAACATGAATTGATCAAAAATGATTTTGAACATCACTTATAGTTTCAGAATACTTCTGAACTGGTTTTAAAAGTTTACAAAACTTTCTATCGAACAAAAAAAAAAGATTATCAAAGAACTTTAACTGTTTTGCTTACCACCTACCCATGTAACAAGTGCACTTCCCATAAATTCTTCTAACATTTCCGTAACGGCTACGTCCATCTTCATGTACTGTACCTGACCAGCTTTATTCCTTAAAACACAACGGATTATTTAAATAATATACTTTGACGAGTACACTCATGGTTACCGTAATTCTCTTGACAAGATACTTTCAAGATAAAACTGTTTGACTGTTAACATCTTTGCTTTCTGTGCCTTTCCCTTCCTTCATTAGTCACACTTTGAAACCACACCGGAATCTAGAGTTGCACTGCATTTGGTCTGTTGTTCCCCTCTGTGCGTCCTCATGTCAGTATGACGCCCGTGACGCGTGTTTCCACATCGAATAGAACAAGACCGCAATAGAACCTCACAGGCTGCCTATCTAGAAGGCATTTTGTGTTGCATTTTGAGTTACACTCTCCACAAACGCGTGATGTCCGCGCCTTATTACACCAAACTGCTGTCTAGGTAGTCAGATCATTACGCTTTGAGTCGCAACCTACGTGGGCAGAACAGAAAAATGAAATCTATTCATGTCAATGAAAGTCAAAGACAATGTACTAAAAATAAATGATGTAGGTTACATGCAAATGCATCTATGCATGATTTGCAAGGTGACCTGGGTGAGATTTTTTACCGAACTTAAGAGCGACACAAGTGGAAAATTGAGTTTTTGCCGCTCTCTAATGGTGAAACGGTGTAGTGCGCTTAGCAGTTAATGTCGTCTTTGGTCTTTGGTAACATTATAAATATTTTATAATGTCATTTAAAATCTTTGAAATGTCTCCTGGCTAAATAAAACCACGTTTTTTTATTGTAAATATTATACATTAAAAATTCCTGGAATGACCAATCCACCGAAACGAGTTAAAACTATTATGATCACTAGTGCAGAACTAAATGCTTTTAATAAATAACTAGTGGCATGACGCAGTTATATGTATTGTGTTGGCCCAATGTTGTGTTTTGTGTATGAGTGCTTTGGCAGCAGTCATAGTATTAACCATCATCAAAGGGATAAAGAGATTTCAGGTGTCAGAACAGGACACCCAACAATATGGCCAGCGTAATCCTATTCATTTCTCTTTCACTCGCTCTTTGTCTCTCTCACTGCACAGGCAAAAGAAGGGGAAATACATTTAACACTACACATTTCACAAGGGAAGTTAACATCAGGCTAGTGTGAGGTAAGAAGTGTCCAAATGAAAAACACATTTCGACACAAAAGAGAAAAACAAAAATAAGACACAATGACCACACGACTTCATGGATCAGTTAAAAACTCTTTAAATCTTTATTTCTCGCATGCAACTTTCGCAATATCAACTGTTAATTTTTGTCTATTTAAGCAAAGCATGAAGCAGCAAAACATCTACAGACCGCATGTGATGAAATGTACTCTTTATAACTTTATATCTTCTTTATAACTCTTCTTTATCCACCTTTTTTCCCGTAAGTACGGGCGCAGCCATTTGTAAATTTTATGGGTCATGCTTCAGGTCTCATTTGCGTCCAGCTATTTTTTAGCTGCGTAAACAACTCCTTTTGCTGCTTGATATTGCTAATCGGTGTGTCTTACCATGTTATTAATGTGTTGTTTTAATTATGAACACACTGGTTTGTAGTGCAAACAGTTTTACTGTTTACTGCACGTTGTTAGTCTTCTCGAACCGGAAGTCTCACCCATAACCTTACTTCTGCGCTGAAGAAAAAGGTGGATCTTCACTTTACATATAATTTTAAAAGGGGTATTTTGGTATTGTTAGGTTTTGCATTAACGTTTTCCAGCATTTTGAGAAGTTACTCTTTTTACCTCAAATTTTTGACTTCATTTAACAATATAATGAAATATCAACGTTACATTGCAATTTTGATTATGTATTCCCTTTGGATGATGATATTCAAGGGCAGTTAGCACTTATGTGCACGAGTACTCATTATAAACAATTACACTTGGTCTTTTAGGCCGTGGCTGGCTTTTCTGCCTCTGGCTGTGTTTCCGGAGTTGTATCGGATGCGTCGCCCACCTGAGCGAACTGGAGGAGCTTCTTCATCTTTTCTTTAGTCTCCAGCAGTGTCTCCTTCACTCCCTTCTCCAGGATGTATCCCTCTGTCTCGATCTCCACATTCTCCTGTCCAATCACACCCTCCATTGCAGTTTGCAGGTAACGCAGACTCACCAGAATGGTCATCTGAAGGCCGAAGAGATAAAGAGATGAGAATTCAAACTCCTCTAAGACATTTTCCTCAGGTTTTCCCATATGGCTTTTCTTAAGGAGTCTTCCTAAAGTAAAAATTGAGCCCAAAATAAAAATTCTGTCATTTTTACATCCTCAATGTCATGTTTGAAGTTTGGAAGTTCGGACCCTATTAAAATTCATTATAGGGGCAACAAAACACTGAGATTAAATGAAAAAACACACACACACACAAACAAAATCTTATTTTGTGTTCCACAGAAGAAAGAAAGTCATACAGGTTTATAATGACGTAAATGGTAACCAAATTTTCATTTTTGGTTTTCATTTTCTGTTTTAGGCACATTAAGTTTCCTCTTAACAAAACATTTTTGCACACAAACTGCACTTGAATTTGTGAAGTAACAACTGATAGTATGCCATGTTAAATATCACACTTTGTGGACAGCAAAGCAGCTCTAGTTTTCTTTCCTGGTTCTGGCAGCAGACATTGACTTGTTGTCTAATAAATTTGTGTAGGAGAAGCAATGAATCATGCAGTTAGTGTTACAAAAGCTGTGACACTTATACAAGCTGAGAGCGTGATGTGGTTTTGGGTTGAAGTTATTTTAATGCTTAAATAATGAATATTGACACCTCTGAGTTCACAACCATACTGCCAGCTGCTTCGGAAGCGTGTCAATATTAACTGGGTGATGAGTGTGTGAACGGTTCGATGTGTTGAGCGCATTAGATTATACAATGTGTTATTCAAGGTTGATGCTCAAAATCATGTGGTTATTTGGGAGAGTCCTCACAAAACATCCATAATGATCCTCTGACGTCAGTTTGTAGGCTAATTTGTTATGAGTTCAACTCATTTGACAGGACTTTTGTACTTTATGAGTAAAATACTGTAGTTAGCATTATTGGAAGAACATGTCATGCTTTGTTCTTCAACATAAATTACAACATTCATTTTCAAGCTGTTGTGTTCTTCAAAACTACCATTCTAAAAATGTGGATGTTTTTTAAAGAAGCCTCTTATGCTTATCAAGTATCGATTTATTTGATCAGTAAAAAATATAGAAACATAGAACATACAGTAAAAACAGGAATGTTGTGAAATGTTGTTACAGTTTACAAATCGTTTTACCATTTAAAATGTAATTTATTACTGAATTTTCAACATCATTACTCTTGTCTTCACGGTCACATGATCCTTCAAAAATCATTCGAACATGCTAATTTGGTGCTTAAGAAACATTTATTATTGTCTTTGTTGAAAGTAGTTGTGCTGCTTAATATTTTTGTGAAAACTTTTTCCCCATAACTGTTTGATTACTAGAAAATGTAAATCTTTTGTAACATTATAAATGTTTACTGTCACTTTTGATTAATTTAATGCATAGAAAAATCTTACTAACCCCAGACTTTTGAATAGAAGTGTTGTGCTGACAAACATTTTAGTCCTTATATTGCACCTTCCTAGCAACTTATGTTATTAAATTAGGGTGTTCAGAATTCACATTAATAATTTATGTTTGTAGAACAAAACACGAAAGTCTAACACAAATCTTATTTTACTCATAAATCACAAAGTTCAATTAAAAAGACCCACTGGAGATTCCTGCGAGATGCTATGACTCGGAAAAGCAAATTATTTTTCTATTTGGAAAATGAGTATCAGTGGCCTGTAATTACTACTCATTCAAGCCATTAATCAGCTCATACCTGGAGAAGGAAATCAAACAGTACACAAGGGCCGATGGTGTTCATTAAACCCATGTAGTATTTGACAAGGGCCTGGCGGCAACCTCGGCTGTACAGGTTCAGCTCTTCAGTCTGGTACTCGTAGTTGTAATGAGCAGAGTTGTCTAGGAGACTGTACTGGATGCAGGGCCGGGGGGAGGCAGGGTTACAGCAGCTGAATGGGACCCCATCCAGTAGATATCGGCCGTCTACGTTACTCCTCACGCGACTGTTTGGGCAAAATGGAATAGACAGAAACATAAGACTATATAATACAGTTATGAATATAATTTTCCTAGTTTTTTTTACACCATTGATTCTGCAACTGCCCTTTCTGATCAATGCACCAGGCTCACTGGTGATGACATCCTGTTTCAGAACATGACGTTCTAAATTCTGATTCACCCAAGATGCAAAAAGAAAGCATTTTGGGATGCTTTATTTTTTTTTAAATAACTTGCAGTTTGTTGACTAACCACTGATTCCTTTGAATTACAACGGAAATGCTGCACTTCATTAATTATAGAGTGCAGGAGCATGAGTTTGTCTATGATTTTTGGACTCACTCTTTCACTTCTTTGGATGTGAAGTCCAGGTAGCGGTTGCTGATCCACTGTACTTCAAACCAGTCCCTGTAGTTGGTATTACCACAGCACTGGAACTCAATCTGTAAACGATCAATAGTCTCCTTCTGGAAGCAACGGCCTGGTGTGTCTGTATCCTGTAGAGATCAGATACCTACTTGAAAGTTCTTTAAGAGAAATATGTATGACTTGAAATCCTGCTATGCAATTCAGCATTACATTTTGATTTTAGGCTAAAGTCTTAAGTTTATTTTAGGTAACAATATGTTGTCCTGCCTTTAGAAATACACTACCAGTCAAAAGTTTTTGAACAGTAAGATTTTTAATGTTTTTAAGGCTCTTTTGCTCACCAAGCCTGCATTTATGTGATCCAAAGTAATTTGAAATATTTTTACCATTTAATAAACTGTTTTTTATTTGAATGTATTTTTAAAATATAATTTATTCTTCTGAAGCTACATTTTCAGCATCATTACTCCAGTCTTCAGTATCACATGATCCTTCACAAATCATTCCAATTTGCTGATTTGCTGTTCAAGAAATTAATGGATGCTTTCAATTGAGAAAAAGTGATGATTAAGACGTTTATAATATTACAAAAGATTTCTATTTCAGTTAAATGCTGTTCTTCTGAGCTTTCTGTTCATCAAAGGAACCTGAACATTCTATTCAGCTGTTTTCAACATCATAATAACAATAATAAATGTTTTTGAGCAGCAAATCAGAATATTAGAATGATCATGTGACTGGAGTAATGATGCTAAAAATTCAGCTTAGGAATAAATCACAGGAATAAATTATATTTTAAAATATATTCAAATAGAAAACAGTTATTTTAAATAGTAAAAATATTTCATTTCAGTTTTACTGTTTATGCTGTACTTTGGATCAACAAATACAGGCTTGGTGAGCAGAAGAGACTTAAAAATCTTACTGTTCAAAAACTTTTGACTGGTTGTGTATTTGTTTGAATCAAGTGTTGTCTAGAATACAGATATCATATTATAGGCCTCTGAAGTGGCAGATTCATTCATTAATTTCAATAAATATCTACAGTACTCTGAAATGCCGGATTTGTTTAAGTAAATAAATATCTTGCATTGCAAAATCCTATAGTATTTCAAAAATTTAGCCGTGATTGCACATTGCACATTCAGACATTTCTTGTATTATTTCACAAATGGAGGAAACGTGTAAAATATGTCCTCCCCCTGTAAAATGAAATAACAAACAATTTCAATATTCTAAATTTCAGATGTAAATCACAGCTAGCTTTTTGAAGTAATTAAAATTATTTATGGACCAAAACAACATTATACAATACCAGAGTATTGGTTACACTGCTGTGTAAAAAAACAGATAAATAAATATATATATATATATATATATATATATATACACACACACACACACACACACACACACGCACATTTGCATATAAAATCCTAGATTATGACATGTGATGTATCTATATACTGTATATGTATGTTTTCTAAATGGCTAAATTAAATTTCAGCTGACACCTGATTGCTTTTAAATAACCTTTAGGCCCCACTTTATTCTATTTTAGTCTTTTTTCCACTAACCTTGTAGAAACGGATGCCGTTCTTCAACCCGATCTTCAGAGACTCCTCCAGGCTGGGTTGCAGGGCGAAGCTGAGAATCATGGCCACCAGCAGCAGGGAGGTGAGGAAGACAGAGAAGCAGAAAAAGGGAGGAAGAAACGTCTTCCAGCGTGGAAAACGTGAGGGGTCCAGTGAGTCCTGGCAAACTTTACCAGCACAGATGTTGATGCCCACTGATGCTAACCCCACTGCCATAAGCAGGTTTGGCACAATGTGGATGTCCATACTGTGCATCACCTGTATAGAGTGAGAAGGGTTGAATATTTGTTATTTCTCCTGTTTTTTTTTTGCAGTTATGTACAGGCATTTAATCAGGCCGAGATCAATGTTTACTCTCTTTGCTCAAGGCTGACATTTCAGTTAAAAACGTAAACTGCAAATTAATCCAGTATAAGAAACTGTTAACGTTTCTACTGTTAACGTTTCATTTATGCATTTGGCGTTTTTTTTTTTTATCCAAAGTGACTTACATTGCATTAATGGTATACATTTACAAGCAACTTCAATTCTTTCTGCATCTGCAAATAGCCTACAGACATGACTTAGTTTTAGGTTACCTGTATATGGTAGATCTTATCCCTTTGAACAGAAGCACTGTGTTTTTTTTTAAAACCTTAATATCTTCCCACAATGCTTTTTTATCAGGTTTCATTGTAAAGTCTATTGACTTCATTATACAAACAAGCTCATGTATTGGAGCACACTACATGACATTATCTGAGTGCCAATCCTCAGATTATGTGAGATTATTCCTCTCAACAAGACAAAGCTTAGGCCTGTTACACTTGTGTTGACAGTATAAAGGGTAAATGAAAGTAGTAATTGTTGTAGTATTGTAAATATAGTAGTAATGCATTTATTGTGTCAAATAAATAATATCTGCAAACCATTTTTTAAGTAAATATTACTTAGTAAAACTGTACAAAACACATAGTATTTCTAAAAACTGTTAAGAATGCGTTGTTAAGCAGTGCATTTTTAGATCCTAATGGACTATAATGGCAGACACAGTGCGCATTGCAATTCATTATGTTTTAATTTATGTTTTTGGCAAACAAGTATGTGTCTAGGGATGCATTAGCACATCACATTCTTCATTTTCAGGTTCAATTACTGTTTTTTCATGAAGAAAAGTTTCATTACCTCGGATCTGCGATGTAGCTCAGTTTTGAGGAAGACTCCTATAGCAAAGGTGATGGCTCCAGAGAACATGGCCACCCATGAAAGCAGCCAGAGACCCTGGGCCAGACGCACCCTCTTTTGGAAGGGGAACTTTATTTTTAACAACACCATGCTGCTTAGGAAAAAGTGTAGAATAGAGGAGAGAGAGAAGTTCAGATTGCAGAAGAGGATTTTAATAGAGGTCATGCAATATCAGCATCCAGCGTAGCAAATAATCAGTCATTTTTAGGTAAATTCCCATAGTTTCATCAGGTTCTTTTAGTTCTAATAAAAGCATCACACGGAAATTACCTCCGGAACACTTTCAATATAACTAATACAAGGACGTGGGACAAAAACATTGCTTTGATGTTGAATTAAAATGACATTTATGTTGTCCCCAAGATTCTCTGATTTTAGCAGAAGAAAAATTATGCATTACCTTCAAGAATGTTTGAGTGCCCTTTCTTTCAGATCCTGAGCTTTCAGTATGCCTCCTACAGTTTGGCAGCCATTTTGACTGGGTCTTAAAAATATGATATTGAGTATTATGTCTTGAGTGTCATAATCTCTTGTCATGTCTGATCCTATTAGGCCAATTCCACCAATGAGAATCCAGGCCAGTGTCCTCTAAGCAAACCTGCCCTTGGTCAACAAGTCCAGAAGAGTGCCAGAGGGAGGGGTTTGACGCATGGTGTGCCATTTAAAGGACTGAGAAACCGTGAAACTGAAAAGGATGGAGAAGAAAACAAGCATGACAGAATGTGATGCATTTTAACCCTGAGCCTCAGTGGCCATGAAGACTTATAAATGAGGGCAAAAACACACTAACAGTGTTAAAAATGCACCAGATATTAAACATATAATTGCAAAAATTGCCAACTTCTATTATATGATATATATGTAATACATATTTCATATTCTATTTTAGGCAAGTCAAGGGATGCCTTTTGCAGACACCTATCTAATAGGAAGTGTTTTTATGGAAACACTGTGTGCTTCAATCCAATGTGGGTTTGTTATATTTGTAATATAACAAGGCAGTATTAACTGTGTTATGATTTATTGAGCATGCGATGTAAAATGAGTTGAAGTAACTGACTGATAATTGGATGTCACACTGTTTGGATATAAAGATACCCCTAAAGTGGCTAACACAGATATAAACTATTCCCAAATGTAGAGGAAATGCACACAAGACTTTATTAATACATTTATAATAAAAATACAAGGACGTCTATAATAAACGTATATAGCTTGTTAGAAATTATAACATCTGTTTTCACTTAAGATTTCACAAAGACAACAATTTAAACTTCCCTAAATGTTCATTTATACAATAAATGAACATTAATTGTCTCAGTAGACTAGTTCATTTACATATTTCACAGAAGTGCTATTCACACTACAGTTTAATTTTATACAGGCAAACATTAACCACTCAAAGATAAAAGAATGACAGATCCAAAATATTACTTTCTCAACTAGCTCATGGGCAGTAAATTTGGTTAGCAATAAAATAATATGAATATCCAATTATATCGTTTTTTTGCTAACCAATCTTAAATATTTCACAATATGCAGGGCAGAAAGTACAAACCAGTATAAAAACACAAATATGGAGGATGTCTTTTGCATATAGATTGAACTACAAAAGAAAGCAGGAAACCAGAAAACTAATGGTCTTATTGGATATATAGGGCCCTATGAAATCCGTTTTATTTTTCCCAAGTTCCATTTAATTAATTTTAGAAATTCTTTTTTTTTTTTTTTCGGTTTAAATATTTCTTGTTTCATTTTTTTTTTCTCTTTTAATTTTTCTAGACTATAATATCAACCAAAAAGCATGTCTAATTAACTGAAATCATGAAACTTACACAATTTAACAGCAATTTTTAATTTAACAAAAATTAAAGTTTAAATGGTGTCAATAAATTGTATTAATCAAACGTTTCTCTAATAATCTAATCATTTTTTTTTATTTATTTATTTTCATTTCTTCTTTTTTTTTAAAAAAAAAAATACTGTGTTGTGTATTTACATCTTTCTGGTAAATAAATTCTGGTAAATATTTCTTTAAAATTATGTTGTAATAGTTTTATTAATAGTAGTAGTACTATCATTACAGTAAAGTATTGTATTTCTCTCACGTTTCTTCAAGTTAAACCGAACTTTTATTTTGATGGATTGCTGTGAAGACCTTTAAGTGTCTGTTTGTATATGATATGACCACAGTTTTTCTCAAAAGAAAGCGTAAAATGCTCATGAAGTGACTCTCATAGCAGTTCTAGAGATTATGTTTATGTGTTTATGTGTTCCTGTGCTCATATTGAGGCGGCAGAGGCTGAAATCACCTCGAGGGTCAGGCGCGCTTCAGTACGTGGTTAGTAAACAAAACCGCACATCTGCGACATTTATTCACAGAATCACGCAGAACACGCAGGATTCATATATAAATAGTGTTTGTGCAGCTTAATATTCACGGACACTAGTCCATGTCGCATTTTGATTTAAGTGTACTGACCTACATTTGATTTATCCATCCAAAATATGGCAAATTCCATGACATTCCGCATTATACAGTGAATTCCATTTTTTTCACATTGTAGAAATCATAGGGCCCTAGATATAGCACACAACCAGATGGTACATATGCATGCTGCAAGCTAATGAAGTGTATTGTATTTTTATTTAGTTCCTATATAGTTAAAAAAGACATCAAATTAAATGTTACAGCTTCTTTTCTGTTAGTTCTGCTTCTAAACTATCTTTCCCTTCACCTTCATGTGTTGGAGGAGGAATCTGGTTCAAAAACTCATTCAGCATCCTCTGAGCTGTAAGATAGTTGACATCAGTGGGCTCTTTCCCCACAGTGATGGTTCCCTCACTACCTGTTTGTCTGCTGAGCCTCATCTCATCTAGATTATATGGGTTTGGGGGAATCAAGTGGATCTCTGTGTTCATGGCTAACTGATGGGCTTGAGGACTTGGGGCGTTTGTTTTAAGGATTGGCACATCATCAATAAAAGAAAAAGGAAGTTGTGAGTCACTTCCTTTAGGCACGAGTTGCCCTAGCCCTGCCCATGGATCGTGATCATGTTTCCATGGCAGAAAAGCTGTGGCAGGCTGTTGTCTGGCAGCTGAGCATGTGTGTCCAGTCTGTGGCCATTCGAAAACTTCCGCTTTTCCACCAAATGGTTGGCTGTTTCTGAGCTCCTGCGCCCTCTCGGGTTGGTCACCATCAGGTTGGCGTGGAAATGTTCGAGGATATAAGAAGTGCTCCAGTTCTTGCTGAGAGTCAAAGTGATTTTTCAATAAATCTTTAATCAGTGAGGTAACCTAAAGAGAGAAAGATGTTAACCTTTAACATTTTGTTATAGACACAGCTATAAATAAACCTCCTTGTTGGCTAGCATAAGTCTATGTTGCGATTTATTTGCTGAAACATTTTTATATATTTCCCTCTCTTTGTTCAGGGCAGAAATTGTGCCATGGCAATGCTGATTGGCTGGCGACTATACTGAGCCTGCTGTGATGTCAAAAGCAGGAGAGCCCTCTAAAAAACAAGGCACACTGGTAAAACATCTACTATACTAAAATAAAATATCATAGGTTAATAATATGTATAATATTACAGGCATATATACTATATACTGTAAGCTGTTTAGTGGGGAATTGACTAGTTTGTGCAAAAAATAGAAGACATGAGGCATCGGTTTGCTGAATCTGTCTGCGTGTGTGCTTACATTGATGTTTTCCAGAGAGCTGATGGTCTTCTGAGCAGTATCCAGCTGTTTAGTTAGATCTGCAACTGTCTGCATGAGGAACTTCCTCTCTGAGTCCAAGCTGTCTGCCTGTTAGAATAAAGGTAAAAAAAAATTACTGCTTAAATATAACACAAGTGATGGTATATAGCACTACAGAAATTTCAGCAGATGTGAATTTGCATTTTTAAAGATCCCAGTGCAAGGGACAGCAGGTGGTTTAATTAGTAAGCCATAAGGCTTGAAAAAAGTACCATCATATTTTACAGATGTGCACTTTATGTATAAGAAAAAAACTTAGGAAAGCAACACAGAGCTTTTTTGTTGAATGATTGTACAGTATGTGTATATTCTGCAATAATAATAATAATAAAAGGTTTAGCTAATTTTAGGTTTAATTTGAACCCATTTAAAACTGTAAAAAAATTATTAATGAAAATATTTTGTTTTCACATTTGATGTTTATTTGATATTTACTATTTATTGCTTAGAAAAAGACAAATTTACAAAAAGGAAGGTCTAAACTGTATTTACTCAAAATTTATGTCAACAATAATTGCAAGCTTAAATAGGTCATGACGTGAATTTTTATTATTATTATTATTATATGTTCTTTGAGATTTATGTATAATATTAATTAAGTTTTTTGTACACACACAAAAAAAACCCAACAAATATGTGCAAAAATTATTATTTTCAACTAGGGCTGTCAAATCATTAATCTCGAAGTTTGAGTTTGCCTAATATATGTGCGTGTACTGTGTGTAATTATTATGTATATATAAATACAAACACATTCATGTATATATTTAAAAAATATTTACAAGTATATGTATTTATTATAATTTTTATATAATTTAATTTATATATACAAATATTTTGTACATAAACAACATATTTCTCTTAAATATATACATTCATTTGTGTGTATTTATATATACATAATAATTACAGACAGTACACACACATATATTAGGCAAACTCAAACTTTTATTTTGTATGATAATCGTTTGACAGCCCTGTTTTCAACCCCTCATTCTGACCCTCTGTCTAAAACGACCTGTTTTAAGGGGCGGGTCCTTTAAGGTTTGTCAGTAATTCGCCACTGTTATGATTGGATACTCATTGCATAGGAAACGGTATCAGTGCCCCCTTGCTATTGCATGTGAGTGTCTTGACAACATAATCAAAATAAAATAGTCATTTCCAGACAAAGCATTATGAAATAATATACTTACAGTTTGTGATGCAGCTGCAGTCAGATATAGTACTGCTTCATCATTCAGCAAGTGTTTCTTTGTGAACTCTTCATGACACTGTGCCTCGTTTACAAAACAGAACGCTCCAAACTATTCTCAGACATGATACGGGATACAACTAAAAATAAACTATCCACTTTGTTCCTTATGCTGAGATCCTTCTGATATCTAGCGATATCGATATAACGAGTGAACAATCTTTCACGCCATTTGTCCAGTTGACGACAGACATTTTGGAAGTTCAAAATTGGGGCACCAATGAAGTCCATTATATGGAGAAAAATTCTGAAATACTTTCCTCAAAAACCATAATTTCTTCACGACATGAACATCTTGGATGACAAGGGGGTGAGTAAATCATTTGTGAACTGTTGTTCTGGAAGTGGACTTCTCCTTTAAGTGACTAAATGTCAGTGGGCGGGGCCTATGATGAGAAGATGACTATTCGTCGATGTGTTGCTCTGGAGGCGGTGTTTATGCAAACGATTGTGCCCAGGTGACGTCACCTTGCACCTCAGATTCAAACGAGCCATTTTTGGAGCTTGATTAAATACATTTTTTGTTTATAATGAGGAGGAGGTTTTAATGCAAAGTGCAAAGACCTCTTATATGCCAAAAGATCAAGATCAAATTTTATTTCTCATGTCATGACCCCTTACAATTAGAAAATGTAATTTATATATTATTTTACTGACATTTTAAGGTTCACTGTCAGTATTTTATAAAGATTAAGCGCCTTCTTTCCCTGGCCTTTTATTTTAAAAAAAACTTTGGCATCAGACTTTCTGATCCTATTTTGTACTCTTTTTGTGGAAAGTGCCTTCTGCAACTTGTGTTTGTCTTACCGCAGATTTGAGTTTCTGCTCCAAGACACTGTTTGCCTGCTGAGAAACAGAATAGCTTTCCTGAAGCCTGCAAATGATACATAACAGAGAATGAAAGATGGTTGTAATCATTTTATGAACTAAAAACATTTGTTTTTCCACAGTAGCATGAATGGAGCTTAGATGCCGACCTTCTGTATTTCTCTTTGAAGCTGACTAACTCTGTTTTGGTGCATTGCAATTCTGCCTCCATGTTCTCAATGCATGCCACCGTCTGCAACAGGTTCTCATGTAGCTCTTTGTTGTATTCCTCCAGCATCCTGCAATATATTAGAGATCAGTGTGTTTATCTGTCCATGTCAGGAGGTAAACTGCTGTGTTTCTGCAGAAGCTCAATATCATAAATCATTCGTAAAGAAAAATACCCTGACTCTGCTCTGACTGTGTACTGGACAGATGAACAGAGACAGATTAAAATAGAAGCAATCGATATGGCTCGGGCTGGATGGCAGAGTTTAGGAAACGGAGCAGAGTAAGATGGGGGAAAGCTCTGGAATAAGAGCAAAATCAATAGTCTGAAATAACCAATCAGAAAAAGGGGGGAAACCACTTACTGAACTCTGTCCATGGAACCGGATGAGTCCTGGGGGCAAGAGAGAAGAGAGAGAGGGGGTGAAACAGTGAATAGAGGACAGATCAGGACAGAAAATAGAAAATTGATTTTTGAAGTGATATGTTCCAGGGACAACCATTGATTCATGACTCATCTGGTTCAATTGTGTTAATCAACGGATATGGACACAATGAAGGGTATCCCTCATGCTTCCAGCATTAGAGGTTAATTCAAGGCTATCAATAATTCAATCTTTATTTTAATTATCTCTTAATTTTGCTATAGAATAACATTCTAATAACAATTGCTAAAGAGAATCAGATGCTGACTGCATTCTTTAATAATCAACTATTTGCTTCTGTTAACCAAATGTTTGTGAGGGCCCAAAAAAACAAAAGGTATACAATGGAATATATACACAGCTGTTCAAATGTTATTCAGAAATCGTTATAATATGCTGATTTGTTGCTTAAGTAACAAATCAAATAAATATAAATATATAACATTTATTATTATTATTATGTGTTGCTTAATATTTTTGTGGAAACTGTAATACATTTCTTCAAGTATTTTTTCAAAAACAGCATTTATTTGATGTAGAATTTTTGGAACAATGTATTTACTGTCATTTTTAGCAGTTTAATTGCTAAATATATAAATAATTAAATATATAAATAATTTTTTTTATTTTAAAGAAGTCTCTTATCAAAGTTGAATTTATTAGACAAATCTAAATTTTTTTTCAAATAACAGTTTTCTATTTTGATATACTTTAATATATAATTTATTTCTATGATGCAAAGCTGAATTTTCAAAATCATTTCTCCACTCTTCAGTGTCACATGATCCTTCAGAAATTATTCTAATATACTGATTTATCAACATTTTCCAAACATTTTTTCTGCTCATACAGGATGCATCTATTTGATTAAAAATTCAGAAAAAACAGTAATATTGTGAAATAGTATTGCAATTTAAAATAGTGGTTTTCTATTTTAATATACCTTAAAATAGAATTTATTTCTGTGATGCAAAGCTGAATTTTCAGATGAATAAAACGTTAAAAAGAATAGCATTTATATAAAATAGAAATCTTTTGTAACAATATACGCTATACTTTAAAAGTTTGAGGTCAGTCAATTTTTTCCTTTTTTTCTTTCTTTGAAGGAATTTATACTTTTTTTCCGCAAGGATGTATTACCTATATATATCCTTTTATTATCAGTGTTGGAAACAGTTGTATTGCTTTTTATGCTGTATATAAGAAAGAAAAAATGTACTGACCTCAAACTTTTAATGTATAATGTATATTGTTACAAAAGATTTCTATTTTATATAAATGCTGTTCTTTTTAACGTTTTATTAATCTGAAAATTCAGCTTTGCATCAAGGAAATAAATTCTATTTTAAGGTATATTAAAATAGAAAACCACTATTTTAAATTGCAATGCTATTTCACAATATTACAGTTTTTTCCTAATTTTTAATCAAATAGACGCAACCTTGATGAGCAGAAGAAAATGTTTTAAAAACTTTAAAAATCTTACTGATCCCAAACTTTTGAATGGCAGTGTGTATATATAATTTAATGTATGTATGTTTGTATGTATGTATGTATTTATTTTTAAGTGTGAAGATTAACTGTATTAGATGACTGTTTAATTTGATGTTTATCAAATGTTTATTCCTTAAAAAAAATCTATCAGTTTTACAATCCATATAAATCCCTCACTCATTGTAAACAACAATTTGTTGAGTCAACTTAATTTGTAACCTGGCTGCCTTAAAATTTTAAGTTCAGTTAACTCAAAAAAAGTTTATTCAACTTGAAATGTTAAATTATACTAAGTGACAACTTAGATATTTGACTTGAATCAATTTGCTGGGTTACTTGCCCATCTGTTAAGTTTAGCAAACACAAATATCTAAGTTGTTACTTAGTACAACTTAACATTTCAAGTTGACTAAACTTATTTTAGTTGACTGAACTTAAAATCTTAAGGCAGCAGGGTAACAAATTATTTTAAGCTGACTCAACAAATTGTGTTTTTTATTTTTTACAGTGCACCGCAAATTTGGGCAGTATGGTTACAATAATTCCAGGCCTCATATAAAATGATTGTAATACAAAATAATACATTTAATATTTTGTGTATTTATTTATATTAATTTTTTCTTCAAACATTTTATAAGAATTTGGCCCTATTTTGCACCAAACATTAAGTTAAATAAAAAAACAACAACAACAACAAAAAAAAGCGTTGCAAAAAAGTGTAGAGAAACAAAAAATTGCTTTTTTGGTCTCTTAATCAACTCACCCTGTGTGGTTTGGACTGCCTCCTGTGTCCCATGTGTTTGGGTCTGTCACTTTTCTCTGAACTTGCACTGGTGGATGATTTACTCGACTGAGACTCTGACTCCAGCCCTGCGGCTCGCAGAGGCGGCGGTGATCTCTTCTCCTGCTTACCATGGAAGTTCCTGGACGGGCCATGACTACTTTGATGTCGCCCTTTGTGTTTGGAGAGGTTGGTGTGGACAGTTTCTGGGCTGGTGCTGGTACCATCAGTGAGCATCAGAGAATACTGCCTGTGGTGCTGCTTACCTGAAGCAGCCCCTTGTCTTTCAGTTTTAGAAGGGTGGCGGGGTGACGGTGGAGGACTGCTCAGGTTTCGGTTGTGGTATTTGCCCGGTCTCTTATGTGATCGAGAAAGTGAGCTAGAATCTGTTTTTCCTGAATCAGGTCTCTCAACTCTGAAGGGCTGCTGTTTTGGTGACGGCACGAAGCTCTCCTGCTTGGCGCTGCAACTCTTGCGTTCTTCATTAGGAGATTTTGGTGGCGTCGGTGTGGTTACGCCAAGAGAGCTAAGAGCACATGGACTGATAACCTGCCTGGTGATCTCATCCAGAAATGCAGAGAACTGTAGCTTCCCTTTCACAAAGCTATCCCTCGCAGCTTCCATAGAGATCTGCTTGGATGTTCCTGTGACGTGCACCCTGGTGGAAAGCACCTCCATTGACTTTGCTTTCCTGAAGTTTCCTTCTTTCTGTCCTTCATCTTTGTTTTTCAGAATACCTTTGCTGGGCAGCTGAATAGATGAAACGGCCTTCTTGGGAACCGCCCTGCCACCTAAAGAGTTGTCATTATTGCCACCAAAGGCAAGGTTTTGTCCCAAGCTTGCAGTCTTGTAAAGTGGCCCATGATCCATGGAGTGAGATCCAGCAGAGTATCCATCATTGTCTTTGTTTTGCTGAAGGCCCTCCTCACTTTTGCTATGGCCCCTGGAGAGCTTTGGCATCTGATGAGAACCGGGCAGCAGTTCGGCTTCGTTTTCTAGGCTGTGGCGGTGCCTCTGATCCCTGTGATCAAAATCAAAGTCCTCGGATTCTCTGTCATGGCTTTTCCTCCGAACCTCAGAGATGTTGGAGCAGGACAGGGAATGCTGGGGTTTGTGCATGAGATGCGTCTCATCATCCAGGCTGGGCTCTGAGGTCCAAGATGCAGATGTAGACGTGGAAGAGGAGGAGGACATGCTGGAGGAAGACCTTTTAGAGAAGCTGTGAGGGTCTCCAGACATTTTAGGGTTTGCGGGGTGATAAAAGCGATGCTGGTTGTCGTGGTGGTGGTGAGTGTGTTTATCACTGTGCTTTCCATGACTGCTTGAAGAGCTGTGACTGATTTAAAAGGGGGTTACATAAAGAAATGAAATGAATAATAATAAAAATGAAACCAGTACATGATGTGTCCTTGTTTTAAATTGACCCATTTACACTATAGCAGTAGAGAGATTTATATGCCTTTGAATAACTATGTTAATCAGTTATTATTTCAGTTATTATAACAATCAGTTATTATCTCAGAAAAATTGCAATATGCAAGACAAAGCTATAAACTGGGTGAGAAAGTAATACATATTTATATACACTAGCAGTCAAAAGATTTTTTATGTTTCTTGAAGAAGTCTCTTGTGCTCACCAGGCCTGCATTTATTTGATCCAAAGTACAGCAAAGACAGTAAAATTCTGAAATATTTTTACTATTTAAAATAACTGTGTACTATTTGAATATATTTTAAAATGTAATTTATTCCTGTGATCAAAGCTACATTTTCAGCATCATTATTCAGTGTCACGTGATCCTTCAGAAATCATACTAATATTCTGATTTGCTGTTCAAGAAACATTTTTATTATTATTATTATCATCAATCTTTAAAACAGTTGAGTATATTTTTTATTAGAAGGATCCAAATATCAGCATTTATCTGAAATAAAAAGAGGGTATATAGAAATTAATACTTCTATTTATCAAGGATGCTTTAAAAAAGATTGATAAAGACATTTCTAATGTTACAAAAGATTTCTATTTCAGATAAATGTTGTTCTTCTGAACTTTCTATTCATCAGGGAAACCTGAAAAAATTCCACTCAGCTGCTTTCAACATAATAATAATAATTGAACAGCAAATTAGAATGTTAGAATAATTTCTGAAGGATCATGTGACTGGGGTAATGATGTTAAAAATTCAGCTTTGAAATCACAGAATAAATTATCTTTTATTCAAACAGAAAGCAGTTATTTTAAATAGTAAAAATATTTCAAAATGTTACTGTTTTTGCTGTACTTTGGATCAAAAAGACTTATTTAAAAAAAACATTAAACATCTTACTGTTCACAAACTTTTGACTGGTACTGTATAATATTTTAATATCAATTATATATATATATATATATATATATATAAATTCAAATATATTTAAATAGTATGTATGTGCCATTGGGCCTAAAAAGTATAAATATTGAAAGGCATTTGCATCTGTTGTCCCTGAAACATATTTCTATTATATTTATTATATAAACATATTTCTGCTATATTTATATTAAATTTATATAGTAGTTTTATAGACTGAAATTTCGTCATCTCTTATAAGGTTTTATGCTACTTATTTGGCCAGGTTTGAAATAATTTTAAACTCAAGGGACTAACCTGGTAAAACAATGGTTTAATGCTAAAAAAAAGACTGAATTTCACCTGAACACATGTAAGTATTATTTTATGCTACTGTATAATGTATAATACTGTATTTCTACATTTAGCTTTTTAATGTTTTTCATTTTAATTTTAGTTTTAGTAGTTCAATGCTAGTACACGCATTTGTCATATTCTTTATGCATGATTTTTTAAGATTAAGTTTTTATATTTATATTTTGTTTTATTTAGCTTTAGAGAAAAACTATAATAGTTAATTTTACATATCCTCTAGAGAAAGTTTAAGCACATACCTTTGTGATCCAAGGTGGTGATAATGGTTGTGGTGGTAATGATGGTTGTGAGGATGCTGTTGAGGTATGGGATGGTAATGTTTGTAAATTTTCACCTCATCCTCTGAGGAGCCACGCACAGGTGTGAAATATCTTTCCATCTCTTATATTTGCTACACTATCAGTATTTAGCTGTGTAGCTCTGTTGATGCCTTCCTTATAATTCCTGAAAATGATTTTTCAGCTCTGATTTGGGCGTGTGATCCTTGTAGCTTTTTGTGGTCTGTTTAAAATTTGTTTTAAAAGTTCCAGTAATCTAAAGAATGAATGATCTTCTAAAGAAATATATTCAAAAGTGCATCCTTTCACAAGCAGATGTTCCTTCACCAGGCTCGAGCAGCAGGAGTGAAACAAGTCTAATGCTGCCAGGGTTTTCTGTCACCCAATATCCATCTGATTCTGATGTAACGACTCCACATTGAAGTTGGTGAAAACACCCCATCATGGGGAGAACACAGCTGGAACACAATCGATCAGGCTTTGCTGAAAGGACATTGCATGACATGGAAGGCTATCTGGGTTACATACACAAAATGGTGTGAATGAAATTCAAAAGGCTACTAAGTTACATCATAATGGATTTATTGGAAGACATTTATTTATATTTAATGGCATAGACAAATTGTTCCTTTTCATATGACATCCATGTCACATCACCTATTTAGAAATGTTAAACAACATGCTATATTTTGCTCTATAATGCATAAGTGTAGTTGACATGGACATTTGGGTAATTAGTTTGTTATTGTGCATTCATTTATATGACTACATAAATTCAAGGAAAAGGCAATAAAATGGTAAAAACTTGAAAGAAATGATGACTGTTTACAACACGTAAAATTTTCCCTTACACAGTCAGATGTTAACCTGTAATATTGTCGCTTGCACCATCTACCCATAAAATATTATATGCATCACATAAGTCACTTTCCATTTGTCATGCTCATGTTCAAAACATGGAATCTTGTATACAGCACCACTCAAATGTTTTTTTTTTTTTTTTTTAATTTATTTGTTTCAAAGTACAGCAAAAATGGTAACATTTTGAAATATTTTTACTATTTAAAATAACTGCTTTCTATTTGTATATATATTTTAAAATGGTTATTTATTTCTTTATTCCTGAATTTTACTCCAGGAATCATTCTAATATTCTGATTTGCTGCTCAAAAAAACATTTATTGTTATTATTATGTTGAAAACTGAGTAGAATTTTTTCCAGGTTTCTTTGATGAATAGAAAATTCTGAAAAATAGCATTTATCTGAAATATAAATCTTTTGTAACATTACCCAAGCTTTTGAATGGTATAGTGTATAATGTTACAGAAGTTTTTTATTTCAGATAAATGCTGATCTTTGGATCTTTCTGTTCATCAATCCTGGCAAAAATGTACTCAACTGTTTTAAATATTGATAATAAAAGTAATAAGTGTTTCTTGAACAGCAAATCAGCATATTAGAATGATTTCTGATGGATCATGTGACACTGAAGAGTGGAGTAATGATGCTGAAAATTAAGCTCTGATCACAGAAATAAATTACATTTTAAAATATATTCAAATAGAAAAAAGTTAAATAGTAAAAATGTTTACAAATGTTACTGTTTTTGCTGTCTTTTGGATCAAATAAATGCAGGCTTGGTGAGCAGAGGAGACTTTTTTTTAAAACATTAAACATATTACTGTTCAAAAAATTTTGACTGGTAGTGTATAAAGATTAAAAATAAAGATTAATACATTAACTCTCTGGGTGAAGGTTTTCATTCCGGTCAATTAGAATGACCGAGGATTTATTTATGAGCAAATGGACTTTACGTTAAGAATATTATGTGATTAGTGTGAGTTTGGTCCCATCTAGTGGTTAGCTTTCAAATGAAAACCCAGGCCCAAAATATGCAGCACTATCAACACTTTTACACATTCGTCACATTAGGAACTTCATTTTATTTTAATACATTTTTACACATCATGTTGTCACGCAAAATAACATGAGTTACAATAAAACGAGACAATTTTATATTAGCAGCGGGTAAGAAAGTTATTGTATTATGATGACGAATCTGCGAAGTCATTTCAAAAGCTGTCGCACAAACGACGACAGTTGCTAAAAATAATATAATCATCCCATAGCGTAAATCTTTAAGAATGAAAAACAAGTTGTATCATTTACATTCATTTTGGAGCTTAAATGCTGTCATTTAACGTTGTTGATCCCTGAAACTTAAACCCAAAACGATTGTTTATTTAGCGTAGTGTAATATAACACCGTTTAACAGATTGATTGATGTTTACTAAATGAGCACTGGAAGCTTCGTCACTAAACATGTTTCCACTGGCCCATTACATGAGGAAAGTTTAAACATAAGCAGGCTGTTCACTCGTATTTCGTGTTTTTAAGTGTGTTTGTGTCGCCCATCCCCCCTCTCTTCACACGTCTTGTCCTGATGTGAACGTCAGCACAAATACCAGAAAGGAGACGTGCAGGAGGTCTCGTTTGCCCCTCACCCACTCTTTCAACGTGATAGATCAACGCACACAGCTTATTTTAACAGCGAATTCAGTTTAAATGTACCTTTATTCAGTTTCATCGGAAAGGGTTTACAAGTCAGTAGAGGTACAGCACTAGATCAAAACAAAAACATTTGTCATTATGGGGCACTTATTTAATCTTCTAAAGTATAATGTATATTTCCTGACTTTCAAAAAAGTTGGGTTGTTTTCGTATAACTTTCCATCTGGATTAAACTAGAACATTCTGGCATTTAGTTGATCTATCGTCTTTTTTAAGCCAAAAACCTTTCAGGCATGCGCACTGGGGCACTGCAGTACAGAAGGAAAGAAGATCCGTGCACTATTCCGGTTTGAGCTGGTTTGAAAGAGGGGGCTTGTGTTTTCCATGTCGTATTCCTCCGCACTGCGCTTCTGACGTAACTGTTGTTGTTTGAAAAATGCATTTCTGATGAATCACCCTGCGTTTCTGGGTAGTTGTGATTGTTGATCTTTTAATGGAAAGCGTATATATTGGGGGAATTCCTTTTATAAAATTTCCCATGTCATCTGCTGTTAAACTTGGTGAACTTTTGCTTTCTAATTCGACTTTCGTCGTATATGAGGTGTTTACACAACGTTTAAAACATAATGTATCATAAAACCATGTTTTTTGTTTTTGATTACATATACAATTTCACCTATAACAATATTCATAAATGTTCATAGCAACATATATTTAACACGTCTATATATTTCTGAAACATCTACAAAAACATCGATCAAGATTGTTTTGAGAGGACCTATTTGTTTTAGCACGCGGCGGAGGAATTGAAACCGACCGCGTCACTGCGGTCTATAAAAACCGTGGCAGCAACAAAGCGCGTCACAACGGGGCGAGGCGCGAAGGAAGGCAGGGAGGTTTCGTTCATCTGGTGATGTTGTTTCGTATTATTTCTATTTTACTTTTTGAAGATAATTTAAAGGCACTGTTCTTTGTCAACTTTTTTCGCTTTTAAGCTGATACTTTGTTATAAGTTGACTATATTAAGGCTTTTTACTAAATACGTTTAGCCTAATGAAGATTTAATGAAAGCTTTTTTATATGTTAGAAGTGTTTTTTTTTTTTTTTTTTAAGAAGAAGAAATAATTGATTTTAAACGCTTTCTAACAGGAAAGGCAACATATAAAATCAGCAATTTTATCTCCTTGAATATGTGACGTTAATACTTAACTTACTACTAGCTAATGTTTAACTAGCCGACTAATAGCTAAGTTAAAGCAAATCTTAGCTGAGATGACCATGTTATTCTATCTTATTAAGCAAGTTTTAAATGTATTGTTCTTTCAGCGAGGTTTTTATGAAGTGACTTGATTTTTAAAAAGCTTTTTTTAGATACTTGCTTTCTTGTTTTCAACATTAGCAGCGCCTTTACAAAATGGCGGTCGCGACGCCAAGCAGATAAACGATAGCGAGGGCGAACATATCTACGACAAGACTCATGTAGATATTCTTTAAAAAAAAAAAAAAAAACTAGTTTTATCTGCAAACCATAGCAGAACAATAAACGACAGCGTGCTGTTTAAATTAACACCAGACAAACAGAAAACTAGTGTTTTATTTATTTTTGAAGCCTTTAATAATGGAGAAGCTCATCTCGTTGCCTTTATTAGGAAGAAATTATTGAACCTCAAGTGAGTTCATAGTTGGAAAGATATAACTTAGACGAAGATTATATCAGCAGCCTATTTGTTTTTCAAGACTTTTTTTATTATTATTATTCCTAAAACCAGTATTTCCACCATCAGAAGCCTAGAAGACTTACTGCTGAGAGAAACACCAGACAAACATTAAATTATTCCTTTTTATTTATGTTTGAAGCCTTTAAAAAATGAGAAGCCTGTCTCGTTGACATTATTAGGAAGAAATGATTGAATATCAAATGAGCTCATAGTTGAGAAGATATGGACGAAGATTATAGCAGCAGCCTATTTGTTTTGGAGGAAAAAAAAAAAAAAATCAACGATCAGCTCATCTTTCTAGAAGCCTTACCACTAAGAAACACCAGACAAACAGAAAACTAGTCCTTTTCTATTTTTTGAAGCCTTTAAAAATGGAGAAACCAGGCTCGATGCCTTTATTAGGAAGAAATGATTGAACAAGTGAGTTCATAGTTTGGAAGATATGAACGAAGATTATAGCAGCAGCATATGTTTTCCAAAAAAAAAAAAAAAATTACTGAGGGCAGAGGGGAAGAAAAAAAAACAACCATCAGCTCATAAGCCTAGAAGCCTTACCACTAAGAAACACCAGACAAACAGAAAAATTATTTCTTTTTGAAGCCTTTAAAAAAAGAAGAAACCAGTTTTGTTGCCTTAATTAGAAAGGAATGATTGAACATCAAGCAAGTTCATAGTTGAGAAGATATGGATGAAGATTATAGCGGCAGCCTATTTATTTTCCAAGATTTTTCTTTTACCAAAAAAAAACAACAGCTTCAGCTCATAACCCTAGAAGCCTTACTGCTAAGAAACCTGAGACAAACAGAAAATTGGTCCTTTATTTCTTTTTGAAGCCTTTAAAAAGGAGAAACCAGTCTTGTTGACTTTATTAGGAAGAAATGATTGAACATCAAGCAAGTTCATAGTTGAGAAGATATGGATGAAGATTATAGCGGCAGCCTATTTATTTTCAAGATTTTTTTCTTTTTCAAAAAAAAAAAAAACTTCAGCTCATAACCCTAGAAGCCTTACTGCTAAGAAACCTGAGACAAACAGAAAATTGGTCCTTTATTTCTTTTTGAAGCCTTTAAAAAAGGAGAAACCAGTCTTGTTGACTTTATTAGGAAGAAATAATTGAACATCAACTGAGTTCATAGTTGAGAAGATATGGATGAAGATTATAGCAGCAACCTATTTATTTTCCAATATTTTTTTTTTTTTTTTACAAAAAAAAAAAACGACCATCAGCTCATAACCCTAGAAGCCTTACCGCTAAAAAAAAAACAGAGACAAACAGAAAATTAGTCCTTTATTTCTTTTCGAAGCCTTTAAAAAGAGGAGAAACAAGTCTCGTTGCCTTTATTAGAAGAAATAATTGAACATCAACTGGGTTCATAGTTGGGAACATATGAACGAAGATTATAGCAGCAGCCTATTTGTTTTCAAAGATTTTTTTTTTTTTCTACATAAAACCAAAATTTCAACCATCAACTCGTAAGCCTAGAAGCCTTACTGCTAAGAAACGGCAAACAAACAGAAAATTAGTCCTTTTGAATTTATTTTTTTTTTCGAAGCCTTTAAAATGGAGAAGCCCATTTCGTTGCCTTTATTAGGAAGAAATGATTGAACGTCAAGTGAGTTCATAGTTGAGAAGATATGGACTAAGATTATAGTCGCAGCCTATTTGTTTTTCAATAAATTTTTTTTTTTTTTCTTTTTAAACCTAAAATCAGTTTTGACCTGGAATTCGTAAGCCTAGAAGCAGTTTAATCAGCTACGATGACGCACTTTGAGTGCTTGAACGACCCACCTAAGAGATCGCTGTAATGGACTGAGTCACATGTTGCGTAACAGCTGTGAAATGGGAGTTTAGCTTGTTTTTCACGATCCAAAAATATCAGCGGAAGATTGAAGTACGGAGAAATGGACTGAGTTTATTTTATCCAATTACGACCTAGCGCTTAGATGACAACGGATGGAAGAAAAGATCGACAGCAGAGGCCAGGACAAGGGAGAATCAGGACAAGATGGCGTGCCAGGCAGGACCAGAGGGAAACCAGGGAAGGATCAGAGGGCACAGAGCAGGGAGAGGCAACAGCAGCAGCAGTATCCAGAAGGGGGAGCCAGAGCCACAAGGCAGGGTAGCATCAGATCAACTTTCGCCACCAGGGGGAGCTCAGCCGGTCTAGATCAGAGCAAGCCAAAGATGAATATCCCAACAGCCAGCAGCAGAGAAAGAAAGAGGGCTCACAAGCAGAGAGTATCAGGGGTCTACGCCATAGCAAAGTCATGAAGAGGGCATTTGGTTTGTATGGGTAGAGGTATCCTGTGTAATTTTAAAGTCATTTCAGTAGTTTGCATTTCAGAACACTTTTGCTCGCGAAGTTCTGTTCTTTCCTTTTCAGGCGTGGTGAGTGACAATGTTTGAAATTCCGATGTGTCATCTGTCCGGTTGTTGGCCAAGTCTGATGAATGGCGTTAGTGTGCTGTGGAGATGACCGTCCTTTTTCGACCACGCCTCCGCTGCGTTTTGGCTATAGGCCCGTGGAAAAGTCGTCCCCATATCCGCTTAAATCCATTAGGTCTGTCCTGAGAAGCAATCCACATGCGAAGGGTTTTTCGGAGTTGAAGTTCCTCTGCGTCCCTACACGACACGACACAACTACCTCTACTGCTACCACCCCGCTGCGTCAGTCCGACATGCGATGCCAGGGCAGCTGCATATTGCCTGCCGGTAAAAATTTTGACGAGTTCATGCATGAATTTTAATAAGTTGGAGCAACAGCTCCTTTTTTTAAAAAAAAAAAAAAAAGTAAACGCAATGCGTTTTGTGTAAAAGTAATAGCGCTACTGTAAAGTATTAACATACAGATTTTGCAAATGCAGTTTCTGAATAGTGGTGTAATATCATTGCACAGTGTTTTGCGGGTTTGGGAGGGGCAAATGCGTTTCTCGAGTTCTCTTTCCCACAGGCCCTGTTCACATTAGAGGCGATAGATCCAAAAGGGATTCCAGGATGTTGTGTGGACCCTTTTAGAGTCAAATTGTTGACTTCTCTGTAACGATTCTTACAAAGCTACAAGGAAAGCCTCTACTTTGATGGGATTTAGGAAGGTACCCCACTGAATTTTAGTCGTGTTTGGAATTGTGAACCATACATATACTTGCATAAATATTTTCCAGTATTGAATGTCGGGGATTTGTCATGGGCAACGGGGCGGGAGGGCTGTGGGTCGTTAACCCAAATCTTTTCCTAGACTTTGCAGCTTGTGAAAGCGGCTTTATTTAAGGGTGGCAGTGGCTTGAATAGCGCTGTATGGGGGAAGGAACCACCAGTGTGTCTGCCAGTGGATGAGAGGCCCTCTTACAAGCCTTCCATGGCAGCTAGACCAGCGTTTACATCTTTGGTAACGCGGCATGGGATCAAACGCTTCCATTTATTTAACATGTCATGATGGCACTCTTTTGTCTCATTATTGAATGGTATATCCGATATTGGTTGTGTGTATTGATATTGTCTATGGGGTTTGTGGATCTGGGGGGATGCTTAATTTTGACTCTTACAGATTGAAACAAACCCTCAAAGAGCTGGTGGTCCAACCAATATCTGCTCCCCTCCCCCCACTTAAGGAGCAAAGCTACTTCAATAGAGGCCAAGATGCTTTTAACGTTTTCTAATGGCAAGTAATTGGGTATTCATGTAAATGGCATTCATTTGCTTTCGTCTGTCATTGTATTGTACTTGAATACAATTTGATGGCTAAGTGTCTAAGCAGTAATTGTATCAGTTGCTTACTGTTTGGTTACATTTTTGTACTTTGAAGAGCGGGGATGTGTGTAGGCTTTCTTTTCCTCCCCCTTTTGCATTTTTCAGTGTGCAGTGTCCCTGAATGCTTTCAACTGAAGATGTCATCCTAACATTGTATGTAAAGATTTGCTTTCGCATCAATCAACTTCAGCCTCTTTTGGTCACGTAAGGTCACTAAGCAAGCCCATTTGATCCTAACCTTTTTCCATTAATAGTCTGTTAAAATTGTAAGATGTGTGGGCGAGCACTTATTACAAATTAGCTTTTGTAATTTGTATGTAAGTGTACATTCTGTAACTGTTCCCATTTTCAGTTAATAAATGCATAGCTTGTTGTGATTGAAATATTTTGGTATGCATTTTTGTTTCTTGGGGTATGTGTGGGGCTTTCTTGGGTATTTCTCTATGCTTTTTCAGGTGTGAGTGTAAAGCTTGGCGCTTTTTGTAGAGCTTGGATGCCAGGGCTGTTCAAGGTGGAGAGGCAGATCAGTCCAGTCCTTCAACTGTGCTCAGGTCGAAGGAAGAAAGGCAAATTATAACCAATTCAACCTGAAGATACGCTTTATGCATTCTATTGTAGTCTCTTTGGCTTTAAGCCTACACTTTGAATATCTGATTCTTGTAGTTTTTGTGTTGGATATTGTAAGGGTGGGGATAGGGGGGTCTTTGTTTTTTGCCATTTTTGGTCTTGCAGACTTTTACAAAGCCTCGTGAAGAATGCGACCGCTCAGAAGTTATGACCCGAAATCACCCAGTTCCACCGAATACTTCGGCAGGCAGGACGTTTCAGTAGACTTTTAAACTACTATACTTTTAATAATGTTTCACTACCCAGCCACTGCTCTGCGCAACTGTGCAGGGCGCAAAAGTTGCTTTACAAATGTATAGCAATAGTCTCTTCAGCTGTTGCACAAATGTGCTCCAGATTCCAAATTTGGAGTGGCTGGGAAAAGCCGTGCAACTGTGCGGCTTTATTTGGCATTGGCTGTACAGCCGAAAGATTTGTGTGTGGGGTGGGAAGGGCTTTTGCACTTTTCTCTCTCTTCTGCAGAAATCTCATCCAGCTGTGTGGTGAAAGTAACATGATGTCGTCCTGTGGAGTCTGTAGTTACCAGGTGTCTGAATCTTTGAACTTGATCGTAGAATCATGCAACATTTTGTGAACTTCAGTAACCTCAATCACCAATGCTTTAGAAGCTACACTACTTATTTTTATGCTTCATGCACTTTAAGTTTCTTTTACATCTCTTAACTCCTTAGTTGAGTCATACAGTTAGCAATGCAGTCGGTGTGGTGGAAGTGTTTGTGTGTAGAAGCTCTTTGTTTCAGATTACCCGTCTGTCCCCCTGCCTTCTCGACTGCATCTGAATGCAAGGCTGTCTGTGAGAGCAGTTGCCCTGGTGAATGTCTTCACTTGAATGAATTGCGATCGAATCCCACTACTGTGCGCTTGAGAGAGCTTTGTCCAGACCTCGGAAGCCCTTCGCCGAAGTCCTTCTGTGTGTCTGCGCGTCTTTCCCCCCCTTTGTTGTTGTTTTTTTTTTCTCCTTTCAATTCTTCATTTTCTTAGGTCAATTTCACTTAGGGAGCAAAATTGTCTTGTGTCGTCTGGGAGAGCCCTAACTGCCTGATGAAACATCCAGTCGCTCTGATCAACCTCATGTTCGTCATATTTTGCTGCTAATTGAGCATCGCTCTGCTGCTATCTGCTGAGTTAAGTACATGTAGTTGATTTTAATCTTGTGTATGGGTAGAACAAGCATTCACCTTTTCATAAATATGCATGCACATAACACTTGCACTAAAATTTCAATCAAATCCAATGTCAGTGTTTGGAATTTGGTAGCTTTTGGGGAGGGACGGGGCAACACTTTCTCTCTTTTCAGGTATGCTGTTGTGATTCTTCTAAAATTGAGACTGGGCCGTAACGTGGGATTGGATGGATGTGCTTGCGTCGAAGCAATTGCGTAACTAGTGTTTGCAATGGTTTGTCAATTAATTTAAATTGCATTGGGATGGGGAGGGAGGGGGGATGTGGGCTTGTAAACCTTTTGCTCTTTTTCCATTGCAGCTGTAGACTTGCTAAAACTTTACTCTGAAGAATTGGGTGTAAAGCGTCGCTGGCTGGAGATAAGTTTTTACGTGAACTTTTTGCCTCTTAAAGATTGAAACGAAAATAGATTGGGGAGTCTAGGGGGGGCGTGGAAAAACCCTGCGAGCATCTGTCTAGTTACAGGAACGGTGATTTACAAAGGCAAGATTGTGTTCTGGCCATGTTGGTGGGATTTCGAGACCTGGACCATTGTTTGGTGGTAAATGACATTCGTATTAATATTGGTTATGAAACTTTTTGGGTTGGGTTGGGTGGGGTGGGGGGGGATCTAAACTCTTCTCTTTGTGTTTCAGCTTTTAAGTAGGAACAAGTCACACCCGAATGCAAGCGCAGCCTTGTTCAAGACCTCGCTGGTCAGAGATTTGATCTTCCAAGTAGAAGCATATGGGAAAAAAAATTTGAAAATTTGTAGCAGCAATGGCAATTTGGATGTTTTGAAGAATTTATCCGGGGATTTGGGGGGAAACCTGCAGTCTTTGTGTAGTTTCAGGCTAAAGAAGAAGAGCCATTGAAGACCAGAGTATTGTAGAGCAGAAGGTTTGAGGTTTTTCTTTTCTTGAGGGAACAATCTTAGGGTTGTTCCTTCAGGTTTTGCTTTTTAACCTCATAAGAAAAAAAGCAAAAGACTCCGGTGGAGGCACTCCTGATTCTCAGGACGGGGTTCAATTCCCTGCGGCGTCTTTGCTTTCAAACCTCTGCTCAAATGATACTCTTTAGTGTACCCTAAGTTTAGTTGGTTTCTAATCTTAAGTGTGTACGGTGGGGGGGGGTGGGGGTATTTAGTTAGAGTTGTTTTGTTGTTGTGTTTTTTTGTTTTTTGTTTTTTTTTTTTTTTAAACATGACTCTAAAATGTAATATGTTTATATTGGTGAAATAAATGTTTTGTTAATGGCCTAATGTCTCATTTTTCATTTTGTACATAAAAGTTCTTATAAGTACTTAACCCTAATTCATTGCTTCGTCAAATTTATATTGAGGAGTTATTAAATACAGTTTAACTATTTTAATTCTGAAATCCTGCATTAATTCAATTGTCTGTTTACAGCTACTAGAATTGTATGTACATCATTACAGTCCTGCTGTAACTAAAGTTTTTCCTCGGCCAGGGTCTGTGTATTGCTGGCTTATTTGGTAATTGCACAAATTATTTCATGACCTGATGAACTGTTGCAAACTGATCCTTCAGTTGAATCAGGTTTCATTTAAAGATTAACCAGTGCATAGGATGAGCTGGTTTTATATGGCTTAATGTTCTTTTGTGTTATGTTACTTATACACATTTCAGTAAATATTACTTGGGTTCACTTTTGTACGCTCCCTTATGTTTAAATTTTATATGTATAGGCTGAATATGCTGTTACATGATTAACAGAGGTCACACCATTGGTCGTATCCTTCAACTGCCTCTGATAATTTTCTTGTTCGCTCAAGTTAAAAACTAACTTTGGTTTTAAAGTAAAAGGTAATGTGTAACAGTATCAAACTAAACAATCTTTGTACTAAATGCACATTTGAGACATGACAGCTTGTCCCAACATTAAAGGGTCATGAAGCCCTAAAACACGTTTTCATATGTTAGCAGATACATACAGGTTGCATATAGCTAAATGCAATGTTAGTACTCATGTTAATTATTAAGGGTAGACTGGTTATTTCTGACTTTCTGGGCCATTTCAGGAGGTGAATGTTAATGAAACCCATGCCAATAATAACATTTATAATATAGAGTAACGTATGGGCTGGCCATTCCTACACTCATACTTCACTCAATATAATCAGCGTTGGGGGTAATGCATTACAAGTAAAGCAAGTTATGTAATATTACTTTTTCCAAGTAACTAGTAAAGTAACGCATTACTTTTTAATTTCTGAAAATATATTACTTTTTTCAAATGAGTAATACCAGTTACTTTTCCCCCTATTTATTGATTGAGAGAAATCGGGAGAAAGATGTTAGTTTTAGAATAAAGGTGAACATGCATTAATTCATCTCACTCACAAAAAACAGATTCAGTATTCTTCAAAATAAACAGTGAAATTGAGCACAGAATATGATGCAAACCTGCAATTATTAAATATGTTAAATAATACAAATATCCTTTATGCATTTAATACCATTTAATTAACCAATGTCTTTGCTGCCGACCTTTGATGATCCAATTCAACCATACTAATAAGCAAAAAAAATCTCACGATAATCCAACATTTGTTTTCCTTTTTTTATTGCCTGAGAGTTGATATTTTTTCTTCTGCGGTCTACTGTACAGACGTGAATTCACTTTTCTCAAAGCCTGAGGCTTTTGGTGTGGAAAGGCTTTTACATTTATATAGAACTTTTTATATTAAAAACAAACAAGCAAGCCCTGCCCAGATTTAAAAAGTAACGCAAAAGTAAAGTAACGCATTACTTTCCATAAAAAGTAGTAAACTAATTAGTTACTTTTTTAGGGAGTAACTCAATATTGTAATGCATTACTTTTAAAAGTAACTTTCCCCAACACTGAATATAATACTACACATTCTACAATCTTTTTCCACAAATTTTGTATGTAAATTGTATAATATCCAAGGTACACATTTCTAGTAATTGTGCAGTTAATTCTCATACTGTATACATACTGTATCTCCCCAAATTTGTCACTACCAAAGCAGAGTAATATATAATTTAAGAAGAAGGGTTACATTGACCTATTAAGATTTTGCTTGCATCTTCCTTGTAAATATATTTTTTTTCTATTTTATCAAGTTTTTAGAGATAAATAAATAATTAAAATTTTAACAACATTTCAAGTGTGATTTTATGACATTTGTTGTATTTTTGATCCAATTTTTTTTTGTAAAAGAAATTTTAGATATTTTTGAAGCTAGCTCAAAGATGCTAATCAGCACATGGTTAGCACAGTTCTGAACAGCTGTACTCATATAAAAACTAAATACTATGGAATAACTCCCAAAGTTTGTTTAATTATAGAAAAATGGTCTGACAGATTTTTCATACTTTTGAATTTACCTCAAAATAATGGGGCCTATTTACTTACCATGTACCCATGCCTTTGAGAGACATATAAATATAAATATTTCCTGATCATAAATGTAGGGGTGTAGTTAAAATCAGTCTCAGCCAATGGAGGCATGAAAAATGTGGAACATAATGTTTCATAATTTACAAAGAAAGAAAAATACATACATATATATATATATATATATATATATTTTTTTTTTAAGAAACCAAAAAGATATATTTAAAAACAACTGTGGAATAAAATGCAAAAATTGTTTTAATATAATTTTTATAAGTTGACATTTTGGGGATAGGGTTCAGGACAGCCACCTCCAGGTTAAAAGTACCCACTAAATCATGATTTTTGATATATATTAAGCTTACTGATATTTTACATATTATTGTGGGTTTCAGTTGCTGCAAACTGCTGTCCCACAACCAAAACACATTTAAAAAGCAGTTAAGTATTCAAATCTTACATGTTTACTAAGATCCTTTGATTATCTACTGAACTGCAGATAATATCAATGTAGAGATAATATTTCAATAGATAATCAAATCTTTTTAAATGTGTTTTGGTTGTGGGACAGCAGTTTGCACCAATTCTAAACAGCCCATATATTCTCATTCAATTGATATTCATTGTAGAGTGGCCCATATGTTGATGAATAGAGCAACATACAAACAGGATTCAAAGCGGATTCAGGGTCACGTGGCCTGCTATCCCCTTGGTTGGTGGCTTGTTGGTCGCGGAGCAGTTGCGCCCTCTGTTGGTTCGCTTTCCGCCCTACAGCAACATCGTAGGCTGGATTGACGGGGAAGGATGTGGTCCTTTTTCGCACGGGATCCTATTAAAGACTTCAACTATGAAATTTTACCCGAAAACCAAGAAAAGTCAGGCATATGGACCCTTAGTCGGGGCAAGCGCAAGGTAAAATGACTTGACATATTAATATAAAGCATGTAGTGCCGGAGTAGGCCGCTGAAGCCTCGGTCTAAAGTTTAGCTACATCCTTTAGCATAGCGCATTGACGTGCAGTAAAGGAAAGGTAAAGAGAGCTCAAAACACCCTGAGACTCTTTGTAGGGTTATATGGTTTAATAAACTGGAGTCAAGATCTTCATAGGCGCATTTATTTGAATATAAGGATCATTTATAACAGAAACTAGGTTTCTTTTGTCATCCTTTTAACACAGTATGTATCGTTGCTGTGGCCACGTCAACAGAAAAATGCAGACACATTAAACGACTGAATTATGGTTTTATGACTAAGTACAGTCGTTAGTATTCATATGTTTTTGTGTTACCTATTATTTTGTATGGAGTGTTACACTGTCATCATTTAAAGTGTTATTTGTGATTATACAAATTGCTAAGAAAAGCTGCAGTGTTAGTATTTACTGTACACGTGTCCTAACAGGCCATATTAATAACTGTATCAGATCATCATCATTTACCAGAATTACTTGTCATATCATTAATTGTATCTGATCGTCATTTACTAGCAGGAATCACTAACTATTTGGTCGTCATCTGATAAGCATTATAATGGCAGCTCAGTCATCAGGAAGGCTTGTTACTGCAATGCTATTGACTAAAGGTTGTTTATCAGTGGTAATCAGTACTCTCTAGTTTCACAGATCTGTTCTTCTTTGCTAAATATAGATGAATTGTAACTTAAGTTAACTAGTACCCCCTTCTTTATTCCAGACGACTGGTGAACCAGTGTCAGTCTTCGTGTATGAGGTTTCACAGGGAACAGAGGAGCAGACGCAGCTGGCTAAAGCAGCTTTCAAACGCACAAAAACTCTCAGACATCCCAACATCTTATCTTACGTAGATGGGTTGGAGGTAAGGATTTCACAAAATTATGTTGTTTTACACAAATTTTGACGGTCAAGGTTTATCCTAATTGTCTCGATTCCTGTGTGACATCAGACAGAGAAAAGCTTGTACATCGTCACAGAGCCAGTGACCCCTCTGGCTGCTCATCTGAAGCTCCAGGCGGAGAAGGGTGGTGCGAGCGATTTAGAGGTGTCATGGGGTCTTCATCAAATTGTGGTAAGTTGTCAAGTAAAAACATGAACTAAAATGAAATTATTGTTCAGTCATTAGTTGAATTACTCCGTTTTCTGTCACTCTTTTACCATCAGAAAGCACTGAGCTTTTTGGTGAATGATTGCCATCTCAACCATAATAACTTGGGGATGTGGGCCGTCTTTGTGGACCGTGCTGGTGAATGGAAACTTGGAGGGTTGGATCATGTGACCTCAGACCAGGGAGACTCCACCTCATTACCGCCACCTAAAGTAATCAACCCTGACTTGGAGAGATATGATCCTCCAGAGAGCCCTGGCAGTGGTGGAGAAAAATGGTACAGGCAGAAAGCTCGTTTTCTAGTTGTCTTTATTCATTTTCAGCCCAAATATTTCCTGTCCACCTTATTTTTCCCATATGAGCGGGCGTGGGCATTTGTAAATTTTATGGGTCTGGCTTCTGGTCTCATCTGTGGCCAGCTATTTTTAGCTATACAAAACAGCTTGTTTTGCTGCATGATATTGCAAATCGGTGTGTCTTACCATGTTATTTTAATGTATTATCTTAATTATGAACACACTGGTTTGTAGTGCAAACTGTTTTGTTGTTATTCTTCTCATTATTTCCCTACCGGCTAATGAATCGGAAGTCTGGCCCATAGGCTTACTTCCATGTTGAAGAATAAGATGGATAGGTTATTAATTTTCTTTCTTGACTTTCAGTCAAGATGTAAAATGTTTAGTCATATGCATATTTAATCAGCTATAGCTTACTGTTGTGTCTGTATGATCTCAGGACAGGGGATGTGTGGCGTCTCGGTTGTCTCATTTGGGAAGTATTTAATGGAAGTTTACCACGTGCCTCCTCGTTACGATCTCTCGGCAAGGTAACAGATCATTTTTGATTAACTACTTGTGCAGCAACAACGTTCTTCAGTAGTTTTGATTATTACATGCAAAATAAAAGCTATTTACTCTTAGAGTCTTTCAAATCGTTTTCTTTACATCTCACAGATTCCAAAGCAGCTAGTGCCGCATTACTGTGAGTTAGTGGGAGCAAATCCAAAGATTCGCCCCAACCCTGCTCGCTTCTTACTGAACTGCAGATCTCCTGGAGGCTTTATGAACAACAGCTTTGTGGAGAGCTGTCTGTTTCTGGAAGAGATACAGGTATTTAAACAGTTGTGTGTTTATCTGACTCTGTGAGCATTACACTAGCATTCAAAAGTTTGAGGTTGGTCAGTTTTTTTTTTTGTTTGTTTTTTTTAATGTTTTTTTTTAATGTTCTAATATGCTGATTTGGTGCACAAAAGTCAATTCTTATTACCAACGTTGAAAGCTATTTTTTGGAAATTCCTCAGACTTCTATGATGAATAGAAAGTTCAAAGAAACAGCATTTATTGAATAGAAGTCTTTATTGTCATGTTTGATCAATTTAATGCATCCATTATTAAGTTATTTAAAAAAACATACTGAACTCAGATATTCGAACAGTAATGTATATTGATGAATATGCTTTGCTAAATGAATAATTCAGATATTTTTTCTCATAAATGTTATACGTTTTCTTGAAAGCAATATGTAAAATGATCAGGCTGTTTGTGTTGTTTTTGTGTTTTCAATAATACTGTAATGTTGGTATCATAAATTTCAGTCACCTAATGCTTGTTTGTTTGTGTGTTCATGTAGATTAAAGAACCTGCAGAAAAGCAGCAGTTTTTCCAGGACCTGAGTGAGAATCTCGACTCTTTTCCTGAAGATTTCTGTAAACATAAAGTGCTGCCTCAGCTGCTTACGGCCTTTGAGTTCGGCAATGCTGGTGCTGTCGTCCTCACACCGCTATTTAAGGTAACATTTTTTTATATTGAATTAAAAGATTAGTTCACTTCCAGAATCAAACTTTCCTAATAATTTACTCACCTCTGTGCCATTCAAGACATTCATTTCTTTCTTTCTTCAGTCAAAAAAGAAATGAAGGTTTTGAGGAAAACATTCCAGGATCTTTCTTCACATAGTGGACTTTAATGGTGGCCAACGGTTTGAAGGTTCAAACTGTAGTTTCAATGTAGCTTTAAAGGGCTCTACATTATCCCAGCTGAGGAATAAGGGTGTTTTCTAAAATCTATATTTTTTAACCACAAATGCTTGTCTTGCACTAGCTCTGTTATGCACGTCTGCAAATTCATGCATTACGTTGGAAAGGTCGCACTTGGTTAGTTTTTTGTTTGTGTACTTCGGTTCGAAAAGGTAGGGTAGGTCGAAAAAACTCATCTCATTTTCTCCTCCAACTTCAAAATTGTCTGACATTGTTGTTTTACTTTTTTTTTTGTAAAGGGTGTTTGCCTTTCTTTGTGTGTTCGCTTCGTGACCTTTCCAACTTAACTACATAATCAAGCTAGTGCATGACGAACATTTGTTTTAAAAAACGTTCCGCTAGATATGCCCCTTATTCCTCGGGTGGGATCGTGTATAGTCCTTTAAAGCTGCATTGAAACTGCATTTTGGACCTTCAACCCATTGGCTCCTATTAAAGTCCACTATATGGAGAAAAATCCTGCAAAAAATCCTCAAAACCTTTTTTCTTTTCAAATGAAGAAAGAAAGACATGAACATCTTGGATGACAAGGGGCTGATTAAATTATCAGGAAAGAAAACTGGAAGAGAACTAAACCTATAAAGCTTACCCATATATAATTTTCAGAGCATCTTAACCAAAAAAGTTCAAGTTTCTTTAATACAGCTCTGATATTTTGTTTGTGTTAGGTAGGGAAGTATTTGTCAGCTGAGGAGTACCAGCAGAAAATCATCCCAGTCATAGTGAAGATGTTCTCCTCTACTGACCGTGCCATGAGGATACGTCTACTACAGCAGGTATACATCACTTCATTGCTTTATGTAACTTTCATAATAGTTTTCTACATTAAAGTTTAGTCATACCAAAGTCTTACCCAAACTCTCTGACTCTGTCATACACACTTTCTCAGCTCTAAATGTATTCTTTTTTTCTATTTGTCTCTTCTTTTACCAGATGGAGCAGTTTATTCAGTATTTAAATGAAGCAGCAGTTAACTCACAGATCTTTCCACACGTGGTTCATGGCTTTACAGACACAAACCCTGCCATCCGAGAGCAAACTGTGAAGGTATTTGGATGTTCCGTCTTGTCTCATTGTCACATGTTTTGACACTCAGTGTAACTGTTAATGGCATACATTTACATTACATTTACATGCATTTAGCATAAACAACTTACTTGACTTACTTTACATTCAAGCCTATTAGTTCATGCTTTCCTTGGAAGTTGAACCCATCACCTTGTCTTTACTAGCACTATGCACATTAGTCTTTTAACTGACTTTACATTGAATTTCTCTTTCTCCTATAGTCCATGCTGCTGTTGGCCCCTAAATTAAATGAGGCTAATTTAAATCAAGAGTTGATGCGTCACTTCGCACGACTGCAGGCACGGGACGATCAGGGCCCCATTCGCTGCAACACCACCGTTTGCCTGGGCAAAATCGCCCCCTACCTCAATGCTGGGGTAACTGCAACCAAAACTCATAATCCTTCACTCGTTCAGGGATTTTTGTTTTCCCTCTCAATGACCATCTTTGTTTTGTTTTTGTTTTTTTATTCAGATGCGCCAGCGTGTATTAATCTCTGCATTCTCACGGGCAACTAAAGACCCGTTTCCTGCCTCGCGTGCGGCAGGCGTGCTGGGATTTGCTGCCACCCATCAGTACTATAGTGTGGCTGAAAGCGCCAATCGTATTCTGCCCACACTGTGCACACTGACTGTGGACCCAGACAAAAACGTCAGAGATCAGGTAAAGAAAATGCACAGCAGAAGAGGTGCACGTTGACACAATATTTATTTCAGAAGTTGTTAGACTTGAACACTGTCCGTTATTTTGATGTACAGGGTCGTAAAAATTCTGTCATAATCTATTATTACAAGTCATTTTAATTTTCATATTTTAATTATAGTAACACATTTAATTGCTTTTATTTTTGTTCACATTTTAATTTTTTATTATTTTTTTAATTTTGTAATAATTTTTAAATATTGAACCTACACGATATAGGCTTATGCATTTATTTTGAGGAGAACAGGTGAGACTGCGTAACTTTTCATTTTTAACACCACACCCCACAGTTATTTTAATATATTCTCATTTTAATGAACCAATTCGTAAATCCTAATCGATCTTTTGGTCTATGCTGTTTGTTTTCGGTTGATGAATGAACAGTACATAGTGTGCCTCCCATCCGCTCCCATCCAATAAATTATTTTTTGTTACTTTGGATATGAAACAAAGTCTCAGATTTCAAATTTTGTCCATTTCATTTGGAAATTCAAGCAATAAAAACCGTTTTGGCCCTCTTTAATGTTTCAGACAGACAATTCCCTAAGTATTTCTTTCCCTGTAGGCATTCAAAGCCATAAAAAGTTTCCTCAGTAAGCTGGAGACGGTTTCTGAGGACCCATCTAAACTAGCTGAAATAGGTATGATGTTTTTAAAAGCATAATTTAAATGACCAGTTTCTTGTCTTTCCAAATGCAGGTATTTGAGTAAAAATGAATGTTAATATAATAAAATGGTTTAATCACAGAGAAGGATGTGACTGCATCAGCGCAGACAGGAGGGTCGGCTGCTACATGGGCAGGATGGGCAGTAACAGGTGTCTCGTCTCTCACCTCCAAACTCATCCGAAATGCTCCGGCCGGTTCGGAGGCACAACCAGCTGAAAACAGCCCTGCCCCTCAACCTGCTGCTGGACCAGAACCTACAAATACTGCAAACAAAGGTGTGCAACAAAACAAAAGCTATGGCTCATTTTTAAAGGCTGCACCCTCTGGAGGTCACATTTGTGAGATGCATGCATCATCAAGGATGTCTCATTTAAAAAAAAAAAAAAACATAAATAACCATCATAAAATTGCCTGTTATTCCTAGTGAAGCATAAATGATTGTACAGTTTAACTTACTTTTGCCCTCAATTAGTTGCTTTAATAGACATTTACATATACAAAAAGCACTTTTCATTCAGTGAGTGCATATTTACATATACAAAAATCACTTTTCATTTAGAGATTTTAAAGTATGATTTTAGATTTACAAATGGTTGATTATGATTATTTTATAACCTAGTTTTTAACCTACCAAACAGCTTTATTCTGCATTCTTTTATTTATTTATTTTTTTCAAAAAGATTATGTGAAGAAATAAACATTAAAAGGCACCAAGTTATTATCTCATCATTTTCCTCTTTTCCTGTTAGGCCCAGAAATGAGAGCACAGACGTCCGGTGCACGTAGGGTCCAATCAAATGAGACATCAAATGAGGAAACAGTGGAGCCAGAGGGAGACCGGTGGGATGATGAAGATTGGGGAAGCCTTGAGGTGAATGATGGTTATTCAAATTATGTTACGTCTCTGGTGTTTTTTCAGTGCTTGACATTTCGTAGTGTTAAAAGTTACTGTACACATGAATACTGAAGAAGTTTAATCATTTCTTATCTCTGTGCCTCCACAGGACCCTGAGAAAGTACAAACAGATCCAGACGATTGGCATTCTGATTGGTCGGCAGTGTCGTCAACTCAGAAGAAAAGCAATGTAAGCGATCTGCATTAGTGGAGCTTATTGAATAAAAGATTGCTAATATCCTACTGATTTGTTGAGTGCTATGCTTAGAGTAAATGTTGAGGACAGACACAATATCCATACTTATGTCAAAACATTTTTAACAGTTAGAATTTAAATGTTTTTTAAAAAGGTTTCTTCTCTTTATCAAGCCTGCATTTATTCGATCCAAAGTACAGCAAAAACAGTAAAAGTTTTAAATTTTTTTGCCATTTAAAATAATAATTGTAATAAATAATTTTGATAAAATAAATAATAATAAATAAATTATTAAATAATAATTAAAATTATTCTATTTGTATATATTTTTTAAAATGTAATTTATTCCTGTGATTTCAAAGCTGAATTTTTAGCATCATTACTCCAGTCACATGATCCTTCAGAAATCATTCTAATATTCTGATTTGCTGCTCATAAAACATTTATTATTATTATTATTATTATGTTGAAAACAGCTGAGTAGAATTTTTTGCAGGTTTCTTTGATGAATATAGTTCAGAAGAACATCATTTATCTGAAATAGAAATTTTTTGTAACATTATACATTTAATTTATCAATTTAATTTATCCATTTAAAGCATCCTTGCTAAATAAAAGTATTAATTTCTATAATTTCTTTTCCCCCAAAAAAGATAAAAGTTATACTGACTCCGAGCTTTTGTATGGTGTAGTATATAATGTTACAAAAGCTTATTTCAGATAAATGCCGATCTTTGAAAAAATCCTGAAAAAATTTACTTGACTGTTTTAATTATTGATAATAATAATCAAAAATGTTGAACAGCAAATCAGCATGTTAGAATTATTATTATGTGACACTGAAGACTGGAGTAATGATGCTGAAAATTAAGCTTTGATCACAGAAATAAATTACATCTTAAAATATATTAAAATAGAAAGCAGTTATTTTGAATAGCAAAAATATTTCAAAGCATTACTGGTTTTGCTGTATTTTGGGTCAAATAAATGCAGGCTTGGTGAGCAGAAGAGACTTCTTTAAAAAGCATTGAAAATCTTTTGATTGGGAGTGTTTAATTGCTAAATGGAAAAACAAAGCACGTTTTCAACCATATTCATTCTCTACATTAATGGTAGTCTGATATGGGATTTGAAATATAATTTATGAACATATTTCAAAATGTATACAAAATATTGTATGTGCATTGTGTTATAATAATCACAAATAAAATAATATTATTCATTCAAATGTCACTTAACAAAGAAATTATATATTATCCATTAATAGGGCTGATCTAGTCTTATGTTTCCATAGGTGAGCCGGAAATCCTCTGAGGCAGTCAAGAAGCAGAGTTCTGATTGGAGCTCTGGATGGGATGCCGACGACAGCTGGTCTAATGAGAAAGACACAGATGGTCAGGGTCAAAGTTCACCTGCTGATGAGGGCTGGGGTAATGACTGGGATGAGGACGGAAGTCTGGCTGAGAGTTTCACCCCAACACCTCGAAGTAAAGCCTCAACTGGTTCAAAGAGTGCCAGATTAAATGCTGCACAGGAAGGGGTACGATTGGCCAGTGATTATAACTGGGATGCAGCAGAAGGAAAATCAACAACATCCGATCTGCTGTCCAGTGTGTCACAGCGAAGTACTACGGTAAGGCTCTGGTGGAGGTATTTCCTTTAATTGTGTAATGCTAAAGGTGGCGGAAATCCGTTCTCGATTATAGTTCTCTCCCAATTTAACCCCTGTGGGTCACTGAAAAACTAATGTGTTTATTTTTTGTCCACAGAAATCTGATGGCTGGGACGCAGACAGTGCAGGAGACTGGGGAACAGAAGAAAACTGGGAGTCACTGGATGGAGATCAGGGTCAGTTTATGCATGTAAAGGATAAGTTCACTTCCAGAATAAAACATTCCTGATAATTTACTCACCCCCTTGTCATCCAAGATGTTTATGTCTTTCTGTCTTCGGCTGCAAAGAAATTAGGGTTTTTGAGGAAAACATTCTAGGATTTTTCTCCATATAGTGGACTTCAATAGGAATGTCCTAATTGGACATTTCAGTGCAGCTTCAAAGGGCTGTACATGATCCAAGCCAAGGAGGAAGGGTCTTATCTAGCAAAACAATTGGTCATTATTTTATAAAAAGTTCTTCATCTGTGCGTTAATTACTTAATGCATGAGGTCGGGTTAGTGCAAGACATGC
Source organism: Labeo catla (assembly GCA_012976165.1). Taxonomy (NCBI): domain Eukaryota; kingdom Metazoa; phylum Chordata; class Actinopteri; order Cypriniformes; family Cyprinidae; genus Labeo; species Labeo catla. The sequence goes on along the minus strand of VONZ01000289.1, from coordinate 426,532 downwards.
ATTTGTGGTTAAAAAGTGTATATACATTTTTATTGTTTTAAGAAAGTGACTGATCGTTTAGCTAGATAACACCCTTATTCCTCGGTGTAGAGGCCTTTAAAGCTGCATTGAAACTGCATTTTGGACCTTCAACCCATTGGTCACCATTAAAGTCCACCACATGGACAAAAATACTGGAATGTTTTCCTCAAAACGCACAATTTCTTTGTGACTGAAGAAAGAAAGACATGAACATCTTGGATCAGATGGGGTGAGTAAATTATCAGGAAATTTTTATTTTGAAGTGAACCTATCCTTTAAACCAGAGTATTAAAATGCAGATTCCTTCTTTATGTTTTCAGTTAGAGAAAAAAGAAAGCACGTCCCAAATAACCACGCTTTCACTCCCTCAGGTTTAAGTAAAGCAGAATTAGCAAAGAAGAAACGAGAAGAGCGGCGGAAGGAGCTGGAGGCCAAACGGGCAGAGCGTAAGGCGGCAAAGGGTCCTCTCAAACTGGGCGCACGCAAGCTGGACTGAGCACTGGAGGTACAAAAGATCATTGACTCTTTGAAGATGAAGGGACTGTGGGATTTTAAAGAAACATTCCGTGATGGAGCCTCACAGCTGTCCTTATGCTGGCAACTTGGAAGAAGTAAAATTCAGACTGAGAAACAGCAAACACACCTTAAACTATGATATTCCTTTACTCTTCTCACAATACCGTGAATTTTATATTACACAATATCATAGTTTACTGAGTGTGCATGAACTCACTGGTTTGAGTATTGGGAGTCGAGGGAAATTGGAACAATATAATCTTAGATATCTTTGTATGTACGTACACTGATTACACATTAATTATGGACCGCTTTGCCCTGAATGTGGATGATGCAGAGAAACTCAAACATGTTAGCTGTTACTTAATCATGATCCTAGGTGGGACAATGCCATAACTAGTGCATGTATAAACACAGATGAATATTTTCAAAACAAAGTACTCACTTGACCAAAAAAAAACATTGTAACTCATGAAAGGCGTTTTGTTTTTTCTTTGTTTGCCATATGACAGCGTGAGGGTGGATGTGCTTGTTATTTCTGGTATGTGCCTTCTTTTGCGTTCCTAGTAGGCGGTACTGCTCATGTTGTAAAATAAACTAATCAACAGAAGATTTTAGTTAATGAGACAGTCTGTGAAATCTGGTGCAATATTTTCAGAAGGGGGTAATTCATGTATTGTACACACAGATGTAAAATCCAACTTCATATGTATTATAATAAAGAAGAACAGTCTGTCTTTGGAAATGTGCCGTAGAGAATGGTGTTGCTCAATTGCTAGTTTCACAAAATTTTATTCCAGCAAATGGTAACAAAGGTCTCTCTGAGCTGCCAGAAACACAGTTTCACCAAACAAAAGACAAAACAGCAAAATGGTGTACACAACAAAAGATGAGGTGCTTGATCGTTTGTTAGTGGTGAGAAGGCACCATGAAAGTGCAGGTTTATTTTCTACAGTGATTGAAAAACTAAAAATATTAAGAAATTTGCTGTTAGGGGTTTGGGACTTCCACCACCCAATAAATGATGATTTTTATATATATTAAGCTTAGTGTTATTTTAAAAGTTATTGTGGGTTTCAATAGATAATAAAATGATCTTAGTACACATCTAAGATTTGAATTCTTGATTGTGGGACAGCAGTTTGCACCAATTTTAATGATAAGGGTTGGGCATGGAAAGTTATTGGTTGGAAGGTGTGGTAACCCAGTTTATTATTTATTTATTATTTAATTATTATAACCTTGTGATTAAATTGTAAAAATGTCAGGGGTGAAAGCCATTACTGGCTTATTGAAATGCATTGCTAGCTTTTGAACAGAACTCGGAAAGGAAGGTTTCTTAAATTCAAACTAGTGGATGGTAAGATTAATGTATTTATTATTGTCTTAATTTCAATGTCATTTCCTTATCTTTGGTCAGTGCTGTATTTGTACATGCTTATTTAAGAAGGTGGAAAATCCAACGGTCACAGAATGTAAATGCACAGTATGGTAATTATTATCTTTTGTCAATATTTACCTTAACTGTGTAGTTGACTCTTGTCCTGATAGATGCAATTGTGCTGTGATTGTGTTTGACCCCATTCACTTGATTTTTTTTTTTTTTTTTTTGTCCCGAAAGAAAATAATCTAAATCATTTCTGTGGTTATATGGAGCTTAACCTGTACCTATATAATTTTAATAATGAACATTTAGTTAGTTCCATTAGAGAGATTTAAAGTGATGTCTCTGTCGGTTGTTCAGTTGCTATGCTTCCCACAGCTGTTCTGTCACAAGAAATGATAACAAAGGTCCCATTGACCTGATGGAACGCAGGCCAGCTATGCAGAAACCTTCTGATTTTCTTGTGTATATGGTAAATCACCATGGAATCACAGAATTAATTTGATAAGTGGCTTTTAGGATATGGTTGGTGTAGTATAATCACATCAACAAGTACACAAACACCAAGTATGTGATGTCAAATATTTAATGGCACAAAAAGAGAAACATGGCAGTTTATTTTAGTTTGTTTTTTATATTACATTTTATATTTATAACGATTTTCTATCATTTGCTCAAATATCCAGCCTATTTCAATTATGTGGTTATTAAAGTGCTTGAAATGTTATTAGAAAACTAGGAGAAAGAGAAATGTGATATCAAAGTTACATAAAAATCCTTCAGGCAGAGATTCATCAGTAGAAAAATGCACAACTGTTATCAAACACCAGAACAGAATGGGATTATGTTTTAGTTGCTGGCTGTTTATGTTGTTTATGAATATTTCCACTTGTGCTCATAAAACTAAGCCTGCCCAGTCCATATATTAAATGTTACACTATTTTTATTAAACGAAATAAACATTCTACAGACTTTAAATAGCCAAAGGCCACCACAACTGTGCTTTCACATCTTCATTTCGCAGTCTTTACTGTTTCCGTTTCTGATTGTCTTTTGAGCCGAATATGGCTGCTGCTGCAGCAAGAGCTCCTACAGTAAGCGCTGCAACAACACCAACTCCAACACCAACCTCCACCGCTTTCCGCACCTATGACCATAGACAGAAATAATTTATATTAATTCACTGTATAAGCTAAGAGCCCATCACTGTTGCCTTAATCAACATTAAATAGTTTACCATAAAACAGACAACTTCACATTATTACTTCTGTGCTGTTCAAACTGTACCTGGCGGGAGTGTGCTTTTCCGTATCTCAACTCCGTAACAAAGTGCTCACAGTTGCCACTAAACACACAATATGGAAGTTCTTGTCCCAAAAGGCTGTGTGCATCCCGTAGAATCTCTCGAACAGGACGTGGCTCGTATTTCTCATCCAAAAGATTATTTATACAGTATTCGTCATTGCCAACTATTTCATGAATCTCTTCTTTCTTTACTGTGGCTTTGTCACATAATACTGACATCATACTGTAGGCTCCAGCTTGAGCATGTTCAGCTTTTGAGGAGGAAAAGTAAAAACAAAGTTTGTAGAACGTTCCTCCTTTACATGTCATTCATAAAACTTTTTGTTTCAGAATGAATGCAAATTAAGCTCAGTAGACATAATTTGAGGTAAAATACTCACAAGGTGGTGCCAGGTGTATTACATAACCTTCACCAACATAAATGGCCCAGTGTTGGTATCCACCTCGGAAGATTTCAATGAGGTCTCCAGGCTCCGGCTTTTGATCATACTAGGATATAGATGTTATATTTGTAACATTTTTAAAGCCATTTAAATTGACAATAATATACGGTTTGACTCTAATAACCAGATTCTATTGCACGTGTGAAAATATAAAACGAAAAAGAAAACCAAAGTGTTTTCTTTCTTTCTTTCTTTCTTTTTTTTTTACTCTGTCTAAACGTAAATGCGCAAAGACATATGCTCTTGGTAGCTAGCTCTTTCTGTTGGTTTTGAAAACTAAATCCTGTCTTACACAATTTGTAAACACTCTCGCTTTAATAGGATTCATTCTTAACAGATCTTGACCAATAAGCATACATAATTACCTAACTGTGCAAAAGTGCCAAACACTATAATTTCATCAATAACAGCACTAAGATTATCTATTTGGCATTTAATGTTACATTTCAGTCTAGTTTCAGATTATTAAAATACATTTTACCTTTGTCGGTGCCATGGCAACCTCAAAACAGTTCTTGTTTTTAGTCTGATCCTATGAGAGAAAACCACATTTAGACCTGTTTCCACGTTGTATTACGATCCGTTTTTTGTGATCCGGTCACAAATTAGTCGTTTATTTACTTATACAGTGTCTTTTAGATGGCGACAAATGTTCGACTTGTTCTGAAAATTACATTAATCACATTTCTATGTATGTAAATATAATAGATTGAGCACTGAGAAAAATAAACAAGCTGTAGGCGCAGAGTCGACAAGTAAACGTAGTGTAAAACAAATAAACAAACCATCCAGGCTTCCACAGTCATTCGGTACATGTTCAGTCATTCCTACACATCTAAGGAATCATACTTACAAATTGTGACGTATATCTCTGTGGGCTACAGCCTGTGTGACTTTATTCGTGTCTGAAGCAAAAATAACATACTAAACCAGCTGATGTGACTGCTGATCTCGACCAATCAGCGTGCAGAATCATTCGGCGCTGATAAAGATCATTGGATGACGCCCTTAAAGTGGTCTTACTGTTCTTATTAAATAATGTGAACAGTTTCACCTACGTTTCATCAGTGTCATCAGGAATAATTCCTTTGTACGTTTCAGGAGACCGGAGTAAATTTAGGCGGCCGCTTTTCCATTGTTGGACAAACAGTTACAGCAGGCTAGCAACCTTTATCAATGACCAGTGTTACTTAATAAATAAACTTTAACCTCTGATTTGGAAATAGACGGTGTAATTTTCTGTTGTCAGACTCTATTTTATGAAGTGTTGTCAAGGACAATGTTGAGCACGGAATGTTTTGATGATAATAACTCTCCTAAACTACAGAGGGCGGTAGGTGTAGCCATATTGTAATTTTCCCTGTGGAGAAAGAATGTAGAAAGCTGTTAGTCAGGTGAAATCCTGAAAAAGAAAAGTATTTAACTGTTTTAAATAATGATAATAATAAAAAATGTTTCTTGAACAGCAAATCAGCACATTAGAAGGATTTCTGAAGGATCATGTGGCACTGAAGACTGGAGTAATGATGCTGAAAATGTAGCTCTGATGACAGGAATAAATTACATTTTAAAATATATTCAAATAGAATATTTGAAATAGTAAAAATATTTCATAATATTATTGTTTTACTGTATTTTGGATTACATAAATGCAGTCTTGGTGAGCAGAAGATACTTAAAAAAACAAACAAAACAAAACAAATATATATATATATATATATAGAAAAAAAATCTTACTGTCCAAAAAATATTTTGACTAGTAGTGTTAATGTCCTAATTAAACTATAGCCTAATCCTGGCTTAGTCTAAGCCCTATCTGTGAAACCAGGCCAATAATTTCATTTATGGATGGAAGTCCTGTTTACCTTTGTTATCTGTATAAAAGAGCAACTTGTGGGCTTTTACTGTCATTAGGCTGGTTTGTGCATTCTGATTCTTGGTTGTAAGTATTTATAGGCATGAAACAGTATGCAAAAGTAAGTTCAGTCCAAATCAGTAAAGGTTAAACATAATTCGGTCAAGTTTTTATTGTAGACAGTTATAAAAGTGCTTGACAGGTGATTAGAAATGTGATATGAAAAAAAAAACATTTTCTTATTACATGTTTAATTAATTCATTCATTTAAACTAATTTGAGTAACATGCACCAATCAATTAACTGACTTTAAATAATCAAAGGCATCCGGAATCGTATTTTGTCTGCTTCTCTTTGTCTTTGAACCAAAAATGACCACAGCAGCCGCAAGAACACCAGTGCCGACCAGTGCAGTGAGACTAACTGCTGTTTCCACATTTCTCACCTATGAGAATAAACAAAGTATTTATTGCATTGTGTGAGATGTTGCTTTTGTGACCTTAATCCAAGTCCTAATAATTAATGTAAAATATTCCACCATGTCGGTGCCGAAAGCCTTTGTGCTACGGGTGTCCCGAGATCGGATCCCGGCTCGAGGAACTTTCCCGATCCCATCCCCTTCTCTCTCTCCCACTTCGCTTCCTGTCCTGTATGATCGGTCCTATCATAATAAAGGCAAAAATGCCAAAAAAAATGAATCCTAAAAAATATATATATATTTCACCATAATACAGCCCTTGCAATGCTGTGATTTTAAACTTTAAGATATTATGAGTCCTATAATTCACTAAGGTTCAGTTACTTGTGTGAATTATCTCAATATCCCAGGTCATGCCAAACAACTGTGGGACTCTGGTTTTCCGTATGTTAGCTACGTAACAAAGTGCTCACAGTCCTTGTAAGCTTATATTTATCATCCATAAGGTGGCTGACAAGGTAATCATTGTTGCCAACAACTTCATTGTTCTTCTTTCTGTGGCTTTTTGTGTAGTACTGTGCATTTTTAGCTGTAGAGAAAGCAAACAACGATGAGACTTAAAAATGGAATGTTTTTTTTTATATATATATTCAATACAAGGTTATGTGGTCTGAATAAGAAAGAAAAGCATATGGCATTTGAAAACATCATAGTGAGTAAATGATGACTTGCTTGTCGTTTTTAGGTTAATTATCAGTGAACATCATTTGAGGCATATAAATGACTCACAGGGTGGTGGCAGGTGTATTAGAGGGTGACACGGGAGTGGATTTTCAAACCTCTCCCGTCCCACTCCCACAAAAAAAAAATCCCATCCCATCCCAATCCCACGAAAAAACTGGGAGAAAATCCCGTCCCGTCCCAATCCCGGAAGAATGACTCCCATTCCCTCCCACTCCCGTATTTTTTTTTTTTTTGGCCGGAATCTGCCAAGAATACAGTACAGATCACAGTATGCCCGTAACTTTTTTTTACATTAGTTGAATAAAAATGCAAAATGTAGTTTTTTTTTTAATTGAACTGAAAGCCATCTTAAACAAATGCACAGTGTACATTGCACACACATTAAATTTCATGTAAATAATTCATGCAAACACACGTTTCCTATTTGAATTGGTTCATTTGAAAGTAGACATTTCACTCTATAGATATATTTTTCATGTCTCTAAAGCAAGTATACACGGAGTTTCGAAGTGACGCGCTCAAGTTCACAGAGACAGACGGCAGAAAGCGCGTCCTTTTGCTTTAATTAGTTTACAAAAGCGCAACGTTTCCTTGTTTTTCTGAGTGCACATAAATAAACGTTGAGTCATTACAGATTCGAAAGATGCCTATCACTCTTATCTGTATGACCAAAAATGACGGTATTTTAAGAGCAAGTGACCGCGCCGGCGCCTCTGTCATGCAGTACCGCGCTACTATTCGTCTTCCACACTCGCACTGACACTTCAATAACGCACATTTTTCTAGGTTAACATTAGATTGAGAGGCCATGTAAAGTTGCTACTACATACATCTTTCAGATGAAAAGCCATATGGTCGATGAATGACAGATGAGCATTTGGATGTCCTGCTGTATTACCAGTCGTTAACGATCTGTCCGTCATGAACTCACCAGCCACACCAAAGCATACAGAAGGAGAGCATAAAGAGACAGTTCAACTAGAATTACGTTCAAAATTACAATATATCGTTTATAGTTTATTTGTATAAAAGGTATATTTGTGTATAAAGTTGGGTTTCATAGCGTTACGATTCCCGGTCCCGCCCACTCCCGCTGACATTTTTTCCTATCCCGTCCCAATCCCGTGATTATTAGTGATTTTGTTTCCCATCCCGCGGGATTCCCGAAAAAATGTCAGCCTCTAAGGTGTATCACATAACTTTCACCAACATAAATAACCCAGTGTTGATATAGGAAGATTTCATTCAGGTCTACTCCTAGGACCCAATAATATCAGGCGTCATATTTTGTAATTAAGGCGTTTTCAAAATTCAATTTTTGTAATTTTGAAAACGATGGCGGGGCTGCCCACATTCGATCTGTGTATCCTTGACGACCGTGTAAACAATAACATCATGCTCATTGTTGTACCCATAGACATGTACAGGTAGATGCCTCATCATTCGGCCGTTATAAGCACGTAGATGCGTCCGCCATAAGGAATCTACCTATATATATCTATTAGGGTGACAACCTGGCAATAGGGCTGTTGCGGGACTTTGATGTGATTTTGCGGGACAATGCGGGACACGTGTGGGACTGATACATTTTCTACTGTTATGCTATGTAAATACTGATTACATCCGTTGCCATATGCGCTGATCTGTGCTTCTGAGCGCGCACATGCAAACGAGAAAACCCGCATCTTTTTTATGAGAATCCACCTGCGAGAGAAGAAATTTGTGCTTGCTCATTTCGATGTATTACAATAATGCCCTGCAGACATTTGTCATTAAAACAACGCCATAGAAACCGCCTCAAACGAACTATTAAAGGGGTCATCAGATGCTAAGTTAACTTTTACATGTTGTTTGAACATTAATGTGTGTTGGCGGTGTATGTACAAATCTACCCTATAATGATAAAAATCCATGCAGTGGTTTTTAATTAATCTGTAAAAATAATATCCCCTTTTTCAAATCGAGCCGTTCTCAGATGCCTGTCGTTGTGGCGTCACACTGACAGAGGCCGCTCCCACGATAGTTGATTGACATGAGCGTCTTACCTTAGATCAGCTGTAACAGTCCATCCTCTTTGTTTCGATACTGGAGCAGGGATGTAAGTCAGACAAGAATATCTCCGATTGAGCGATTAAGGTGTTGTGTTGCTGGATGTAATAATGAACATAGTGGTCGTCATTTACTCCCGACATCTGAGCTGCTGAAGATGCAGTAGATTACATTTGTTTGTGAAGGGAATGCGCCTCCCGATCTACATATATCCGTCTATGTTCACGCGAATCATTAATGATCCAGCTTCACTTACAGCAGAAGTGAGTATAAGGGTTTTTTTTTAATGAATCTTTGTGATTGCCTTTCCTAATAATGTGCTAATTAGCAAGTTTAGCAGCTAAATGCCGCTAAAGTAAACAATCTCTCCAAGCAGCCTGTCACTCCACAGAGAGGGGCAGGGCGAGCAGAGCTAATTTGCATTTAAAGCAGCCTCAACCAGAATGATGATTTTTGCAGAGCTGATTTTGGCAAGGTAAAAAGGGTGTTGTTTTACACAACCATTGAGAATTTTTAACCAAAGTATATTATAGACTTTTCATTAAGACCCTAAAGAATCATATCAACTTGTGGAAAATGGGCATCCGATGACCCCTTTAAAATAAGAAGAAAGTTGCGTCTGAATGCAGCATTGATGTTTTTTAATTGGTTACAGTGAATGGAGAATATCCTGTTTTCCTGTGTGCACTCGACCATTTTCCATCGGTGGTTCTAGATCACTTGATGAGATACAAAAATAATACATAAAAAGAGCGCATGGACATTTTCTTGTATGATCATTAAAAACCAACAGGCTAATGAAAATGCGGGACATTTTCTTAATATGTGACATGCGGGACAAGGGGTGAAAATGCTGTGCTGTACAACACAAAATGGGACAGGTGGTCACCCTAATACCTATGGTTGTACCTGCGTGAATGATCATGTGACATGCGTTTTCGGTTGTGTAGTGTAGACGGAGGTCGTTTCTGAAACGCAGAGAAAACGCTAGTGTAGACGAGGATCGTTTTCATTTTAAAACGAAAACGCACTAGTGTAAACAGGGCCTAAAGCGAGAGGAGTATAACTGCAGCCTGAAGATCTCCAAATGGGGGCAGAAACTCCAAAACGTGGTGGGCGCTTCAAAATAGAATGTGGCTTTCTCCCTTTGACAGACAGGCACATGACAGCCCAAAGTCCACTTTAACGCAAACTCCACCCCACAGCTGATTCTAAAGATTGTATTAGTTGTGTCAATCACAGTGTTGCAGTGTTGATTTCCTTGTTGATTTTCTACAGTATGCTACAGTTAACAAGATTATGCGATTGGACCTTTTTAGTTACATCCTGCAACAAACAATGTTTAATTTATAAAGTTTAGTTTTGAAATGTAAGTCAATAAAAATAGGCTGAAGCTAGAGCCAATGGGAAAAGTCTTTGTGCTATGAGACCCCGCCCCATTTTGGAGGTTTTGCCCACTTTTGGAGTTCCCATCCCATTTTGGAGAGCTCTGGTCTGCAGTTATATAATACTTGGTTAAAGCTGTGACAGTTGAGTACATGAAGTGTCCAACATTCCACACTCCGTTTCGTTTCGTCATGACAGCTTGTGTGGATACTTTTAAACCATGTGTTTTATAGCCATTCCTATTTCCAGCAATGGATTGTGCCCAACTCTTTCCCTACGATGAACGGATAAAAAGAAAAAGAAAGTGAAAGTTAAAGTGTGCTTGCATGCGGTTTTGTTAAATTTTCCTAAACGTAAATGCGGTAAGACATGCGCTCTTGTTTTAGAAAGGTATCCAGCTCTTTCTGATGATTTAGAAAAAACAGTTTTGTCTTATACAGGGATAATTGGCTTATTAGCTGCACTAAAAATAGCAAAGAAGAAAGCTTATTTGATGATACAGGCACTACAAATGTCATGTTGTTCCAAACCTGTAAGATCTTCAGAACACAAATTAAAATATTTTTGATGAAATCTGAGAGCCTTCTGGCCCTGCATAGACAGCAACACAACTGACACGTTCAAGGCCCAGAAAGGTATAGCAAGGACATTCTCAGATTTTAACCATAGTTATGTCATTTTAAGACATTATAGTCATTTTCAGCGAATATTTATTTATTTATTTATCTTTGGCAAATAAGAAGGTGTGAAAATGATTATGTGTGATTGAAAGGCATGAAGGATATACCTGATGCATCCTTCAAAACAGGCAGAGGATCAAAACTTCAAAGGAGCTTTATGACAAGGCAGCCTAGATAGGCAGCCCTACTAGAATGCGTCCTTCCAGTGGTGGTTCAAGATGCCACTGTATTTAGCTTTCTATATTTTGGTTATAATAGACAGTTATTAAAGTGCTTGAAAGGTGTGAAAAGTTTTTTGTGACCTTACGCCTATAATAAATGTAAAATATTTTACCATAAAACAAATGTCCTATTGAGTTGATGTAATGCAGGCCAACAATGCAGAAACTATCCAATTTTCTTGTGTAAATGGTAATCTCGCATCATAGAATTACAGAGTTAATTTAATAAGTGGCATCTAAGATGCTGGTTTAGTATAATCACCATAAAAAATACACAAACACCAAGTATGTGATGTCAAATCTTTAATGGCACAAAAATAGAAACATGCCAATCTTATCTTGCTATTTTGATTATATGGTTATTAAAGTGCTTGAAATGTTATTGGAAAACCAGTAGAAAGAGAAATGTGCAATATCAAAATTAATTAAAAAAATCCCTCAGGCAGAAATTTATAAACAGTAAAATGCATAACTGTTATCAAACAGCAGAACAGATGAGATTATGTTTGGTTACTGACCGTTTAAGTTGAATATTTCTATTTGTATATGAATATTTCCATTTGTGCTTATAAAACTAAGCCTGCCTAATCCATACATTAAATGTTTTAATTATTTCCGTTAAATGCAATAAACATTCTAGAGACTTTAAATATCAAAGGCCACCACAACTGTGCTTTCACTTAATTTCCCAGTCTTTACTGTTTCCGTTTCTGATTGTCTTTTGAATCAAAAATGGCTGCAGCAGCAGCAAGAGCTCCAAAGATAAGCGCTGCACCAATACCAACTGCAACACCAGCCTCCACCACTTTCCGCACCTACGACAATAGACAGAAAGTTATTAATTCACTGTATGATAAGCTAAGTGGCCATCACTGCTGTACAACTTCACACTATTACTTCTTTGCTGTTCAAACTGTACCTGGCGGGACTGTGCTTTTCCATATCTCAGCTCCGTAACAAAGTGCTCACAGTTGCCCCTAATGACACAATATGAAAGTTCCTTCCCCAAAAGCCTGTGTGCATCACGTAGAATCTCTCGAATAGGACGTGGCTCGTATTTCTCATCCAGAAGATTGTTGGTACAATATTCGTCATTGCCAACTACCTCGTAAAGTTCTTCTTTCTTCACTATGGCTTTGTCACATAATACTGACATCATACTGTAGGCTCCAGCTTGAGCACATTCAGCTGTTAAGGAAAAAAAGAAAAAGTAAACAAGTTTGTAAAACGCTTTTTTACGTCATTAATAAGACTTTTTGTTTCAGAATGAATGCAAATTAAGCTCAACAGACTAATGCTGCGTTCACGCCATATCGTAATTACCGTAATTTCGAGATGGCAACATGTGACGTTCTAATCGGAGCTGTTCACGTCCTCAGACTCGGAGTTATGCTTTTTTTATGGCAACACTATCAATGCCTAAACAGAGCCTACGTTGGTCAGGTGGTACAGCGGTCATGTGGTACAAGTCGTAACTGTAAGAAGACTCCCAGTTCACAAGTTGTAATTACGAGTTCTACGAGGACGTGAACGCTTTTTACAAGTTGGAATCCCGTAATTACGGGAATTCCGATATGGCGTGAACGCACCTATAATCCGAGGCATGTAAAATACTCACAAGGTGGTGCCAGGTGTATTACATAACCTTCACCAACATAAATAGCCCAGTGTTGGTATCCCCCTCGGAAGATTTCAATGAGGTCTCCAGGCTCTGGCTTTTGATCATACTAGGATATAGATGTCATATTTTGTAACATTTTTAAAGAGCCAAATTGACCATATCATACAGTTAGACTCGAATAACCAGATGCTTTTGCACTTGTGAATAGATAAAAAGAAAAAGAAAGTGAAAGTGTGCTTATATTTTTAACCCTGCCTAAACGTAAATGCACAAAGACATTTGATAGCTAGCTCCTTTTGTTGGCTTTGAAAACAAAGTCCTGTCCGTTTTTAAACACTCTGGCTTTAATAGAATTCCTTCTTAACAGACCTTGGGCAGTAAGCATACATAAGTACCTAACTTTGAAAAAGTATCAAACACTACGATTTCATCAGTAACAACAGCACTAAAATAATCTATTTGCCATTTATTGTTACATTTCAGTCTTTCAGTTCGTTTGAGATTATTAAAATACATTTAACTTACCTTTGTCGGTGCCATGGCAACCTCAAAACACTGTTCTTCTTGTATTTGTCTGATCCTATGAGAGAGACAAACGACAGTTATACCTGTTTCCTCATTTTTACGATCCGGTCACAAATGAGTCGTTTATTTACTTATACAGTAACTTTTAGATAACTACAAATGTATAACATGTTCTGTAAGTTACATAATGACATTTCTATGTAAGTGAATATAATAGGTCGGAGCATCGGGAAAAATAAACATCAAGTTTTAGCAGCGGAGTCGACAAAAAAATGTCGTGCAAAACAAACAAACAAACCAACAAACACTATAAACTATCCAAGGTTCCACAGTCATTCGGTAAACGAGATCGTAAGTAACCCTGCGGTTCTACATAAATAAGGAGTCACACTTACAAATTGTGATGTATGTCCTGGTGAGCTACAGTCTGTGTAACGTTATTCGTGTCTGAAGCAACAACTAAGAATATATAGTAAACCAGCTGTTGTGACTGCTGATCTCGACCAATCAGCGTGCAGAGTCATTTGGCGCTGATAGAGATCTTTGGATGACACCCTTAAAGTGGTCTTACTGTAAATAACGTAAACAATTTCACTTACGTTTTACCAGAGTGACCAGGAATAATTCTTTTGTACGTTTTAGGAGACCGGAGTAAATTTAGGTGGTCACTTTTCCATTGTTGGAAAAACAGTTACAGCAGTTAATGTTGGTAAGTATAAATACATTTAAATCTTTGATTTGGAAATAAACAATGTGGAATTTTCATGCAGTGTTGTCAAGGACGATGTTGAGCTAGGAATGTTTGATGAAAATAAGTCTTTTAAACCACAGGGGGCGGTAAGTGTAGCCATATTGTAATTTTCCCTGTGGCCAAAAATGTAGGAAGCTGTCAGTCAGGAGCATCAGTCATTGAAACTGCGTTGAAATGGTTAAAATCGACACTGTCCCCTCACATTTCCCCATTTGCAGTACTTCTTCTGTATGCAAATAAAATACTGTGTATGGAGTATATTGCTTAAGCAAATAAACGACGATGTTTGAGGGGAATATTTCGTGTAGACGGCTGACGAGTCTAAACAATTACCCTGATAATAATATTGATTAATATGTACAATTTCCTTCCTAAAAATGTTAAAAAGTGTTTTATTTCAGATAAATGCTGATCTTTCTGTTCATCAAAGAATCCTGAAAAAATGCACTCAACTGCTTTAAGTATTAATAATAATAATAAATGTTTCCTAAACAGCAAATCAGCATATTAGAATGATTTCTGAAGGATCATGTGACACTGAAGACTGGAGTAATGATGCTGAAATTTTAGATATTAAAATATACATATTAAAATATATTCAAATAGAGAGCAGTTATTTTAAATAGTACAATTATTTCACAATATTGCTGTTTTTGCTGTATTTTGGATCAAATAAATGCAGGCTTGGTGAGCAGAAGAGGCTTCTTTAAAAAACATTTAAAGTCTGTCCAAAATGTTGACTGGTAGTGTAAATAATTAAACTATATTCTAACTCTGGCTTAGTCTAAGCCCCGTCTGTTAAACCAGGCCAATGATTCAGTTTATGGACGGATGTCCTGTTTGCATTAACCTTTATGTGTAACTAACAGGGGTGGGGAACGTTGATATTGAGGGCCAGTTCCCCAGCGGAGTTTAGCTCCAACCCTAATCAGACACACCTGAACAAGCTAATCAAGGTCTTCCGGACACCGGTTGTGTTTTTTTTTTTCAGGTTCAAACTCTGCAGGGACACCGGCCCTCCAGAATCAAGGTTCCCCCTGGTGTAAAAGAACAATTTGTGGGGCTCTTACTGTCATGTCATTAAGGTGGTTTGTTCATTCTGATTCTCGGTTTTAAGTATTTATAAGCATAATACAGTCTTGCAAAAGGTATAAGTTCAGTCCAAATCAATAAAGGTATAACCGTAATTTGGCTATTATTGCCAACTACTTCACAAAGCTTTCTTCACCGTGGCTTTTTTTTTGTGCAGTACTGTACATGTTTAGCTATAGAGAATGGAAAATAAAAACTCATGAGACTTAAAATGGAATGTTTTAGATTCAATACAAGGGATGGGGTCTGAATAAGAAAGATTTGATCAACACCAGGATAAGTAAATGATGACTTAATAGTCATTTTTTAGGTTAATTACCAGTAAACATCATTTGAGGCATGTAAATGACTCACAGGCTGGTGGCAGGTGTATCACATAACTTTCACCAACATAAATAGACCAGTGTTGATATAAGACAATTTCATTGAGGTCTACGCCTACATACTACACAATATCAGGCATCATTTAGTATCATTTTTAAGGAGCCCTATATAATAATCATGTAATCAATAAAAATAGCTTTAGTCTAATAAGCATTTTAAAATGCAATATTATCTAATCTTTTAAAATGTAATAAAACCCCCCTCCCCCTTTGTAATTAAATCTTTGACAGCTGAGTACATGCAGTGTCCAACATTTCACACTCGTCATGACAGCTTGTGTGGATACTTTTGAACGTGTTTTATAGCCATTCCTAGTTCCCACGGTAGGCTCACTATGAGCGGATAACAAGAAAAAGAAAGTGAAACCGAAAGTGTGTTTGCTTGAGGTTTTGTTAACTTTGACTAAACGTAAACGTGGCAAGACATGCACTGTTGTTTTAGAGAGGTATCTAGTTCTTTCCACTGGCTTAGAAAACACAACTTTGTCTTGTACAGCGATATGGTTTATTAGATGCACTAAAAATAGCAAAGTAGAAAGCTCACTGTGGATATTGGATTCTAGGTGCTACAGAGGATTAGAAATTAAGCTGACTAGTTACAGAGATATAAACACTACAAGATTTATGGTTTTTACAAGGGTAAAGTACATTGAAATATGTTGTATATGTGCTCATTATCAGTGCTAGGTAGATAACTGAAAATTCTGTCATGAATTACTCACCCTCATGTCATTTCAAACCTGTAAGGCCATCTCTCGTTTTCAGAACACACATTAAGATATTTTAAATGAAATCCAAGAGCTTTCTGCATAGCTTTCTGACCCTGCATAGACAGCAACGCAACTGACACGTTCAAGAAAGGTAGTAAGGACATTGTTAAAAAAAGCCCATGTGACATCAGTGGTTCAACCATAATGTTATCAAGCAGTGAGAATAGTTTTTGTGCACAGAGAAAACAAAAATTAATTTAACAAACTGTTTTTCATGTCCACTACAATGGATGTCTGGACTGAAGCAATTCCTCAGATTTTAACCATAGTTATGTCTAACCATAGTCATTTTCAGCTAATAATTTTTTTTGGCAAATAAGAAATTGTGAAAAAGATTATGGGTGATTGAAAGACGTGAAGGATACACCTTATGCATCCTTCAAAACAGGCAGAGTGAAGGACCTCTTACTAAGGATCGATCCTTCAAAAAATCTTTCAAAGGAGCTTGATGACGTGGCAGACTAGATATTGTCACGAATCTTGTCGGTGTCCCGTTGTCCGCTCACCACCAGATGTCACTCACTTACACACTCTGACTGTTGCACCACACTCCGGACTGCATCTCCCATCCTCCACCGCACTGATTGCGTCAGCCCCCGTGACCAATCAGGCGTTCTATATAAGCGCCGGTCCTTCCCAGTGCACTTCATGGATTGTTATTGTATTGTTGTATTCCTAGCGTTTTCCTAGTTCTTGCTCCGAGTTCCTAGTTTCCAGTGTTTTGTCTTTTCCGCCTGGTTATCTCGTTCTGTCTGTCTAGCCGCCTGCCTTTTCGAACTATCGCTCTCGTTAATCGGATTACTCTCTTCGACTGCCTGTGATATACCTGTCTGCTCCTGTCTCGACCCTGCCTGTCCGACCATGTCTTTGTCTCGTCCCAATAAAAGCTAGCATATGGATCCACTCGCCTCACGTCTCTCACTCCTCGTAACAGAACAATCCATCACAACAGGATCCAGCAGCTTCACCCCCGGCCATTCAGAAGTTATGGACACAGACAGGATTTTATTCAGGATAAAACAAGGACCACGTTCTCTCGACCAGCACATCCGTGAGTTCCTATCCATCGCTAACCATTCCACCCATAGACATATATAGAGATAGACGCCGCATTGGCTGCTGGAAACGAGAAATGCGGCCGCCATCTTGGACCGGGCATACTCATAATTGATTACATCGCGTAGCAGCAGCAGAAGTGAGAGAACATGCCTGAACATAAGATAAGGCTGCACCACATTGCCAAGCTCACCTCTCTTGAACTTCAGAAAGGGAGCACGAGAAAAAAGCTCTGCAAAACAGTCCTTTTTCAGGGTGTTTAGTGTGTGTGTGTGTGTGTGTGTGTGTGTGTGTGTGTGTGAGCGAGAGAGAATGAAATACTCCAAGTAGACTCTAATGTAATATTCATATAGTGTTTCTCCAACTTATTAAAATACCTTTACTGTCACTGTTTCTGCTTCTCTATCATATTTATAATGTGTGATTTGCAAAATTCCTATCACAGCCTACACCTCATATGGTTATGGTTGCGCTTTTGTCCAAAGTGACATACATACAAAACAATATAATACTTAAATTTAACAGGGAACAGATTGAGATGTTGGTCAGATTATAGCTAATAAGGAGAATAGCAAAAATGAACAACGTCAATTCAGTCAATAGCATAATGAAATAAACCATGAAAATGAGGGAAAACAGCAATAATAAACAATGTCAATTCAAGCAAAATATAATAACAGTATGGTAAGACTACATTAAGGAGAATATCAGTAATGAACAACAATGTCAAATTAATAAACAGCCAAATGAAAATAGAATAAAACTATACAAACCATAACGCATTAGAAGTGCTTAATGAACTAAGTCCATGCTGTAAGTCTTTAGACCCTCTTAAAAGACCCAATACTATCACAGGAACGGAGATATTCATTATATTACTGTTAAGCTCACTATCAATATTAAAATACGCCAAACCATGTGTCATGTATCACAGCTACATTTATGACCTTTGCAGCAAAACCGCGTGAAAATCAGTTCGGTATTCCGTGAGGTATGATTAATTAAATGCGTTGACAGCTCATTACACCTGCCAAACAGATTACACTGAGTGGAGCGGGTGACCGGTCCAAGATGGCGGCCCAAGATGGCGGCCCCACGTCTTGTCAGCCCCAGTAGGGAGTATCGGTCGATGCGGCGTCTACTCTCTATATATGTCTATGATTCCACCCTCCCGGACTGTATAATTTTTGAAATATTTTGTGATGGCGTTAATGAGCCTCTAAAGACTAGACTTAGACGCGAGGGTCCGCGCTCATCTCTGGCTGCTTCCTTGAATTTTGCGTTATTGTGTGTGGGCTCGCCGTGTACTGTGGGGGTTGCGAAGGGGGAACGCGACAACGCGGACATGGCAGCCGCGCCCCCGCTCGCAGATTGGCGGTCCTGCCGGAGCACGATCGTACAAACACGTTTGCCGCCTGGATCGCTCGTGAAATGGCGGCCGTGCTGGAGCGCGCTCAAGCAGTGGCGACGGCTGCGGATGGCGCTCATCTAATCGCGGCGACAGCGGCGCCCGTTCACAAGATGGCGGCCGCGCCGGAGCGCGATCATACTCAGGCGGCGACAACAGAGCCCGTGCACAAGATGGCGTTGACGGCGGAGCCCGTTCACAAAATGGCGGCGATCACAGAGCTCCGTCACGTCACAGCTGCCATACAAGCGCCATTCAAAGGTACAGTTACATTTCCTGAGTCAAGTCAAGTTGCGGCTGTGTTTCCTGAGTCAAGTCAAGTTACCGAGTCAAGTCAAGTTGCAGCTGTATTTCCTGAGTCAAGTCAAGTTTCTAAGTCAAGCAAGATTACAGCTGCTGTTCCTGTGTCAAGTCAAGCTGGAGCTGTGTTTCCTGCATCAAGTCAAGTCAGAGCTGCTCCTCCTAAGGCAAGTCAAGTTAAAGCTGTGTTTCCAGTGTCAGGTCAAGCTATTATTGTGGTTCCTGTGTCAAGTCAAATTACTGCTGTCTCTTCTGTCTCAAGTCAAGTTACTGCCATCACTCCCGAGCCAAGCACTGTCAAGATGGCTGTCACGCCAGAGCCACTGCACAAGATGGCCGCCATTCCAGAACCTGTGGTCAGCACCCGGACGCCACCTGTGGTCATGATGGCCCACGTGCTGGACACACCCCTAATGATGGTATGGGCGGCTAAGGTGGTGCTCCTTCACACCGCGGCGGCTACCCCAGGGTCAAGTCAGGCTTCCAAGTCAAGTCAAGCAACAGAGTCAAGTCAAGCAATGGAGTCAAGTCAAGCCAAAGCTGTTGTTCTCCATGAGTCAAGCCACGACGCAGCTGTTGTTTTCCACGAGGCAAGCCAAGATACAGCTGTCCCCCACGAGTCAAGCCAAGTTACAGCTGTGCTCCACGAGTCAAGCCAGGTCACAGCTGTCCCCCACGAGTCAAGCCAAGTTACAGCTGTGCTCCACGAGTCAAGCCAGGTCACAGCTGTACCCCATAAGTCAAGCCAAGTCACAGTTGTTCCCCACGAGTCAAGTCACGCTACAGCTGTTGTTCCTGAGTCAAGCCATGTTATTCCTGAGTCAAGTCACGTAACAGCTGTTGTTCCTGAGCCAAGCCATATTGTTCACGAGTCAAGTCCTGGTACAGCGGGTCTCCATGACCCAAGCCAGGTTATAGCAGTTCCTCATGAGCCAAGTCAAGCTGCTGCTGTTATTCCAGAGCCAAGTCAAGCTTCCGAGTCCAGTCAAGCTTCCAAGACCAACAACGTCAAGGCGGTCGTTCCTGCGTCAGGCAACATCAAGGCTGTCGTACCTGCGTCAAGCAACGTCAAGGCTGTCGTTCCTGTGTCAAGCAACCTCAAGGCTGTCGTTCTTGAACCAGGTAAAGTCATTGTTAACCTTCACAAGCCAAGTGAAGTCAGGGCCGCTCCTCCTGAGTCGAGCAAGGTCACAGCCGTGGTTCCTGAATCAAGCAAGGTCACAGTCGTGGTTCCTGAGTCAAGTAAGGTCATTGATCTTCACAAGCCAGTTCAAGCCACCGCTGGTCTTCACGTATCAAATCAAGTCACTGCTGATCTCCATGAGCCAGGTCCAGTCACCGCTGATCTCCAAGAGTCAAGTCAGTTCATTACTGATCTTTACGAATCTGGTCAAGCCACAGTAGCACTCATTGAGCCAAGTCAAGGTATTGCTGTTGTTTCAGAGACAAGTCACGCCCTGCCCGACGGCCCAGAGCCTCCCCATGTTTCATCAGACCTCCCAGTGCCTCGTCATGTCTCGTCTATTTGTCCAGAGCCAAGTTACGTCTCGTCTGACCGCCCAGAGCCTTGTCACATCATGTCTGCCAGTGTGATGGCAATCACCATTCTCAGTATGTGGGCCGCACACTACACTCCGAGGCTCCCGTCTGATCTCAAGCCTGCTCCAAAGCTCCCGTCTGATCTCAAACCTGCTCCAGAGCTCCCGTCTGATCTCAAGCCTGCTCCAGAGCTTCCGTCTGATCTCAAGCCTGCTCCAGAGCTCCCGTCTGATCACACAAGCCTGCTCCAGAGGTCCCGTCTGGTCTCAGGTCTGCTCCAGAGGTCCCGTCTGGTCTCAAGTCTGCTCCAGAGGCCTTCCCCATCAGAGAAGCTGCGCCATTGCCCCCAGAGGTGTCAGCGTTTGCTGTAGAACCTCCTATGGGGACGGCGTTATTCTTCGGTCTCTCTGCTTCTCTCCCTATTCTCTCTGCCTTCTCTGTCCCTGCTTTCCCCAGGTCCCAGACCGTGATGCAGATTCCTGCTCCGCCCCGGAGGGGCTGCGCCTCCTGTTCCGCCCCGGAGGGCTGCTGCACCTCCTGCTCCGCCTCCTGTTCCGGAGGCTGCCAGACTTCTCCCCCTATTCTGTCTGCCTCCTCTGTCCCTGGTTTCCCCAGGTCCCAGACCGTGACGCGGAATCCTGCTCCGCCCCGGAGGGCTGCTGCGCCTCCTGCTCCGCCCCGGAGGGCTGCTGCGCCTCCTGCTCCGCCCCGGAGAGCTGCTGCGCCGCCTGCTCCGCCCCGGGGGGCTGCTCCGCCCCGGAGGGCTGCTCCACCTCCTGTTCCGCCCTGGAGGGCTGCTCCGCTCCGGAGGGCTGCTGCGCCTCCTGTTTCGCGCCAGAAGGATTCTGTGCCTCCGGCTCCGCCCTGGAGGGCTCTTGCTCCGCCCTGGAGGGCTCCTGCTCCGCCTCCGGCTCCGCCCTGGAGGGCTCCTGCGCCTCCTGCTCTGCCCTGGAGGGCTCCTGCTCTGCCTCCGCCCTGGAGGGCACCTGCTTTGTCGGTCCTGCCTCAATCACTGGGCCCCCCACATGGACCTGGCCCTCCAGCCCTCGCCCTGTCTCGCTCCCACCCCACCGCTCCCCTGGACTGTTGTTCCCTTCAAGCGTCTGGAAGCCGCTCCGTGGGGGGGGGGCTATGTCACGAATCTGGTCGGTGTCCCGTTGTCCGCTCACCACCAGATGTCACTCTCACCTCACCTACCCACTCTGACTGTTGCACCACACTCCGGACTGCATCTCCCATCCTCCACCGCACTGATTGCGTCAGCCCCCGTGACCAATCAGGCGTTCTATATAAGCGCCGGTCCTTCCCAGTGCACTTCATGGATTGTTATTGTATTGTTGTATTCTTAGCGTTTTCCTAGTTCTTGCTCCGAGTTTCTAGTTCCCAGTGTTTTGTCTTTTCCGCCTGGTTATCTCGTTCTGTCTGTCTAGCCGCCTGCCTTTTCGGACTATCGCTCTCGTTAATCGGATTACTCTCTTCGACTGCCTGTGATATACCTGCCTGTCCGACCATGTCTTTGTCTTGTCCCAATAAAAGCTAGCATATGGATCCACTCGCCTCACGTCTCTCACTCCTCGTAACAGATATGCAGTCTTACTAGTATGTGTCCTTCCAGTGGTGGTTCAAGGTGCCACTATATTCAGCTTTCTATATTCTGGTTATAACAGACAGTTATAAAAGTGCTTTAAAAGTCATTTGAAATCTAGTAGGAAAATATATGTGTGACGTGTGGAAAAAAAGGAAGAGATTTATTAGTGGACTATGGACTCATCATTGCTTTATTGTATTTACGTTCTATAATCTCTGTTTGTGCACATAAAACTAATAAGGCTGCCAGGTATTTACATGTTTAATGATTTATTTAAATTATTTAAAGTTTATAAAAACACCAAACAGTTCACTGGCTTTAAATAATACAGTACTTTTAGTTTCTCATTTCTCACTGTTCATTGTGTCTCCTTCTCTTTGTCTTTTGAACCGAAAAATGTTGAAATAGCATAAGCAATGATTCCAAGGCCAATCCCTGCACCAGCAGCTGCAGCAACAGTCTCCACTGCACCTCGCACCTATTAGAATAAACACAAATTATCCATATCAATTCACTGTGTAAATCTATAATAAATTAATTCAAAATATTTTACTATAAAACAGCCCTGTAATCCAGTGATTTGAGACATTTATGAGTATTATAATTTGGTTGTAAGTACTTGTGTGAATAATCTCAACATGCCAGGTCATGCCAAATAGCTGTACCTGGCGGGACTCTGGTTTTCCGTATCTCAGCTCTGTAACAAAGTGCTCACAGTTACTTGTAAACACACTATATGAAAGTTCTTTTCCCAAATAACTGTGTGCATCCCGTAGAATCACCCAAACAGGACGTGGCTTATATTTGTCATCCAGAAGGTTGTTGATACAGTAATCATTATTTCCAACTACTTCATAAAGTTCTTCTTTCTTCACTCTGGCTCTTTCGTGTAGTACTGACATCATACTGTTGGCCCCAGCATGTGCATGTTCAGCTGTAGAGAAAGAAATGGAATAGTAAAAGCAATTATGAGACTTTTAAATGGAATGTTTCAGATTCAATGCAAATTTTATCTCAATGGACATCATCTGAGGTATGTAAAATACTCACAGGGTGGTGCCAGGTGTATTACATAACCTTCACCAATATAAATAGCCCAGTGCTGGTATAAACCTCGGAAGATTTCAATGAGGTCTCCGGGTTCTGGCTTTTTCTCGTACTAGGAAACAATATCCAGTGTAATATTAAATAAATAAATAAATAAATAAATATAGAGCCATTTCATTTGTAATAACTGAAATAATGCAATACGATTGCACTTGTAAATAGGCTAGATAAAATTCATGAAGTGAAAATGTACACAAACACATCATTTACAGTATAATCGTTTCAGAGACAGGGTTATAGCCAAGTATTGTGTTGCCTTACAGAACAACATACAGTGCACTTTTGTAGTTTTTAGAGTCTCTTTCTCTGTGACAGAACACGAGCAATAAGCACACAGTGCAATGGTACCAAACTGTCAGTTTTTAAATATATCAACAGCACAAAATATATATTTGCTATGTAACGTGAGCTTTCATTGTTCCCATTTGTTTGAAGTTATTAAAATATTTACCTTGGCCATGGCAATCTTAAACTTTCACTTTTATCCTATTAGAAACACAAAACATTTTTATGCGACATTTCAAAACTCTACGTCAAGGAACACATTATCTAAATTACATAAATTACATTTTATCTACATTAATGTAAAGACTATCTTAAATAAATTCATTTTTGATACAATGGAAAAGACAACTAGACACTTCGGCCAAAACAAACTAACAAACAAAGTTTGCGCCCTAGGATCAATGATTTGAACAAGGTATTCATTTTATAATCGAGTAAATTACACTGTGGTCTTAAGTAATTAGGGTGTTATACTTACAAGTATGTATGTCGCAGTGATGCTACGTCGGTGAGACTGCGCGGAAACTTTGTCTTTTAGGTTTGATATTCGCCTAGGCTGTTTTAGGGACCGTCTGCAAACTTACCTACCTGTACGTACATTAGTACGTATAGTGGCAAAATTTCAGATATAGTAAGTCAGTCTAGTCACTAGCAACGTATTACAACCTTTGGAACATTAGAAAACCGTAAGGTGAATTACAGTTTTTTTTTAATATTATGTACTGTATGTACAGTAAGGAAGATATTGGGAAAATTTCTCCTGTAATAAGTCAGGAACCTCCTACAACATTTGGAACATTAAAAACAAACTATTGAAGACTTATAGTAATTTTTTATGAAAATAATTGTGTAAGGTACCAGTATGAAGGGAGGTATTGCCAAAATCTGTAGTGAGTCAGTGTTGTATGTAGGAGGAACATACTAAAACCTTTGGAACATGAAAAACCCTTTTGGTAAATTGCTGTAGTTTTTTGTGTACTGTACATACAGTAAGTGAGATATTGGCAAAACCTCACCTGTAATAAACCACAATAAGTAATACAAGCTTTACATTTAGACAATGTGTTATTTTTAATATTAAAAGTCGTTTTAATTAAAATACATTTGACGTTTTACCCCAGCCAGAGGAATTGTCAGACGATCCCTTACGCGGTTCCGATAGCGCAGCAAAGATTTCTCAGGTTTAAATTTGCAGCTACCTAAAATACACGTAGGCAGTTTTGATTCCTTTTTTATGTCGACATGAAGTGGTTGCATAATGTTAAAACTAATTGTGGTAGTGATATAGGGCGCTATCAAAGCGTTTTATGTACAGTATTTTAACTTTGAATTTATAAACATTCAGTGTGATCTAAAATTAACCAAGCATAAACACTGTGGACCGTGTAGAATAAAATAACCCGAGATTACATTTCCCATTGTTTATTCCTGGATTAACAATTTAAACTTTGAAAAGCGCAAGTGAGAGTTTTCTGTCATCATAACATCGTCAAACACTCAATGCATTTTGCAAGGTTTTACGAAGTTGTGGATGCTCTGACAATAATAACTCTCCTAAACTACAGAGGGCGATAAGTGTACCCAACTCATAATTTTCCCTCAGACGAAAGAATATACTAGAGCTTCCGCTGTCTAGTGCATCGTTCATTGAAACGGTGTTGAAATTGGCAAAAGTTGCTAATACTGCACCTTTTCCTTTCACAAATTGCCATTGTAGTAGCTGTTTTTTTTATGTAGATAAAGTATTGTGCATGGAGTATTTGGCATAAGCACATAAACCATGTCTGCGATGTTCGAGGGGAATGCCTTGTCAGCCATGCAGACGTCTCACTGCCACACTCCTCTAAACAATTACAGGTGAGCAATAATAGAATAATCATACATGTTATCAATAACTTATAAAACAATGCTTCAGTTTATAAAATGAATTCCAGTTTGCATTAAACTGCGTTATCTGTATGAATGAACAAACTATTGTTTTCTTTTTATTGTCATGAACGAAGGTGGTATATTAAGTCTGATTTATAGGAATGATACAGTGACCAGGTGTTTGCCAAATTCAGTACAGTGTGTTAGTACAGTTTAAAAAATAACTAATCAAAGTATAAATCCCCTTTGTAATTTTATGCCCATTTTATATATATATATATATATATATAATATATATATATATATCAAACCATTGTTTTGACTACAATATATAGAAAATTCTAGTAAGTATTTCAAAAATGATATGCATTTATGAGATGTGTGAAAATTTCTTTTGAAATTATAAATGTAATAAATGTTCCGTGTTGTTTCTCAATTAACACACAATCATAAAACTACATGTTTTTATACTGCTGTGACTGCTGGACATGTCATGTCTGAATGTACACTACCAATCAAAAGTTTTTGAACAGTAAGATTTTTAATGTTTTTTTTTTTTTTTTTAATGGACCACAGAACCAGCCATAAGGGTCAATTTTATGAAATTGAGATTTATACATCATGAAAGCTGAATAAATAAGCTTTCCATTGAGGTATGGTTTGTTAGGATAAGACAATATACAACTAAAGGTGCAAAAAATCTAAATATTGAGGGAACCACCTTTAATTTTGTCCAAATGAAGTTCTTAGCAATGCATATTACTAATCAAAAATTAAGTTTTGATATATTTATGGTAGGAAATTTACAAAACATCTTCATGGAACATTATCTTTACTTAACATACCAGTGATTTTTGGTATGAAAAAAATTTATCATTTTGACCCATACAATGTATTGTTGGCTACTGTTACAAATATACCCGTGCTACTTATGACTGGTTTTGTGGTGTCACATATGCTGATTTAGTAGTGTACTTGATATAGATTTCTTATTTTGTTGCAAAATGTTGAATTTAATTTCTACGTATTGTAACTGTCATTTTTCTTTTTCATCAGTCCTCAAGAGCTGGCTTTAGAAATCAAGGCTTTCATTAGTGGCGTTGACCAGACGCAGGGACGCAAACTCGGTGTTCGGGATCATGCCCGCTGTGCAGTGCGCCTCCTTCGAACTGTCCCAGCCTGCCGTGGAGCCGTCTTGGAGCACTTGAGGGGAGTTTATGATGAATATGTCGCAGCCTTTCTGCAAGACCTGGAGGCAGAGGGTGAAAACAGCGGCAACAGTACAAGTGCAGGAGGCAGCACCAGTGTATCCAATTTGGAGGACGTTATTAAAGAAGTCCATGCAGTCCTCTCTGAATTTATAAAGCTTAGTCCTAAAGCTTGGGCACCCCTCGTGTCCACATGGGCCGTTGACCTTCTTGGTCAGCTTAGCAGCAAGCACGCAGGACGAAGGGCGGCTCCTCACTCGTCCAGCCTGAATGAGCTGCTACAGCTTTGGATGTCATGTGCTGCCACTCGCTCACTTATGGAGTGCTACTCGCAGTGTCTAGCAGCCATGTTGGCCTGGTGCCCCGATGCCTGTGTGGATGCCTTGCTGGACACCTCTGTCCAGCACTCCCCTCATTTTGACTGGGTCGTCGCCCACATTGGTTCAGCTTTTCCGGGCACTATCATCAGTAGGGTGCTGGCTTGTGGCCTCAAAGACTTTTATGCACATGGATATTCCTCTGCAGAGAAGATCAACCAACAGCAGGCAATAGACAAAAGCAGCAGAGTCCCCAAAATAGGCTCAGTGGTTGGTATCCTCGGGCATTTGGCTTCCAGACATTCTGACAGCATCAAAAAAGAGCTTCTCAGGATGTTTCAGGATAGTCTATCTCCGCCTGCTCAAAATGTACCTCCGCATTCATCCGGAGCGGGCGGGTGGGAGAATTCCCCTCATCTCCGTAGAGCCACTGTACCTTTTTTGCTTCAACTGGCTGCTCTTTCCCCCACTCTCCTGGGTGCCGTTTCCGCAGAACTGGTGGAGTTTCTCAGACCGCCCGTCCTAATTCAACTCCAGGCTCAGTTCCAGGCCTTGCCCCGGGAAGAGCTTGAGAATATGTTGGGTCTAGCTGTGCATCTCATAAGCCAAAGCCCTTCGGGCGGAGCAAGGGTGCTGAAGTTCCTTGCGGACACTGCCACACCATCTTCGGTGATCATTTCAGGCCCTACACCCTCTCCCCACGATAGTATTCGAGAAGCCTGTGACCGCTTACTGCAGATGCTTCTGCTACATCTTCACAAGCTGGTGCACAACAGACCAGAGGGCGATGAACCCTTCCCACAGTCCTCAGCTGCCTCAGCAATGCCCCAAGTGATCCCATTTCTAGAGGAGCTCCAAGGACACATAGGTGATCTGTGCGCTGAAACCCTCCGGCTTGAGCGGAAGAGGCATCTCTGGTTGCATCAGCTCCTGTGTCTCCTCTCAGTGTATGGAGGCCCGAGCGTGGCCACAGAAGCTTTGTGTCAGCTTTTCACCCAAGCCCGAAACCCAGAGGAGCTTGCTCTGGCCTCGCAATTGTACACCCCACTTTCCACATCACTTTCCGGGTTGCTTCCATCAACAATAGCCCGCTGTGTTGCCCAGATTCACACTGAAACCCTTGACAATAAAGAGTTAGCTCAGCTCCTGAACAACCTGGCCACTGCTGTACAGAGCCAAGATGAGGATCGTAAAAACGGAGGGGCTGCAACCGGGGGTTCAGCTCAGTCATCGATGGCTGCACAAGTCAGAGTCGCCATCTCCGGCCACCTTCAGGATTTCTGCACATTACTTCTCCATGGGGACACTATGGTGTCCAAGGCGGCTGTCCGCCTGCTTTCGTGTAGCCAGCTTCCCAGAGCTTGCTCCCCAGCTCATCTGTTGCTGATATGTAGAGCGGCAGTGTCACACTTCTTTGTGTGTTTACGAAAGCAAGGGGTGAGCCCTTGGGTTGGGGAAGAGGAAGTAGGCTACTCCATGCGACTGTTGTCACGTCTCGCAGCCTACTCTCCCTTGACGCTTAAAGCTGTGCTGCAACAACTGGTAGAGGGAGCCTTGCACAGAGGAAATCGAGATTTGTTTGGACGTCCGCAGGACAACCCAGGTGATGACACCACACAGCCCTCTAACCTTGTTCCAGACTTGGGTGTCTCTCTTATGGACATCAACTGCAAATTTGGGACGTCCGTTAACTTCTCCGGTAACGTGTGGTCTGTTTTCCATGCTGGAGTCATCGGAAAGGGTTTGAAGCCTCCGTACACCCCTTCACAACCTGACCCAGATAGAGTCAATCAGAATATGCAGACCTTGTTTGCAGTCATGGTTCAGTGCTGTAGCTCAGGTGGAGGAAGCCCTACTGGAGGTACTGCTAATGGCCGCTTCCCCGCCAGTGAAGCACTTGTATCTGATGAACTTCCCCCAATTAATGCTGAAGCCGCAAAGGTCATTGCTGTAACTCTGGTGGAGAACATCTGTCCAGATGTTGCCAATGGAGAACTCGCCTGGCCTCCAGAAGAGCATGCGAAAACCACAGTTGAGCGAGACATACACATTCGCCGTTGCTTCAAAGGAAACCCTGTGCTGTTTCATCTCCTCCGAGTGGTTGCAGCTGGGCGTCCAGCGCTCTGCTACTGCTCCGTCATTTTAAGAGGTCTGCTTTCCACATTACTGGCTCACTGGGAAGCATCAAGGGAACCGTCAGTGTTGGACTCCCCCTGGCACCTTCAGACCTCCTGTTTGCTTGTATCATGTATGGGTGAAGGTCAGCTACTACCACCAGTGTTGAGTAACATCCATGAGGTTTTCCCTCACCTCTCACCCTTTGAAGTTAGGCTACTGCTGTTGGGTGTTTGGGAGTACATGCGAGGGAACAGCCCAATGCCACAGAAGTTCACCTTCTGTGCTGAGCAAGGACTTTTCTTCCGGGACTTTTCACGAGACGGTGATGTTGCACGCTATATTGCACCAATCCACAGTGTTCTGCATAAGAACATTGACCGCCTAGGACACCTCTGTTGGAGGTTTCAAATTTGACAACTGTCATATTATGAGAAATGGTGTTATAAAGCCTGGTTCTAAGGTCACAGAGTTATTGCATTTGGTTATTTTTCTACATATTGTCAACTTAGTTGTGATGTTGGTATTTCTACGTTTTAAGAGTTGTCAGTGTCAAAAATAGTAACAGAAAAACACTTAAAATTACATAATTGTGACTGTTAGGAACTGCTTTTCTTTCAACAATCTGTTTTTGTATCTAACATTTATATTGTCTAGCTTTCTGTAGATTTTTTTTTTAAGCACTGAAAAAGTTTTATGCCTACAGCAGAATGTAAGAAACTTAAATTTTTTTGTTTTTGCATTTTGCTCTGTTGTCGGAAACCATAAAAATAAAAAGTGCATTAAAATGCCTCTCATAGAGTGTTTTCACGACATATCATCAATCGGCCATATTGTCGGCACTGAATGTAAACAGTGCCACTGAACCGAATAAAATTTGCATATTTTGCTGATTATTGCTGCTGAAAATGGTCAGTTATTATCATATTTGGGGCTGTACTAATTGGTCAGACCGGGAAAAACATTTGCCAAAGGTTATAACAAATCAAGGGGAAGAGTGCAAAATACTGTTTGAGGAACAAAAGGTGTTTGTGATTGGCCAGACTAAACCAGGATTTCCAGGGCAAGAATCTTGACAACATTCGTGCTTGTTCTTATAATTTCCAGTCAGGTGGGTGAAATATTAGGCTAATATCTTAATTAATCCTTGTACGTATCTTTACCACCTATTAACTTTAGTTTTTCAAAATATTGTGCACTTTCCTGCTTACTAAGACCTTCTCTATATGATTTAGAAGCTTCCACACGTTTTTTCCAATGGTTTAAACAGCATAAATTAGCAGAACTGTGTATTCAGTAGTATATTATCCGTGCAATGCATGCTGTTGTTTACATCCGAGTATCGCCAATATAGCTGCGCATCCGGGCGACTGACCATATCGTGACGTAAGTGCAAACCGTCTATTATTTATTTTACAGAAGTAGCACTGCAGTTATAACATGAAGAAGAAAAGCTACATAAAACTAAAGTCTGCAACTAAAATCTGCATCGGATAAACCAATAACATACAGGTTTTGTCCTGTTAGTGCAGCTTATGCCTAATCTTAATCATCAAAAAATCTCTCAAGATAACACAAACTAGAAATTCACATGAAACGAACCACTGAACGATGCCTGCTTATCTGTAATATAATGTAGTTTCATAACACAATTATCTTGTGTACACAAGCATACATGTCAGATGTTTCCATGGTAAGTACAGTCTATAGGGATTCGGTTGTTACCCAATAGTGTTTCTGCAAACACACTATCCAACCAACCTCCGGGAGGCTGGGCTTAACGCTGTGTGTCCAAGATGGCGGCTATCTCCATTGAAAGGTAAAACAAAGACTTTAAGCTACATATCAGTTCGTCTTCATATCTTTTTTGGAATGTCCTTTGTCTTTATTTTAAGATAACCGACGGGCAGCTCGTGTGAAAGCTGGGCTGTAAATCTGCTGCAGGTGTGGAACGAGGAAGAAAATAGTTGATGTGAATGCGTGGCTGAGCTATCGCTGGCATTATGACGAGTCATCTTTTAATTTATAAGACAATGATGTCTTTATACAGCTCTGTGGTTGATGTAGCATAGTGTATATGAATATCTTTTATAATGCATTGACTATTTGCGCATGCATTTCAGCCTTTTTCGATCTCAACCTGGCGTTGATCTTTTTGTGGAAAAAGCCAATCCGGGGATCGAGATTATAGTTATTTAATCGGTGTGCAATGCTAAATAATATTTGAGGAGTTTACAGATTATTTTATTCAGCACGTAGACTAAAATTGATTCGTATTTTTTAATTAAGGGAAAGTTAAGCTTTATGGACTGAATAAGTATATACAATAATAAATTCACTGAGAAAATACAGCTTTTTTGAATTACAAAATTGTTTTATATGCATCTTAATAGCATGTCATCTGCTGTTCTGAATGAATGACACCAGATTGTGTCACGTGCAGGGTGTGAAACTTTTTTTTTTTTAAGATGTATTAAAAAAGACTTACTGTGTAAATATAAAAAGCTGTTAAATTGTGGCAGCTGCTTTTTTCTTCACATTTAAGTTATCTTTAAAAGAACTGATCAAAAAGTGAACATTGTAAGAGACCAGTTCACTTTGCATACACATTCTGCCAAGTCCTGTGAGTGGACTCTGATCTCCTTTTTTTTTTTTAAATTAAATGCTACAAAGAAATTAAAAATATTATGAGAAAAAGTTTGAGTTGGTTTATCATAGTGGTTAGTAGATAAGTCAAAATTACCTGCCACTGTGAAAACGTATGCGTGGCTGGGGTTGTTAATTTCCCACCCTGATCACACATCTAATTACATGCATGAAGAAAATGATCCTCAAGGGTGGCAAATAAGGAAGTGAACATAGACTCTTATTCCTACTCCTCCCTGCTCATTCATTACTCAAACATGATCCAAAGCATAGCCTACGTTAATTCATACTTTTTCCTCTTGCACTTTTTTTTTTTTTAGGATGGGGCTGCTGTCTGTGGTCTGTGTCTCTCTGTTTTTCAGCAGCGCCTTTGCTGTGGATCGGGGAAACTTTAAAACCTGCGATCAGAGTGCCTTCTGCAAGTATGTCAGTTATACTGTTAATAACTACATTAGATGATCTCTGCAGTGTATAACAATGATTAAAAGTTAAGAATCCTGTGAAAGACAACAATATTTTTTAAAATTGAAGCTATTCACAGAGTTCTTGATTTGCATTGATTTGTCTCTGTTCGTAGACGTCAACGGGCACTCAAGCCGGGTCAGTCCCCATACCGAGCTCTTCTGGAAACTTTAGAGCTCAGTGACTCCCGACTGACCCTGCAGCTCATTAATGACAACAACAAGGTTTGTTTAATGCTCTCCTTTAACTGTTACAGTTGAGGTCAAAAGTTAACGTACACCTGGCAGAATCTGCAAAAATGTTAAGTCTTTTACCAAAATAAGAGGGATTTTTTTATTTGGTACTGACCTGAATACGATATTTCACATAAAAGATGTTTACAATATAGTTCACAAGAAAAAATAATATTTGGATGTATAAAAATGACCCTGTTCAAAAGTTTACATACGCTTGATTCTTAATAGTGTTGTTACCTGAATGATCCACAGCTGTTTTTTTTTGTCTAGTGATAGTTGTTCATGAGTCCCTTGTTTGTCCTGAACAGTTAAACTGCCTGCTTTTCTTCAGAAAAATCCTTCAGGTCCAACATTTTTTTTTTTTTTGTGAGTGTATTCGACCCCTTTCCAACAATGACTGTATGATTTTGAGATTCATCTTTTCAAACTCATATGCAACTATTACAGAAGGTTCAAACGCTCACTGATGCATTAAGAGCCGGGGGGTGAAAACATTTTGAATTTGAAGATCAGGGTAAATTTAACTTATTTTGTCTTCTGGAAAACATGTAAGTATCTTCTGTAGCTTCTGAAGGGCAGTACTAAAAGGAAAAAAATGTATGATATTTAGGCAAAATAACAAAAATGTTCTTCTTTCTGTTCAAAAGTTTCTCTAATAGTTGCATATGAGTCCTTCACTTCTCGGTGTGAAAAGATGGATCTCAGAATCATTGTAGGAAAGTGTTCAAATACACAAATGCTGAAAAACCAAAGAATTTGT
Organism: Labeo catla; assembly: GCA_012976165.1. Lineage (NCBI taxonomy): Eukaryota > Metazoa > Chordata > Actinopteri > Cypriniformes > Cyprinidae > Labeo > Labeo catla. Next base: position 393,472 of record VONZ01000289.1, on the reverse strand, counting down.
GGGACCTGAAAGATTTTTCTGAAGAACAGCAGGCAGTTTAACTGTTCAGGACAAACAAGGGACTCAAGAACAGCTATCACTAAATAAAAAAAAAGCACAGCTGTGGATTATTCATGTAACAACACAGTATTAAGAATCAAGTGTATGTGAACTTTTGAACAGGGTCATATTTATAAATTCAACTACTATTTTCTCTTGTGGACTATATGTAAATGCCTTTTATGTGAAATATCTTATTCAGGTCAGCACTAAATAAAAAATAACATGCATTTTGTATGATCCCTCTTATTTTGATAAAATAATTAACATTTTGCAGATTTTGCAAGGTGCCTGTAAACTTTTGACCTCAACTGTATCTCTAAAAAACAATATTTCTTTAGTGTCCTTGTTAAAAGATCTACAGAATTACTTAAAATTTAGTTTATTTTGTGGTTTATTTTGCTCAGTGTCATCTAGGCCCAGAATATTTTTAAACATTTTTTATTTTTAAACAAAAACAGGGAGGAAGTTATTCTGCTTGTCCTGGGACGGTGTCTCTAAAAGGCCAGAATCTTGGCTGATTTGCTGATCTGCTAACTTGCTGTTTGCAGGTGCACTTGCTGCTGGAGCTGTACAGACTGCAGGGGAATATGACGCGGGTGAAAATAAATGAGTTGAAACCTCTGAAGCCACGCTTTGAGGTGCCAGACGTGCTCATAGCAGAGCCTCCTACTGAGCCGTGAGTGTGTCTCTGATCTAAGAGTGCAGCGCACAATGAAATTCAGAGAACAGTCAAACACATGCATGATTTATTGTGTTCCTCTGAGTAACCTCGGCTTGTCTTTGCTTCTTTCCTTTGCCTCTGATTCCCCTGTCTGTCCTTTTTTCGCCAGTCTCTCTGTTTTGTCCAAGGATGATAATGGCGTTGTGTTGTCTCTGGGAGCAGAGAGCCAGAGGTTAATAGTTAGTGCCCGTCCATTTAGACTGGACATTATGGAGGGGCCAGAAGTGCTGCTATCTCTCAACTCTCGTGGCCTGCTGGCCTTCGAGCACCTGCGTCTTCGCAAGGACACGTGAGTATTACATTTTTCTCTCCTAAATTGGGTTTTATTTGGAAGTTGGACGTTCACTTTAAAAGTGGTATTCAACATGTGCTTGGGTTGAAATAATTCCCTGTCATAAGCAGGACAAAGTATTGAATAGTTCGTTTTTTAAATGTCAGTAATGAATGCAAACCATTTACTACTTAAGCCTACTATTGTTTTTCTCTCTTTTGTGTGTATGTTGGGTGTGTTATCACAGGCAAGCACAACCTGATGGTGCTGAGGTTAAGGAGAGTGCCGACGGAGATCAACAGCAAGATGAGGGCGAGAAGGTCAGTAGCTGTTTTCGTGCATTTGTGGGTGTGCTCATGTAAATGATACTACAACCTAATTCGGTGTCTTCTTGCCACGTCTTTAGTTAAAACTAACGTGTCCGGTTGCTGCACCTGATCTGGTTTAGCAGCTTTTTGTAGCAGTTAAGCAACACTGATGTGTGTGAAAGTACTATAGTAACTATAGAAGCATGACCTGATAATCATCACATTGAGAACTGAAACCTGAAGTAAAACTTGATTTTTTTTTTCTTCCCTGCACAATAGGATGAGGATGGAGAGAGGGATAAAGAGGAAGACGGACTGTGGGAAGAGACATTTAAATCTCATACAGACACCAAACCCAATGGTATGATTCTACGTCAGATACATTTCCATGAAATCACTTGATAAGTGCAAGGTGTTCACGTGTTTCCTATTGAAGCAAAAAGTTTGAGTAAAATATCTTGATGGGTTTATTCCTCTTTTATTTTAAGTAGCCAATAAGCCTTAGTTTTAGTTGTGTCACAGCCAAAAATTATGTTGTTGTTATAGACAGATGTTTTTGGAGAAAAAAAAGGATAAAAAAACATAATGGTGCTGCCATTTTTCTAAAGTAATTTTGCCCCTTGTAATTTGGCTCTGAATCTGAGGTGAAAATTGTCATTTTAATCCCTTTCTACAAAAAAAGTGAATTACTCAGTAAATACACACTACCAGTCAAAAGTTTTTGAACAGTAAGATTTTTAATTTTTTTTTAAGAAGTCTCTTCTGCTCACCAAGCCTGCATTTATTTGATCCAAAGTACAGCAAAAACAGTAAAAGCTTGAAATATTTGTACTATTTAAAATAACTGTTTTCTATTTGAATATATTTTAAAATGTAATTTGTTCCTGTGATCTCAAAGCTGAATTTTAGCTATGTTACTCAGTCACATGATCCTTTAGAAATCATTGAAATATTTTGATTTGCTGCTTAAAAAAACATTATTTTATTATGTTGAAAACAGCTGAATATATATATATATATATATATCAGGTTTCTATTATGAATAGAAAGTTCAGAAGAACAGTATTTGTCTGAAATAGAAATCTTTTGTAACATTATAAATGTCTTTATCATAACTTTTGATCCAAGCTTTTAAATGATATAGTGTATAATGTTACAAAAGCTTTTTATTTCAGATAAATGCTAATCTTTGTAGCTTTGTATTCATCAAAGAATCCTGAAAAAAGTACTCAAATGTTTTAAATACTGATAATAATACTACTAAATGTTTCTTGAACAGCAGATCAGAATATTAGAATGGTTTCTGAAGGATCATGTGACACTGAAGACTGTAGTAATGATGCTGAAAATTAAGCTTTGATCACAGAAATAAATTACATTTTAAAATATATTCAAATAGAAAACAGTTATTTTAAATAGTAAAAATATTTCAAAATGTTACTGTTTTTGCTGTGCCTTGGATCAAATAAATGCAGGCTTGGTGAACTTGGTGAGCAGAAGAGACTTCTTTTAGCATTCTTTTAACATTAAAAATCTTACTGTTCAAAAACTTTTGACTAGTAGTGTACATCGCTGGCATTTCGTTTTTGGCTTTCATAACTGCATGTTTATGTTTCTTCAGGAAAAAAATATTAGCAAAATCAAAAATTTGAGCCAAGGAAGCTTCTGAAATTTGGTTAATTTGACAATGACTTAGCATCTATTGCCATTTGATCAAAAATACAGTAGATTGTAATATTGTAATACTGTAATATTGTGAACTATTTTTTCAATTTAAAATATCGGTTTTCTATTTTAATATACTTTAAAATATAATTTATTCTTGTGATGCAAAGCTGAATTTTCAGCAGCCAGTTTACTCCAGTCTTCAGTGTCACACAATCCTTCAGAAATCATTATAGTATTCTGCTTATTGTCAATGTTGAAAGCAGTTGTGCTATATTTTTGTGGAAACTGTGAAATCTTATTGACCCCAAACGTTTGATTACATTAACTTTTAACAGTTAATGTAATCAAGTTTTTAAGAGTACACTGTAGCATATTAGAGCAAATCGATTGCCTCAAAGCTATTAGAGATGCACTTAAATTTTTATTGCATGGTGTTTCATGCAATAATGAAATGTTAATATTTATCTTTTTAAAGTTTCACTTGAATGTTGTTATTTGTGATGATTGCAACGCATACTAATGCATATCATTTGCACTGGTTTTGTTTTCAATATTTTCTTTAGGCCCCACATCGATAAGTTTAGACTTCTCCTTGCCTGGTGTAGAACACGTATATGGTATTCCAGAGCATGCAGACAATCTAAAACTCAAAACTACAGAGTGAGTTTACATCTTAATATACATATATCAATATATGCCTCCTATAACACAGATAAGCAAGTTTTTTTTTTTTTTTTTCCTTTTTTTTTAGTGGTGGTGATCCATATAGGCTATATAACCTAGATGTGTTTCAGTATGAGCTCTATAACCCTATGGCCTTATATGGATCCGTACCTGTCATGCTAGCCCATAACACACAGAGAACCATGGGTATTTTCTGGCTTAATGCAGCTGAGACCTGGGTAGACATCAGTTCTAATACAGCAGGAAAGGTAAGCGTTTACTAGGATTCTTATATTATAATCTCTTACTATAGCGTACGCTTTAACACTTAACTTTTGTTGTTTTCCTGCAGACTGTCTTTGGTAAGATGCTAGATTTTGTTCAAGGCTCCAGTGAGAAGCCACAGACGGACGTCCGTTGGATCTCTGAGAGCGGTATCATTGATGTCTTCATCATGCTTGGGCCCAAACCATCCGATGTCTTCTCCCAATACGCCTCTCTCACAGGTAAATTCCACCCTTTGATCTCTAAACTACACTAAACCCTTCACCAAACCATCAGAAATATAATGTGGTATGTTTTTTTCTCTCTTTAGGCACCCAGTCCTTCCCTCCCCTCGCCAGTCTGGGATATCACCAGTGCCGCTGGAATTATAATGACCAGGAAGATGTGAAGGCAGTGGACCAGGGATTTGACCAACATGACATCCCTTATGATTTCATATGGCTTGATATTGAACATGCAGATGGCAAGCGCTATTTCACCTGGGATCCTCACAAGTTCGCTCAGCCTAAAGAGATGCTTCAGGGCCTATTGGAAAAGAGACGCAAGGTCAGCCACAGTTGATTTACTTTGAAATATTTCATATGTATATAAAGAAGAATGTTTTGTAACAGTAATCTTGTTTGTGAATAGATGGTGGCTATTGTAGACCCACATATCAAGGTTGATAGCGGCTACAAGATCCACAATGAGCTTACTTCTAAAGACTATTATGTTAAGAACAAAGATGGCAGGAATTATGAAGGCTGGTGCTGGCCAGGTGGGAAGTTTGTTTTTTTAAATGTAGTTTACTTATACACTACCGTTCACTGTTTCTTTTGTGACAGTATGACAGTAAGTCTTTATTTAATGCATCTTTGCTGAGTAGAAGTGTGAATTTCTTATATATAAAAAAAAAAACCTGACACAAAACTTTTGTAGATTAAGTAATTTCACTTACACTACCAGTCAAAAGTTTTTGAACATAAGATTGTTAATGTTTTTTTAAAGACGTATTTTTAAATAGAAAAATAACTGTTTTCTATTTAAATATATTTTACAATTTAATTTATTCCTGTGATTTCAAAGCTGAAGTTTTAGCATCATAACTCTAGTCACATGATTTCCTTCAGAAATCATTCTAATATTCTGATTTGCTGCTCAAAAACATTTATTATTTTATTATGATGTTGAAAACAGCTGAGTAGAATTTTTTTCAGGTTTCTTTGATGCATAGAAAGTTCAGAAGAACAGCATTTATCTGAAATGGAAATCTTTTGTAGCATTAGATGTCTTTATCATCACTTTCGATCTATTTAAAGCACCCTTGCTAAATAAAAGTATTAATTTCTATACCCCCCCCATCTTTCTATTCTTCAAAGAATCCTGAAAAAATTTACTCAACTGTTTTAAATATTGATGATGATAATAATAATAATAATAATAATAATAATGTTTCTTGAACAGAAAATCAGCATATTAGAATGATTTCTGAAGGATCATGTGACACTGAATAATGATGCTGAAAATGTAGCTTTGATCACAGGAATAAATTACATTTTTAAAACATATTCAAATAAAAACAGTTATTTTAAATAGTAAAAATATTTCACAGTATTACTACTTTTGCTGTCTTTTGGATCAAATAAATGCAGGCTTGGTGAACAAAGAGACTTATTTAAAAAACATTTTTTTATTTCGAAAACTTGTTGGAAAAAAGAGTAGGTGGTGTTTGTGTTAAGATGCTTAATGTTACATGTATTGTTGTTTAAATGCATCTCTGGTCTTATTGCAGGAAACTCTGGTTATCCAGATTTTACCAATCCAGAAATGCGGGCCTGGTGGGCCAGTATGTTTGCCTATGATCAGTACGAGGTGAGAACTTTGTTTGCAGTCTTTTCATAGTAAAAGCTCTAAAATAGGAAAAGGATCTGAAACTCTTGTGTCATAACCCTCTTGACCAAAAAAATGTGTTAGCTGCACTGATTCCTTCTTTTTGTAATGTTCTTGGAATTGCAAATAAATTATTCAAGCAGATATCGTAGCTCTGTCGTAGTTTTTCCCCTCTGCTCACCCAGGCAGGATGTGGTGATGCTTTTATGTTTTGTGCAGCATTTCCCTTCTACACATGACTCTTTCAAAAGAGTATAAAGTGCTTACGCTCACAAATCAGAGATCAAGAATAAATTTGAAAGTAAAAACCGCACAAATGAAGTTACTCAACTGTACACCAGACTGCAGAAGACTGTGAAAGACATTGTGACATTGGTTTCAATTCAACTGTGAAATCTTAATGGTCCAATGTCCGGCTCCTAATTTGCTGCGTAGCAGTTTTGCATTCAGTGTGAATAGAATTTCTTTGAAATCGGAAACCCATCTCATGTGGTTGTGCCATGTGGTTGTGAAAGAGAAAAATGGCCATACAAATCCCATTGTCACAACTTTACGTGTTGCTTTTCAGGGTTCGATGGAGAATCTCTTTACTTGGAATGACATGAATGAGCCGTCCGTGTTCAATGGGCCAGAAGTCACCATGCACAAAGATGCACTACATGGAAATTGGGAGCACAGAGAGATTCACAATATTTATGGACTTTTTGTGGTGAGGAACTGATATATGATAAAATGTGACCCTGGACCAAAAAACAGTCTTAAGCACCATGGGTATATTTGTAGCAATAGCCAAAAATACATTGTATGGGTCAAAATTAATTAATCATCAAAAATTATTTTTCTTTTATACCAAAAATCATTAATATATTAAGTAAAGATCATGTTCCATGAAGATATTTTGCACATTTCCTACTGTAAATATATTAAAACTATAAAACTTAAAAATACATCAATGGGAAGCTTATTTGTCCAAGTCAAAAAATTTACCCTTATGACTGGTTTTGTTGTCCAGGGTCACAAATGTGGAATGTTTTCTAACCAAAAAGAAGAGAATGGACAAACAACACTGTTACAGTTATTTTATACTCTGCCGCCAGCGTTAAATATTCTTCCAAATTAAATACTTTTCTTTTCCTTGATTTCCTCTTTGTTATTTTGCAGCAAAGGGCCACTGCCGAAGGTCAGATTCAGCGTTCTGGTGGAGTTGAAAGGCCTTTTGTGTTGACCAGGGCCTTTTTTGCTGGTTCTCAGAGATATGGTAATTGCATGTGGTTGTTTTTGCATGCTAAACTTAAAGTTTGAAACAACGTAATCATTTTATTGTACATTTTGTGTGAAAGTAACATTTGGGTTTGTGTATTTTCATCAGGTGCTGTTTGGACTGGTGATAATGCAGCTGAGTGGGACCATCTCAAGATTTCTATTCCCATGTGTCTTAGTCTTGGGCTTGTGGGTTTTTCGTTTTGTGGAGGTCAGTAATTATACGTATACTCATTGGTGATAACTAGGCCTAAAATAAACTTTTATGTCTTCGCTGATGTTTTTGGGGGTTAATGTTTTTTAAACGACAGTTCACCCAAAAATGAAAATTCTGTCAATAATTACTCACTTTCATGTAGTTCCAGATCCATTAGACCTTTATTCATTTTCAGAACACAAATAAAGATATTTTTTATGAAATCTGAGAGCTTTCTGACCCTGAATAGACAGCAACGCAACTGACACGTTCAAACAGCTTGGAAAGGTAGTAAGGACATTGATAAAATTTGTGTTCTAAAGATGAACAAAGGTCTTACAGGTTTGAAACGACATGAGGGTGAGTAATTAATGACAGAATTATCTTATAACTATTCCTTTAACATTTTAAAATAAGTATAACAGTTTTATTTGTAGCTGAAAGCACAATCAAATTAGGCAAATTAATATATGGATGACACATTAATGCAGTGTACATGTGTTCAACTTTATCTGCCTATGTTTTGTAATCATGCTAATCATTTGTCTCTCTTCGTGCATACAGCTGATGTTGGTGGCTTTTTTAAGAATCCCAACACTGAGCTTCTGGTTCGCTGGTATCAGACGGGTGCGTATCAGCCATTCTTCCGTGCTCATGCTCATCTTGACACCACGCGCAGGGAACCCTGGCTCTTCGGCCCAGAGAACACGGCACTCATGCGGGAGGCCATCCGCCAGCGCTATGCTCTTCTGCCATACTGGTACCAGCTGTTCTACCAAGCACATAAGACCGGAATGCCAGTCATGAGGTGAGCAAGGTCCCTGTAAATGCTTGCTCATGATAATGTTCATTATTTTACACAGACAAAATTGTTTACCTCTTTATATTACATAAGTGATCTTTTGTTTCTGTCATGTTATAGACCTCTTTGGGTTGATTATCCTAAGGACACAGCTACTTTCACCATTGATGATGAATTTCTAATTGGTGAGAGATTAAAAAATCGTTTATTTTTTTTGTTTAGAAAGGCCAATATAAGTCAGTCTTTATTTGATGTATTTTGTTTTTTGTTGTTTAGGCAGCGATTTGTTGGTTCACCCAGTCACCGAGGAAGGGTCTCGTGGAGTCACAGCCTATCTGCCTGGAGCCGGAGAGGTGATACTGTTGACTTATACTTCGTGAAATCAAAATCTGATCGAAATTCTGATCAAATGCTGTCTAGAATGAGTATATTTATCCCAGTCATGCTTTCTACCATCAGCTTCAGTATTCTTTGAGATAAACTAAAGCTTAAAGGGATAGTTCACCCAAAACAAAAATGACAAAAATTCTTTCATTATTTACTCTCCTCGCCTCCCAAACCCGTAAGCCCTTCGTTCATCTTCAGAACACAAATTAAGATATTTTTGATGAAATCCGAGAGCTTTCTGACCCTGCATAGACAGCAATGCAAACAATACGTTCAGATTGACACGGAAGAAAATAAATTATTGAATAAAGTTGTTTTTTTGCGCTCAAAAAGTATTCTTGTAGCTTCATAACATTACAGTTGAACCACTGATGTCACATGGACTATTTTAACGATGCACTTACTGCCTTTCTGGTCCTTGAACATGTAAGTTGGGTTTGGAATGACTTGGGCGAGTAATTAATGACAGAATTTTTTTTTTTTTGGGAGAACTTTAATTGTCAAAACTGCTTTTCATCGGGGCTTTAATGTTAAAATGAAGGGAAATGTGTATATAATGCTGAATGTTATATTAGATTTCCTAATGCGACATCCTGTTTTTCTTTTTCCGAATGCAGGTTTGGTTTGATGTCCACACCTTTCAAAAACACAACGGCGCACAGAATCTCTACATCCCAGTCACTCTTAGCTCTGTAAGAGTCTTTCCTTGTTCATTAAAAACATGTTTTGAGTTTTATATCCACTTCATAATTTATGTTGTTGTTGTTGTTGTTGTTGTTTTTAGATCCCGGTGTTCCAGCGCGGTGGCTCTATTATCCCTCGCAAAGACAGAGTTCGAAGGTCATCTGCCTGCATGGAAAATGACCCATACACCTTGTATGTGGCCCTTAGCCCTAAGGTAAAGAGCTTGTTCTTTCTGTTGACTAATTAACCCTTGTGCATCAATAAAAAAAAGTTACGCATAGGTCCTTAGTGGACAAAAATGTCCATGTCAAAAAACGGTCATAAAAATTTGAAGCTTGGGAGCACAGACTTAAGTTTGGTCTCATTTTAAAGAAGACCCATGACAGATTATGAAGTAGTTGTTTAAAAAATTAAACCAAAAAAAAGTTATAGAGGTTTAGGTTTATGAAAATGCTTTATGAACAATATTTTATATAAAATATATATTTAAAAATATGTATATATTGTTGTGTGTGTGTGTGTGTGTGTGTGTGTGTTTGTGTGTTGTGTGTTTGTGTGTGTGTGATATATATATATATATATATATATATATATATATATATATATTTTTTTTTTATGACACGCATACAAACCACACTCTCACATCCATACCAACATACCCACACAATTATAGCTGCATTATTTATCCAATTGGCTCTATAATATGCAGAAGCAGAGAACAGGAATAAAGTGAGTATTTCCTTTATAAGCCAAAGCTGAAAAAAAAAAAAGTCATCATCTGGTAAAAAAATTACATTTGGAATCCTTGCCAACAGAATGAAAGTCTATTAACAAAAATTGCCTTATTTTACAGTTAAATGGCACTGTGATTAAAAATAGCAGGTTTATCAGGGACATTTTTGTCCTTAAGGTCCTGAGAGTATTATTTTTTGTATCTATTGCAAAATAGATTTATTGAAGGAAATGGGCATGAAATAGTGAAATTCCAATAAAAAATACACATCTGTGCCAAAATGTATGCAGCTGGCAATAACACAGGCAAAGTGATAAAAAAAAAAACTAAACTGAAAAGGACAAAAATGTCCAAAGGGTCACACAAGGGTCAAACAAATTGTATGATTTGTCAGAGTAATTTAACTTTTCTTTTCTTCTCTCTTTCACTTGTTAGAAATTTGCTAAAGGCGAGCTCTACATTGATGATGGCCATAGTTTTAACTATGATACAAAGAAAGAATTAATTCACCGGAGCCTCACTTTTGCCAATAATGCTCTCACCTCCAGGTATTTATATTAATCTGTCCTTTACTTATCTGCTGCGTTGTCGCAACACTTTTGGGTTCAATTTTGTAAAAGTAGTTCTGACTCAAATACTTTTTCATCTCAGCAACCTCTGCCCAGACTGTAATTTCTCAACCTTATCATGGATTGAAAAAGTTCTCATTCTGGGTGCCAGCAAACCCAGCAAGGTGGTTCTTAAAATGGATGGTAAGATATTTATTCAGTTCTCCTGCACATTGTAGTATAGGAAAATAATGTTTCAGATTACAACTGAAATGACCTCTGTGATTATACAGCATGCTAATCTTCTCATACTCTCTCAAACAGGCAAGGAAACCCCTGTGGAGTTTGAGTTTGATGCTTCCATGTCAGTGCTAACCCTCCGTAAACCTGGGATGAATGCTGGGGCCGACTGGACACTGCTGCTGCAGTAGTTCACTGCATCTCTACAGCGGCTGAGGCCAGATGACACGAGATCTATAAAAAAAAAAAAATCACTTGAAAATTTCATCACTTGAAAATTTCACTTTTAATTCATAAACACGTTGAGCACTTACAAATTCAACAATTTAAAAGTGCATAAGTGGTTCAGAGATATTTCTCAGTGCTAAAAAAGGATCCAACTAGCAGGGTCAGACAGTAAATGCTTTCCATTTTTAATGTAGTAATGTCATTCAAAAGTCAAAAGCTTTGTTTTTAATTTTGTGTAGTGAAATGTAGTATTAAAGTCAGATTAACAACCATCCAGTGGATTTAAATCATTTCAGAGCAGCGAATAAGAGCGTTAACTGTATTTAAACTCCCAGCAAAGAGAAAACCCAGTCATTACTGAAGTGAATTGGTCTTTAACAAATAGATTTGCTCCTTTTCAAAGATAAAACAACACAACAGGATCACAAATCAGTGCTTGATTTATAGGTTTAAAAATTTTAAAGCTCTAGAAAATGGTTTAACTATGATCAGGGGTTTTAGAGTTCAATTTGAAAAAGTGAGTTTTTTACTGGAGACTACTACTAAGCTCTATTTGCTTATGGCCTGTTTAGTTATTTTGGTGGGGGATCTTGGGTTGGGGTCGTTTTACAGGGGAATAACCCACTTAATCTGTGAGTTCGTCTTTTTGTTTTCTAAAGCACTTAAATATCTTGTTTTTGGGGTAGGTATGGTGATATGTTTTGAGCCAGCAAAGCAGAATGAAACAGTCAGGCACTTACAGTTATTCCAACCTAATTTACTGTGATGGGGAAGAGGATTTGTAAAGTTAATTTTGTCATCCACTATGAGATTGATATCTTGTCAAAATGACTTAAGTAAATGTTTTGGGCTTTGTGTACATTCCCTTTTGACCATCTTTCATTATTGCTCTGTGTTGCTGATTTTCCACTTTGTTTCATTCCATTTGAGGGTGACCCTAAAAGCTCTAAAAATGTGAGGAAAAATGTAATGTCTACAGTCCTGATTAATGAGTGTTAAAATGAGATGGTAATAAAAATTACTGTACATTCCCAACTGCATTTGTTTTCCCTCATCTCTGGCAGCACATTCATGGAAAATGAATGAAAGTTTTGATTTAAGTCATTCCTACCTCAACTAAACAACTTTACATAGCGCTACCTGCTTCAGATTAAAGGGTATTAAGCAATAATACTAAAATAAATTATGTCTTCTGTATTAATTCATATAACAAGAGAATTCCTTGATGTTATGTAAACAAAAGTGGCGCCATTCTGTATTTAATTTTTTGTATTTAAGTTTTCAGACTTAAAGTTTCCTATGAGATTTTATAAATAATATAGCTGTGGTATGACGATACAGAAGCTATCGACAATCTGCTGCGACAGTAAACTGAAAGAGCAGGGGTCGCATATTATATGCGTCATTTGTTGTGTGGTCAATAATGGCGGCGGAAGGCACGGAGGACCTCGGCAACAACGGGGAACTCACAAACCCTTCAGGTTTCCTTTTAAAAGTTACCTAATAAAATACTGAGTTTGTAAGCATGTGTAAATAGTTTGTCGTTTCTATTTCTTAAACGGTTTATGCGTCAGTTATTACACGAACGCCTGTTCATAAAAAAAGCTAGCGATCTGCATAACCATTGATTTATTAATTCAAATTTGAGTATTTTTATCACATGAGAGTTGTTTTACATATTTATGTGAACTTTAATACAAAGATTAAGTTGCAGACTAACCTTTATAAATATTTAATTAATAAATTACCTGTCGTCTACAAAATATGTGACCCTGGAGCACAAAACTAATCATAAGTGTCAGTTTTTTTATTTGATTTAGACATCATCTGAAAGCTGAATAAATAAGCTTTTCATTGATGTATTGTTTGTTAGGACAGGACATTTTTGGCCGAGATACAACTATTTGAAAATCTGGAATCTGAGTGTGCAGAAAATGAAAATATTGAGAAAATCGTCCTAACTTAATTGTTCAAATGAAGTTATTAGCAATGCATATTACTAATCAAAAGTTAAGTCTGGATATATTTATGGTAGGAAATTTACTAAATATTGTAATTGAACACGATTTTAATATCGTAATGATTTTTGGCATTAAAGAAAAATTGATCATTTTGACCCATACAGTGTATTGTTGGCTATTGCTACAAATATATCCGTGCTACATAAGACTGGTTTGTGGTCCAGGGTCACAATATGTAAGACTTTGTATCAGAGAGATTCAATTTTATCTACTGTAGTATCATAAGTTGACTAGGACTAACTATTCTTATCCCTATACTCTACATGTGAATTCATATGCAGTCTGTTTAATCAAATACAACACTTTCAGTGACAGAGCTTTATGAGCCTGAGGTTGCAGACCTTCCCAAGCCAGATGTTGAGGAGTCAGCGGAGAGTGGTGCGGATGGAGGACACGCCAGCGCTCCAGCAGCATCCTATACAGCGGAAGGAGAAGAGGAGGAAGAGGGACAGATGCCTGCAGACTTCGAGAGACTTTGGAAACTTACCACTGACAATCCTCAAGATTTCAACAGCTGGACTGACCTCCTCCAGTACTGTGAACAAGAGGTGAATGTGTTGTCTTGTTATTGGGGCTGCACCAAAATGTTAGTTTGTTTTTTGTCTTTCATTTCATTATTTATTGCAGGGCCACACGAAAGCTTGCCATCAAGCCCTAAATGCGTTTCTGCTGAAGTATCCTCTGTGTTACGGTTACTGGAAGAAGTTTGCTGATCTTGAGAGACGGGCCGGTCACATTGATAAGGCTGAAGAGGTAAGAACATGCATAGATGGACATTTTAGTCAAATAAAAAAGGACAGGAACAATCTCAAAAATAACTTTAGCCATAGTTGTCATATTATTGCGCTCACTATTCTTCAATTTTGTAATATTCAAAAATGATTTGCAGATGTAAAGCTGTATTTGCTTTCGTTGACAGGTGTGTGAACGAGGTTTGAAGGCCATCCCTCTCAGTGTTGATCTCTGGATCCACTACATCAACCTCCTGTTGGGAACACTTAACATGAACCTACCTGAGTCAACACGGCGTATCCGCAGGTACCGCTAACAAAAGAAATGCTTTTTATTCTACAATATTATTAGTTCCAGTTTGTTTTGTCTTCAGGTAATAATAGATTTTGTCTGAAGGAGCAGGTCATATGGTATTTTAAAGTGTGTGTTGGAGTCTCCTACAGCAGGTTTAAATGCATCTAAGGTCAGAAAACATTTCTCAGAATATACATTTATACATAGTCATTTCTCAATGAATTTGAAATGATTCGTTTGATCAGTTCTGAGCGTAATATCTGTAAACCCCTCCCTTCCATAAGCCTACTCTGCTCTGATTGGTGAGCTGGCCAAGTCTGTTGTGATTGGTACAAAGAGGAGGACTCAAGTTAGTGAGCGCTGCCACCAGTGTTGCCAAGTCTGCAGTTGTTTTTGATATCCGCGGGTTGAAGCGACAACCATAAAAAGGCCTTTTTAGCCCTTGGAATGTGGGATTTTAGCAGTGGACCCCCCTCGAAATGTGATTGGGCTAATTTTTCTGTGTATTCTGGCTCAAGACAGTTAGGGTATGTTGAAAATCTCCAATCATATTTTCTCATTCAACAAATCATTTCAAAATCATCCTACATCACTGCAGAAGTATGGACCCAGTCTATGCAAAGTGAACATGCAAAGAAGATCAAACGCCCTTAACAAAAAAGGTAAAAGAGTGATATAGGACAATTTTGATGTTGAGGGAGAACATGAGATGGGAGTTTTTCGACATACCCTGTCATGAACCGGAAAAAACAGAGTTCAGACAGAGTAAGACAAGACGAGTGTTTGACATTAAAAATTATATAAACAACAAAAGGTTTGAATTCTATTGCTGTGGTATTGTGGAAAAAATGAATATGAGCCACTGATTCTTCACATCATCATCTTTTGGCAATGAAAGCCAAATAAACTTGCTTTCACAGAGCAGAACACAGCGTCTTCTCAACATGATATAAACACACTAACTAGCGAGGCAGGTCAGAGTGTTCGTATTTTGCAGGCAGGTGGGGATTATGCAAATGTGTTACCTAGTGATTTATATCGGTAACAAGCAGAAGATTCGAAAATATAATGACTCGTTAAGGCGGCTCTGAGTCTACTTTTTCTTTTTGAGAGACAATATTTATCATGCACTTTTTGATTAACAATTTTGCAGACTGTTGACATTGAAGGATAGCTATGTTACAAACTGCAAAAAAGATATTTTTCGAAAACCCTTATGACCTGCTCTTGAAAGTCCGTTGGCACTGATGCTAAGTTAACCTTACAAGCCAAGAGATAGATACAAGGAAAGAGCAAGAGGCAGGAGATGACATGGTGATATGGTATGGTTTATTGAGTAACATTAGTTGTGTCTTCCTCAAAGCTCTGTCTGACAAGAAACAAATTCAGCAAGTGGTTTTACAACAGGCAAAAAGAAAACAAGTTTAATGCCATTTACTGTCTTAATAGTTATAACGATGTAGTTATTCTCCTTAACAATTACACCAAAGATGCAAAATTTTTGCTAAGATTTTTGCTGTGATTAAAAGAATGTGTAAGTTGACACTAGTTACTAAAATTCAGAACCTGAATGTCTTTTTTATTCCTGTTGTGATATCTGAGTAAAACGGCTTTTTAAACAAGAAAAAAGGTAGGGAGGGACTTTTTTCCATTTGGAATTGATTGGACAGTTGTTGTTTACTAATTGCTGTGTTCTGAGTGACAGGCATTCCAATAAAAATAAGAGCGGGCAATTTTGATTTCATAGTAACTTTAAACATTATTCCTTACAGCAATAATACATTTTAAGAAACAATATAACAAAAAGTAATGTCCTGTCCTCTTCTCAGTGTGTTTGAGGAGGCAGTTGCAGCCGCTGGCTGGGACTTCCATTCAGACAGGCTGTGGGATCTGTACGCCGAGTGGGAGAAGGAGCAGGGGAACCTGAAGTTCATGACCGACGTCTATGACCGAGTACTGAGGGTCCCCACACAGCTCTACAACACACATTATGAAAAGTACGCTATGCTCGTGGATCATGTTTTATGTGTTAACATAATGTTTTCCTCGCACAACTCCTCAGATTTGAGGCGCACAATCCACACGCACACACACACGCATGGATTTGTGAGAATTTGTTACTATTTCTTCTCACGCTCGTATTCTGTGATCTCTTTCCCCCTTTATATTTAGATGCAGCTGAATGCATCAACAAAAGCCTAATTGGTAAACTGTCAAACACCTGCAGTTAAACACTTCAAATCCAGATCACCAAAATATCACAAAAATTCTTTTGCTTTCAGAGTCCATTAAAATCATGATGACCCTTACGTTGAACAAGGCTGATGTTCTCTGAATCTTTGTCTCTTCTCTCAGACTGAAAACTCACCTAACCTCCCACCCGCCTCTGGACGTCCTGTCTCCTGAGGAGTACAGTAAGGTGAGGAATGAGTACAAACAGAGCCAGATTCAAGCCAAAAAAGAGAGAACTAATATCAATGCTGAGGAAGAAGAGAGACCGCCAGGGGAGGAAGAGCCTGCAGACAATGGCAAGGATTCGGTAACTCACTTTTTCTCACTGTTAATAGAAGGTTTTCTTCAAATGAGATTATTGTTTTAATCTTTAACATGTTTTTATGCAGGAAGAAGCAGTGCAGAAGATGCAGGAGCTCCTGTCGGTCAGCAGAGAGGAAGTGTACCAACAAAATGAAGCAGAAGTCAGGAAGAGATGGAACTTTGAGGATGCTGTAAGTTCCAGAACTATTTCTCAGAAAGATGCTTAAAGGGATCGTTTAACCCCCCCCATAATTATGTCATTATTTACTCACCCTCATGTTGTTCCATACCCGTATGACCTTCGTTCATCTACAGAACACAAATTAAGATATTTTAGATGAAATCTGACCGTTTTAACAATGTCCTTACTGCCTTTCTGTGCCTTGACCATGGTAGAACACTTGTTGTCTATGGAGGGCCAGAAAGCTCTCGGATTTCATCAAAAATATTTTAATTTGTGTTCCGAAGATGAATGAAGGTCTTACGGGATTGGTAATTAATGACAGAATTTTCATTTTTTGGTAAACTATCCCTTTAATAGTGGCTCAGGAAACACTGATGTTTTCCATAAAAATCACTAACCAGACAAAATCTTGCTGACTCAAACTTGTGAACTGTGTATGGGATGTGTATGATATTTTTCTGTCATTTCACCTTCCTGTACTATGAATCCTTCTCTCCTTTTTTCCAGATTAAAAGGCCTTATTTCCATGTGAAACCTCTGGATAGTGCTCAGCTGAAAGCCTGGCACAGCTATCTGGATTGGGAGATTGCCGAAGCTGAAACAGTGGCAATGGCTGCTGAAGGGCCGGATGTGGAAGGCCATGAAGGCTCAAAACAAGAGTGTGTAGCTGGTCACAAGAGAGTACTGATTCTGTTTGAACGCTGTCTCATTGCTTGTGCACTCTATGAGGAATTCTGGAATAAAGTAAGCAGAGGGAGATTCAACAACCTGCTATTAAAGGGATAGTCAAAAATTAAGATATTTTTGATAAAATCTGAGAGCTTTCTGACCCTGCATAGACAGCAACGCAACTGACACAGTTTTGAAATGTGGCAAATTGTTGAATAAAGTTGTTGATTTTTTCTTTGCGCACAAAAAGTATTCTCGTAGCTTCATAGCATTACGGTTGAACCACTGATGTCGCATGGACTATTTTAATAATGTCCTTGCTACTTTCCTGTGGCAGAGAACCTTTTCGTCATGTTGCTGTCTATGCAGGGTCAGAAAGCTCTCAGATTTCATTAAAAATATCTTAATTTGTGTTCCGAAGATGAACAAAGGTCTTAGAGTTTTGGAACGACAGTGAGTAATTAATGAGTAACTAATGACAGAATTTTGATTTTTGGGTGAACTATCCCTTTAAATAGCACAATGACATGTTTTATAATATTGCTAAATTGTACGTTTTTTTGTTGCATTTTGTAATCTGTGTATGTATGTTGCAAGTATGTGCATTATCTGGCACCGCATGGGCTAGAGGAGGTGCGTAATGTGTACCGCAGAGCTTGTGAAATCCATCTTCCATACAAACACAGCATCCACCTTCATTGGGCCTCGTTTGAGGAAAAACATGGTGAGACAGTATGTTTAGCATAGAAATAAACAGACTAGTCTAAAATCCATAACAGATTTCATAGAAATGTGTATTTGTTTCATTTTAATTACATTTCTTTTTCCTCCCATAGGTAATATTTTGGAGGCACAGCGTATTCTTGAATCACTTGAAATGACTGTGCCTGGTTTGGCTGCGGTCCGTCTGAGGAGAGTTGGTCTGGAGCGAAGAGCAGGACGGTTGGATGTGGCGGAGGCACTGCTGAAGGAGACAGTGGAGCAGAGTAAAGACAACCCTCCACTCCATGCCTTCTACTCCATCAAGCTGGCTCGCTTTCTTCACAAGCTGTGCAAGAATCCCGCCAGGGCCCACACTGTTCTACAGGAAGCCATAGAGCTGAGTCCGGTAAAATACCAGTGTTTGACATTTTATACACACTATTATTAAAATGTGTGGCATCAGTAAGATTAAAAATATAGTGTGTGTGTGTATATATATATATATTCAGCAAGGATGCATTAAATTGATCAAAAGTGACAGTAAAGACATTTATGTTACAAAGCATTTCTATTTCAAATAAATGCTATTTTAAATAAATGATTTCTGAAGGATCATGTGAAGCTGAAAACTGGTGTAATGGCTGCTAAAAATTCAGCTTTGCCATTACAGAAGTAAATATACAGTCATGGCCAAAAATATCAGCACCTTTGCAATTCTGTCAGAAAATGCTACACTTCTCTCAGAAAATTGTTCCAACTGCAAATGTTTTGGTATTCACATGCTTATTGTTTTTGTTTGCACTGCAACAACACAAAAAAACAGAGAAGAAAATTTCACACAGAATTCAAAAATGGACTGAACAAAATTATTGGCACCTTGTCAAAATTGTAATAAATAATTGCTTTTCAAACATGTGATTCTCTTGTAATTTGTATTTAGACACACCTGTGGCAAGTAACAGGTGTGGGCAATATAGTAATCACACTTCCAACCAGTTAAAATGGTGAAAAGTTGACTTAACCTTTGTGTTGTGTGTCACACTGAGCATGGGGGAAAGAAAGAAGTGTAAAGAGTTGTCTGTGGATTTGAGAGAAAAACTGTGGAAAAACATGGAGAATCTCAAGGCTTCAAGTCCATGTCCAGAGATCTTAATGTTCCACTGTGAGCAATATTATCAAGAGGTTTACAGCCAATGGCAATGTAGCTAACCTACCTGGACGTGGACAGAAGAGCAAAATAAATGAAAACAAAGGATTGTTTGAATGGTGGATAAAGAACCCAGATTAACTTCCAAACAAATTCAAGCTGATCTGCAGACACAGGGTACAAGAGTGTCAGCTCACACTATCCATCGCCATCTGAATGAAAAAGGATGCTATAGTAGGAGAACTAGGAGGACACCACTGCTGACACAAAGGCATAAAAAAGCAAGACTGGAGTTTGCCAAAACTTGGGGTGCTACCAAATATTATGTTAAGGGTGCCAATAATTTTGTCCAGTGCATTTTTTGGGTTCTGTGTGGAATTGTATCAGATTTTACTTTTCTTCTGTTTTTTTGTGTTGTTCCAATGCAAACAAACAAACAAAAAAAAAAACGTGAGTACCAAAACATTTGCAACTGCAACAATTTTCTGAGAGAAGGGCTGCATTTTCTGACAGAATTGCAAGGTGCCAATATTTTTGGCCATATATATTAAGAAAGTTATTTTATATTTTAATAGCATTTACTCTTTTTGAGCATTATAGACTAAAAAAAATCATGATGACCACAAACTTTTGAGTAGTATTACGGAAATTTATCACAATATGATGCACCATAATACCAATATTTTTTAATGACTCTGGGATTTGGATCCTCAGGATAACGGTAGATTGTATCAGAACCTTCTGGAGCTGGAGATGTCAGGTGACCTGCGGGCTAATGGAGGTGGGGTTCTGCAGTGTGTGGCCAAAGCTATTGCTGCTCCTCTCTCCCCAAAGACCAAAATCCTTTTCTCCCAGCGTGGCCTGCAGTTTGTTGAGGACTTTGGGACCACAGTACAGAGGTCAGAATTAATTCGGATTATTGTGGAACTAGCTTCAGCTACCTTTTTTTTAGTGAGAAAAAAAATATTATGATAAAATTGCAAATGTATTATTATTATTAAGTTTACTTAAAGGGATAATTCACCCAAAAATGAAAATTGTCATTGATTACGCACGCTCATGTCGTTACAAACCCCCTAAGATCTTTGTTCATCTTCAGAACACAAATTAGGATATTTTTGATGAAATCCGAGTGCTTTTTGACCCTGCTTAGACAGCAACACAACTACCACCTTAAATAAATAGTTAAATAAAGTCGTTATTTTTGTTTCTGTGAGCACAAAAAGTGTTCTCGTAGCTTCATAACATTACAGTTGAACCACTGATGTCAGATGGAATATTTTAATGATGTCTTTACTACCTTTCTGGGCCTTGAACATGTTAGTTGTGTTGCTGTCTATGCAGGGTCAGAAACTTCTCAGATTTCATAAAAAATATCTCAATTTGCGTTCTGAAGATGAACGAAGGTCTTACGGGTTAAGAATGATATGAGGGTGAGTAATGGGTGAACTATCCCTTTAAATGTTTCTTAATGTTTTTTTTTTTTTGTATATTATCAGTGTGTTGAGCATGTATGAGGAGCACCAGAAGCTTCTGAAGGAACATGATGCAAAGCGACAAGCAGAGAATGGGTGAGCTCAAAAATAACAAACCCAGAGGATCTCATTTTGACATTTAGTTTTGTGATCACCTTTTAAATGTGCATTTGTGTTTTTCCTCAAGCGATAATGATGATCCAGAAAAGATGAGCAAAATGGATGATGCATCTGCCTTGACAGTGGCACAGACTGCTCCGCCCACAATGCCTCACGTTCCCATGACGACACCACCTCCCTCTATGATGGGCGGAGACATGAGTGGATCATATGGGAGCTATGGCAGCTGGTACCAGGTAAAGAATTGAATTGCACATTTATCGTATTGTTAGGAGGCAGCTAAAGCTTTAAAAATATTAACTCAGTGCATCATGATTTAAAATGTGTATTATATACAAATACTGTCTCTGTGTTTCAGCAGCAACAGTATGGAGGGTATGGTAGCTACCAAAATCCATGGAACCAATACAGTCAGTACTACCCTCCCAGCTAAATCCCTTTAAATATGGAGGTCTAGGGTGTTGCTTCGTGGGAACCATTCACATCCTCAATCCTCCAAAAGCCACAGCAGTGCGTAACTTGAGCCAGTGTCAAAAGTGAGGGATAAAATGTACAAAACTATTATGATGTTTTTAAAGATGTTAACCTCTTTTCCCTGAATTTTTTGTACAAAGTGCCACCTTACGACCTGAAATACATTTGTAGATATACATACATACATATATATATATATATACCTATTCATGCTAGATTTTTAAGTAATTTATCTGTGAATTAAGACAAATTTATTGACTCCCTGAAATGCATTGTGAACATTTTTCTGTTGACCATTTTGTACCAATTTGTTTTAAAATGTTTAAAAATTCAGTTTATTGTGCAGTCAGCATCTTATAATTTTAATAAAATATAATACAAAACATTTTTTTTAATTCAGATATATTTGAATTATTTTTACTTGACTTTCATTGTCATGTTTTTTTGTTTTTTTTTTACACAAGTATTTTTAATGCATTACATTGGTAGTTCTCAGGGCCCTTAATTTTTTTTTTATTAAACTATTATATTAAACGTATTATTAATGTATATAAACAATCTGTGTGCATTTATCAAAAGTTATAATCACTTATTATAATCACTAATGTGTTCAGTTTTTAAACACTTTAAATACTGCTATTTAATAAAGCACAGTTCTTGATGTTGAATAGTTTAGGAGCTAGAAGTCTCTGAATATGCAATGTTCAGAAGCTTCTGCTTGTTTACCAATTTTGGCTTTACTTCCAAAGCTAATATGAATTTCAAATCATAAGACTTAAGATGAGTAATATGAATTTTATTGTTGAAAATGTCTTTTTTCCATGTGGCAATACAGAAAGGTAACATCACCTTCTCAATGTTCATCATTGTGGAAACTCACTTGACCATTTATTAAGTTAGTATCAACAGGTTTACGTTTACTGAAATTATTGATCAATTCATTGCATTGTATGTTTGGCGCTTTAAGTGAAATCATTGCAGTAGCAGTCCACTGATTCATAGTCTCCACAGAGAAATCCGTTTGATCTTGCATTGACGTCTGGAAGAACAGCTTGTTTGTATAATTGTTTCGCTTCATTTCTTGGTAACCACAAGGACAGCAGAAGGCACCAAACCTGTCAAGTAAAACAAAGGATTATTTAAATGCCAGATCTTAATAAAAAAAAAAAAGGGTTATTCCTCAGAGACAAAAAAACCTGTGATCACTTTAGTTCTATATCGCTAGTCGACATCAGCCTTACATATATTGTCTTACCCAGCTCACTCAGGGGTTTTTCCATATCTAGATCTGTGTAAACGCGTCTGGGATACGGGGTGATGAGGTTAAAATCCTGTCCATTTGCACCGTTCATTTGAACATAGACTCTCACAGCAGCCAGAGGTTCCTGAGCCTTGAAGACAGTGCTCAAGGTGGATCCATCTAGTAGACGCACCTTATGACCAAAGGAGGGTAAGAGAGATGTTTGACTTTTTGTAAATATACAGTGCCTTGCAAAAGTATTCATACCCCTTTATTTCTTCACATTTTGTGTTGCAAACATGTTAAACTGCTTTCATTTATTTTTTTCCACATCAATCTACACATACGCCATAATGACAAAGCACAAATCAGATTTGTGACAACTGTAAATTTATTAAAAATAAAACAATGAAATAAGTACATTGCATAAGTATTCATACACTTAACGCCGTACTTAGTTGAAGCACCTTTACAGCCTCAAGTCTTTTTGATTTAGATGCAACAAGCTTTGCACATCAGCATTTGGCAATTATCTGCCATTCTTCCTCACATTTTCATCTCTCAAGCTCTGTCAGCTTGGCATGGGGCCTGGCAGACATTTTCAGGTTTCTCCAGAAATGTTTGATTGAGTTCAAGCCCAAGCTGTGGCTGAGCCACTCAAGGACATCCACAGAGTTGTCTACAAGCCACTCTTGCTGTGTGCTTAGGGTCAGGGTGAACCTTCTGCCCAGTCTGAGGTTCTGAATGCTCTGGACTGGGTTTTCATCTAGGCTATCTCTATATTTTGCTGTGTTGAGCTTTGCTTCTACTCTGATGAGTCCCTCAGTCCCTGTCACTGAAAAACAGCCCCATGGCATGAGGCTGCTACCAGCACACTTTACTATTTGGATCATACTGTCCAGGTGATGAGCAGTGCCTGGTTTCCTCCATACATAATGCTTGGAATTGAGACTCATCAGACCAGAGAATCTTGTTTCTCACAGTCTGAGAGTTCTTTAGGTGCTTTGTTGCAAATTCCAAGTGTTTGTCCTTCTGTAGGTTTCTCCTATCTCCACATATGATCATGGAGCTCAACTAGAGTGAGCATCAGGTTCTTGGTCACCACTCTAACCAAAGCCCTTCTACATCAATTGCTCTGTTTGGCCAGGAGGACAGCTCTAGGAAGAGTCCTAGTTGTTCTGGTTAATGGAGGCTGCATGTTTCTGTGAGCCTTCAATGCAGCAGAATTTTTTCTGAACTCTTGCCCAGATCTTTGTCCTGTTTCACAAGCCTGTTTCTGAGCTCTACAGGCAGTTATTTTGACCTCAGAGCTTGGTTTTTGTTCTGCATTTTCAGCTGTTAGACCTTTTATTAAGAGGTGTGTGCCTTTCCAAATCATAGTCATTCAAATGAATTTGCCACAGTTTAACTCTACTCGAAATGTAGTAACATCTACAAGCAATGTGTATGCTCTGGAGCTAACTTTCAAGTGTCCCAGAAAAGGGTATGAATACTTAAGCAATGAAATCATTTCTGTTTTTTATTTCTAATTAATTTGCAAAGCTGTAACAAACTTGTTTTGTCATTATGGTGTATGGAGTGTAGATTGATGTGGAAAAAAGCAATTTAAAGCAGTTTAACATAAGGCTGCAACATAAAATGTGAAAAGAATGAAGGGGTATGAATACTTTTCGCAAGGAGCTGTATATTTGTGGAACTGGAATCATCATTCAAGTACTTTAAAAATCCGATTTTAAATTTTTTCTATCTATTTAATTCATTGCCATCCTGGAATGTCAGGACTAATGCGTTATGAGTGAAAGTTGGCTTTATTTTGTGGCAGTACCTGTATCCGACAGTCATCATAGTCTTTCTTAGCGGGAGGAGCCCCTTGGTTCTCAAGTGGAGACTGCAGAGGGGCTTCAGAGGGGGGAGATGACAAACCTGTGCTTGTTGAACCACCTCCAAACTGCAAAGGTTTTTGTTATTGATTATTTACACATCTGATATTCTAGTAGGCACACAAGATAATAGAAACTGTGATAATAGTGAACTGAGCAAAGTAAAAGCAATAATACCTTTCGTGCCCTCTCCTCTCGGTCACGTGCAATCTTGTCTTTAACTCGCTGCCTGACAAAGAATCACAGGTTATTACTAGTGGCGGTCAACTTGGAGGCGCCAAGATGACTTAAAATGACACCAAATGAGCATTAATATATGCCCCCCAAAAAATGTTCAAAAATCATAACTTTTTAATTTTACGAGTGTAATTTCTAGACCTGGAAAAGTACTGTAAATTAAAAAAAAACTCCATTTGGCATTTTTATAATGATTACAGTTATGCCAAGCTCTAAATTATTTTATCAGGCAGAGAATGGGAGTAAATCTTTGCTTTTCTCCTCTTCTCTACCTTGCTTCCTAATCTAGATGCTTAATAAACCTGGTATTATGTACAACGACTATTGTTGGCTCTTTTACGAAATACTTGGTTCCCTCGCTTTGGATAAAAACATTGGCTAAATGCTTTAATGTAGTCCTTAATCAGCAAATCACAGCATTGAGTGGACAATGGTGGGCCTTAAAATAAAGAATGAGAACCACTGAATCAAAACTTAACTGTAATGCTTGATCAAAGTGAAACAGGCAATGCATCCATGTTCATCTTACTTGGCAAGCCTGTCCTCCATCTTCTCTCTCCTGCGTTGGTCCGCTAGCTTCTTCATTTCATCATCTTGAAGCTTCTGTTTAACCTGCAGGAGCTCTTGGCCCTGTTTCCTCCTCTGCTTTTCTCTTTCTATTTCATCTTTTCGCTCTCGCTCCCTCCTTTCCTCCTGTCTCGCCTTCATCAACTCCTCCAGCCTGGAGGGGAGGGAAGCAAGACTTTGAATCATTTTTTTTTAATTGTGTTTTTTACGTTAATACATTTTAAGGTCAGCTGCACGAAGCACAAACCGTTTTACTTGTTCCTTCCTTTCTTCCTCTGTCATAGGTCGCTTGGCATCTCCCCCTTCTTCAGCAAATTCAGTACCTGTTTTTTTGTTTTGGTTAAAGACAAAAATTAAAGTGAATGTATCATTTTGTGTTCGGTGATGATTTTGTGTTGATTTCCATGAAATTGAGAGTGAGAGGCATCAGAAGAACATACATTCAGAAGTTTCCGTAGGAGACTGGCTTTGTTCTTCTGTTGTGCCGAGAGTATTTCCAGCAGGCGGAACATAAGGCTCATCTATATCTGGATCATTCTCATGCTCCATTAACCTGTACATTTACAGAATTGTAAATGCAACTCCCCAAAAAGTTATTTTTATTTATTAAAATGATTGTACAATGATGAACATTATATATTTAAATGCCACAATTATATGCATAGTGATCACTGGCTATCAGATTTTTAAAAATGCATTAAAAAAATGTGACAACTCACCAGTCCATTGCTCTCTCAATGCCCTGGTTTCCAGTATGTGCTACTGCCTTCTCCCTACAAAAACAATCAATGGGTGAGTGAAAGTACTGGATCAGTGTGTAAACATCATCACCACTGAAAAAATCATCACTTACGCTCTGTTTCTGTCGAAGCCCATTTCCAGCAGACTGTCTAATGTAGTGCACTCAGCCATTGTGCTGAAAATAAGTTTATTATAGCATTATAAAAACACAGTGACATTAAGATAAATAGAAAAAAAATTAAACCCCCCTTAAAAAAATGTAAAGCCTCCTTCAAGTTCAAAAGTTTTACAGACAAAAGATTTTTATGGATAATTGTAACTTAATATACAAAAAAAGGCATGTAGCTGGGTAGATACTTAAGAGACTGCAGCTCGAAACTATGAGATGAATTAAATCTACTCTTCTGACTGACATGATCATATCATCACTACATAATCAAATCTGACCGATGAAATAATTAAAATAATTGTGGCAGCAGTTTATATTTATACTGAGAGATACATGATCAAATTCAGTTAGCTGACAGGCTAACACTGAACACCATCCAGCAACAGATAATTATTCTTTTGCATAACTAGTATCTTCCAGAGAGCGGTTGAGAATTGTCTTCATAAATTAACAGCGCTTTTGTATATCAGGAAGGATATTTTTTATTTAATTTCATCATTAATTAGCCCTGTACGTCGGTCTATAGCTACTTACATTTGTTGTCAGCACTGGGTTGCTTCCACACACATCTACGGAAAGCCGCAACGACCAATTCGCTTTCTCTGCTCCTGTAGGGCGAGATCTGCGCTGTGCGGTCTACCACATGATTGGATATTGTAGAAGGCTAAAACGATACGATATAAAGTAAACACAATAACCGCAATTATTATCGGTATCATAGTTATATATAACAGGTTAGATACTGTAGAAGGCTAAAACGACACAATATAAACACAATAATCGCAATTATTATCGGTACCGTAATTATATATACTAGGGATAAACTGAGGTAAATTCAGGTAAGTTGATACACATTTTTTCATTGAGATGTCTGGGAAAAAATGCATATATGCATTGTAAATTTACCCAACATGAGAATGATGTTTAGCCATAATTAACTTCAAACAACAGTTATTTCTCATTTTTATGGCAATATAAGCAGATCGGGGTAATAATTGATTACGTGTCATCTGGGTTACGTATTTAGATTCCAAAAATTAAGTACTTGTAATTAGATTACATTTTAAAATACTCATAGTCTTCCTACATTTTTATAATTACATGATTACATATTATTTACACAATAGCAAAAATGATACATAATTTCTTGACTCTCCCTAATTCATTTTTCATCTTTTACAATTTCCTTTCTAAAGTAGCCTACTGCTTATATATATTCAGAAAGTCTTTAAGTTTTGATATTCACATAAAGATCTGAATTATCATTCTGTAGGTTATTTATCCATGTATTTCTATGTCTTTGGAAGGCTTTTGTCTTTCAAACACATTAAAATGCACAAATTCAAACATTTTTGTCATCTGATCCTCTTTCACCTAATATATTTACCTGAAGTACACCTAAGATTTAAAAATAATAATAATAATAATTAATTATCACATCTGCATGTTCATTGGTTTTCTGAAGTTGGTTATGGTCACATGACATGCAGGTAAACAAATAAAATACAAAAAAAAAATTTGTAAGTTTTTTATTTTATTTTGATTGATTTTAAAATTATTTATTTTAATGTAACATTTTTAATGATTTAATGAATTATTAGTTTTTCATTAAACTCATAAATGCCCTGCATTCCTTCACCAACCTCAGTTTGGGAAACCTTGATGTAATATAATGTTTAATGCACTTCATGTTAATAACAATAACAGGAATATGTTTTATTACTCTTTGTATTTTTATGTCAATATAGTACAATATTATCCTATTTAAATCAATGTGATAAACAAGCTAGGTCAAAAGTAGTGTGATTATATTACCTTAAATGTAGAATGTAATGGATTACGTTACTAACTACAATTTTTGTCATGTAATTTGGAATCAATAACAGATTACAATTTGTAAGTAATCTACCGATTTGCTCAATGCATGCAGGTGGCTGTGCAAACAAAGTGCAGTATGGGATGGGCCTCGTAGCTTGTTACTTATTGGAAAAATGTATAATAATTAATCTGCCAGAACTCTTACTCTGTGGCACTCTTCTTCTGAATTCCAAGAAATCACACATGCTTTACTCTCTGTTTCCTCTTTCAATCTTTTTCCAGTCATATATGTAGTTTAATAGATCATCAATGCTGCTTCAACTTTACTTTCTGCATTTTGATACAGAGGAGAACACGGTGAGTTATTCTGAACTATTATTATTAGTACTTATTTTAGCATTTTTGAAAGTTTACATAGTATACTGTTTGCAGTTGTTTTTTTTTTAAGGATTTGCTTAACCAACTGACTCTGAGTGAACATCTCTAAATACTTTTTAAACAAATTTGTCTAATTTTAATTTTAATTTTGACTTTATAACTTTCAGTAGTCAAGGTGTAAAGTGGGTAAAGTTCAATATGTCAAAGTCCTTGACTTTTTAGTAAGAGATCAGCAAATGAAGAGGTTACAGTGCAAATTCACAGTTTCAATATATAGCAATACTAACATCATATTCAAAACCTGAGTTTTTCTGTCCTTCAAATCATATGACTATTTCTAGTTGTGACAAGCAGGTTGCTTTATTGCTAATGGTTTCTTTTCTTCTAACCATGGATGTCTTATCTTTAACAGAATAAAAATTGTTGGACATTGGACAAGCATAGGAAGAGTTAAGAGCTGCTCCTGGTGCTCACTGGGTGTAACAGCCACTCCATGTGGAAATTTATTGAAGTGCCAGTGGAGGAGCTGTTACCTGCAGAGAGTCACATGTGACGGAAGCATGGAAGACGGAAGCCAGAAGCCTGCGGTGCCTGTCCTTTCTACAGGATGCCTTATCTTACACATAGAACTGTATATTAAAATGTATCTAATACAAAAACATGGTTTGTAAAAATGATAATTTGTCATTTAGAAATAATTGATATGCTGCATTAATATGATTACTTTTTTTTTTAAAGAAGTCTCTTCTGGTCACCAAGCCTGCATTTATTTGATCCAAAATACAGCAAAAACAGTCAAATTTTTAAGCATTTTTACTATTTAAAATAACTTTGTATTGTAATTTATTCCTGTGATTTCAAAGCTGAAATTTTAGCATCATAACTCCAGTCACATGATCCTTCAGAAATCATTCTAATATTCTGATTTGCTGCTCAAGAAACATTTATTATTATTATGTTAAAAACAGCTGAGTAGATTTTTTTTCAGGTTCCTTTGAATAGAAAGTTCAGAAGAACAGCATTTATCTGAAATAGAAATCTTTTGTATCATTATAAATGCCTTTATCATCATTTTTGATCAATTTAAAGCATAAAAAATATTTACTGACTCCAAGCTTTTGAATGGTATAATGTATAATGTTACAAAAGCTTTTTATTTCAGATAAATGCTGCTCTTTGGATCTTTCTATTTATCAAATAATCCTAAATAAATGTTCTCAACTGCTTTAAATATTGCTAATAATAATAATAATAATAATAATTTTTTGAACAGCAAATCAGCATATGAGAATGATTTCTAAAGGATCATGTGACACTGAAGACTGGAGTAATGATGCTGAAAATTTAGATTTGATCACAGGAATAAATTACATTTGAAGATATATTCAAGTAGAAAGCAGTTATTTAAAAAAGTAAAATGATTTTGCTGTGTTTTGGATCAAATAACTGCAGGTTTGTTGAGCAGAAAAGAAAAAAAAACATTACAAATCTTACTGTGATTTTTTTTTTTTTTATTGGTGGCGTATCTAATTATTTCTAAATGCACAAATGATCATTCGTTTGTATTGTGTAACTCAGTAGAAGCTCTGATTTTACTGATTGGAAATGATTTTTACTACTGGTGTCCACAAGAGTCCACTGTTGTCTAATCAGTATTCTGTGTCAATTCATATTAAAATAGAATGAGCCCTAATTATTTAAAGTTTCAGTTTTGTAAGTGATAAGCCTTCTATTATAATAGTTTTAAATTTCTGAATAAACATTTGTACATTTTTTAATTAATTAATTATTTTTTTTATTTTTATATTAAAATGTCTTAATATGACCTTAAATATGTTTAGACGGTGTACTGAATCATGTTTTACAGAACAGTTATATAAAAAACTAGTGACCAATAGAAAAACAGAAACACTCGTGCGTATTAACTACGTTCAGAAATAACATCATTCATAAGAGCCACGTAGCCACAGTGTTTTGGTGTTTAATGGTTCTGTTATCTGGCGATTTCATATCAAGAATGTATTTATTATGCACGCTCTAGTGCTACCTCCCTCATATTAATACCTTAGGTAATCCTACCTGAATAAATTACTATGTTTGTTTTTGCAAAACCGATGCTTTTATTATGAAGTACATACGTTTCCGCATGCAAACCGCAGTTGGTTTAGACACAAGCATAAATTTAAGAACGGATTAGAATAGAATTACTGTAACGACGTGGTCTATAGTCATAGAAGAGAGTTGCAACAGTCCCTGATGATATACGCGTTGCATTACACTTCAGGGGTTTGTTTGCCAGCGGGAAGTGCTGCATCAAGTCATAGCCTACGTAGAGTGACTGTACAAGGGTGGGACAGTCAAACTTTCGACAGAGGTTGCCTGGGTTTGTGGCGAGCGTTTGAAAGCAGAAGTCTTTTCCTTTCGAATTAGGAACGTCGTACAACGACCATCATGTTCAGCTGGTCAAATAGAGAGGGAAAGAAAGACCCAGAACTTTTCCAAAACGTGTCGGAGGGACTAAAACGCCTCTATCGCACCAAACTCTTCCCTCTGGAGGACACCTATCATTTCCACGACTTCCATTCACCAGCTTTAGAAGATGCTGACTTTGACAACAAGCCCATGGTGCTGCTGGTGGGACAGTACTCGACCGGGAAGACCACCTTCATTAGGCATTTGATGGAACAGGATTTCCCCGGGATGAGAATAGGCCCCGAGCCGACGACGGATTCCTTCATAGCGGTTATGCACGGTGAACAGGAAGGCGTGATACCTGGCAATGCGCTCGTTGTGGACCCAAAAAAGCCTTTCCGAAAACTCAACGCCTTTGGAAACGCTTTCCTCAATAGGTAATACACCCATTTATCGTCCACTGATAAAAAAACTAGATTGTATATGGAGTGACAGGTGTGGTATGGGTTAAAATTAAGGCTTGCCTTATGTTTGTGAATCAGGAAATTACGTGTCACTTCATTGACTTGAGAAAAACTTAAGTTGCTGACACTCCAGCATCTGTTATTTTTACCTCTGGCAAATGTTTGACACATGGGCCAATGGTAAATTGATATTATCTAGTTTAAAACGCTCGTGCCAAATTGTATTTATGTCTATCACGAAAACAAAACATTCATAGATTTTCAAAAAATTATTAAGCAGTAAGATTTTTAATGTTTTTGAAAAGAAGTGTCTTCTGTTCACCAAGCCATTCAGTTGATCTAAAGTACAGCAAAAACAGTAAACAGTAAAATTTTTAAATATTTTTACTATTTAAAATAACTGCTGTTTATTTAAATATATTTTAAAATGTCATTTATTCCTGTGATCAAAACTACATTTTTAATATAACTCTAGTCTTTAGTGTCACACGATCCTTCAGAAATCATTCCAATATGCTGATTTGCTCAAGAAACATTTATTATTATCATTATTATCATCATCAATATTTAAAACAGTTGAGTACTTTTGTTCAGTATTCTTTGATGAATAGAAATATCCAGCTTGGAGTCAGTATAATTTTTTTATATTTAAATTAATACTTTTATTTACCAAAAATGCTTTAAATTGATGGTAAAGAGATTAGTTACAAACATAATGTTACAAAAGATTTCAAAAATGCTGTTCTTCTGAACTTTCTATTCATCAGAAAAATTCTACTCGGCTGTTTTCAACATCATAATAATAACAATAAATAAAATAATTATTGCACAGCAGATTGTCATATTAGAATGATTTCTGAAGGATAATGTAACACTGATGACTGGAGTAATGATGCTAAAATTCAGCTTTACAATCACAGGAATAAATCACATTTTAAAATATAGTCAAATAGTCAAATTATTTTAAAGTTTTTAAAAAATTTAGTAAAAAATATTTTAAAATTTTACTGTTTTGCTGTACTTTGGATAAAATAAATGCAGTCTTGGTGAGCAGGAGAAACTTTTTTTAAAAAACATTAAAAATCTTTAAAAAAAAAACTTTGACAGTGTACAAATATAATTAATTTCTTAGGTTCTTAGGGTTTCTCTGCTTGAGCTGAACAAAACATTTTCAGAAACATATAAATTGTTTATATCTGTATACTGTATAATAATAATATGCATTGAATTTTTTTTATAAACAGTCATGAGGGTCTAAATGGGTCTTATCTGTGTTATGGTTTTCCTGTCATGTGGCAAAATATTGTTTTTTTCTGCATGTTAGTCTGTCACACTGACTTTGTTAAAAAGAATAGTGGTGAATAAAATAACAATAAAAATCTTTAAATAATAGAATTTTCTGAAACATAATTGCTTTACAGTTTTTTAAGAAAAAAAAATCTTTATAGGTGTAAGTCTTTTTATATTAATTGCATTTTAAAGTATTTTTAGTAACTTAATAGATGAACAAAGGGACTTTACTGTATCCTTTTGTTTTTAATCATGACATCACAGTAATAGAGTCATTATTCAGTTTCTAGAAAGTTATGTCATAGTTTCCGTGTTTGTTGGATTGAGTCATAGCATTTGCTGAAAGCAGGTGTCACACAGGCAGCTTGAGTTTGTCTTGAGATGTTAGTCTATTTCTCTTTAACTTACCTACTATCACAGTTACAGTCCATGAGGCAACACCTAACCAGGACATTTAGTCCACGTGCAGTACATGTGTGATGTTATGCGATGCCAGTTTGAACAACTTCCACATTCCCTGTAAAATAACTGTAGCAGATTTCTGGGTGGCGTCAGATGTTGTCTACTCAAGCGGATTGAAACAGGCTGGGATTACCAGCGCTCTGCCATATGCTTGTTTAAAAAAAGTTCAAGGCTGATGCAGCAGACCTAAATATTTGATCCCAAAAAGAGAACCATAAAACCCGCAATATCATCATAATGGTATTTATTTGGTAGCATATTTCCCTTTTTTCCACCCTTAGTGTTGGTCACGTGATTATTTGTGGTCGTTGTGAAATGATGGAATATAAAAGCAGAGTAAACTGGTTCCATTTTCAGACTGAATATTTCAAAATGTCAAACTCGCATGCATATTCAAATTTTAGAAATTCCCTTATTTTGCATTATAGCACGTTTGTCTCAATAGTGCAGACTGTTCAATGAATGTTTTGTCACAAGATTGCCTATGCTTTCTTTCTGAAATGAATACTTGTTTTTTTTTCACCCCAATTTAATAATACTTCATGATACTTCACACTGCAGTACTGCAATAGCGTCTCCCAAGAGCTTTTTTGGCCTGGTGGAAAAGGGCGTGCAAATTGTTTCAGTGTTACATGTTCTGTTCTCTGTCTCTCGTCTAAATCTAATTTCTTAAACTTTGTTATTAGATGACACAGAAGTGCGTTGTCAAACAGTAAGAACAATGAAATGTAATCATGAATCCTCCAGTTTCTGAGTCACTTGTCTTGGCCTACATCAAGTTTTGCCCTTAAACAAGTTTAAAAATGACTAAACTATTAGCTTAAACGGTGCTTTTTGTTTTAAAGTGAAGCCTACACTACCAGTCAAAAGTTTTTGAACAGTAAGATTTTTAATGTTTTTTTTAAAGTCTCTTCTGCTCACCAGGCCTGTATTTATTTGATCCAGAATACAGCGAAAGCAGTAATATGTCAAATATTTTTACTGTTTAACTTAATATTTAACTATTAGCTTACTACTTAATTGCTTTCTGTTTGAATATATATTTAAAAAGTAATTTATTCCTGTGATCAAAGTGGTATTTTCAGCATCATTACTCACAGGAATAAATTACATTTTAAAATGTATTCAAATAGAAAACAAGTTATTTTAAATTGTAAAAATATTTCAAAATGTTATTGTTTTTGCTGTACTTTGAATCAAATAAATGCAGGCTTGGTGAGCAGAAGAGACTTCTTTAAAAAAAACCTTACTGTTCAAAAACTTTTGACTGGTAGTGCATTTCCTAATCCTGTATGTCTTGTTTTTGATGCCTGTGGGAAACAGCTTCACTCTAGTGTTTTCTATGCTTCATTAGGAAAGTTCTAGCAGTAAGCTTCAGTCTTGTGACAGAGATTCGCATATGGTTTATTAGCATGCGGTTGGGTAGTGCTGTAGGCTAACAGGGAGAAGAACTGCTAATCACTGTAAACAGTCCACATCTTTGTATAATCAAAGTTCATTTCATGTTATTACAGAAGAAGACTGATAGTCCTGAGATTTCAGCTTTAGTCCTGGTCTCATGCTGACTTTTACATTTATCTAGTTACACAAGGAAGTAAAATATTCCTGTGGTTTTTTAAAAATTGAGCAACTGTTTTCCCAATGTGATTAATTACTAATATGCTAATAATACCTGTTTGCGAAACATTTTGACTCTTGCTCTTCGTAGTATTTTCAGATAATGCAAAGAAAGAGTAGGAAGAGAGTGGTGTATTATTTCGGCTTCAAATCTCACCAAACCTGTTATGGTCTCTTCTGCTTTCCTTATATGACATTCTCTCTCTCTCTCTCTGCATGCAGGTTTATGTGTGCTCAGCTAAACAACCCCGTTTTGGAGAGCATCAGTATCATCGATACTCCGGGCATCCTGTCGGGGGAAAAACAACGGATCAGCAGAGGTCAGCAGCCTTGGGTGCTTTCTGGCTTATTTTATTTTTACATATGTGACCCTGGACCACAAAACCAGTCGTAAGGGTCAGTTTTGAGGGTCAAAGTTGAAATTTATACATCATCTGATGTTTGTTAGGATAGGACAATATTTGGCTGAGATACAACTACAATTTGAAAGTCCAACCGCATGCTAATACGCATATGCGAATCTCTGTGTTACTTTAAAATGACTCTGAGGGTGCAAAAAAAAATCAAAATATTGAAAAGTTGTCCAAATTAAGTTCTTAGCGATGCATATTGCTAATCAAACACTTTTATGGAGCAGTATCAGTGTGCGGACATTACGTTTGTATTGCTACTAATATTCCCGTGCTACTTATGACTGGTTTTGTGGTCCAGGTTTACATGTGAGTTAATTAACAACAACAAAAACCAACAATAAAAATAATGTATATATATTTTTTAATGTGTTACTTTAAAATGTTAATACATAAAATAAATACAATTTCAGAATTTAAATAATTAATAATACATTTATTATAGAAATTTTGTATTTTTTGATATACACCCTCATACCCTCTTTAAATATAAAAAAGTTAAAATTTAAAAATGTAAAAATTAAAACAATGAAAAAAAAACCTTAAGATAACCTGTAGGAAAAATATACACACACTCTCTCTCTCACACACACAAACACCCCTTAAGAAAGCAGAATAATGTAAGTGGATTTTTTCATTTATTTATTTTTTGTAATTCTGCCTTTGAACGATTACATAATTGTGGCATCTGTAATTGTAATCACGATTAGAAATTTGATTAATTGTGCAGCCCTAATACGAGTACTTAAGTTCTCTTTCACGTCTTATTGCGCTTAAACTGTCAAATACACACAAATTTATGTTAAAAACAAAACGGTTATGTCTGTAAAGATAAACAGCTGGGAGAGAAACGCATGTTTATATTAGATCTGTGTGGCAGCCGTGTAACATACAGTAAATAAATAATCCACTGCTCTTTTGTCTCTGAGGCTGGGACTCTAAATAGTGTTCTATGCTTGTCTGTGGCAGTGCCGTGGGTGGAAACTAGAAGATTAAGGGCCAGTAAAATTATAATAAGATCCCGCTTTCTACATCAAGGGGGAAGTGACGTTTTTTCACATGCTTGCAGAAAAAGGCTTACCAAAATAAAGTAACTGGATTGTCCTTTTTCAAATTTTCTGAGTTGGCAGATGCACCTGGGAGCCGACTGTAGCACTTAAACATGGAAAAAGTCAGATTTTCAGGTGTCACCTTTACAGGGGTCGTCGGATGCAAAGTTCACTTTACATGTTGTTTGAACATTAATGTGTGTTGGCAGTGTATGTACACATCTACCCTATAATGATAAAAATCCATGAAGTGGTTTTTAAATAATCTGTAAAAATAATATCCCCTTTTTCAAATCGAGCCATTCTCAGATGCCTCCCACGATAGTTGATTGACATGAGCGTCTTACCTCAGACACGCCCTAAATCAGCTGTAACAGTCCGATCTCCATTGTTTCAATGCTGGAGCAGGGATGTAAGTTAGACAAGAATATCTCAGATTGAACGATTGAGGTCTTGTGCTGATGGATGTAATAATGAACATAGTGGTTGTCATTTACTCCCGACATCTGAGCCGCTGAAGATGCAGTGGATTACGTTTGTTTGTTGAGGGAATGCGCCTCCCGATCTACATAAATGCGTCTATGTTTGCACAAATCATTTGTGATCCATCTTCACCTACAGCAGAAGTGAGTATAAGGGTTTTTTTTATGAATCTCTGCAATCACCTTTCCTAATAACGTGCTAGTTAGAAAGTTTTGCGGCTAAATGCGGCTAAAGTAAACAATCTCTCTGAGCACAGCTCGTCACTCCACAGAGAGAAGAGAGGGGTGGGGCGAGCAAAGCTCATTTGCATTTAAAGAAACAATTCATCAGAATGGGATGATTTTTGCAGAGCTCATTTTGATAAGGTAAAAAGTGTGTTGTTTTACACTACCATTGGGAATTTTTAACATAACTTTATTATAGGCTTTTCTTTTAGACCCTAAAGAATCAAATCAACTTATGGAAAATGGGCATCCGATGACCCCTTTAAGGTTTTTGTTTTTGTGATGAAAAACAAGTCTGACTTCCTTTCCTGTTCACTCTTTTGTGTAAAATCTTAAGTGGATTTTCTATAAAACAGGAAATATTTGAATAACTTTTCTCCACTAATATTATGCTGTGTTTCATGAAATGAAGATGTAACAAAAATAAAACAGGATGTCAGAACTGTTCATGCAAGTTTGTTCACTGTGCATAAATCCCCAATCTAAAAGCAGTCAAACCTCTGGCATAATGCTAATGTTAGTAGGGATAAAACTATTGTGCCAAAATAATCCTGACCACATTGTTCCCAGTTCCCTCTTTTAATACCACTGAAAAGGTTTTGTGGGTGGAGATGCGTCATCATATGACTAGTAGCTGGTACTTGTGTTTTGTTGAGTTGTCCAATTTTCCACACAATCATTATCTAGTATGCTTGAACTCTATTCTCATTCAGCTGTGAACAGGAAGAATCAGAAGGAAATGCTGAGTTGGCCTATGTGTCAACTCACTGGAGACTACAACTGTAGATACAGATAGGGACATCACAAAGAGACAGCTGTTAAACTGAAATGTGGCATTGTTACAGGATATGTCTCAAGAAATCACATGAGCCTTTTGTCCCTTCCTGGGGCCTGTTAAGCCAGTAACCAGATACTGAGATCAAGGTGCCCTGCATACCATAGACACACAGCACTCGTGCTACAGACCCCGAGGCTTCCTTATCACTAGTCCCAACAGAGACAGAGCCGACTATCCCGCAGTTGTGGCTGTGTGGGATTAAGCATGAAAGCCCGTTGAAGCATTTTTGTCTGACTGCAGCTCAAACGGCCTTTGTGCTCCATGTGTTGCTGTGGGTTCCTGTTATGATGTCATTGTGCCGCTTGCGTCTACTATTGCAAATGGAGTTTGTCCATGTGGGAAGGTGTGTTTACGGCAAATGGCTGGAAATAGGGTCATGAGCTGGAATCCAGTTTAAAATGTGGAACTAAAAGTTCCTGTGTGGTACAGGGTCATGTGAGATTTTGCTCAGAAAATGTTAGCAGTTTCCCAGAAGCACCTCTCACTCTCTCACTGACCGCTGCAGCTATTTTTTTGTTTTATTTTATTGTATTTTGTTTTGTTGTTTTTTGATTGTGGTAATTTTTCCCTGGCCACTGCAGCTATTTTTATTTTAGTTTAGTTTAGTTTAGTTTAGTTTTCGATTGTGATAGTGTTTAGAACTTGTGTTAGTGTTTAGTTCTCACATTAGGTTTTATTTTTTGAGTGTGAAAATTGTTCACTGGCCA
Organism: Labeo catla; assembly: GCA_012976165.1. Classification (NCBI taxonomy): domain Eukaryota; kingdom Metazoa; phylum Chordata; class Actinopteri; order Cypriniformes; family Cyprinidae; genus Labeo; species Labeo catla. Next base: position 355,228 of record VONZ01000289.1, on the reverse strand, counting down.
CTGCAGCTATTTTATTTTATTTTATGATTGTGATCATTTTTCAAATTTTCTTTCTGAAAGTATGAAGCATCATGCTTTTTCAAAATGGAGTTGGTGTGTAGATTTTCAGGGCAACTTTCAAAAACAATTTATTTTGTGATCATTAAAAAAGTATGGCCTTTTGTTTTTGTACATTTTTAATAATTAAAAATGTTAGAACTATATTTAATATTTATATAATCATTTAAAATAAATCAAAACATTTGTTCTAATTTTAACTAAACTAAACATTTTTTTATTTTATATTTATATTTTTATATTATTATTATTATCATTGTAGGTAAAAATAGTGTTTGTCTTTTTTTATTATTTTCATTAATTAAAATGTTATAATTAAATATAATAGTTTTCATTCAATATAATAATTGAATTTATTTTATTTTTTATTTAAAATTGTATAATACAGTATATTAACCTCATATTCATACCATGTGTATTTTTTTCAGACAGTCTTGTTGCTGATTTTGGTTAACAGATCCTTTGATGCAAATCTTTCGAGTTTACTTCAACCTCAAGTTCTGATTTTTGTGGGTTAATGAATCACCTATTCTTTTCCTAAAAAGATTTTTTTCTATGGTTTTTACCTTGCCAGTACCACCACAGGTTCTCTACTGGAAATAAATAGATGCACAATGATGATAGTCACCTTTCAATTCCTCTACACCGGGGATTTCACAGGCAGCAGATCTCTTTCTTTCTGAATACACGGCTTTATAGTTGCTGTTTACAGTGATCTGAATTCACTGAGATCGGATGACGCTGACACTAATCAAATCCATTATCCCTGACCTCCTTTTCTAAAATAAAGCATGTTGCATGCAGACTTCCTCTTTCCAGAGCTTTGATTTAGGGCCCAATCTAATGCACGTCTTTCTAACTTCTCTCAATTGCAGGCTATGACTTTGCAGCGGTTCTTGAGTGGTTTGCTGAACGAGTGGACAGAATCATTTTGCTCTTCGACGCCCACAAGCTGGACATTTCTGATGAGTTCTCAGAGGTGATCAAGGCCCTAAAAAACCATGAGGACAAGATGCGTGTGGTTCTGAACAAAGCTGACCAGATCAGCACCCAGCAGCTGATGAGGGTATATGGTGCCCTCATGTGGTCACTGGGGAAGATCATCAACACCCCTGAGGTGGTCAGAGTGTACATCGGCTCATTTTGGGCTCAGCCACTTCTGATCGCAGATAACAGGAAGCTGTTTGAAGCAGAGGAGCAGGACCTCTTCAGGGATATTCAAAGTCTTCCCCGGAATGCAGCTCTGCGGAAACTCAATGATCTGATCAAAAGAGCACGTCTCGCTAAGGTGAAACTGACATTCTTGCACATTTACGCTAGCATTCGAAACTAGTGCTGTCAAATAGTAATCACACATTTTTCCTGAAATTAATCACTTAATAACCATTTCTAATTTAAGTGAACTTAAAACAATCTCCACATAAACTCATTATAATAAATGTCATATTTACCTGTGCCCTTCAGTAAGTAGGAAATATACAGAAATTGAATCAAGCACTAAATTCTAAATTAAATATAGATGAACCCTTAAAGCTACAAAAGTTATTGATTTCCTCTTTTTAGGGGTTGTGCGTAGCGCTAAAACCCAACTGTAATTGTTGGAACTGTCATGGATCAGCGATCTCCATGTAAAACTGATCATGCAGAGCAAACTGTAAGTCGTAGAGAGTTAAAACTTGAAGGGATGGTAGTAATCACACTGCCTACAATGTGACCAAGGCTCACCCCAATCGGCCTGACAGGGGCGCTACAGCGATCAAAAGTACGAAATCGTTCATAACTCCTAAACCGTCAGTTGCAGACTCAAGTGTTTTATGTTGTTGGAATACTTCGCTCACGTCAGACAAAATGCACGCAGATTCGATCTTGGTGAAATTTTCGGGTATTACGTATTTTTTGAAAACCTACTTTTGCAAACTAGTCCTAGGTTTTTCGCCTGGAGAGTGAATGTCAATAATTATCCAAAATAAGTTGAACTTTCGACTCACCATCACAATGGGGTGCCAAAACATTTGAAAGGGACAGCGCCACTTTTAGTAAAATGCCTGTAACTCCTGAACAGAATGAGATATTGTCGCCAAACTCAGAGCACTTATGTAAGAGCCCAATCTGAGGTCACAGGTAAAAAATTGCAGAGCTTGCCCACTTGGTGGCGCTATTAGAGGGAAAAGCATAAAAATTGCTATAACTATGCAATCATTTGTCGTAAATCAGTCGAATCAGAACGAAACTTGGTGAGCCTGTTCGACTCATTGCCCCAAAAGTCTGAGAAAGAAATGTTGTTTTTTTTTCCCCAAGGGCATAAGCGATTGTACATTGCATGGTTTTTCACACATATGTGCAATATTCGTATTATACGATATAACTCATTCCAGACAACTTTGCGAACTAGTCGTAGGTTATTTGCTCAGTCTGGAAAAAAACACTACAGTACAATTCTCTGGACTCTCAAAGAATCAGACCACAGCTGGTGCTATAACAGTTTAAAAGGTTTTAAAAACTGTATTTCTATGGTAAATGACCTGGATTTGCCAAAAATGCTTTTAATAATTGATTAAGGTGGGTACAGCCTTGCTAAATATTATGTAACGTCTGTTTTCCTATATGCTTAAATGCCTTAAGCGCTTGAACCCTGGTAACTGCTGCTTGCAGCTATTTTTTTTTTCTTTTTTTCATTCGTCATATGAAATATAAAATGATACAGGCTACAGTGCACTCCACTACATTTGTGCATGCAATTGAAGCATGCATGCTATGAGCACAGTATGACTGTTGTTCTACTAAAGCTCCCTCGTCACGCGCTTGTTTGACTAGCACCAGTCGCTGAGGCAAGTGGAGTGTGCGTATAAAAGTATCTCGTTTAATGTGGTTATGAATACATTCTGCGACTAAATAAACGCACTTCTTCTCAAGAAAAAAAGAGACAGAAGCAGCAGTTGCGAATGGGGTTGCCAACCATAGCCGCTGCATTAACTGTGTTAAATATTTTTCACGCAGACAAACTGGAAAAATTAATCGCCTCCGCTAACACGCTAGTTTTGACAGCACTATTTACAGTAATTTAAGTTGTTTTTTTTTTCTCCTCTTGATTATGAGGGTTGAAGTTCAGTGTGTTGGTTTTTGAAAATGTATTTTTATCTGGATGTTTATGAACTTTAACCCCAAAAAGTGTGTATTTTGGTTTCACAGAAAAAGTTTCACTTCTTCTTTTCATTTTATTAAATAACCTAATACTTGTGAGAAGTGTAGTTCTCACACGCTAAGTTGCACAAATGCTATCTGTATTTAATTCTAGTCCATTGAATACTTTCCTTTTAGGTACATGCTTACATTATCAGTTCTCTGAAGAAAGAGATGCCAAGTGTATTTGGCAAAGACTCAAAGAAGAAAGAGCTTATTAACAACTTGGGCGCCATATATGAAAAGATTCAGAAAGAGCACAACATTTCACCAGGAGACTTTCCTAATTTAAAGAAAATGCAGGTATGAAGCTAAGAATTTTTATGAAATAAATTCAAGTTTTATAAGGAAAAATTAAAACACACCACAATATTTTTTTTGCAGGAGTTGCTAGCTGTTCAGGACTTCACCAAATTTCCCGCCTTTAAACAAAAATTGCTAGATTCAGTGGAAGACATGTTAGGTAACGACATTGCTAAGCTCATGACGCTGGTCCGTAAGGAGGAAGCTGCAATGCCCAGCCAGTCAGTGAAGGGTGGTGCGTTTGAGGGAACCATGAACGGACCCTTCGGTCATGGATATGGAGAAGGTGCAGGTGAAGGCATTGATGAGCTGGAATGGATCGTAGGCCGTGACAAGCCATCCTACGACGAAATATTCTACACGCTCTCGCCAATTAATGGGAAGGTATCCGGTGCCACGGCTAAGAAAGAGATGGTGAAGTCCAAGCTGCCAAACACAGTGCTTGGAAAGATTTGGACTCTGGCTGATGTTGATAAAGACGGCTATCTGGATGATGAAGAGTTTGCGCTTGCGAATCACCTAATCAAGGTAAAGCTTGAGGGGCACGAGCTTCCGGCCAAACTTCCTGCTCACCTTGTGCCACCTTCCAAAAGGCAGGAGCAAAATTAAAGAGCTGGCTTGAGTTGGTTGGATTTCCGTGGCTCTCAGCTACATTCCAAAGTGCCCAAGCCATATCTTCCAGCTTGTTTTGACCATTCAGTTGACTAACCAGCCTTCAGGAACTCGATTTCTGTCTTAATCACAAATGCTTGGCTAAGAATGATAGGACTGAGACCAAGAACTTGTGTGCCAGTGAGAGACTTTTTCTTTCTACTTCTTAAATTTTAATATGGCTTGGAAATGGAGAAACCACTATGAGCGCAGAAAGAATTAAAATTGTTCGCAAAGTTCTATGGTACTGTTTAATGGGCATTTGATTGAGATTGTGAAGCAGCAGGCAAAATTGAGCTGAATTAAAAAAAAATGTGAACATGTTTAATACAGTAACTCCAAAATATTGATTGCTGTTTTTTTTTTGCAAAACTTCTTTAACTTATTCTTTTCCTTTAGAGCTATTTTATCTGTTTTTTGAATACTGTCTTCTTTTGATTTAATATCTCTAAACTATGTATCAGTATATGTATTCTCTTTGAGGGTGTATCTTTCTTTTCCTTTGGGATCTTGTGATCTGAAATCCTCACCTTCATTTGAATGCAGCAGTTACAATAAAAGAGTTTTTTTGTAAGCTGTGCTTCAAAGACTGGTTGAGTTTTCTGCATTTAGAAACATTTTCCAAATTACAATGTGTAGTGAAACCTTTGGAAACAAATGCCACCATTGACAGTTGTGAAAGATGTGCACCTTTATCTGTCATCTGTTTTCATGAGTGCTGACAGAAAACTATGTACTTGCATCGATTGAGCTGTTAAATTTGAGTGGAAAATCTGAGGTCTGCTTTGGAATGGTAGTAATGCAATGACAGCGTCGTATTTCTCTCTGCTTATGAAGTTATGTTTAGGCATGTTGAGGTGATGTACTGTACAGTCTTGTTTCCTGGAAGCTATTGGGAGTTGATCACTGATTTTTTTTTTTTTTACTAAGTTGGCTCACTTTCTTAGTTTTGTGTAATGTGAACCATCTTGCAACACTTTATTGGCTGAAAAGAAAAAGGCCACCTCTTGTGTTCAGATCAAGGGTTTCTTAAATATGCCTAAAATATTTGTTTACACTGCATCTCAAGAATGTCTCAAAAGTTTAGGGTCAGTAAGATTTGCCATCACAGGAATAACTTAATAAATGTAATTTGACAAACTTTTGAACAGTGCTTAACAAATTAATATATATAGAATACTTTCTTTTAGCAGTGATATGTGCATTTCATTATCACCTTATACCACGGTCAGAAATTAACTTTCCATTAAGGGGCAACATTTCCTGTTATCAATATAGTCTGTTTAAAATGGTAGGCTGTCTAAATTATACATGTAAAGCTCATAGGGCTGCAATATTATTACAGAAATTATTATTGTAGATTATTGTTCTTTATGTTGTAATAAGGATTTTTAATATCGATATAGAAAACAATATAAAAAACGTGTTTGTTTTGTACCTGCGTTTTGGGCGCGTCACATTCTGGCTTCACAGACAAACATGTCGACCCTTTAGTCTAATCTAGCGCAAATTACGTAAAAATGCCCGTTATAATCACTGAAACTACGAAATTAATATTTTATTTACATCGTATCTGCATTATGTTGTTTATGATGAGGAAATGGACTACTTGCACAAGTAGTTACTTACTTCCGCGTTCTACTTGTTACGGCTCGGTAGTTTCCGGTTAGCGTTCAGCGCATCTACATATAGACAGTTTCTCATGAGAACGCAGATTATTACTATATTTTAGGGCTGGCATTTCTTTAAAAAAACAATGAGTCATATTCAACCTGCTGAAAGGTTACTATAAATATATTTCTCTTCGATATGTGCATTCTAAATAATAAATAAATATATTTCCCCACTAACCTGCCGCATTCTCACAAACGGTATTTTTCTTTTACTGATCATATTTCATACCTGATGAATGTACAGTTTTAAATGAGTTTGACTAATAAACACCCTTACGAAAATTAACCATGGTTTTACTATAGTAAAAGTGCCATGTTTTCCACATTTTTACCATTTGTATAACAACACCTTTACTACAGATAGCCTACCATCTTTAAACTATGGACAGTGTAGTAAAACCTGAGTTAATTTGCGGTTTTATGGTTTAACTTCAACTGCAATTTTTGGTTTTATTTGTAGTAAAACCATTTGTTTGTGTGCATTGGTGCTCATATTCTAAACCCCTACTCCTTATTCAATTGTTTAAAATGGCTGAATGAATGTGCGGTAACTGCCTTATTTAACAAAGTTAAACATTTAAATAATTTTTAACAGTAACTATTGAATATTCATATTTTGGCATTAGACTACATACAGTGAAATGATGACAGAATATGACACAGAATAGTGACTAACATATTTAATACACATAAATAAAGGTTCATTATGATCGTATTCATTAAATCTCACAAACTGCAGCGTCGCGATTAGGCCACTATAGAGCACTGACACCCTGTGGTGAACAATCACGTATGATTACCAGCCACCGCTTTCTCAGATCGGTTTATGTTGGGTTAAAATTTAACGTTCCGTTGAGTTTGGAAAATTCTGTAATCATCAGAATATGTATTCTCCTGTCTCTGAAAATTTCCAAATTTGAAATCATCCCGTGAAATCTCATTTTTTTAGGCGTTTAAGTCAACTACATGATTACAGCGCATTGAAAATGTATATAACCGGAAATAACTGAGCCGTACACTTTCAAAACGGAAGTACGTCATGAGGCCCAGTGCAAGTAGTCCATTCGCGAGCGTCACCGCTGAGTAATCTAAACGCCTCTGATTGGCGCGTTTTCAGCTCTGACTAATCCAAGCGCCTCTGATTGGCCAATGCATTTCAAAGTTCAACAGAAAAGTGTTTGATTGGTTTTAAGGCTCAACGCATGTAACAGCGCGTAAAAGCAACCTGATTTAGTGTGAGCTAAATGTAATTCGGCGAATTGACGCTTTAAATTCATTTTCACACTTCATTTTAATCGCAACAGCCATAATACATTGTTTAATTGTGCAGGGACATTTTTAGTCGCTTTGTCTTGAATTTATGGGGTATTTTTCTTTATTTTGATGTCATTTTTGCCACAAGCCCTCCTTAATTTAAGACTATGCTTAAAATATATTTCAAATAAACGCTGTTCTTTTGAACTTTCTATTCAACAAAGAATGAGCATATTACAATGATTTCTGAAGGATGATGTGACACTGGACTAACAGCTGCTGAAAATTTAGCTTTGCCATCACAGGAATAAACATAAATGTAATTTGACAAACTTCTGAACAGTACTTAACAACTTAATATATACTACTTTGTTTTGTTAGTGATATGTGCATTTAATTATCACCTTATACCATCGGCATGCATTCTCCCCTATAAAAACTTCGGTTTACCTCCGTTTGAACTTTCTCTTTGCAGTTTCTCAGTTAATGCATTGTGCTTTCACAACACACTTTGCAGGAAGGTGCTAAAGTTCCCAGTAATGTCCTAAGTGACAGTAAAAATGCAGATGCGAAGGGTTTAAAATTACCATCATCATCTCACATGTACTTAATCTTAAATTAAAACAGCTTTACTAGGTAAGGTTAAAGCATGCGTGCCTAGTTGCATTGTGAGGGACACTAACATGCAATTCACAGCCTTTTAAATTGTGTATATCCATGTAATTTGTTAGAGCTGACCCATTTAGCACCTCCTTCTTACTGACACAGTAACCTAAACCCTTCTATTAGAGATGCTGTTTAATAACAGCCATGTGTTAAAGGGTGATGCATCTTTAGAAGAGGTGTGAGACTAAAAAGCAATGACTCAGATTTCTAGTAGGGAATTGCTTCACTGCCCTGAGTATGTAAACGATCAACAACTGGCCATATTATTTTAAGCTTCCCCAGAAATAACCAAATGAAAAATAAGCAAATTAGGTCCCAACCCCATGGTCACCATGTTAATCTTGTTTCTTTTTGAACAGAATATATGGAATCAAATAAAACCAGACATTCAAAAGAACGAAACTGATTTATTGAGCATTTTCCAACCGCAGTTGAAGCTGAGTACATAATGACTGTGCTGTTTGCACTCATTTTCATTCCAGTGGGTGCTTAAATAGTTTTTTGTTTGTCCGTTTCCTCTGTGTTTGTTTTAGGAGCACAGATGCACAGTCACAGAAAGAACAAGGAAAGGAAACCAGCATCGAACAAAACCTGTCTCATTGTGACAGGACATCCCAGGTCCTTTGAGGGACAGGACTTCCTTTTTTGTGTTGACTGAGCGGCTTGAGAAGTAGTGCAAGTGACGTCACTGTTCTGTTCTTCATATTAGACAGCTCAGTTGTAACCTCTTTAAATATACTTCAACATTAGCCTCAAAGAAACCTAAACTACTAGTGAATGAGGTCAGAAGAGTCCTCTCGGCAAGTCTGTGTGGTCGGTGTGGTTTTAGGTGTGAGAGTCTTCATTTAGCAGCAAAAGTTGATTTCAAAGAGGCATCTTGAGGTGTGTGAGGTGATCTATGTGTCATACTCGAAGGTCTTTTCATCCGAACATGTCCTGGGATGCATACGTTATGTAGAGGAAGCCATCGGGGTCTCTGAACTGGGAGTAAACTTCTCCCATGCTGGCTGACAAACAGGACATGTTCTTTCCTGAGATCAGTAGGTACAGAGCTTGAGATGCCTCTAGCGCTATCTTACTTCTGAAAGAGAAAGAGCGAGACAGGAAGTTGGCATTACTGAAAAGAATTGCTTGAAAGTGCCTAAAACTTAAGGCGGTGCCTCAGATAGATTTCCACAGCACAGCAGCATAGGTATGATTCACTGTTCATGGAGCACACATTCACACTGACTCAACAAAACAAGCCACGACTCTTTTTCTTTTGAGCTGCCAAACACTGACACATGCAGCTAAAACTGCATCATATCATTGAAAGAAAGAGTCTACACACCTGAGCAGACTGAGGAACTGTCCTAATGTCAGCTCATGTGGGACAAGAAATTTGGTTTTGTCCAGTAGGGGAAGCTTTTTCTCCCGAAGGTATCGCTCCACAATTACCTAAAATACAAAACAAAAATTCCAAAGTATAAAAACAGCCAATGTTTCATTTTTCTTTAAACATTTCATATTTAAAAACCTTACCGGTAATTTGTTGGGGAACTTAGAACGAATAGTGCAGACTTCATCTTTCCTTGTTGCTGCATTGGAAGAACAAAATTTCTTTTATTTTTCTGAGAATGGAAAAGTGTTTTACTTAAAATAAATACAAAAAATGTAGACATAATCTTTTCTTGTTGATAATACATTAAAATAATATTGTAAGACACCAATTTGCAATATGAAGCAGCAAAGCAAGCTAAAAATAGCTGGAGGCGGATGAGACCGGAAGCCACACCCATAAAATGTACAAATGGCCGCGCCCACTCTTAAGGGAAGAAAAAGGTGGATTTTGAAAAAGAAAAGTATAAATGTACAAGAGTATTTCTGAGTAGTTTTAAACGTTTAGAATAAAAAACATATTTAAATTAGCATTACTTTTATTTTAGAAAATAAAATACTATGATCCAAAACAAGTGACGTAGAGGAATTACTGAAATAACGTTTCATGAGTTGAATGTTGATGTCATGACTTACCTAAGCACTTCCTTTGCTTGAAAGGCGTAATTTCCATTGATTTCTCGTAGGGAGGCATTCTGATTTAAGTTTGGCGAGGCTGGAGACCTGTACGATGGTGAGGTAGGAAAAGGCTGTGTCCGGGCTGACGAAGTGCCTATGGGTGGATGCCGTCTCAAATGCCTGCTTTCTGCTCGCAGGGCTCGGCCTTTATTCTGGTGTGTGTGTGTTTAGGGGGAGGACAGACTGAGGTGTGAAAAGATGAGAGTGCTTGCGCGTAATTAAAGACCTTGCGATCATATTAGGATATGAACTGTTACATAAGCTCTTCAAAACCTCTTCAGAGCCTCTGGCGTCCTTGCACTCGATCAATAATGAACTGGTCGCTGTAAATGAGCAAAACATTCACAGACAGTGGTTATCTGAAGTTCAGCTGTGACTTAATTACGAATCACGGCATTCGTTTGTGTAACACCAGAGTGAACAACAGACGTGACAGACGTGAGAAACAGAGTTCCCTAAACTCAAACTAACGGGACAAAAACAAGCATAGGCTTATGTCATGTGCTGCATATTGAAGTAGACCGTTTATGCCGCGGGGTGTGACACGTTTTGAATACATTCTTTGTATTGAAAAATAGAGGAAATCACTGAATCTTAATGAGAAGTTCATGAATCATTGAATTATGTACAGACAACCAGTGTAAAAGGTAACATACAAACACACTAGCCTATATATATATATATATACACACACACACATACAACTTGCAGAATTTGCAAATTGTTAGTTATTTTACCAAAATTGGAGGAATCAAACAAAATGCATGTTACATTTTATTTAGTACTGACCTGAATAAGATATAAGATATTCAACTTAAAAGACATTTACATATAGTCAACAAGAGAAAATAATAGCTGAATTTATAAAAATAACCACGTTCAAAATTTACGTACACTTGATTCTTAATACTGTGTTATTACATGAATAATCCACAGCTGTGTTTTTGTTTGTTTAGTAGTAGCTGTTCATGAGTTCATTGTTTGTCCTGAACTGTTAAACTGTCAGATGTTCTTCAGAAAAATCCTTCAGGTCCCACAAACTCTTTGTTTTGTTTTCGTTTTTTTTTTTTGTTTTAGCATTTTTGTGTATTTGAACCCTTTTCAGCAATGACTGAATGATTTTGAGATCCATCTTTTCACACTGAGGACAACTGAGGGACTCATATGCAACTATTACAGAAGGTTCAAACGCTCTCTGATGCTTCAGAAGGAAAAACAATGCATAAAGAGCCAGGGGTGTAAACTTTTGAACAGAATGAAGATGTACATTTTTTCTTATTTTGCCTAAAATTTCATATTTCTTTCATTTAGTACTGCATTTCAGAGCTACAGAAGATACTTACATGTTTCCCAGAAGACAAAATAAGTTAAATTTACCCTGATCTTAAAGTTAAAAAAGTTTTAACCCCCCGGCTCTTAATGCATTGTGTTTTCCTCTGGAGTATTAGTGAGTATTTGAACTGTCTGTAATAGTTGCATATGAGTCCCTCATATGCAACCTTTCGGTTACAACCGAACTCTCAAACCATTAGGCCACGGCTGCCCCTCAATACCACGACTGAGGTGAGTCCCTTGAGCAAGGCACCAAACCCCCAACTGCTCCCCGCAGCGATAGCAATATGGCTGCCCACTGCTCCAGGTGTGTATTCACGGTGTGTGTGTGTGCGCACTTGGATGGGTTAAATGCAGAGCACAAATTCCGAGTATGGGTCACCATACTTGGCCTCACGTCACGTCTTTTCCTTTCCTTTCCTTTCCTTTCCAGTTTTGGAAGGAGATAACGGTGAGTAAATAATGACAGAATTTTCATTTTTGGGTGAACTGTCCCTTGTGTTTTGTGATAGATGGCTGAGCCCCAAACACAATGAGGTTAGTATGAAGTTACGGACTGCGTAACCATAGTGAAACAGAGCCCAAGCGCCTCAGAGTTTGGAACAAAAGCCAGTTTTTCACTTACCCTAAGGCCCATCCTCACCATGCCCCCATTCTCAATGAGGTCAGAGAGATATGAAATAAACAGTGTATATTATGTGCCTGATGGATATTATATGAAACAATAACAAGGCCAAGATAACAACAGGGTCTGACATATTAGCTTAAACAAAACTCTTTAAACATACCTTTACACCTCACTGCCTCAACAACTTGTTGAACCACTGAGGGGTAAAAGTGTGTTTGAAGTGTTTAAACTTACCTATTTAAAAAGTTAAATTTGAAACAATGAAATTTAAAAGCAGGTTGAATAGTTATATATACATTTTTATGGATCTGATTTAAAGGTGCTCACATCAGTTTAAAGGAGTAGTCCAATTCCAAAACAAAGATTCACATATAATGTACTCACCCCCTTGTCATCCAAGATGTTCATGTCTTTCTTTCCTCAGTCGTAAAGAAATTATGTTTTTTGAGGAAAACATTTCAGAATTTTTCTTTATATAATGGACTGATATGGTGCCCCGATTTTGAACTTCCAAAATGCAGTTTAAATACTGCTTCAACCAATCCCAGCCGAGGAAAAAGGGTCTTATCTAGCGAAACGATTGGTTATTTTCATAAAAACAATACAATTTATATACTTTTTAATGTCAATTGCTCGTCTTGTCTTACTCTGCCTGGATTGTTTTTTTCTGGTTTATGACAGTTAAGGTATGTTGAAAAATTCCAATCTCATGTTTTCCCTCAACTTCAAAATCATCCTATATCGCTGTTTTACCTTTTTTGTTAAGGGTGTTTGATCCTCTTTGCATGTTTACTGGGTTGGTACTTCTGCAGCGATGTAGGATGATTTTGAAAGTTTTTCGAGATTTTTTCGACATACCCTAACTGTCTTAAACCAGAATACACAGAGTTCAATGAGAGCAAGGCAAGGCGAGCGTTTGAGAAAAAAAGTATTTAAATTTGAAGCCACATTTAAACAGCATTTTGGAAGTTCAAAATCGGGGCACCATAGCAGTCTATTATATAAAGTTAAATGCTGAAATGTTTTTTCTCAAAAAACAATTTCTTTACGACTGAAAAAAGAAAGACTTGAACATCTTGGATGACAAGGGGGTGAGTACGTTTTATGTGAATCTTTATTTTGGAAGTGGACTTCTCCTTTAATGTATGCAAAACAGATTATGTAAATTATTTCATAAACAGAAAATACATTTGTGGGAAAAGAGGACAAAAAAACTGAAGTGGAAGAGAATTGCCAGAGTTTGATGTTTCATATTTAGTCTGATGGGTTTAGCAGGAAGTTAGTTTTATTTAAGAGAGTGCTGAAAGAAAGAGCTGATATGCAGAAAATATTGTGCTATAGGCTTGTTTCATTTTTCATTTGAACCTAAGATAAGAATACTCCTTCAGAGTCAAATGAATCGCAAGTGAAGCTGTTTTATAAATTAACAAATTGATTTTACACACATTATATGCATCACGTTGAAACAAGTCTTACATTATCCTTTTATTTTCATCTGATGTTTTAATTTTTTTGATTTGGCTTCAATATAAACTAAACTCTATATTGAACATGGATAGGCCTATATGGCATATCCAACCTGTATTTGACTGTCTTCCTACTCTTGTGTAAGAGCGATAGGTGATTAAAGGATTACTGATGGAAAACATGTTTGTATAGGCCCAGTTTAGACAGGCAGATACTGTCACCTGCTGGTTAGAAACAGTCTTATCGTTAGTGTTTACATAAACCACAAGGCTGTCGCATAGCAGCAGATACAGGAACCTGCTACTTGAAACCAACACAGCCAAGCGGATATTTGATCATTTGGACACAAAGTACTCAAAGTAGGGTAATACACGTCATTAAATTACGACATAGGCCTACTCTTTTACATCACAGTGTGGGTCATCTTTTTTCTATATTTGCGTATAGTTGAAAGTGATCCGGTATTTCTTTAGAAGTGGTTCTTTAATGTTTTAAGCGAACGAATCATTACATGAACTGACTCATTGACTCACTTTCTATTTGACTTCATAGATTCAAAGAGATTCGAATCACTGGGGTGAATCAAAAAATCTGTTCCACTGATTTTTAGTTTTTAAATTTTATAAAATGAACACAGTTCAAGTTTGTACTTTATATTAGGCAACAAGCCTTGCTACGCTACAGTTTCTAACTAGCAGAATTCACATTCCTCGTCTTAAAAAAACTAGTCAATTCTATTCGAAAACTTCCCCGGCCAATCAGCAGCGAGCTTTCGCGTCTAACTCCGCCCCATTCATACTCTTTTCTTCACAGCGGTGAGCTGTGTGCAAGAGTGTCGCATATGATTCAATCCACATCATCTTCATCATCATCATGAACCGAATGATAGCTGACGTGATGGTCGTAGCGTCTCAATATGGTTAGGTGGGAAAGGTTTTTTCGCGGGTGTAAATGAAGACATTGAAAGTATGCCTTTGTTACATGTGCCTCAGTGCGAAAGTTGAGTTTCCACCGTACTGCATTTTCGTGATACATTGTTACGGACTCTGAATTTTAAGCGTCGGGCTCCTGTGTTGCTCATGTCGCACAGCGCTCATGCTGCATTGACAGTCGGTTCGCTGGCTAGAGGCGAGCAGTGAGCCCTCCCGTTCACCGGCGACCACCGCGTCTGCCTCGAAACCGATTTTGCGCGCACAATGGCCGGACGCCGCGGTTGTGTGAATTCGCTATGGTCAGGGAGCGAGCGGGTTCGTATCGGAGAGCGGCTAAAAGCCACGCTGGCCGGCATAATGGAGCTGGACCTTCTCAGAGGACGACAGCTGGAGATGGTGGATGCGGTACTGGACATGAATGAAGCACCCGCTCACCAGGGGGAAGGACTGGAGAGCGCCGCTGAGGATGGTGCCGCAACCTCCCGCAGGCAACAGGTCAGTGGGGACGTGGGAAATTCCACAGGAACATCATGTTCCTCGTAATTTTAACTTTGATCTCCTCGTTGAGGTGGAACCTTGCTGGTTACACCTGCGAAACGTTTCGGTGACAGTGGCATCCAGTGGAGCTCAGGTTGCATGACCTATACAGGACGCTGCTGTGTTTACATTTCAGAATTGTACACACCTTTTTCTTCAACGTGTCAAGGTTGAGTTGGAGTGCATAGCTATTTTGGGCCCCTGCATACAATGCATGATGATTGCGCCAGTGCAAAATGCGTTCTAGTGGAGTCTTATATAGGGGAGTGGGGTAAGCTGTGTCATTTTTACATCTGGAAAAATGAGATCTGTTATGTCTAGTTATACATCAGGAAGTCTGTTATCAACTGAAATGATAAAGCATCTATTAGAAATGTGAAAAATGTGACCCTGGACCACAAAACCAGTCATAAGTAGCACGAGTATATATGTAGCAATAGCCAACAATACATTCTTTTATGGCAAAAATCATTAGGATATTAAGTAAAGATCATGTTCCATGAAGATATTTTGTACATTTCCTATCATAAATGTATCAAAACTTAATTACTGATTAGTAATATGCATTGCTAAGAACTTAATTTGGACAACTTTAAAGGCGATTTTCTCAATATTTAGATTTTTTTTTGCACCCTCAGATTCCAGATTTTCAAATAGTTGTATCTCAATTTAAAAAAAATGAACCTTATGACTGGTTCGGTGGTTCAAATATGACTTCTCAGAAAAAGGTAGTTGCTTCATGTTGGGGATAAGTTGAATCATTGCAACGTGGACAATTAACATTAAAAAATACATAACCAGTTAACTAATATATTACTTTCATTCCAATATCTTAATTTTGTAGATACGAGCCAGAACATTTTTTAATATTTAGACTATTTGATTGTACAACAAATTTTGATTTTGGATTTGATTTTAAATTAATTTCACCTGCCAATATAAGATAAGATAAGATAAAATGTAAGGTAAAAAAAATAAAATTAATGTGCATCTCTCAAATGTCGGTAACTGTAAACTGGCAACTGGTCATGTGACAAATAACGCTCTGTTTTGTAGAGTGTGGCACAATTTACCCACTGGCACATCTTACCCCAATATCAGTCCCTTATTAATCTAAGCACACTGCCTGTATGTTCTACAGGCTGTTCGGTAACAAAATGTTGATTTTGTCATGGTGATGTGGCAGGGCTCTTGACCAGGTATGGAGGACAGATAACAGGTGCAGTTCAGGTGTTTGCTTGTGTAATGAGAGAAGGAGGACGTGTATATGTGAGTTTACAATAGAAGCACCATTGTGTGTTTTTATATAATGGACAGTGTGCTAAAAACTCAAGTAAAGCCACAAATGTGAAATGCATTTAATACTGGCAAGTACCTCATAAATTATTTCCAGTGTCCTTCATTTATTATAGGGCGTTTATATAATTATCCTATCCTAATCTCCTAGATCAAAGTGATGTGATTAAGAGCTTCTCTTTCATGGCATTCAAAATTGTTTTCGAAGGGCTTTTAAAGGACACTTACAAGTAGCCATTCAGTCTGGCAAAATGCGCGCATGAGAAACAGCAATATGTATCATGAGACAAAAGTATTAGTCATCATCGGGGCAATGTTGTTGCCTCTCCACCTACGCGACTTCCATTTGCATAAACACCACATGGAGAAATGTTTCTGTTGTCGGCGTCACAGATATCACCTCTTCTCTGCTACCCGCTGAGGAAGAGGAGAGGATGGAGGGAAATGGACAGAAAGATAGAGAACGGGGGTGTGTCATGCAGAGCAACTGATATGTTAACCCCTCGCTAGGACGGACTTCGCTGCAGAATGCAGCATCTGATTTCATAGCTAATATGCATCTGACGTTGATTTATTAGACTGTTACGATATATGTTTTCCTTTCAAAGAGTGGACGGCTCTGATTCAGTGGCTGAAAAGCAGTCTTCCTCCCGCCTCCCACAAGACTCACCTTGTTATTAAAATATGACATTAAGCCATTTCCTGTGTCGGTGAGGGAATTGAATGAGTAATTCCTCTGTCAATGGAACTGATGGCCAGACTGGATATTCACCTCATTATTTCCATTATTTTATGTCCATTTGCATCATTAGCCTCATATAATGTAGTTTCCATGTGCCAGAGTACTCCTTCATGAATTGATCGGTAGCTGGAAAATGGCCAGTGCGCCCCGCGTGAAACCCGTATCAGGTTACCCCCATTGAGCAAATGCTTCTTCCAATTCCCCTCCTGGTAAAATGAAATAAATTGCAACCGAATACTGGGATAATGCGGTATAGATTCTGTCTAGATGTGCACATGTGTGTATATGAACAAATTTAGACTTTGGAAGCAAATTATATATCTTTAAGCACTTCAGTTGTGGCAAGGGAAAATGAAACTGAAGTACCTAAAAAATGGCCCATTGTTTTTATATTTGGTGAATGTAATGACCGAAACGTAGTTTGACCAGTAGCATGTTGGCATTGTGCACAGTCGACCAATTGTGGTGTGCGAGAAGGTGGGATCTACAGAGAACGGTCAAAGCAATGCAAATGTAGATATCTTGTAGGAGGACTACAGGAAGAACGTCAACAAGAAAGCAAAACTCAGACATTTTAGGCAATGTAGAAATCCCGACCCAGGTAAATAGATGTCACACGGTCACCCTAGATCCACAGACGTGTTTTTTTGTCAAATGCATGTGAAAGTGTCAATGCAAATGTTCGTATTCCACCAGCAAAGAGAGAGTTAAAGTATTGCTGCTAAATCGGATGTGTGGGCGAGGAGAGGAGAAGGAGAGCGAGAAAGAGAAGGAGAGAGAGGGCAGGAAGAGAAGAGAGGCCTGACAGTTCTCTGAAGTGAAGTGGGGGAGGCAGTTATATCCAGGAGTGGTGGTGGTGGTGGTTGGGAGGGTCTAACATAAGAGATGCCTCCTTCATGCTGTTCGTCTCACTAACCCATCCCCCGTGCTCTCTACTTTTCTTCAAAACTCTTTTTTTTTTTTTTTGCTATCTAGTCTCTTTATGCCCCCCTTCACCTTCATCTTTTTTTCCTCCCTGAATGTCCTGCTCTCTCTTTACTCTGTATGTTTTACCTTCCATATATATTTTTAGAGTCCAAGACAGGAGTTGTGGGTAAACTGCTGGAGCAGAGATAAGCCTGGTCAAAGTCTGTCTTTCAATACCCATTATCCCCCCGTCTTTTCTCCCTCTCTTCTTTGTTTCATCATCTGTCTTTCTCTGCTCTCTGCTTATTAACCGCCCTCCCCCGACTTTTTTCATTTTGCCAATGCATCACCTGCATTGTCTGCGTAAAAAGTCTGACAGAAGGTTGATCGGTCTTAACAGGATATGCACAATAGTCACTCAGTTTGATGGGATTCCTCTGAAGTGCCGCAAAGGGAGATTCTTTGCGACGGGGGGAGGTTAGGGATCACAACTAACCTCAGTAAACATTTCACGCAGATAAACGATTCAAAACTTCTGAACTTTAACCAAAGCATCACCATGATGGATCTCAGTTTAGTAGTCCTTTAAAATCCATTTAGAAAAGCAGGATTAGACATCATAAAGTCACTGGGTAATGATGTGGCTTCCCCTTACAGGTGTATTGTTTTGTAAATATATACATCACGGATACATGACTTAACATCTGTCTCTGGTGATCTGATCACAAGTGGTCAGCTGAGACAAATTGCTGTTTACATTAGTAGTAACATGCGTCTCAAATGCACCTCCAGTGAACAGCTGTGATCGTATTTCAAGGAGAGGATCTCTGATTTCAGGACTATATACATCACTCACTACATGAATGTGTTGTTGCATGTTGACGATGTACAAAACACACAAAATAAAATCCAATTTTAATTGTGGACATTATGTCTTGATGGGAATGCTGTTATTTTAGCTGAGCATATTAAAGGTATAGTTCACCCAAAAATGAAAATTGTGTCATTAATTACTCACCCTCATGTCGTTCCAAATTCGTACGACCTTTGTTCATATTCAGAACACAAATTAAGATGTTTTTAAAGAAATCCAAGAGCTTTCTGATCTTGCTTTCTGACAGCAACGCAACATTTAAGGCCAGAAAGGTAGTAAGGACATCATTAAAATAGTCCATGGGACATCAGTGGTTCAAGTGTACGTTATGAAGCTATGAGAATACTTCTTGTGTGCATAGAAAACAAAAAAAACAACTTATCCAACAATTTTTCTCTTCTGTGTTAGTCTGTGCATTCAGGAGAGTAACATAAAATTACGGTTAAACCACTCATGTCACATGAACTAGTTTACTGATGTCCTTACTACCGTTCTGGGCCTTGAACGTCTCAGTTGCGTTGCTGTCTATGCAGGGTCTGAAAGCTCTTGGATTTCAACAAAAATAGCTGAATTTGTGTTCCGAAGATGAACAAAGGTTTTACGGCTTTAGAACGACGTGAGGATGAGTAATTAATGACAGAATTTTTGTTTTTGGGGGAACTATCCCTTTAAATAAGGGATAGAAAGGTAGTAAGGACATTGTTAAAATATCGAATATAATCTATCAGCGGATCCAGCACTGGGAAATGCTGGTATTGTCACATTTTGTGAAGAGTTAGTTCACCCTAAAATGAAAATTCAGTCATTAATTACTCACTCTCATGTTGTTCCAAACCTGTAAGACCTTTGTTCATTTTCAGAACACAAATTAAGATATTTTTTGATAAAATCCAAAAGCTTTCTGAGCATCCATAGACAGCAAGAGTACTGCCATGGTCAAGGTCCAGAAAGGTAGTAAGGACATTGTTAAAATTGTTCATGTGACATCAATGGTTCAATCGTAATTTTATGAAGCTACAAGAATACTTTTTGTGCACAAAGAAAACAAAAATAATGACTTTATTCAACATTTCTTCTCCTCTGCATCACCCTAGCGCCATATTGGAGAGAATCACGACACATATGTGGGCTTGCTGAATAAAGTTGTTTTTGTTTTCTTTGCACACAAAAGATATTCTCATAGCTTTATGTAATTATGATCGGAACACTAATGCCACATGGCCTATTTTAATGATGTCCCTGCGACCTTTCTGGAACTTGACTGTCTGAACTCTTGCTGTCTATAGACGGTCAGAAAGCTCTTGGATTTCATCAAAAATATCTTAATTTGTGTTCAGAAGATGAATGAAGGTCATACAGGTTTGGAATGAGATGAGGGTGAGTAATTAATAACAGATTTTTCCTTTTTAGGGTGAACTATCCTTTTAAAAGTTCTTTGTGTGGTCCATTATCTATTTGTCACTGTCAATTTTAAAAAGTTAAAACCGTTTGTTTTACTGAAAAATTGATTGACGGGTGGGTAGGCGGTCCTTTGCCACTGTCTGGGATGTATCATGATGGATTAGTGTTAAGCTACAAATGCAATGCGATCACATGCATCATGATCGTATGTTAATACCAGGTGTAACTGGGGTCTTTGTGTCATCACCTTATCTTGTAGTAACATGACTCCTCCATCTGTTTCAGAGTCTGTCCTCTGCAAACCCTGATCTGTCTTGCCTCGGCACCGCAGGAGAGGGGATAAGCTCACGCTGGTCTACGCTGTGTTGGGACATCCCGTCTGATCTGCTGTCCTCTCCCACTCCAGACTTCCCCGGCACCACGCCGCTTGACTGCGACTCTAGACCCAGCTCAGGTGCTTATACTCCAAACACCTCAATAATAGACCTTTGGTGTTTTGTAAAGACGAGTTCACAATGTCTTTGTGTGGATACTTGAACCTGTAGCAAAGGCGTCTGAAATATCTCACGTCGAGGTGCTTCTCCAAAGCTCTTTTTATTCACAAAGAACGAATTGAGTGATTAATCATTGTTCCACCACAGTATTGTTTCCCTTTTTAGTATTTGGCATTTGAAGCATTATATAATTATTTAGTCACAAATGGTTATTCTTAGTATTGTATGTTGTTCAGCAGCGTTGGTCAAAACCTATGAAAAGATGACTAATATGAAACCTTAAAAATAAGTATCTTAAAAGGTAAATACCAAAAATCCATGAACACTGACTGGTAACTAAGAGAATTAAAGAGACCCAAAAGACAACATTTAATATGAGGTAGTAACATATAGTCAGATTTATTGTCTCTCTGCATCCAATAAATGTCAAAGTCAAGAGCTACAGCTTGAAATGTAATTTTTGTTTGTATTTAAAATAGAATAGAAAGTCTAGATATCCAGAGTCAATAAATCATGTATTCATTTAGTCAGAAATAATATATCTCAGACAAAAAAATTGTAAAGTTTTAAACCACACATTGTCTCTCTTAGCTGGTATTATAACATCGAGAAGATGATACACTTTAGCTCTTTGTGATAAGATTAAAATTGCACAACAAAACCTATTTGGCCAAACTAAGTAGTGATTCCTCAATCAGTGAAGCTATGTGAAATATCTAAATCAAAAGCAGTTATCCTTTAAGCTCTCCCTGAGGAATGAGCCCTGCACAAAATAGTAATACATTTCACACAAGTGCATGACTCATAGCTTGGATTGCTTGAGGCTCTGTTTGAAACAAATGATTCAGTGTTGACCTTTCAACTTCAACATGACACATAGTTTCTGTGTTTTTGGCAGCTCTCTTTTTACTTTGGCAAACATTAACTCAGGCTTTTTATGGTGAACCCATCATTTATATCACGTGTCACCCCTGAAGCACTGCTCCCCCTAACGCTCTTAACTTCATCTATCATTCTCTCGTCCACAGGTTTTTACTCGGTCAGTGGGAGTTCTCTGTCAGACTCTTGTTACTCTGTATCCAGCGAGGCGGCTCCTGGAGGGTCAGTGAAAGTCAGCTGTAGGCCTCGCTCACTGGATCATAGTGCTACTCATTGGAGGGAGGCTGAATCTCATAATACAGAGTGTCCTGAGGGCACGGTGGAGAAACAAGAAAGAAGGCCCTTTTCTACTGGTATGACTTGTGATCTTAAAAAAGAAAACACGTCTGAGTCATATTTCATTCAAAAACCAACAGAAAGAAGAACTTAGAAAGCTATTTGCCCATTTATGTAAGCAAACGTTGTTAGAAGTAGTTATACACACACTTATATACAGTGTAGTTGTGCTACGGGCGTCCCGAGTTCAAATCCTCGCTCGAGGACCTTTCCCGATCCTGCCCTCCTTCTCTCTCTCCCACTTTGCTTCTTGTCATCTCTATACTATCCTATAATAATAAAAGCAAGAACGCCACAAATAAATCTTAAAAAAAAGAATGGTAGTATTTTTTGTACATTTGCAGTTTTCAAGATAATTTAAATAATGATACAAATCATAATTCATGCTATAAATATCATATAAAATAGTATTATTCATTATTATTATTCAATTTATTATTCATTTAGTATTTTTGATTTGATTCTGTTTTCTAATTAAGTTTAAATAATTTTTTTGTATACTAAAAAAATAACACTACCAGTCAAAAGTTTTGAACAGCAAGATTTTTAATGTTCTAAAGAACATTAAGAAGTCTCTTCTGCTCACCAAGCCTGCATTTATTTGATTTAATTGATAGAAATTAATACTTTTATTTAGCAAGGATGCTTTAAATTGATCAAAACTGATGATAAAGACATTTATGTTACAAAAGATTTCTATTTCAGATAAATGCTGTTTTTCTGAACTTTCTATTCATCCAAGAAACCTGAAAGATGCTACTCAGCTGTTTTCAACATGATAAAAAAAAATAATAATAATAAATGTTTTTGAGCAGCAAATCAAAATATTAGAATGATTTCTAAAGGATCATGTGACTGGAGTAATGATGCTAAAAATTCAGCTTTGAAATCACAGGAATAAATGATATTTTAAAATAGATTAAAATAGCAAACAATTATTTTAAATAGTCAAAAATATTTCAAAATGTAACTGTTTTTTGCTGTACTTTGGATCAAATAAATGCAGGTTTGGTGAGCAGTAGAGACTTCTTTAAAAAAAAAAATTATATACATATATAAAACTTGCTACATTTACTGCGTGTTGTGGCAAAATAAAATCGACTCTCACCAAAGTAAGAGACAAACTCAGTCAAATGGACAATTAATCGAAAAGTAATCAAATCCCAGAAAATTCAGAACCTCTAACCAACATAATTTTCCCATGTTATTTCATTTGTTTTTAATCCTGTTAATATTTTTTCCTATTTTAAAACATACTACACACTATACGAACATGTATGACCATTGTTCTTGTGTCTCTTGCAGCGTTTTTAACATGGCTTGTTTAAGATGCCGTGTCAAGTTAAAAGAATTTAAACTTTTACACGCAGTCATCAATGTCCGTTCCAAAACAGTGGACCAATCAGAAAACCACAGAGGCGGGGCAAGCATTGCAAACGTTTGTTTACAGTAGCAGGTTGGCATGGCAACTTTTGTATTTGATGGTAACATGGCAGAGTAGGCAATCTCTGCTGCTTTTTTTTAAACCATTTCTCAGTGCTGCATCTCGTGTTTCAGACGCAAAGTCGTGTTCTGTGTAAACGGCCAGAAAGAAACTAGAGGAAATACTTGCACATGTAGAGTAACAAGACAAGATCACTGAGAGAAATATCACATGCAACGGAAGTCATGTAAATAAATAAATAAATAAATAAAATAAAAAATCATTAATTAAGTGTAACCAAGGTAAAATATTCGAATAATCAAGATTTTTATTTTAGGTTATATCATCCAGCCCTACACAGCACAGATTACATATTATTACAGACTATGGAAAAATAGTCTGCTAAATGACTAAATGTAATTATAAATAAGAAGAATGTAAATAATAACATTACAAACTTTTTTTGTTCTTTATGAACAGGGGATCTTGAGCTCAATAGCCTCATGTTCCTGACAGACCTTTGTTCCAGTTTGGGATGCATTCAACCAGGCTCTTTTTTACCCTCTTCCAACTCCAGCCCACAGCTTCAGCTGGACCCTAAATTTTGCTCTGACCTAGTTTCTCGGAAGACAAAAGAGGTGTACCCTTACCCTAGTCCACTTCATGCTGTGGCCCTCCAGAGCCCCCTGTTCACCACCTGCCAGGAACCTTCCCCCACCCGGCTCTCCCCCAGTCCGGAGAGCGAGCAGCCTGTAGAGCCAGGGCTTGAGCAACCTCCTGTGAAGGGCCAACCCCCAGCCTCTCCTTCCTTTACTCAGCTGGAGCAATACATCAACAGATTAGTCCATCAGCATCACTGCAGGGTGGCCGCTGAAAAATCCAGTCGTGGGCCCCAAATAAACATTGCAGGTGCTTGTTATGAGGGGCTTCACCCAAGAAGTGCTTCCTCCTCCAGCCTGTCCGGAGGGAGTGTTACTCCTTGTAAGTCTATCCTGGGCAATGCAGCAAGAGTCAGCCTCAGCAGTATTGGTAAACGCGCAAGTCGCAATTCCATCAACCTAGGAAACTTGCCCTCTGTGACAGGGGAGGATTTCAACATCAGCTTCCACGTAAATCTGAATTTGAACCTGAATCCAAACCTGAACAAGACTTTGAGTTTCGATGCTAAAAATGTGAAAGAAGAGGTCTCAGGATCATGTGGGCATCTCTCTGCCAATTTAGTCACTCCAACAGCTTCCCCTTCATCTTCGACGTCCACCATCACCAGCACTCCAAACTGGAGCAGGAGACCAAGGATCTCCACGTGCCCTTCTTCCGTGAACCATCGAGGCTCTCTGGAGATAACTGGAAAGAATTTTGGGCAAATGGGATTCTCCAAATCGCTAGACTGGAGTGGAGCCTCAAGGGAAGAGGCAGAGGGTTGTCCTCCAACCAAAGCCTCAGACAGCCCTCCCAAACTTAATGAGGACTCTGCAGTTGTATGTGAAATCTCTCGTGTATCTGGCCTGCCAAGATCTGTAGTTCTTGGCTTGATGGAGGAGGGGGTGGAACTGGATGCTGAATGTTTCAGGAGTGAAAGAGAAAGAGGTGTAGGGACTGCTTCTCCAAGTAACATTCCTTCACTGCACTCCTCCCGGTCATCATTTCAGCATCCGTATGGATTAGATCGAGCTAATCTGACGCCACCATCAAATGCTTGGGCTGGTGGACAGGATTACCTATCTCAACAGCATCGCCTACAAGTTTCACACTCAGATTGCCATTCGGCACTGACGTCTCAGTCTGGCAGCCCTCATTCGGACAATTCCGGTCTCACGCCTACTCGTTCCTCTCCCATTCTGCCTTTCCCACATAATCAATCAGACTCCGCCTCTTCTCCAGGCTCCTCCCACACCAGAGTCCACTCTCCTCCTCGGCTGCTTTCAAATTCACCCTTCACTCCTGCCCAGCTTTCAGTATTCCGACGTGATTCTCCATCTCAGTGCTCTCTTCCGCGCTTTCACCCGTGTAGTTCTCCACTTGAGGGTCCCATTCGGCCTCGTGGAGGTTCCCTCAGGCAGAATGCCGGGGGTGGGTGGAGGCCTCAAGAAAGAGGGTGGAGGAGGAGTGGGGATGGAGAGCGACTCTACCAGGGTAAACATGCCTCAAGAGAACTTATTCGAGCATCCACCGTTAGTAGCTATTCGGGCAGAGACTATGGCACCGGATGGGAGGACGAAATGAGCACTCAAACACCTAAAAAGGGTGGGAAGTTTTGGAAAGGGTTCGAAACCCGATTTTGGGGACGGGAGGAGGAGGATGATGAGAGAGATGAGAGAGCTGGAGGATTTGGTTGGAGGCACACCTCGTTGAAAGAAACATCGTCCAGTAGGCACGATCAAAGAGAGAACAATTCGAAAAAGAAAGGTACGAGTTGGGACAGTCGGAGTTCCAGTCTCCGGCTGTCCAGGCGAGCACTATTCCGAAGCGAGTCTCAGGGAATTCTCGAGCCACATTCTCAGAAGCGGGAAAGCAATCAGTGGCGTTCCTCGTTTGAGATCAGCCGTGCGGGACGGGGCTCAGAGCGTGCTCGCAATCTTGTGAGAAAGGAGGAGAAACATCATTCCTCAACT
This sequence comes from Labeo catla, assembly GCA_012976165.1. NCBI lineage: Eukaryota > Metazoa > Chordata > Actinopteri > Cypriniformes > Cyprinidae > Labeo > Labeo catla. The sequence goes on along the minus strand of VONZ01000289.1, from coordinate 329,530 downwards.
GCCAGTCTTTTCCATCTTTCTCGCTCCCAGAGCCTGGAGGGAAGCAGTCACTCGCTTTCTCCTCTTTCATCCCCATCGCTCTCGCCCTCGCCACCCCCATCTGCTCCTCTCACCCGTTCCAGATCATTCCGTGACCTTGGAAGGAAAGTTTTTGGCTCGATGAGGTCCCTCAGTTTCAATAAAAACCACAAGTCGAAGAAGAAAGATTAGTATGGACATTTAGAAAAGGGAGAAACCAAGCTGCCAACTTTTCCAAACGTACGATTTTCTCTTTCTGCTTGCTTAGGTGCTTCTGCATGCCATGCTGTGCTGTGTCTATGTGCACTCTTATGGTCATAGTTGTGCTGGTGTTGTTTTTACTATGAACATATGCACTGTTCATAGCACTCTAAAGTATATGCTGACCAAATACAAAAAGATGTTGTTTGAACTTATGCTCAGGATTTTGAAAAAAAAATATATAGAATTTGAAATGATTGTGCTGAAACATGATGAAAAAAATCAATAAAAGTATTTCCAATTTAAAAGGATCCTTATTGATTTGCTTGGCATATGTTGTGTTGTGCTGAGTGAAGTGTTTTGTAGTACAATAGGATTACATGAGATCTCACATACAAAAATCTGCTGTCATAGACTTAGATTAAATCACAGCATTTCCATAATCATATTAGCATAAGCCATTACCAATCTAACAACAGCTTTTGAGTGCACTGTTTCAAATAAATTATGCATAGAGTTCTTTCAAAAATATTTATTAGGATGAACAAAAGACAAGAACTTTCATCTGGAAAAAAAAAAATAGAGACCCACAGCTGGAAGAAACTGAATGCAAAACAAGCAGCTAGACAGTGCATTAACCATACAAGACCAGAGTACAATGCATATTAAGTGCATTCAAATTCTCGTTCAAGCTGCCACGTTGCAACAGATTTCAGCCATACATTCAGTCCTGCTGCTGGACCTTCAACACCGGTAAATGGCATGTGTAGCAAATTATCCATCCCCTAAAGCGAAACATCCCACTTTCTTCTTGATGTCAGCTCAAGCTTAATTTACTTGATGCATGTTCCTGCTGAGTCGTGATTTGTCCATTCAGTCCAATTTTTGGTTCTTCTCCTCTGCTAACTGCTCCTCACCCTGTTTCTGCTTGCTGAACATGCCTTTGTACAGCGCCTTCTCTTTCTGGTAGTCTTGGCTGAGTCTCTCCTCCACTCGCTGCAGCTGTTTCTTTACATCAGGATCTGAGAAATGGAGAAAAGGATGATATGAATGTCTCATTATTTTCATTCTAAGCACTGACATGAAATTTAAGTGCAGATGTGAAACAGCAGTTCAATCGAAGGCTGCAGAGCACAGGTGTTTGATCTTACTAACTCTTAAGAAAATGGATGCATCCACAAAATGTAATAGAAACTCGCTGCATTACGTAATACGCTCCCATGCTGTATTCCCCTGTGAAAATTGTGACTGAAAATCCCTGGCAGCACATTAATTAGACCAGTAGTTCCCAACCTTTATCTCATGGGACTTTTTCTTCAGTTGAAGTCAAAAGTTTATACACCTTGCAGAATCTGCAAAATGTTCATTATTTTACCAAAATAAGAGGGATCATACAAAATGCATGTTATTTTTTATTTATTACTGACCTGAATAAGATACTTCACATGACAGACATTTACAAATAGTCCACAAGAGAAAATAATGTTGAATATATTAAAATGACCCTGTTTAAAAGTTTCTTAATACTGTGTTGTTACCTGAATGATCCACGGCTATGTTTTTTTTTTAATTGATAGTTGTCCCTTGTTTGTCCTGAACAGTTAAGAAAAATCCACAAATTCTTTGGTTTTTCAGCTTTTTTGTGTGTGCTTGAACCCTTTCCAACCATGTATAATTTTGAGATCTATGAGGACAACTGAGGGACTCATATGCAACTATTACATAAGGTTCAAGCACTCATTGATGCTCAGAAGGAAAAATGATCCATTAAGAGCTGGGGGGTGAAAATTTTGAATTAGAATTTTTTTTAATTTAAAGATCAGGATAAATATAACTTGTCTTCTGGGAAACATGTAAGTATCTTCTGTAGCTTCTGAAGGGCAGTACTAAATGAAAAAATATGCTATTTAGGCAAAAGAAAAATATACCCATATTCATTCTGGTCAAAAGTTTACACCTCTGGCTCTAAATGCATCGTGCTTCCTTCTGGAGCATCAGTGAGCATTTGAACCTTCTGTAATAGTTGCATATGAGTCCCTCAGTTGTCCTCAGTGTGAAAAGATGGATCTCAAAATCAGTCATTGTTGAAAGCGTTCAAATACACAAAAATGCTGAAAAATTGCCATATGATGCCATTGCACACTTTCAATCTGTCTAGCATGCTTTGTATTTTCACTGATTCTGTGTGGCATTTAACCATGCTTAGATGCCTGTTCACCCAGAACACATTCTTGCATTTAAATATAGCGAAAGGAGCGGAAGAGAATGCAGGGGTCCTGTGACATGTTTTTGAACTATTTTTAACTTGACATTGCTCATGACATGAGACACTGTAAAAAATAGCTAGACAAAACCAAATATCTGACACCCACATGGACAACTGAAATATTCCGCAGACAGAATGCAGTAAGTGAACGATCCACTGCTCTTTTGATTTTTTCTTAGCTAGACATCTGATTTGAACTGAATCCAGCAAAATCAATTAGTTCTCTTAAAGGGATAATTCACCCAAAAATGAAAATTCTGTCATTAATTACGCACCCTCATGTCGTTTCAAACCCGTAAGAATTTCATTCATCTTCAGAACACATATTAAAATATTTTTTATGAAATCCGACACGAGGGTGAGTAATTAATGACAGATTTTTTTAATTTTGTGTGAACCATCCCTTTAAACTCAACTTTGGTAACCCCTAGGAGATCTCTGGCGACTCTAGGTGCAGGTTGACAAAGTATGAAATAGACAAGATAAGGGGGTATGTGGTTGGTTTTTACCGTTAGGTTTCCCCCTGCTGGCTTGTATGAGGTAATGTCGAGCAGTCTGAGCATCACCCAGTTCTAATGAGGCCACTCCAGCTCTGTAGAGGGCCTTAATGTCACCTGACCTCCACTGGAGCACTTTCAGGCTGTATTCTAACACACGGGCATAGTCCACCACCTCTCGCTGTAGCAAACATGCTGTGAAACAGGTACAGAGGAGAATGTGTTCCCAGATTAAATTTACAAACACTACAATTCAAAACTTTGCAGTCAGTATGATTTTTGAAAGTCACTTAAACTCACAAAGTCTGTATTTATTTGGTCAAAAACAGTTAAAACTGTCATACTGCGTCCGGTCAAGTTTTTAAACAGTAAGTTTTTTTTTTAATGTTGTAAAGTCTCTTCTGCTTTCCAAGCCTGCATTTATTTGATCTAAAGTACAGCAAAAACAGCAAAATTTTTGCTATTTAAAATAACACTTTATCACTTTTGATCAATTTAAAGCATCCTTTCTAAATAAGTGTTAATTTCTATAATTTCTTTACCAAAAAATAAATAAATAAATAAATAAATAAATAAATAATTATACTGACTCCAAGCTTTTGAATGGTATAGTGTTTAATGTTACAAAAGCTTTTTATTTCAGATAAACACTGATCTTTGGATGTTTTTATTCATCAAAAAATCTTGAGAAAAAGTACTTAACTGTTTTAAATATTATTAATAATAATAAAAAAAAATATTTGTTTCTTCAACAGAAAATCAGCATATTTGAATGACACTGAAGACTGGAGTAATGATGCTGAAAACTTAGCAAAAATAAATTACATTTTATAATATATTCAAATAGAAAGCAGTTATTTTAAATAGAAAAGATATTTCAGGATTGCTGCTTTTGCTGTATTTTGGATCAAATAAATGAAGGCTTGGTGAGCAGAAGAGACTTATTTAAAAAAAAAAAAAAAACTTTAAAAATCTTACCGTTCAAAAACTTTTGACTGGTAGTGTAGATGGAAACTGTTATGCTGAGACATAAATGGAGGGATTTGGTTTGGAGGTTTCAAACCATTAGAAAATGGTTAAACCAAATGGTATGATAATGCATGACCTGATAACAATACTGTGAAAATGCATAACCAGTGATGATACCTAGCCTAGATTGCCAATTAAGAAACTGCACAGAAAGTAACTTTGGATAAAAGTGCCTGCAAACAAATGTTGTGTAATTCAGTACCAAAGCATAACCACCTCACACTGCCACAGTATCTTGTTTGGAAGGAATACAAACCTGCTAAATTGTTATAGCAATCTACTTGAGTGCTCCTCAGTAGGTCCTCCTGCTTCTGGTTCAGTTTAGGCACCTGAGCCCCAAACCCTTGCAGGGCAGAGTTCACCTCAGAGTCCAGACCACGGAGGACGAGCAAAGCACGATGATAACGTCCGATGGCAGTCCGCACATTTTTCTCCCGGTAGAATGCGTTCCCCTCCGTCTTTAACCGAACGGCATCCTGGAGCTGCAACTCCAAACGGGAAGCAGATGATCCTCCAGTGGCTCCCAAACATGACGATGCACCGGCCTCTGCCTCTGACCTATCATCCCCTGCGGTAGGATCTAAAACCTGCCACACATAAGCAAAATAAAGAGTTGAGAATGCAAAACCACTGCATTATTAACCCTAAATGCAGCTACAGCCTCTGCATCAGCAGACCAGTATGTCAATCCATTATATGCTGATTTTAGAAGATTTAGAAAGGTCTCCCATTCTGGCCAGCTTATCTGATCTTCCAGTATGACCAGGTGAAAAGTCCCCCAGTCCAATCTAAAACCATAAGCAGACCAGCTTAAGCAGGCTCAGGCTGGGAGACAAACTAAGACCAGCAAACCACTTCAGGCTGTTTTTCCCAAAAGAACACATATCACTATCATGTTCATTCATTAGGTGTATAGCTGACAGTTTTAAACGCTTACTAATATACAAATCAAATCAAACACGCTTATAAAATCTAGGTACATATAACATAGTTCACATCATTAAAAAGGTTGTAACTTTTTGAAACCAAAACACATAATTTCAGTGAATTTGAACTGCGCCCAGCAAAGCATGCAGCCTCGCCTAGCTTTTACCACATATAAAAGAAAACAACACGTCACAGTATTTTTTTTTTTACCTTGTCGTCCATAGCGCTTTAAAATGGTTGTAATATGCTTAGAAGCCAGTTTAAAGAAGAAAATATTGTTGGGACGCTAAAGAAACAAATCTTTGACACTCTTCTTCGTGGTTGTTATGGTTGCAGCATTGCATTTGTCAATACTACCTCCTAGCGGTAAAATATTAATAGCGCAACATCATACGAGCGATTTACATCATCTATATCTCTAAAAATGATGTGCATTAATAATAAAAAAAAACAGATATTTGATCCAAAAAAGTAAAATTTTAAAATATTTTTACTATTTTAAATAACTGTGCTCTATCTGAATATAATATGTATATAATATAAGTGTAATATTCATGTGATTTCAAAGCTGAATTTGAAAGTCACATGATCATTCAGAAATCATTTTAATATTCTGATTTGCTACTCAAAAACATGTACCATTATTAAGTTAACAGCTTTATTAGATTTTTTTTCAGGTTTCTCTGACGAATAGAAAGTTCAGAAGAACAGCATTTATCTGAAATAGAAATATATTGTAACATTATAAATGTCTAAAAAAAAAACAATTGACTAAGTTTTGACTTTTTGAATGGTATAGTTTATGATGTTACAAAAGCTTTTTATTTGAGATAAATGCTGATCTTTGGATCTTTCTATTCATAAAAGAATCCTGAAAAACTACTCAACTGTTTTAAATATTGATGATAATAATGATAAAAAATGTTTCTTGAGCAAATCAGCATATTAGAATGATTTCTGAAGGATCATGTGACACTGAAGACTGGAGTAATGATGCTGAAAATGTAGTTTTGATCACAGGAATAAATTACATGTTGAAGTATATTTAAATAGAAAACAGTTATTTTAAATAGTAAAAATATTTCAAAATTTTGCTGTACTTTGGATCAAATAAATGCAGGCTTGGTGAGCAGAAGAGACTTCTTTTGAAAAAAACATTAAAAAAATTTTGACTGCAAGACTAATTTAAGTACTAAATTATATATGAACATAAAACATATTTATATAAAATAAACATAATCAATTAATGAATAAACAAATCAAATTGAAAACACTAACAAGTAGCTAGAGAAATATAGATCCTCATAAATATCTGGCTATATAACATTTATTATATTGTTTCAGGAGTCTGTCACATTTTTATTATTAGTTAGAGTAGAATTTAAAAATATAACATATATTTTAAAACATTTTATTTTTTAAATATATTTTAGAATGTATAATATAATATAAAATTAATAAATTTTATTATTTTAATTAAAATTTCATATTTTAATTTCTTTTTAAAAGCTGATGGGTGTAACATTTTTTTTTTTTTTTTGGGGCGGTAAAGTGGGTCTGGTTAAATGCCAGACCACTTTAAACGTTTCCACTGGTAACAAAATCCAGCATGACGTCTGATTTAGAGACAGTCTTTGCACGATGGATGACCCATTTTCAGCATCACGCAGCGCTGATCCACTGACCGAATTAAGCTTTAAAAGGGGTGTGGCGCTGCCTTTGTCATGGAAAACCCCCAACAAACCAACAACCACTTTTATGTACATTTCTAATTAAATGTCTTACATATTTAAATCAAATCAAATGAAATTACAGGCACATTTGATATAAAAGATTCCATTTATGTTGCAGTACGTGAGGATCGTGTGAGAGTGCGTCACACGCAGCCTGTCACAGTCAAAAGTCAGAGCCGAGCAGCGCTGAACCGTTGTGTAACCAGCAGCGTCCCGCCGCCGGAGGGGAGGAGTCCCGACACAAACACACTCGCTGTGTTGTGCTGTAAAATTCCACTTAGTATTTAAGGTTTACATTTGCAGGTACACTGTCGAAAACAAACGTCGAGATTTCAGCAGGTAGGCTACGCTTCTCTACACACAGGCTGAAACTAATCTTCGAGTACATGGAGCTGGATCGGCGACTATTGCTGGCTCACTGCGCCGCCCACACCCTGTCCGTTATAGCTGGACTCTTGGTGGTCGTACCGCTCGCTTTAAACGGATCCGCTTTCAAGGGAAGGTGCGCGCTGTTTAGTCAAGGCTTCTGGAGGACGGAGAACCTCTCGGTGGGCGAGGGAGAGTCCAGGACGGTCACTCATCTGGTGGTGCAACAATGGGGTCCGTTAGCGGCGTGCCAGTTCGCCACATTTGTCGGTGTGTTCACCGTGTTGTACGGAGCAGTTCAGGGCTGGAGGAGCCTGTTCTACCTCCATCGGCGGCATGACGAGTGAGTCTTAAAAATGTGACATAAAACTTAAATAAATAAAATTAATTCGAGTGCTACATTCGTTAATGGTACCTTTAACGTTAGTCTTAATGTCTATATAACAGTAGAAACTAGCAGAGCCATATTTTATCAAACAACAACATAACATGAAACTGTGTATTGAGGTTTGGTTTGGGGTTGATAAATTCAAAACATATTCAGCTTAATGTTATTTCATATTTGTGTATATAAGCGCTTATTATATTTAGCGCTTTGGGTATTAGAAAAGCGCAAAATAAATACAATGTATTATTATTATTATTATTATTATATTGTAAACATATGTTGTATATTAGTACAGTTTATGTAATTACAATATATAAACATTTGAACTATATTCAGTTATTTTGAAATATTTTGAATAACATTTAAATAAAAACGATATTTTATTATATATAATTATAGTATATAATACTAAACGAATGGATTTACATAATATGTATGTAATATTATAGAATTAATTAAATATATAACTCAACTATTTCATACTTTAATAATTACATTATATAAATTATATATATATATATATATATATATAAAGTTTAATGTTATTTAGAAAAACAATTATATATATATATATTATAATTAAAAACATATATATATATATATATATATATATATATATATAACTGAATAATATGTATATCAGTGTAATGTTATTTAATATTTGTGTACATTAAAAAATTACATGTTTTAAGTACATAAAAATATATATAATAGATATAATATATACAATATATTACAATTTAAGTACAATATATAATTATACATATTTATATATTTTATAGGTATTTACTTAATATTTGTGTATATTAAGTAAAATTAAATTCATGTTTTGTATATTTGACAAATTAAATAGTGATGTAATATGGTCATTGGAGAAACCAAACTTATATGTATCACAAACTAAACTGCATGATCCATTGGTTTTCATTTTCCCTCCTTTTCCTGCAGTACGCTGTTTTCTGCCTTTCTCACGCTGCTGTTGAGTCTGTGTGTGCTCTTCCTCTCTGGAGGGGCCAGTGTTACTCTCACCCTGGGCCTGGTGTCCTGGTGCAACACTGTTACGGACCACAACACCAGACCCTACAGGTACACAGATCTTTAAATCTATAAACTGATATGAAGATAGTTTGTTTGTGTAGCACTTTTCACAATAAAACATAGCTTCAAATCAGCTTCAGAGACTTGAATATGGTCCAAAAACATAAAAAGCATGCAGTATTCATATTTACTAAAAATACAACATATACTGTTGAATGCACACGTTTCATGAATAAATGAAATGTCTACACAATGTGATGTATTTAATGATTCTATCTTGTCTGTGCAGCTGTGCTGAGTCACAGTCTGTTCCTCTTTATCTGGACGTTGAGACATCCTCTTTCTACTCTGAACTCAATTGTGCGCAGGTAAAGGAGCAAATGTAGTAACTTGTTTTTCATTCTGAGATCTGTGGGGCAACAAAGCATGCATATTTTACATGGTGCCGCATTATCCTAAGTGTGTCTCTCTTTGCAGATCTCTCTGTGGTGTGTAACGGCTCTATGGTTGGCTCACTCTATTTTGTCCTTCCTGAGGCTCTATCATTCCCACAGTCAGCAGATCAGCGGGCCGTGTTTATCCAGAGAGAAAGAATTCCTCCTGGGCCAAACTCAAGTGGAGTGTCCCATTCATCATCCACATCCACACTCACACCCTTCCCACACTCCCAGTGTTTTTATTTAGCCATACAGTGTTCATAGAGGTTGATCTAAGGCCAGTTTTAAAGGGAACCCTTGGTATTTAAGACTTGTATGGCTTAATATAACATAAATAATAGCTCTTACTGAAATACGTATCAGAAAGCCAATGAAAGATTTACGTTATTTAAAAAATCTAAGTCGTTTTATACATATTTTGTACTATGGGGGCGCCATTATGTCAAATGACGTGAATTGGCTGCATGCGTGAGCTACTGCTGCTACCTGTTGCTATTTTTACTCTGCTTTTGGTTGTAAATTTCCAAGCGAAGGGCAACGAGAAGCGATGTAAGTCTTCACTGCTTTCCTAGCGATAAGAAGAGGAGAAAAGAATGGGAAGATGCCTTTGGACGAATACCTAGGGTTCCCTTTAAGATGGAACAAGAAGACTGGTCAAGATTAACGTAAAACGGAATTGACTTTAATCTAAACAGACAATCCCCACAATTCCCAAGCATGTTACACAAAGAATAACCTCAGTAATCAGAATTAGCCTGGGTTTTATCTCGTTTTGTGCATTTGTTGAGAAGTTTTTGTCATGTAGCTTAGTGCTTACATTGAGGTAAAATGTTTCTCAGATATATATGATATATTGCACTATTAATGCATTGCTCTTGCATGTGCAAGATATTGTCTAACTTTATATGTTCAGCCATATAATGTGAAGTTTAAGTGAATGGGAAGGAAAGACTAGCCCGTTGCATGTGCTCAAGTCTGACCCATGCTTGTTTTGTACTGTGAATACTGAATGGTACTGGCACGCAAACCTGACGTTCTCTTTCAAATCCAATGAAGGTTTCTTATATGAAGCTGGTTGTATTGATGCAACCTCCTGGTTCAAAATCCACTTTTGCTGGATTGCATTGCTTAATTGATGTGATGGAAATTCAGAGACAAGGAGAAGCTGGAAAAACATGAGACGGAATGTCAAGAATGTTGCTCATCCTTTTTGAATCCTTTGAACCTTTGACCTGGAGGATTGTTGTGAAACGCAAACAGTTGAATAAGAAGCAGGAGGGAGATGAGAGAGAAATGTTCATTTATGGTTTGGAAATGTGATGATGGCCTTGTGTTTTATACCGCTGTTTGTATCCATTATGTCCTATTTATAAGCCCTTTTCACTTGAGTAAAGGTAATAGAACATGGTGTCTTGATATTAAGTTGGTCAACTTTGTTGTATTTCTTTTAAACAAAATAATTGCCAAAATAAAATATTGTTTTACATGGCAAAATAATGGTAAAAGGAAACACTACCAGTCAAAAGTTTTTTAAACTAAGATTTTGGATCCAAAGTACAGCAAAAACAGAAAAATGTAGAAATATTTTTACTATTTAAAATAACTTTGTTTTTTTTAAATATATTTTAAAATATAATTTATTCCTGTGATTTCAAAGCTGAATTTTAGCATTATTACTCCAGTCACATGATCCTTCAGAAATCATTCTATTATTCAGATTTGCTGCTCAAAAATATTAATTATTATGTTGAAAACAGCTGAGTGCTCAACTGTTTTAAAAAGTGATAAAGAATAACAAATGTTGCTTGAAAAGCAATACAGCATATTAGAATGATTAATTACATTTAGAATTAGAATAATTACATTTTAAAATATATTTAAATAGAAAGCAGTTATTTTAAATGGTAAAAATATTTCATAATATTACTGTGTTTGCTGTACTTTGGATCAAATAAACGTAGGCTTGGTGAGCAGAAGAGAATTCTTTAAAAAACATTAAAATTTTACTGTCCAAAAACTTTTGACTGGTAGAGTGCGTTTATTAAAATTGTGTTATTAAAACAAATTAATTAAATGTTAATACCATAAAAATATTCATTGTTTAAATAGACCACATAGTCTCACAAATAGTACAATTTCAAACATATATTTGTGTCAATACTGCAATAGAAATAGTTTTAAAATGTTAATACTTAAGGACTAAAACTCTGTACAAGTACACATAAAAACAACAAGAAGTAAACATTTCTTCAGGGATTTGGAAAATATTAAGTGTGACATGCAAATAAACAGTTAATTGCAATTACATTGTCATTAAAGTGCATTCACTGACCATAGAATAATTTATAATTTAAAGCTGCACCTAACTACTCTCATCATTCATAATTTGCTTGAATAACAACATTATTATATTTATTATTATATAAAATCATTTGATGTAAGGCCTTGTTTCCTCCCTGTCAGTAAATACTGTAATTATTACTTTATCAGCAGTACTATAAAACTGATAATGGCTCAGCAGTTATAGAAAGGGTTAACTGGTTTACTATTGCTCAGAATGCATTTTTCCTCCTCAATACTGTTTGCACCTGTTATGCTACACGTCCTTGGCAATCTTCGACAGCTGATTAAACTTCTCTCTCTTTCATCACAGTCCCTTGTTGTAAGTCAGCACCTTGCAATCTGTTGCCATGGCAATTTCCGGCTCAAGGTGAGATGCCTCGATCTGTGAGGAGCAAAGAATGATTAGCAAGCGATTCCCTGCAAAAATATTTATTATTCCGAGCACACACACACATGAAAAGATTAATGGCATAAGGTCGACAGACAAAATTAAACCTGCTGCAGCAATTGTTTGCTGTAGAGGAAGAGGGGAAGTGATGCAGGTGTTGCTGCAGTACCTCTGACATCTGTGGGAAGAGACTGATAGCCAGCGGCAATGACAGACCAAAAACTGCCAGACATACTAAACTGTGCACAGGCAGCATCATCCTGCGATGGGCCTGCATCAGAGGAAGCCTTGTGGAGAACAGTAAAAACAGACTCTCATGAATGTGTTCTTGTAGCTATTAAACAATAATTAATAATGTATGTTATTATATATATATATATATATATATATATTACATAGTTATTAATTAATAATAAAAATGTATTCCCATTCAGAAAATAATTTAAATGCAAGTGAGGCAAAAGTAAGTCCACACTTTTCCAAGAAGGCCATTATGATTGGTGGAAGGACAAAGATTGGCAGTGGTAGTGCTACTCGTGTTAGTGCTGTCTCTATCAGTGCCTGAAAAAAAGGGAAAAGAATTAGTTTTGAAAATTCATGTAATTGTACAACATGGCTAGTAAGAATACAGTTTTGCTATTATGGCTGCCTTGCATTAATTTGAAATTAAATCATCATCACCAAAAAACATTTAGGGCAAAAAAAGCTATCAACAAATTGATGTTGGGTGTTGCAACTGACATACGCACATGTTTGGCAGCTATCCGTGAGGATCCCACTACATTCCCGTTGCTGTCTAATACATCTATTCCCTCAGACAGCTCATTGTGTCTCATCAGAGCCACGTTACAGATGTTCGCACTGGCTGAGAAGTAAAACACACACACATCTTAAAGCAGAAGTTCACTTCCAGAATAGAAAATTCATGATAATTTACTCACCCCCCAAGTCACCCAAGATGCTCATGTCTTTCTTTCTGCAGTTGCAAAGAAATTAAGGTTTTTGAGGAAAATGTTCCAGGATTTTTCTCCATATAGTGGGCTTCAATCGTGACCAACTGGTTGAAGGTCCAAATTGCATTGTTTCAGTGCAGCTTCAAAGGGCTCTACACAAACCCAGCTGATGAATAAGGGTCTTATCTAGAGAAACAATTGGTCATTTTCTTAAAAAAATGTAAATTAATATACCTTTTAACCACAAATGCACACATGCCATAGGCAGAAGTACCGGCCCAGTGTTTACAAAGCAAACGTGCAAAGAGTTTTTTTTGCCCTACCCTACCTTTTTGAACTGGAGTACACAGACGAAGAACTAACCGCACGTGACCTTTTTTCAACATGACTGCGCATCCATACATGCATGCCTATCGCAGAGCTAGTACAAGATGAGCATTAGTGGTTAAAAAGTAGATACATTTTTTTTTTAAGAAAATGAGCGATTGTTTTGCTAGATTAGACCCTTATTCCTCAGCTGGGATCATGTAGGGCCCTTGGAAGCTGCAATGAAACTGCAGTTTGGACCTTCAACCCATTGACTCCTATTAAAGTCCACTATATGGATAAACATCCTGGAATGTTTCCCTCAAAAACCTTAATTTTTTTTCGACTGAAGAAAGAAAGACATGAACATCTTGGATGACATAGGGGTGAGTAAATTATCCGGAAATTTTAATTATTGGAAGTGAACTTCTCTAAAACAAAATCTTACTGACTCCAAACTTTTGAACAGTAGTGTATGTGTTATGCTTTCATATGAACAGCAGGGGGAGCTTCATGCTATGCAAAGTGAAGGACCTGTCCTATCCAAAGTGTCTGTGTAAGGACATACCTACAGCAGGAAAAGGGATAAACCTCTGTATGAACAGTCTGGTGGCAGGGTTAAATTTGCTGGATTTCTCGATAAGTACATTCAGTCCCACCTACAGTAACAGAATATTACAGGAGAATTTAAATGGCATTAACAACTGAAACATTACTTAAGATGTTATGGTAGTATATTAAGACACTAAGGGGTATTAAACATTTTACAATCATACATAAATATTCTTAAAAATTATTTTCATATCAAACAAACATTTTAAGGAGGCAAATATTTACACACAGCTCATTGCTGATGACACAATGATAAACATTTACATTATAAATCACACATAAAATGAATCTCAAACAAAACTTGCACATCACTGACTTACTGCAATAGAAACTGCGCTGGTAACGGCTCCCATGTATCCCTGAATAAACTTTGAGGTTGGTGTTGGCTAAAGATAAAATCGGGGGAAAAAACAATCATCAACATCCAGGTGCAGCAAATGTACCACAGACCGCTGCGCAATGGAAAAAAAACTCTCTGAGGTTGTGAAACACAGTCAGATGCAGAACAGACGTCTGGCCCTCAGGACACAACAATGATCATTCAAATGGAATCGAGAAGAAGTAACGCTTCACTGATTGGCCATCTGCAATAGTTAAACCTGAATAGTTAAACCTAAATTTTTTCTAAACTTGACCTGAACTAAAAGTATTTCAGAGCGTACCTTTGTGGCATTGCGGTTGGCGTAGTTCACACAAGCATTGTGACTCTGGTTGAGCCACTGTAGGAGAGAAATTCTCGATTAGCCTGACAGTCACTTGAATTATTGTTTGATTATTTTTGAATTCCTCTTTTAAATAATGACTGATTCTATTTTCTGTGAAGTCAGCTTCTGGTAAAAGTCAAATATATATAGGAAATCGAATTAGTTTGGACTACTTTGGTCAAATTACATGTTGGAATACTGACAGAGGCAGAGTCAGCTTTTAGCCTTCCTGGCATTAAGGCGCTCAAATGATGGGAACAAGCCACTTTACCTGCCAGAAGACAGTAGAGGCCAAAGTCTGGTTTGGAAGGAGAAGACCAACAACCTGCAAGAGAATCATTTAAGAAACATCACTTCTGATAACTATTTAACTGGGCATACAGCAATACTCTGGTTAATAATTTACACCTATCTATACAAACAAAGGTTTATTACAGACTTCAAAAGTTCAGTGCAGATTTCAGCTTGTGCTTTTATAAGATTTGGATGTGTCAACACTGGATGCACTGGCAATGACTGGCAAGGCTTTCTTCTCTCATATTTGCTCTGTGTGTGTGGTCTTTGTTTTGCACTTTGATCTTTTTTTATAAACAAACAAAAGACTTACGATTGGCGTTCCAAATGGCACATAGCCTGTCAAATGCATCCAGATAACAGCAAATTAGAACTCAGAAATCAGAACAGAGTAAAAATAACCTCTATGGCTCTCCTCACCTCATTTGCGTTTGTTTGAATATTTATTACTTTAATTTTAAGCAGTGTTAGTATGGTGCAGTTCTATTATTAATTTCACAGCATGACCAAACTGTTGCACACATGCATAGAACATGCATGTTTTTGGGCGTACACATCCAGAATAATATCTATAATATACATTTTGAATAACATTTGGAATGCACATCATCATTTCAGTAAACTAACAAACAACAATAGACAAGAAAATAGACTTTCTATATAATTACAAAGTTTAAAAAAAAAGGATCCAAGGATCAAAGGACCAAGGTAATACAGTAATAACAGTAATATTTTGAAATATTATTTTAATTTAAAATAACTTTTTTCTATTTGAATACACTGAAAGCATGTGAAAGCAAGCAAGATATTTAATGTTGTTTTCTGCTCACCAAGCCTGCATTTACTTACTGCATTTACAGCAAAAGCAGTATTATTGTAAAATAGTTTTACTATTTACACTAACTGCTTTCTATTTTAATATATTTTCAAATATAATTTATTCCTGTGATCAAAGTTAAATTTTCAGCATCATTACTCAGTCTTCAGTGTCACATGATCCTTCAGAAATCATTTTAATATGCTGTTCAAGAACAAATATTATTATTATTATTATTATCATCATCAATTTAAAACAGTTGAGTGCATTTTTTTCAGGATTCTTTGATGAATAGAAAGAGCCAAAGAAATAAAATGCTTTTGTAACATTATGCACTACACTATTCAAAAGCTTGGAGTCAGTATCAGTTTTTTTGTGGTAGAAATTCTATAAATTAATACTTTTATTTAGCAAGAATGCTTTAAATTGATCAAAAGTGATGATAAAGACATTTATAATGTTACAAAAGATTTCTATTTCAGATTCTATTTCTGTTCTTCTGAACTTTCCATTTATCAAAGAAACCTGAAATAATTAACATTAATTAACAATGAACAATACATTTATTACAGTATTTATTCATCTTTGTTATTGTTAGTTAATAAAAAATATTGTTTGTTCATGTTAGTTCACAGTGCATTATCTAATGTTAACAAACACAACTTGTGATTTCAACACATTAGTAAATGCTGAAATTAACAATAACTAATAATAAATGCTGTAGAGGTATTGCTCATTCTTAGTTCATGTTAACTAGTTAACTAATGAACATGATTGTGAAGTGTTAACAATTTTTCAAATGTTTTAAAAAAATTCAAATATAAAATTACACCTCTGATATCAAAGCTAAATTTTCTTTAGCCATTACTCCAGTCTTCAGTATATATTCTATTTCTATCATTTCTTCTTATTATGAATACTGAACACATTTGTGCTGCTTAATATTTTCTGGAAACGAACACAGTTTTTTTCCTGAATTTTCTTTTTCTTTTTTTTTCTCAGGATTCTTTGATCATTTACAATGTATATATTTTTTGTAACAATGTAAAAATCTTTACTAACATATTTAATCAACTTAATGTATACTTTTATATAGAAAGAGAAACTGAGAGAGAGAGAAAGATCCTGAATAATATATATTATTTTCTGTCAAAAAATTATTGTACTGACACCAAAGTTATGTTTGTGTATACAGGGATAGGTAAGACTTTTTTATATTATTCAAATGTTTCTAACCCTCTCAATGCTCTTACCTGACATGCGGAAAGGCATGAAGATTTTTTCACCGGTATCGGGGTGAATGATGGCCTGAAAGGAGACAAGACAGTAACTGTAATTCCAACCATCATTTCAAAGTGACAGTGAAGAATGACCACAAGACTCACCTGCTTCACCTTCTGAGCCTCCCAGAGCTGAACACAGAACACAAGCCGTTATAAAACACTGCACCACATGTATTACATAAGTTATCTGTTGAAACGTCTGAGATTCACCTGGTGATCTGTAATTCCTGGAGGAAGATTCCCTTGCTTGAAATCATCCAGGAGTTTGATACATTCTTTTAAACGACTCTATAAAGATGAAACAGAAATCCAGAATTAATTAGTTGATTAGAATCAACATTCATTCTTTATAGATGTGACATAATTACACTACATAAAAGAAAGGAAAGATCATTGCAGGGTATAAACAATGCAACTCACTGATTCATTCACCTCAATTACTATAACATAGGGAAGATTTCCATACCTCTGTGACAAACAAAGTGGAGGGGTCGATGATATCAATGAAATGTCTCAACCTGCCAAGAAATGTGCTCTGAGGAAGAAAAACATTCCTTCAGTTTCACAAACTTACATTCCTAGCCAGAACCTAAGAGGAAGTACAGATGCAAACAGGACAACCTACATTGCCGTTCAAACGTTTGTGATCGTTGGGATTAAAAACACTGAAAGATTTTTTTAAAGAATGTTCCAAAGTTCCATTTATTTGCTTAAAAATACACAAAAAAGTAATATTATGAAATATGATTACAATGTAAAATAACTATTTTCTATTTTAATATACTTTAAAATATAATTGATTTTTGGAATGCAAAGCTGAATTTTCATCAGCCATTACTCCAGTCTTCAGTGTCACATGATCCTTGAGAAATCATTCTAATATGCTGATTTATTATCGGTGTTAGAAACAGTTGCTTAATATATTTTTTTGGACCTGTGATACATTTTTCAGAATTCTTTGATGAATACAAGTAGAAAACTTTCCTAACAATATAAGTCTTTACTATCACTTTTTATCAATTGAACACATCCTTGCTGAATCAAACTATTAATTTCTTTTAAAAAATAAAAAAAATAAAAAAATTTACTGATCCTAAACGTTGAACGGTAGTGTATATTGTTACAAAAGATTTCTAATTTAAATAAACGCTGCTCTTTTTAAAGTTTTATTCATCAAAGAATCCTGAAAAAAAGTATCACAGGTTCCAAAAAATATATATATTAAGCAGCACAATTGTTTCCAACATAATACTGTAAATCAACATATTAAAATTATTTGTCAAGGATGTGAGAAGACTGGAGTAATGATGCTGAAAATTCAGCTTTGCATCACAAAAATAAATTCTATTTTAAAGCACATTAAAACAGAAAGCCACTATTTTAAATTGCAATAATATATCACAATATAACCACTTTTTCTGTATTTTTAATCAAATAAGTGCAGCCTTGATGAGCAAAAAAGACTTTTTAAAATTAAAAATCTTACTGATCCCACACTTGAATGGCAGTATGCTCACAGCACAAAGCAAAACACAATTCAAACTTGCTGTTTTGTACCTTAAGAGCTGTTCTAATTTTAGTTTATATAATAATATAATATTTTAGGTTTGCAATGACAACCCACTGACAGGTTGTGCAGAATGTCCTCAAAGGAGCGACGAATGCCTGCATCAACATTCTCACTGTCTCTGAACCCCAGGCAGCAAGGCAAGCGGTTTTCTGAGAGCCAACTGTTTCAGAGGCCCGATGGTTGAGCATGCCAAGGGTTTATTTGGCAAAGAACACAGTGTAAAAAAAAAGCAGCTTCGATCAACTGCATCTAAATGATTTATCCAGGGACAAGGTATAAAAAAGCTGAAATCCATTGTCTTACAATATATAGTAAAGAGAGCAGGAAAAATCTGACTTTGCTCGGGTAATAATGCTATTTCTAGGCTACAGACACTTGCTTCAAAGCTGTTGCAGAGCCATGTGAGCGCATGTCTGCTGGAGAAGACTTGTTAATTATGCATGTGTTTCTGCTCCCCAGAGAATATGCAACACAGTTAGCAGAGATGGAGCAGGAAGAAAACATACACCCATATCCTTCAGATGCATTGATTTCATCTAAAAACAGCAGCAATAAAAAAGATAACAGTCTGCATTAGTCAAGTGCACGTGTGCTGGATTTTGCCATAAAACTAATTCGATTTTGATTCAATGAAAACTCAGTGAACACAGGCGAAAGACTATATTAGCATATATATTTTCAGAAATATCTTAGAGCAGCTTGTGAGCGGGGCAGTGATCTTTTGTTTGATTGTATTCCCTGTGGACTCAATGCAGACTCATTTGGACAGCATATGGCATAATAATCAGATGAAACTCATGATTGCACCAAAAATATTACTGAGCGAAGTATTCATTTGGATGCATTCACAGACAATATATGACAGCAGACTAACAAAGGGAAGGCAGATACCTCGCCATTCTGCCCTCTATTGAAGACAATACAGACGTAAGGTTTTCAATTCATCATGTCTAGCTATAACTGTGTGCACTTGCTCCTGACAAACCCAGAGAAAAACACTGATGACTGACATGCACGTACTGATTTCAGAGTGCATGTTAAACCATTCAGACACAGTGTCCATTTCAGTGGAGAACTGAGAAAATGATGAAGTATTGCAATCATAATATCATATTAAACAGTTTTTATACATAGTTTTTTTTAATGCATTGTACATGGTATTAGACAGTGGGTTTCAATGTAAGCAAAAGAGGTGTGCTGTATATGACTGCAAAAATGACACTTGCTTTCAGTAACAATTAACTATAAATTTTATCCACTTTTCAAAATTAAGTTAAATTATTTTTGTGTTAGAATTAATGTTTCTCAAGATTTTACACTGTTTTACGCGCTTGCAACATTTTAAAAATGTTGACTTTAATTACAATGCACATTTATAACTGAATTCACAGTATAAATAAAATGGTCATATTTTTGATTCCACTGAATATAATTCGGGTCTGAACGGGTTAATTAGGATGACCGCGGTGTTTCCATGGAGGCAACAGGACTTAAATAGATGGTCATTCATTTGACCGACACGAGTGCGTGAGATTTTCACAGATAACACAACTGATGAGACAATTATTTGCATTCGTTTAGCAAAAGCGGTTCTATTTCAAAATGCAAAACTTGAATACGGTATACAGGCACATTTGTTTTAGAAAAAATAATAAAACAGGGAGGACAGACAGTTTTTCCAGCTTTCCAGAAAAATTATGAACTTTAATAACGTCCCGCGAAATCACTCCCATGTAATACAAAAATAAAAGTGACTAGTGAAATTGTATTCAACATTTTTTACAATAACAAAACAATCCTGTCCTACTCATTTCCTGCTATTTGCATATAAAAAGAAAAGCTGTTGTGCATGCATCAGATGTTTTAGGGGTTTCTAATATATAACAGCGCGACCGAAACCTGTGTTACGCTCATCGCTAACAATTCTTGCATCGGCCAGTTATATTGCGATGATGCAACGAGTAAAAGACACAACGCAAAAAAAGCGTGAGAAATTGGAAAAATGACTTTCGCAGTACAGTGCTGGAGCAAAGCAAAGGTATCTACACACATTATGTTGTTTATCAACGCCCACCAAAAATGCCCAGACAAAGATGCACTTTAACATCGCGGCAAACTCTTTACCTGCTCGTAACGCGGTTTTCCCAGCTGAAACACCGGGCAAGACGCAGATTCCGCCATCTCAGCAGCGGTGGAGTGATGTTAAATAATAAAAAGGTCCATGAGACGGAATTTGTAAGAATAGTCAACTCGGGTACGAAACTAGTGAAGCAATAGCTCGCAGGGGTTCATGGGAAGTGTAGTTTCCTGTTCAACTCAAGACAAAGCAGATAGAGCGCCTTCCACACCCTTTACAATTACAAAAGTCTTAAAGATTTACATCACGATGTTTTTTCCACAGTATTTTTAAAAATCGGCAGCCTTCTGACAACTTTGAGGTTGAGCAAAATAATTTGCATCTAGAAAAAAACAATAGCTTGTTTCAAATATACCTTGTAACCTCAAAAATACATATACACGAAAATTTAATGAATGAATCTGAAATCACCTAAGTTAAAATCATTATCCACCTTTTTTCTTCCCGTAAGAGTGGAATTCTGGTCTCACTCACATCCAGCTATTATTAGCTATACAAAAAGCTCATTGTGCTGCTTGATATTGAAAATTGGTGTGTCTTACCATTGTTTTTATGTATTATCTTAATTATGAACACACTGGTTTGTAGTGCAAACAGTTTAACACTTAGGGCACGTTGTTATTCTTCTTGTTATTTCCCTATAGCGGATAATGAACCGGAAGTCTCGCCCATAGGGTTACTTCCACATTGAAGAAAAAGGTGGATACAAGTCTTGAATGGTTCAAATTATTCATGAATTAATTATAAGAATAATATCTCTTAAATAGGCCTAATTTTAACCATTCATGAAATATGATTTAAGATAAGAGTGTGGTCGGCTGGCACACTGCATGTAATACATAATAATTAATAATGTGAATATATATCAGAGCCATAACCACACCGATATTGTGAGGGTATTCAGATTAGCTGCTTTTCAGTGGATGATTAAATATTAAATGATATTAAATGAGTTCCACCCCCTGTCATAAATATGGTCACAGAAGGAGCAGAAAACATCTACCCACCAGTTAAAATAATATCTCTTGAGTAACTTAAAAGTAGTCAATTTCGAATAATCACATTTAGGAGATTCAATTCATTGTACCATAATAAAATAACTATATCAGACAAATAAATGTTGAGTGGTGTTAGTTCGGTTTAAAATAAAGATTTTATGTTTGTTACTTCTCACTTAAAATATTACAGCCTTTTAACGCTGTCAGTCAAGCCTATCCACCTATTTCTTCTCATAAGTGTGGGTGGGGCCATCTGTCAATTTTATGGGTGTGGCTTCCGGTCTCATCCATCCAGCTTTTTTTTTAGCTGTACAAAACTCGTTTTGCTGCTTGATATTGCAAACTGGTGCCTTGCCATATTAATTTCATGTATTATCTTAATTATCCACACACTGGTTTGTAGTGCAAACAGTTTTACTTTTTACCACACGTTTTCTTCTCATTATTTCCCTATAGCAGCTAATGAACCAGAAGTCTCACCCATGACGTCCGCGTTGAAGAAAAAGGTGGATAGTCAGGACATAAGTACATTTAGGGATATTTTGTGACAGTATGTTTGTTCCAGCAGAGTTAATTAGCCAAGAATGAAAACGAGTTTCTTCGAACCCCCTCAGGAATTGTTAAAGATCAAATTTGCATTACTGTGGCGTATTAATGTTAAAACAGGCAAAATGTCATTGCCACTTGACACTGAGCCCAAACAAACCAAGCAGAGATTGTCAGTTTGAGCTTTGATTCCCTCAACATTAATATTTCATGAAACCCATCTGTTTCTCTGCTGTTATGCATCAGTTAACTGTATCTTATACATGTACAATTCATAATGTACGTTTTACCTATAGACTGTTTTTATGCAGTATACAAAATTTTGTTATTGCTGCAATTTAGTCTAACGATTACAAAGTAAGCTAAGCACAATCGAAATACAATAAATTATCTTAAAAGCGCAGTAGCGCCACCCAGTGGCAATTAAATATAGCATTACTGTGATTGTTGATGTGGATGTAAGAACCACAATATTGTTCAGGGGTGCGTTTCCCAAAAGCAACTATGATCGCAAGTTTCGTCGTTACCAACAGAGCTCAATGAAAACACACCCCAGGTTTAGATGTAGATGACGAACAAATTTCTTTTTAAAGGTCTTTATACGGGTCATTTCTGTAAAGAACTCAAAAAGACGACAAATGATTTTATAACTTTATTTTCAAATAACTTTGAAAATGAAGCTGTTTGAAATAATTAGCAATAAATAAAACAAAATAAGAAAATACAAATGTGAATGTTGTAAATAAATCCACAGAGGCATGTTGCAAAATGGTAATTAAAAAGCAAAACGAATCAACAACAATCTAGAATCACAGTGATACATGGTTCTTTCCTGCAACACATGGGGAAAGTCAAACTAATATGTTTCATTTTATTTCAGGATGTTTTGCCGGTGAAATACAATATAATTCTGAGCCAACAAAATTAACAGGAACCCTGTACTTTCTGTCCAATACTGAGACATAGAACTGATGTTCTTGTGTGACACAATCTTACATCATTTTCATCAGCAGAATAAATGAGAAAACATTAAAGAAAGCACTGAATACTGTATAATGAATTAAAAAAAACATACACAGATAAAACAATAATATAAGACACTATCAAAGAAAATCATAAAGCCCCTCAAACACAATAAAGTTACAATGCAGTAAACACAAACAACAGATTTTCCATCGCTTTTGTGGTTTACAAAGCTTAGGCGTTTGCATATCACTAAATGTGCTACTTTAGCAATGATCTAAGATCTAAGTATGCTGCAGTGCTAAGGCTTCATGAATATATTTTGTGTAGCATATATTATCTTAAGCTACAGATTAGCATGTTGTATTGCATAGCTTACATGTTTGCAGAGACAATCTCTGCTTTTGTGCGGGTGCTTGATGGAAGTGAGCATGCACTGATATCAGCGGTTTCTATATGGCAAAGCTGACTGGCTCAAGCACAAGGTTTTTGCATAATGCGCATAAGGTGCTTTTAAAGCTATCAAGAAGTAAGATATTTACATTTACATATTATTGAAAGCAATATTTTACATCAACTTTGACACAAGGTGTATGAGGCCACATATTATTTATTAAATATGTTTTTAAATCTCTGGATTCACATCGGACAGTGTAACACATTAGTTATAATATCATGTCAATAAATCCGAAACAATATTTTCTTGAGATATGGACAGGAGTGAGATATGGAAGACAGAGATAGTTGAGAGGTTTCAGGGTTTTTTTAGTATTATTTTATGATTTTGTTCCAAATATTTCCAATTATGAGGAAAGAAGAGTGTTAAAGTGACTTTTAAAGAAGTCAGTTAATAAAGGCAGTGCTTTTTTATTTGCATTTGTGGATTTTCATAACATTTTGCCTGACGTTTTGGTATACTGATGCATCAAGATCCCTTATTTCCTATTAGGAAAATTAGCATATTTATGAGGAAGACGTCATATTAGTGTAGATTCTATGAATATTTACATCTACATATGATCAACAAAATCTAATTGTACATCCTTTTTTAACTTTTAACCACTGCCTTGTGCTCATAGCTTGACTACGTATGCTAAACTTCAATGATTGTGGATTTGGAAATCCATTAGGAAGCATGCAAAGCTTTATCGTGTCTACGTGAATCTGGCAGTTTTGAAATTTGATGAAGCATCACGAATGGCTTTAGATCAATATGAGGCGTTCTCGGGACGGAGCAGGTCACTGTAGTCATTTTGGTCTGGTGCGTACCTGCAGCAAGGTTGGCGTCTGTTCCATTATGCGCACCAGCAGCTTGTCGATGTAGTCCTCCAGGTCTCTGACCTGAACCTTCATCTTCTTCAGTTCGGCCTCACGTTTCTCCAATAACGCCACCTGCACCTCAGTTTCAGCCCGCTGCTTCTTGACGTCCATTTCCTGCTGAAGCAGCAGGGCTATCAGCTCCATGTTGGTCATGTTTTGATACTGAGCCTGAGCCTCCATCAGAGCCAGCTGCAGAATAAACAGGCACAAAGTCATGATTACAAAAAAAAACAGTAATGAGGTACTGTGTCATGTAGAGAATGATTACACCAAGACTACTTCATTAAACGCTTGATCAGCTGATCTTTGAGCACTTGTGTGTTTCTTCAATATCTTTATAGTGCAATCAGCACAAGTCCATATTCATTTTAATAAGACCCTAAATAACCTTTCAGATCAATATTCCTGTTTCAGTGTCTGCTTGTAATCTGTTTGCTGATTACAATTCTCCAGAACCAGGGTTGAAGCACATCTTCCAGCCCTCATCATGTCACCCTCATGCCATTCCAAACCTGTAAGACCTTAATTTATCTTCGGAACACAAATTAAGATATTTATATCTTTCTGACCCTGCAACGTTCAAGGCCCAGAAAGGTCTTAGGGGTTCGGAACGACATGAGGGTTAATAATAATGACAGAATTTTCATTTTTGGGTTGAACTATTGCTTTAAGTAAATTATGGCACAGTTTTTTTAAACTTTTAGTACCTGGTTTTTTTCATCCTCAGCAGAGGTTGGTGGTGCAGATCGTCCTGGGTTGATGGTGGACTTGAGTTTCTCCAGCACTGAGCGGCTTTCTGGTTTCCTTTCACCCTGCAGAGTTGTGTTGGTCAAGGGCTTCACTGGGTGAGGGCTGTACAGCGAAGCAAAAAGGAGACATAGGCATTTCATCACAGTTTAATTGGTACCGTGTAAGCATCTTTTACATTAAAACACTTTTTAAATCTTATGTTTATTAACTTCCTGATGAGTTAGTTTAGCAAAAGTGATAGCACATAGTTGAGGAAGCAATGGTTAAAAGTAAAGAAGAAACAATTTTGTCATCTTTCATTTAAGCATAAACTTGATTGGAGATCTTCTCTTAGCAGTAACGTTACTGTTAACTAACAATTAAACCATTAAATCATTTCAAAAATGCTTTCATTAATTGAAATAAGGTGAAATAACAGTAAATATTAGATGGAAAATAGAACCAAAAAAGGTTGCCTCAGAACTGAAAAGTTCACAAAAGTGAAATACACATAAACTGAAGACCTTCCGATAAATAAACATTTGATTGAAAACGTGGTGGTCACTTCTAAAAGTTTTTTCTCAAGTCTCAAGCAATTTAATATAAATACTATCTAGAAAAAGTACTTTGAGAAGCATCTTATGATTTTTGCTTCTTTAGGTACTAACAAACAAGTCAAACAGCCCTCATAATGAAGTCTACACTACCAGTTTTTAAAGTAGTCTCTTCTGCTCACCAAGCCTGCATTTATTTGATCCAAAGTACAGCAAAAACAGTACAATTAATTTTATAAAAAATATTTTTACTACTTGAAATAACTGCTTTCTATCTGAATATATTTTAAATGTATATTTGTATATTTAAAATTTATTCCTGTGAATTAAAATATGATTTAAAAATTCCTCTTTACTCCAGTCACATGATCCTTCAGAGGTCATTCTAATATTCTGATTTGCTGCTCAAAAAAAAAACATTTACTATTGTTATTATGTTGAAAACAGTGGAGTAGAATTTATTCAGGTTTCTTTGATGAATAGAAAGTTCAGAAGAACATAATTCACATAATTAATTATCTGAAATAGAAATCTTTTGTAACATTATAAATGTCTTTATCATAACTTTTGATCAATTTAAAGCATCCTTGATAAATACAAGTATTAATTTCTGACACTGACTCCAAGCTGTTACAAAAGTTTTTTATTGCAGATAAATGCTGATCTTTGGATCTTTCTATTCATCAAAGAATCCTGAAAAAAATATGTACTAAACTGCTTTAAATATTGATATTAAAAATAAGAATAAATGTTTCTTAAACAGCAAATCAGCAATGATTTCTGAAGGATCACGTGACACTGAAGACTGGAGTAATGATGCTGAAAATTTAAATTTGATCACAAGAATAAAGTATTTCTTAAAATATGTTAAAATAAAAAACAGTTATTTTAAATAGTACAAATATTTCAAAATGTTACTGTTTTTGCTGTACTTTGGATCAAATAAATGCAGGCTTGGTGAGCAGAAGAGAAAACATTACAAATCTTACTGTTCAAAAACTTTTGACTGGTAGTGTACATCTCACATCAAATACTAGACGTATACAATACAACGGTCTTCTAACTTTACACTATTTCCATATGTTTAGTTACCTCTACAAGAAAATATGTGTTGCTGCAGAATGAAGAACAGAATGAAGGCTGAAACAAGCAACAGATAAGCAAAAATGAAAGAACTAAAAGTAATGCAGCATGCGCAAACCAGTAGGAAACTTAAAAATAGACAGTGCCGGAAAATGCTTTTACATATTTGTCAAAGTCCGAATTATAGCAAGCTGTGAGTGCAAAAACAACTTTTGTTCTAGGCCAACATATGTGAGAGCATTTATGAGCCTGCACCTGTGAGAGAGAATGAGGTCATTTCTCAGGTGAGAGCAGAGGTGAGTGCGCTTTTAAAGGCAGTGAGGTCTCACCTGCTCTCTTCATGGGGCAGGAGGACGTTAGCTGGCTGTGTCTCCTCAGGTGAGAGGGAGAGCGGTGCGTCAACGTGGGGCTGGGTGGTGGAGGAGCGTGTGGAACCCATGCTGGGCAACTCGTTTGGGGGGTTTGCAGGAAGGGAAGGGTCAGGGTGGAGGCAGGAATTAGCACCAGCTAATGGAGTGGGTGAAGGGGAAGGATCATGCAAAATGAGATCTGATGTAGGATGAGAAGAGCCTGGGAGCGAATCGGCACCCGAAACGGTTTTGGGTGAGCCTGTGGTTGAGCGCGGTCTGATGCGGGCTGATCTGACTTCCGTTTTATAGGGGCTTCTGGAGTTTCTTGGAGCTACTCTAGCATGCAAGTCCTCGAAGCTTATTTGTTCTTCAAGCGTCGAACTAGATTCCTCAACCTCATTTTTTAAAAAGCAGGCTTCAGAATCGAGCAACTCCGTGTCTTTTGCTACCTCTCGTTGGTTTTGCATTGTCACAGTGTTTTCTTTGCTTGAGCATGTTTGAGTGATCACAGTGATCTCTTTGTTGAGGAGAATGTCAGACATGTCTTGAGACTCACAGTTAAACTCTGAAGCAGTGTTTCGGTGTTCACAAGTGTTGACTTTTTGTTCTCCTAGTTCCTCAAAAGGTGACGAGCAATGGTGATGGTTTTGTGAGTTAGACAAATGTGATGTGATGTTATTATGGCTGTTCTTTGGTGAAAACATCTCCAACTCTGATGTCATTCTGCACAATAAATCCTCAGGTAAGCCTGGGGAGCACCTTGGAAGCGAAGAACCATTCGGCTGCAAATTGGAGCAATCTTTGGATGATTTAAGAGCATCAAAAGGTGGCTGCAACTCAGACGGTGAACTTTCAGAATCAATAAAAGCAAACTCTGAAGTACTATCAGTATTGTTGTTGGAATCTCTAGGTGAGAGGGTCAACAAACCCACGCCATTGGTTTTAGTCTTGCACTGTTGTTCATTAAAGATTTTTATTTCACAGGACGATTCTGAATCGTGCTTCGGTTGGTTCTGAGGGGAACTGCAGAGTGATTCGGCCACTGTGGTTTCCCAGTCAGAAGGGAAACAAAGAGTTTCAGGTACCGTGTACTCGCATTCAGAACTTCCAAGTGCATCCTCACCGAAATCATCTGGTGAGCCGTTACCATTGTTGTTCAAAGTGAAATTGATTTCCTCAACCATGAATTCATTCAGTCTGATACCACTGTGCAACTCTGCATCCATCTTGTTACACCCTCCTGAAGAAATATGGTGCAACTCTTTATCTGAACATAAAATCTGAGAGTTCCTCTTCATGTCTCCATCTCTCACATGCTGAAGGGAGGCGAAGTCAGTCTGGGAAAGGAAGCAAGCCTCTTTCTGCACAGCTAGCTCCTGGGCTCTATCCAACCAGCTGTCCGTCGTGATCCCTTGGGTCCTCATGGGTCTACGTGGTGGTAGAGGAGGCAGATCCCATGGCCTTGAAACACCCATGTCAACTTCATCAACCCTTAAACCAATGTTTGCTTTCTGCATTTGGTTTGTATTTGGTATCTGCGAGAGAAACGGTGCTGATGGAGGTCTAGCTGGAGTCCCGTTTGGCGATTTGAGCCGGCTGGTGGCAAACTCTTCAAAATCATCCCATTCCCCAGCCCTCTCAGACAGAGAGTGGTTCGGATTAGTGTTTGAGCTTTTATCTGGTGTCTCAGGCATGATGGCCGGAAGAGACCTTTGTCTGGACATACTTCTTGGTCTTTCTCGCTTTATTATGGACATTTTGTTCTGCGCTCCATTACGGAGTGGACTGCATCCGACTGGATAATGATAAAGACTCGAATTAGAATCAGCAGTTGGAGACTTTAGTGCTTCCTCGGCTATAAGATCCTCAAAAAAGGGGTTTTGCTGTAGTCGTGTTAGGAAAGGGTTAGAGGGAGAGATGGAAGGGGGTGTTGGAGATGAGTGGGTGAATGGGTTGCCACTAGGGGGAGACACCGAACCAGTAGTGCAACCAAGGGGAAGAGAGCACGGGGGCTGACTGGGGGAGAAAGGGATCTGACAGGGGGTGTCTGAGCTGCTCTCTACTTTAGGAGAGACTCCCAGCCTGTGGAGGGAAGGCACAAGTAGTCCTCTTAGTTATGGTGTGTAATGGGCCATAAAATCTAACTATGAGTGGGGAGGGGAGAGAGACAGTTCTTTTCTATTAGAGACACCTCTTAATTGAAGAAAAACTGTCTTCAAATTTGGTTATGTTTTGATTGGAAGTGTCTGGCATGTTTTGACCAGCTTGCACACTGTTCCTACACAAATGCTGCTGGTTTAGCAAGAACAAAAGGGGAGAAAAGACATTTCCTTTCAGTCTATAAACTCTAATGAGGGGTGGGCGATATATCTGTCGACACAATAAACAGGTAAAAAAAAATGGACAAAATCTAGGGTGTTGTCAAGTGACGTATCGGTGTTATGTCACCTTTAAAACGTTTATCATCTGCATGCATTTTTAAGCCCTTCCAATTTAAACTTTCAAGCTATTTTAAAACATTCAAGCACAATAAGACATGAAAGAGAATTAAATTTCAGATCCTCGTTTCACACAGCACTAGTTATGTTATGAGATAATGCCAGTCTTTGCAAACGTAGTAGCTGATGTCTTAAGTGAACAGAGACATTTGGAAGAAAACTGCATGCGTATTGTATCTGTTTTAGGTCCTAAAATGAAAGCAGCCTAATACATCTGCTGTCTGTGTCATTTAAAGGGAGAGTTCAGTCAGAAAGGAAAATTCTGTCAATAATTTCTCACCCTTATGTCATTCCAAACCTGTAAAACCTTTGTTCATCTTAGAGATACAGATTTAAGATATTTTTTATGAAATCTGAGAGCTTTCTGACTTCTGACTGCACAGACAGCAACGCAACTGACACATTGAAGGCTAAGAAAGGTAGTAAAGACATCATTAAAATACCGTAATTTTATGAAGCTAAGGGAATACTTTTGGGTGTGTACAGATACTGTTAAATAAAATTCTTTTAAAGACTTTTCAAGCACTACTTTTTTGATCTTTAATCAGGGATCTCACTTATGGATTGATGTGTTTTTTTACTGTTTAAGAAAAAAAAAAAACAGAAAAAAAGATTTGTGAAACCGCTCCAAAGCTCTGATCTGAATCAAATGATTTACGCTCCTTGGTTTCAATCTAAAGCAAAAGATTCGCAAACATGCTATGAAGTTTCGATCTAAATCAAATGATTCACAATACATACTCCCAAGTCCCAATCTCAGTCAAATGATTTGAGAACCCAGAAGTTCTGATCTAAATCAAATGATTTGCAATCCATGCTCCCAAGTCTCGATCTGAATAATGATTCGCAAACCATCACCTCAGATCAGGAATCGGAGCGTGGATTGTGAATTATTCAATTCGCGGAATGATTCAAGAACCCGCACTGAAGTCCAGATCTAAATCAAATGATTCACAATACGTGATTTGAAGGCCTGATCTGAATCAAATGATTTGCCATTCAATATGCGATTGGATCATTTCGAAACGGTGAACCATGTTGCGACACAATGGTTTTTAAATGGTTTTAAAAATCATTACAAGTGATGTCAAAATTTGAAACTGAATGGCTCTTTTAATTTGATCTGTTTTTTGTTAGTGAATCACTTGAAATCAAAAGAAGTCACTGGTTTTAATCAATCGGAGCAGTTCCAGCTTCAATAACTCACTCAATTGATTTGGTTCATCTGTTCCGCTTTTTGCGTCTTCCACCATGTTTACTGAAATAGTCAAAAAAGTAAGATGTGAATTTTGCATGAAAAGATATGTGCTTATTAAAAATTAAACACTTTTTGTGCGCAAAGAAAACAAAAATAATGTCTTTTTTTAACAAAATGTGTTCTCGTAGCTTCACAAGAATACGGCTGAACCACTGATGTAACATGGACGATTTTAACGATGTCCTTACTAGCTTTCTGGGCGTTGGTAATTGCGTTGCTGTCTATGCAGGGTCAGAAAACTCTTGGATTTCATCAAAAATATCTTAATTTGTGTCCCAAAGATGAACGAAGGTGTTGCAGGTTTGGAACGACATAAGAGTGAGTAACTAATGACAGAGAAAGCACTCATTGATCTTTAATGAATTCCTGTTATAGCTTTAAGAAGAATCACCGTATATTTAATTTATACAGAGAAGACTGTGCAGTGTTTTATTGTGCATTTGATTACTTTTCAATTTCTGTAGTATTTC
This sequence comes from Labeo catla, assembly GCA_012976165.1. Lineage (NCBI taxonomy): Eukaryota > Metazoa > Chordata > Actinopteri > Cypriniformes > Cyprinidae > Labeo > Labeo catla. Next base: position 298,454 of record VONZ01000289.1, on the reverse strand, counting down.
TTACCTCTGTTAGAACGACCCATCTAAAAAGGCACTTATTATTTAATTTTTTACTTTGTTCTGTTGTAGTTAACTGTTTGTTTTCACTAAGCTTGGGAACTTATTACTTTTATTAGTTAAGCTAGTATTGTGTAGAATGTATAATTGTGAAATGTCAACGTCAAATTTTTTAATTTTATCATCGTAGCAACCTTATTTCTGCGAAAAACTTACTACATTAATTTGTGACATATATTGTTATGGTGAAATAAAATTACTTAAGATTTGTCTTATCGCCCACTCCTAACTCTAATCAAAATAAAACAGGCATAAACTATAAGAAATGGTTGAATGTGTCAGGGGGAAAGAAAACAAACAAAAAACAAACATGCTGCTGGATGAAAATTACTGAAATGTGAAATAATTTAAAAATAGCTGATGTTTTTGAATGCTCAAACAAATTCGTGGAACTTGACAAACAATTTTTTTGGATGAAAATGCACACGTTAACAATCCCTTCTTTGAAAAATGTCTTGACCTATGTTGTGCAGACCAAGAGCAATATAAAGGAATGAGATGGAAAAAGCTGCTGCAGTAAGTGTTGCATCAGCAAATTTAAACACTCCTTTTTCTAAGAATATTCTCTGAGGACCAAAATGCAGGCTGACATTTAAAGCCGTTCACTTAAAAACAAAGTATCCCTTTAGAAGAACGTCTGGCAGTCAAATACAGATCATGGGGAAGTGCTATTGATGATATTGATACATGAGCAAAGTCAGACATCTTTTGTACTGTAACATAAAACCTAGTAGCCTCGCTTGGCCTTCACTCACCTTGGCTTGTTCTGAGAGTCACCGGAGCCAAACCATCCTCTGCGTCTGCCCTCAAGAGGAGCAGAAACCTGGCTCTGCTCCGGCTTGGCTGGGAGAGAGTCACTCCTCCCACTAGAAAACAGAGTTTTCCTCAGCTTTTTTCCTTTATCCACCACTTCCACAGGTCCAGCGACCTGCACTGGCTTTCCCTCTGAGGTGGCGGCCCCTTGGGTCTGACTCGGAGCTCCATCTGTCTCGCTGTCCTCCTTCTTGCTCTTTTCAATGGACCAGCGTCTCCCATCGCTCTTCTGCGAGTCCTCGCCGCGTCGGGTCAGATTCTGGAGAGAGCGAGAAAGAGGTGCACATTTCTCCAGCAGGGTGCGCTTGGCCGGGATGGTGCTTGGACTCTTGGGGCTGGCAGGCTCGGATGAGTAGATATGGCTACCGTTGATGCAGAGGGTTGATTTGGAGAGAGCCATACTTTGGCCTTTTATGTTTTCCACGGCAGGGCTGGGACGAGGAACACCCGTGATCTTACTGGCTTCATCGCTGTGTGCGCGCTTGTGAGTCATCACTTTAAAGACAGATCACAGACAGAAAACAGAGAAAGGGTACAGACAAAGATCAGTATGTCCCAATCAGACATTCAGGGAGAAGTTTTAAAGGGGAGATAAGATGCACAATTCACTTTTTCATGTTGTTTGAACATAAATGTGTGTTGGCAGTGTGTATACAAAACCACCTTATAATGACCAAAATCCACGCTATAAATCCAACAAAATCATAACTCCTTTCGTAAAACAAGCCATTCTCAGATTTTGGCCAGATGTACGTCACACAGACCCAGGCCTCTCTCATGATTGTTGATTGACACTGGTGTTTTACCTTAGTCCCACCCTGAGTGAGCTGTGAACAGTTCGCCATTGTGTTGACTCCGGTGCAGAGGAAGACATGAATGTCTCAGATTGAGCGCTTGAGGTTTTCTGTTGTTCCACAGCTAAATGTGGCTAAACTAAATAGTATGGCTTATCACCTCCAGGAAAGAGGGGGTGGGGTGAACAGAGCTCATTAGCATTTAAAGGGACATGCACCTAAAAAGGTTGCTGTGAACAGCACTGATTTTGACAAGGTAAAAAGGGTGTTTTTTTTTACACTATCATTGATAAATTTTAACCAAAGTCTATGTTATAGACTTTTAAAGTAAAAGTAAAAGTCTATGTCATAGACTTTTCATTCAGACCCTAAAGAATCATATCAGCTCGTGGAAAATGGGCATCTGATGTCCTGTTTAAAGATGGGATGATTCACTCACCCTCGTGTCATTACAAATATGTTTGACTTTCTTTATCTGTGAAACACAACAGGAGATGTTTAGAAAAATGTCTCAGGGTTTTTTTTGTCCACACAATGAAAGCCAATGGGTCCAGAGTTTTTTTGTTTTTGTTTTGGATGCCACTGACTTTAACTGCATGCAAAAAAAAACTGTTGAAACATTTTTAAAAATATCTTTAAGGATGATCCACAGAATAAAGAAACTCACGCAAGCTTGGAACAACACAAGGGTTGTCATAATCTATCATAAACTATCATATGGAGCCCACAGTTTATTAAAGGGACAGTTCACCCAAAGATGAAAAATTATTCCTTGATTTACTCACTTTCATGCCATCCTAGATGTATATGCCTTTCTTCTTTTAGACAAATACAATCAGAGCTATATTTAAAAATGTCCTGGCTCTTCCAAGCTTTATAATGGTAGTGAATAGCTGTTGAGATTCAATAGTCCAATAGAAGTCCAATAAAGTGCATCCATCCATTATAAAAAAATACTCCACACAGCTCAGGGGGTTAATAAAGGCCTTCTGAAGTGAATGGATGTGCTTTTGTGAGAAATATATCCATATTTAAAACTTTATAAACCATAATCTAGCATAAGATCCAGTGGGAATATGCTAGTCTCTTGAGAACCAAATTTTGTTTACAGCAAAGGAAAACCAGTCTCCTCTTGGCTTATATCGAAATCCTCTGACGTTTTTCTTTACAAATCCTCATCTTGTTTTGCCCTCTCCTCTGTGCTTCCGCGTTCAAGTCCAACGTCATCCACTGAAGCTAGAGATTATGGCTTACAAAGTTTTAAATATGGATATTTTTCTTACAAAAACACATTGATTCGCTTCAGAAGGCCTTTATTAACCCCCAAGAGACATGTGGAGTACTTTGTATGATGGATGGATGCACTTTATTGGACTATTGAATCTCAACAGCCATTCTCTGCCATTATAAAACTTGGAAGAGTCAGGACATTTTTTAATATAACTCTGATTGTATTCGTCTGAAGAACGAAAGTCATATACACCTAGGATGGCTTGAAGGTGAGTAAATCATGGGGTAATTTTCCTTTTTGTGTAAACTCTCTCTTTAGCAGTTTAGCATATATTATTATCATGCACATTCTCAATGATAATTACAATAACGAATTCTCTCAGTTTAACCCTTTTTACAGACAACTGACCTTTCATCCCACCTTCAGCATCAATTCGGAAGGGCTCCATCACTCTGCTGCTGTAAATGGGTGTTCTGGACAGCTCTACCGAGGCGAATGGTTCCCCAGCAGACGATGCCATGCTACTGTCTGAAGCCAATGATGAACAAGATCGTGTGTCTGAATTCTTGCGCAGTTTTCCTTTAAGGAAGAAGTCTTTCACCTTGCTCCGGTGTTCATCGACCCCCTCTTCCTCTCCCGGCTCGTCGGGTCCACCATCTCCTGCAAAAGGAGGACCTACCGACCCTGACAGGGCGGCGTAACGGCCAGGTAAAATGGCAGAGGAGGATTCCACGTCTCCTCTCTTTCTTCCAGTGACGCGGTCCTTCAGCTTTCCAAACGCAGACCGAGGCTTGTCCTTTATGGTCAGATCGTACATACTAGCAGTCATGTTGTTGCGTGTAAACTGGACGGTGACCTGCAGCTCTCCTCGTTCCTTCTCCTTCCGACCAGCCTTGGAGTTCAGCTTGAGCCACCTTAAACATAGTAAGATAAAAAGTCAGCTAAAAGCTAATTTATATAATCAAACACTCAAAGTCGTGGACTATTTTATGTTTCTGGGCCTTGAATGTGTCAGCTGCGTTGCGTATATGCAGGGTCAGAAAGCTCTCGGATTTAATCAGAAATACCTTTATCTGTGTTTTGAAGATGAACGAAAGTCTTACAGGTTTGGAACTACATGAGGGTGAGTATTCAAATTGTAAGAACATTTCACATGATTGCCATCTTTACTGCATTTTTGAGCAATTTTTGATTTTGGGATGAAACTTATAAATTAATGCTCTCACTGATGGCCTCATCTTTTATAACACTGGCTTACAATTTCCTGCACCACACTGAAGCAAGCGGCGATGACCCATACTGCAGTACAAACACAAGCGGGGGCCTCTTGAACGAATGTTACTGCCTTAGTATGGTGCCGTCCCTTTGTCTCACACAGAACCAGTGGTGAAACTATTTCCTCCATTTCCGGTAGAGCACAGAGCACCTCATGTGCGCACACGTGCAGAGAGCCAAGACAAACGCCTTACACTGGGAGACGCAGAAGAGAGAGACAGAGGGCGAGCGAGGTGCAACTCTGAGCTCAATTAAAGCCAGATGTGCAAAACAGCCTCACGCCTACAACGACATGTGATGACTCAGAATAGTGTTTGCAGAGACGGACATTCCTCCATACGTCTCTCCATGTGACCTGAAACGCCAAGAGGCGTACATGACAGTGCAAACTTTGACTAGAAAATGAATGGTGATGAATAAAATTGTTATTTTTGTTTGCTTTGGGCACAAAAAGTATTCTGGTATTTTAACAATGTCCTTACTACCTTTCTGTTGCATGTTTCAGTTGTATTGCTGTCTATGCAAGGTCAGAAAGCTGTCGGATTTCATCAAATATATCTTAATTTGTGATGTGAAGATGAAAGAAAGTCTTGCAGTTTTGGAACGACATGAGGGTCAGTAATTAATGACAGAATTAAGATTTTTGGGTGAACTGTTCCTTTAAGTCTATATAATAAACATTCAGTTATATTAGGCGTTTGGTACTTAGTAACATCTTAACAGTAATTAATTTAATCAATTTTGTTAGTTTGAATTGTGGACGTGAGAATAAAGGAAGGCGTATTAAATATGAAAATAACAATGTTATTGTTGCTCAGCATGGCTCACTGACTTCCTCCCTCACTTGTTTATAGAGGTTTCAGCCAAGAGGCCCCCACCTACCTCATCTCTTCCTCCCCTCCCATGGCAAATAATTTACTCTTCCTAATGACGGCTCTGCTATACATGTAGTTGAATTTCATCTATTGGACGCGCAAGCTTTTAAACAAGAGATATATTTGATTAAAAATAAACAATGAAAAAAAATTCCAGGAAGGTTACGTCTGTTGGACTGCAGTGAAATACGTGTTTGTTGAGTTCAGTGCTCTGTGACCATTCTGACACATGCTGGTACTGCCCTGTGTGGAGGCATGACTCCGTGCCAGCGCTACGCAAGCACACTGATGAGAACTAGATGCGGCATGCCCCTCCAAGTATGTTGTTGTGTCTGTAAGAACATATCCCATTACTCTGGTATTCAAAACAGTGTTGGTTTTGCACTTCCCATAGATTGCTCATGTGGCTTCGACCACCATGCATTTGTTTAATATTGCATGTGACATTAGTAATTTAAGTTAAGTTTTGGTGGCTAGCCAAAGAATCTTTCTGCAATTCTGTTATGCTGCAAATGTGAATGTCTGTCCAACTGTAAAATGGGTGCACAGAAATTCTTCTACCCAAAATCACAGGCTCAAGGTTTTGGCATGCCACTGTCAAATATCCCAGGACTACATCAACTGAAAAACAAGGAAAGCTATTCTTTAAACATACATTCAGTTAGTACATAAGACTATAATAAACATAAAGATAGATCCTGTATCGTAAGGCTACACTTTTTACACTCACTCTTGGGAATGATGGGGAAGTGGTGAAACAACACTAAAATGCCTAAAATGTTTTTTATTTTTAAACATATGCCCTGTTTTTTTTTAAAGCATTATTGAGATACTACTACAGTTTTTATTAATATTTTAATGAAATTTTATTTTCTTTTAATTTTCTTTCAAGTTTTGTAATGTGTTTTTGCCTTTTCTTATTAGTTTAAGTCTACATAGTTTTCATTATTTTTTTTTGTTTAGTCGTTCCAGTTAAAGCTTTAAAGCTCCAGTTAAAGAGTTAAAGCTGAATAAATAAGCTTTTATTGATGTATGGTTTGTTAGATAGGACAATATTTGGCAACTATTTGAAAATCTGGAATCTGAAGGTGCAAAAAAAAAAAAAAAAATCTAAATATTGAGAAAATCACCTTTAAAGTTGTCCAAATGAAGTTCTTAGCAATGCATATTACATATAATAAGTAAAAAGTTTTGATATATTTACGGTAGAAAATTTACAAAATATCTTCATCTTACATGATCTTAAAGTCTTAATGATTTTTGGCATTAAGAAAAATAAATAATTTTGACCCATACAATAAACTGTTGTCTATTGCTGCAAATATACCTGTGCTACTTATGACTGGTTTTGTGGTCCAGGGTCACATATTTAGACTTATTATATCATGTTTTTATGCATACCTGCTGAAACATAAACCCATGGTCTTCTAGCTACTAGTCTGATGGTTTATTAAGGGTTTTAAGCACTTTTTGGGCACTGGGAGAGCAGTACAAACCAGCTAAGACTAGCAAACCACAGGGATGTACACTTACATGAATATGGTAATTATTCAGTAGCATGGTATCTGATGCCACCATTGTACTACCACAGTACTAAAATCTCAAGGAGGCCCAAAAGGCCTATTAATTGATCCTATTATTAGCTGCAATACTCACTCATTTCTAGGACACATTCCATCTTGAAAAACTTTGTCGAGGGGGATAATAGTTTGACCGAGAAACACGTCCAGCCCGATCAGCACTCGATGCATCACGGTGAGCACCAGGTTGCTGCTCCCGGGCGGGTACGCGCTCATGTCACCCGCCTCCAGCAGCCCAGGCAGCAGCTCAAACGAGCACTCCTCGTTCCACTGCGGCTCCTCAGCCTTCTCCACCAGGCCGGTGGTGTACTTCTCCTTGCCGACCTGGATGATAGTGTAAACATAGCGGCTGCCTTGCTTGCCCTTCGTCCGCAGACCCTTCGCACGAAGGACGGTCACGTTGACGTGCGTCGGGACCCATCTCTGATCATCGTCGTCTAGGCTGATCAGAGGCATCCCGCTGCAGTTGGAGACGCAGTTGTTTTGGGATAATCCAGCAGAATGACACTTGCGCACTGGATAACTATGCGCTGCCCGCGCCCTTGCGCCTGTCCGCCGCCCGAACTTGCAGTGCGAGAAATCGCTGCATTATCGTTCAGCTCAGTTGAAAAAGACAATCACCATCGTAACGTTAAATATGAAACCCCTCGCGAGTCAAACTTCACATCAATTTACCTTAGTGGGCGTTCTGGACCCTCGGCGTCACCACCACAACAGATTTTTGACAACTCACTGCACTGCTGCTGCTGCGCAGCCCGCCCTCCAACATTTTGTGGGGGCTCCGCAATAAAGTATCCAGCTGAATTAAAGAGAAAGGCAACTCAAATCCGTGCTGCGATGGTTCATATCAGAACAGAATAAACAGTTTAGCAGAGATCACTAGTTTTTAGGTGTACTTTGACTGGGAATCAGTGAGCACGCTAATGAGTGTGGGAAAAGTTATCCACGCTTGAAGCAGTTCATTGCTTCATCTAACGAGTTTTGAATGAATCTTTTAAGTGAGCGAATCGGTTTGTTTGAACGAATCTTTTAAATAAACGAATCGTCGCGTTCATTTTCATGCACTTACGCCTTCTAATAGGAGCACGTTGCCGTTTTGATGAGTACTCGGGTGTTTATTTTTAACAAAAATGAACGTTTTGTTAATCAGTGGGCGTTTAAAAACGTTTTTAACAGCTTTACTCGATTAGCTAAAATCATGTAGACTCATTCAAAACACCACCCCTAAATCTAACCTCCAGTGAGTTAGAGCAAATCGGGTAAAGTTGTTGCAAAAATCTTTTTTATGAAAACGCCCACTAGTTATGCAGGGAATTATGACTGGGTCTTGAGTCTAATGAGATTGGTCAAGTAAATGAAGTGTAGAGTTTTTTTCACAAAACGCCATCAATCGGCCATATTGGCGCACTGAACGTAAACAATGCCACTGAACCAAACAAAACGTAATTATAGCTGCTGAAAACGGTCAATTATTGTCATGTTTTGGGCTGTACTAATTGGTCGGGACTGGGAAAAACATTTAGAGTATTATAGACTGCCAACAATTATAACAAATCAAGGAAATGAGTGCAAAAAACTGTACAAAAGGAACAAAAGGTGTTTGTGGTTGGCCAAACTGAACCAGGATTTCAGGGCAAGAATGTTGACAACATTCATATTTGTTCTTATCATTTCCAGTCAGGCAGGTGAAATATTAGGCTAATATCTTAATTTACTAATTACAACGTCCTTCTCTGTATGATTTAGCAGCCTCCACACGTTCTTTTTGTGGTTTAGACAGCATAAATTAGCAGAACAACATATTCATCAGTACATTAACTGTGCAATCCATGCTGTTGTTTACATCCGAGTATCTCCAATATGGCCACGCATCCTGGTAACTGACCAAACCGTGTCGTAAGTGCAAACCCTTTATAGAGGAATCTATCTATTCTCGTCAACTCGGCGTGTTTATTTTGTATATATTTATATATATTTTTTTATTTAATTTTTGACTTGGCATGTTTAATGAAGCGTTCAAGTATAGGTCTCTGCAAGAAAGTAATGGGAGTTACAAGATCGGTGGGCATTTTCATATTACCTGATTGGCTCATGTCATAGTGACGGTTATGTTCAGGGGTGGGGTCAGGTAAGGATCATTTTCATTGCATAATTTAGAAAAGTCAGAAACGCCCACTTTTGTTCTGCCGAGATCATTTTCAAGCAGTTGTGTGAATGATTCAATTACTTGCTCGAATGCAATGAATCAGAATCAAATTTCTTCTGTTAGTAAACCTACTTCTAAAGATTCGAGTCAGTGAATCAAATTCCCCATCACTTTTGCAGTACAGTAATGATAGTTCTGCGTGTGAGTCTGTGGGGTGGGGTTCGATGCTATCTCTGCTTATCTGTCCCATGATGATGATGATTTTTTTTTTTCCAGCCTAAACTAAATCTGTGTCAGCCACATATTACACAATGTCTGGAAATGCCTGCGCATTACATAACATAGTAGGCTGAAGATACACACTACCAGATATACACAAGATATAATTTTTTTTTTTTTAAAGAATTCTCTTTTGCTCACCAAGCCTGCATTTATTTTATCCAAAATACAGCAAAAGCAGTAATATTGTGAAATATTTATCATATATTTTTACTATTTAAATGAACTGCTTTCTATTTAAGTACATTTAAAATTGTAATTTATTCCTGTAATCAAAGCTACATTTTCAGCATTATTACTCCAGTCTTCAGTGACCATTCAAAAGTCTGGAGTCCGTATAAAATGATAAAAATTAATACTTTTATTTAGCAAGGATGCTTTGAATTGATCAAAAGTGATGATAAAGACATTTATATTCAATTTGTATTTCTATTTCATAAATAGAAATGCTGTTGTTCTTCTGAACTTTCTATTCATCAAAGAAACCTGAAAAAATTCTACTCAGAAGGGCATAATAATAATATTAAAAATAATTGTTTTTGAGCAGCAAATCAGAATAATTGGAATGATTTCCGAAGGATTGTGTGACTGGAGTAATGATGATAAAAATGAGCTTTGAAATCACAGGAATAAATTCAATTGCACAATATATTCAAATAGAAAAGAGTTATTTTAAATATATATTTCAAAATTGTACTGTTTTGCTGTGCTCTGGATCAAATAAACGCAGGCTTGGTGAGCAGAAGAGACTTCTTTAAAAAAACCCGTTACAAATCTTACTGTTCAAAAACTTTTGACTGTTAGCGTAACTACTTAATTTACAATGGATGGACATTAAACTGCTGAAAAGCAACATAAAGAATAGCATAAATGAAAATAGTTTGCTGGCCTTGGTATTTCAGCTTGTTCCTGGTCTGCTTGCTGATTTTAAAAGCACTTTTCAATCTGAGCCTAATTTTGCAGTCTTGTTTATCATAAATAGCCTAACATGCTGCATCCGAATGATTTCATAAAGCGTCGCACACTCACTCCGCCGACATCTGCAATTATTCACACTGGAGTGAATTTGACAGCCTTTGAATTGGTTTCAAAAAGAAAGGTTGCAATGGCTTTATTGTTGTCTACTGCCATCTATTGTTCAACGTCTGGAATTAATAGAGAAGCCCTACTATTGAAACACAACACAGATGGCTTTGTCTGGATCACTTATTTTGCTTCATTGTCTTTTCTCAGTTTTGTCCACATTACATAAATGCATCTTCTGTTTGAAAAAAAAAAAAAGTAAGTAAAGAGAAAAACAGTCTCATCACTTTAGGTGGGGTTCACAGTGTTGACACGTTCTTTGAACAGACTAGAGGACTAACAATTTCCAATCACCATGGATTTGTACAATCACAACAGGCTACATATCACAACAACAGAGGCTTTTGTATGTCTGGTAGTCAAAGGCAACAGCAACTTGCTAACTTATTTTGAAGTCTTTATACCACTGACACAACTTCATCAGCCGTTTGGTGTTTGAGAATCGCTGACATTTAAACCTGAACTTGGGCGACAGAGTAGCAGATGAATGAGACCACAGATCTTCAGATATGAAACTGTTAATAATCACAAGTTTTTATGCTGTGTGAACAGGTTCAAATGTTAGGGATTTCCCACCATCAGACGTCAAATGAAGAGCCGTGGAGAATGAATTCAAAATTAGTAGTTAAACGACATTTGACTGAATTCTACCAGACATAACACAATGACCTGGATGTATAAACATTTCACAGAGACTTTGTCTAAGGCATTAAAGAAAGATGGTCCATTTTCAAACACATTTTTCTTTTGTTTGAAAACCCAAACAGCCAGAGGCCACTAATGCAACAGGAAAACCATGAGATAACAACAGTCTGAATTGGCAGTATTGTAGTTCTTAGTGGTAGATGGTGTCTCTTTTTAAGGCATTTCATTTAGTCTTATGCAGTCACAATGAATATTATAATATGGTAGAATAAGTCGGGTTGATCCTTTGTGGTGCATGACGAACTAAGAAGCAGCAACACAAATTACGAACAACACTGCCTTCTTATTGGATCAGAGGAAAGATTAGAAAGCCACCCAACACATTATATTACATACTTACTGTATCTCCACAGTCACAGACACATTGCAGAGTTCAGTCATTTCGTCCCGCAGCCACTATGAAACTGATTTCGCAACATCACAGTTTTTATAAACGTCACAGATTATTCAACATCATATGATAAAATAGAGGGCAGCACTTTTTAAACTGAACCATAATAACAGAAAATCATATTAGCACCTCATTTGCAGGCTGTCTGTTTCTGTATCTGACACGAGAAAGGAAGCTCTCATTATTTACAATGGAGTAAAATGCATACATTCATGTTGCTATAGTGGATCACATTCTTAAAGGAGAAGTCCACTTCCAGAACAAAAATTTACAGATGATGTACTCACCCCCTTGGCATCCAAGATGTTCATGTCTTTCTTTCTTCTCCATATAACGGACTGATATGGTGCCCCAAGTTTGAACTTCCAAAACGCAGTTTAAATGCAGCTTCAAACAATCCCAAATGCGGTTGTAAACGATCCCAGCCGAGGAAGAAGGGTCTTATCTAGCGAAAAAAAAATTCAATTTAAATAATTTTTAATCTCAAATGCTCATCTTGCCTTTCTTTCCCTGAACTCTGTGTATTCTAGCTCAAGACAGTTAGGGTATGTTAAGAAACTCCAATCGTATTTTCTCCCTCAACTTCAAAAATAATTTCAAAATCATCCTACATCGCTGCCAAAGCACCGACCCAGTGTTTACAAAGTGAAAAAAAAAAGGTAAAACAGCGATACAGGATGATTTTGAAGTTAAGGGAGAGCATGAGATGGGAGTTTTTCATCATACCCTAACCGTCATGAACCAGAACAAAACAGTCCAGGCAGAGTAAGACACGATGAGCGTTTGACATTAAAAATCATACAAATTGTATTATTTTTATGAAAATAATCAATCGTTTCGCTAGATAAGACCCTTCTTCCTCGGCTGGGATCATTTACAACCGCATTTGGGATCGTTTGAGGCCGTATTTAAACTGCATTTTGGAAGCTCAAACTTAGGGCACCATAGAAGTCCACTATATGGAGAAAAATGCTGAAATGTTTTCCTCAAAAAACATAATTTCTTTACGACTGAAGATGGAAGGACATGAACATCTTGGATGACAAGGAGGTGAGTATATTATCTGTAAATCTTTGTTCTGGAAGTGGACTTCTCCTTTAATCACATTCGATGAAACAATGGAAATGGAGCACATAAAAAACCTGATTTTGTGTAGAAATCAACCGACTCGTTTGAACAATAAATCGTGGAAGAATCCCACGTCATTTAGTGGGTAGGTGTGAGCGCCCTGGAATGTTTTGACAGGAAGGAATAAGGATTATATTCATACACAAACCACGTTAACATCATGTAAGTGCTGCGATGAGCCGATCCGGAGGGCTCACTCCATGATTTAGTCCCCCAAACCATTCTGCGAGCCCTTCAGATAGAGCTCATCCTGAGAGAGCTGCCCGTCGTAGCTCTCCATGTATAAACTACCACTGCTGCTGCTACCGCTGCCCCCGTTGCCCAGGAAAGTGCCTACGGCCCGGCCCTGCCGCGCGTGCCCTACTGCATCGCTGAAGACTTTGTTTATCTGCTCCTCGGAGGGCATCCACCAGTCAGGATTAGAAGCACAGTGCATCCGGATAAACTCTGTGAGAGGGAACGCCACGGGACAGAGATGGATGAGGGAGATGCGTGCATAATTATCACACTGATAATCTGATTAAACGAAAGTTTTAGCTCAGTACCTCTGAGACATGTGACCTTGACGGGGTTGAGAGGTCTTCTCTCCGGCCCCGGTTCCCCTGTGTGTACTGAACGTTTCCTTTTCCCCAGACCGCACGAGTATTTCAGCTCATCTGTGGTGAACACGAACCGGATAAGGTAACGCAGGAGCCGCCGGCCATCTTTTTTTGAGGAGTTGACCGCCTCGTCCCACTGCTTATTGGTGATGAAGAGAGGATAGTTCCCCAGAAGCTGTTTGCTGCCCTATTTAGAGAAGATTATGAGATTATAAATTTTAGAGGGGAAGAAATCTTTAATGCTGTCTTTAATCTTTAATGCGCTTTAATGCTGCGCTAAATATTGTACCAGAAAACAGGCAAATTCAATATAAAGAAGTGAAACATTACTGGGAAGAAAGATTCTGTTGCTTTTAGTTTTATGTAATTGTGATATTTTCATAACCCCAGATTAGACTTCAATTTGACTGACAGTTTCAGTTCTTTTTTCACTGGTAATAGTTTCTTGCATAAACCTGTATCTCCATGCCTATTTTTAACAGCACTGAAAGGTCTTTTGTCAGGCTCACCTCGGTAAGTTGCTCTTCAGGCTGGGGCTGCACAAACTGGTTGTAGTGCTGGAGAACAGTCTTAAAAAAGTCCAGGACATTTTGGCAAGGAGCTGTTAAAGACAAAACCAGCAAAACTTGTTGGCTGATGAACTTTTAATTTATTTTAACCATCCAAGCTAAGCTTTTGTACATAAGCCAACACAATATGAGTGCACAAAGTATTTTTAAATACATTTTTTAATCAATATATTTTTTTAATTCAATAGCAGTTTTTAATAACTTCAGTGCTAACTTCAAGAATTTCCGCTGCAAATTTCAATTTCAATTGAAATCTTTTTTCCCTCTTTCTATGTGACTATGCAACAATTTAAATTTTTTATTTTTATTTTATTGTTTAAATGATAAAAATTGATCAAATTTAAAGACAAATATTACTATTTCAACAATATTATTATACTATAAAAAGAAGTATTAAATAATAACAAGAATTTTATTTTAGGGAACAACAATACACTTTACAATAGTAATATTTGGCTGCATTTCTTATTAAAAATTATATTTTTATTAAGCAAGGATGCTTTAAATTTATCAAACGTGATGATAAAGTTTTATAATGTTACATTTATTTTTCCAAAGATTTCTATTTAAGATAAATCCTGTTCTTCTGGACTTTCTATTCATCAAAGAAACCTGAAAAAAATAATCAACATAATAATAATAATAATCATAATAATGTTTTTGAGCAGCAAATCAGAATATTACAATGATTTCTGAATGATGTGCCTGGAGTAATGATGCTAAAAATGCAGCTTTGAAATCACAGAAATAAATTACATTTTAAAATATATTCAAATAAAAAACAGTTATTTTAAATAGTAAAACTATTTTAAAATTATACTGTATTTGCTGTACTTTGGATCAAATAAATGCAGGCTTGGTGAGCAGATGAAACTACTTTAAAAAATATTAAAAATCTTACTGTTCAAAAACTTTTGACTGGTAGTGTATATATCACGATATAGTTATTTTTGCTTTAAACTTCGTAATTCTTGTCATTAGTGTCAATATCACAAAAAACTACTAGCCTAAACTAAAAAAAAAAATAAAAAAACTCAAGCTTACTGAAGACAAGTAATCAGTAATTAAATAAAAACAAGAAACTAATTACAAGTAATATGACAAAAAAACTACAGTACAACAAATAAAGAAGAAATACTACATACATTGTATAGAGAGTAATCGAATGTATAAAAACACTGCATATTCTTCACTGTGTAAATTAAATATATATTTAATCTTATTAAAGTTACAAAAGTGATTTAGTCATGAGCAGTGAGAGATTTTCTTTCTTTAGTTGTTTGATTAACATGAATGACAGACAGCAGGAATATTAGACTGCTGTCACTTTAAGAGCTACCTGGATCCAATATACCGTTACATGTGTGTTTTCTTTGTCTGCTGTTTGCTTTCACTTGGAAAGATGGGCATTTTGACACATACAAGTGTGTGTATTTAAACGTTCAAGGCCTATAAAGCAGCAAAAATAACTGTTCAACATTCCCGCACTCAATGAGCAATATTTTCATTATCACTTAAAATCACTTGTTTTTAAACCACAATGCTTAAAAATACATTTTCATGACAACGTAGCACAACAATGTCATGTGAGTGTGTAACCACAATAGAGACGACAGTTCAAAATCTCTACCGACTGACAAATTTCTACCGGTTATTCATGTCTACCAGTGTATCACCCCTACTACTGACCTTTATTTTGGCTTACTTTTGAACTTCTCTCTTGTTAACAACAGATTTGGAAACAATTTTCTTTACAAATTTGTGTCTCCAGCAAGGTCAGTAAATATTAAGGGAACAGCCTGAACCTCTGTGCACCTTTAAAAGCTTAAGACAGTAATAATGATTCTGTAAAATTGGATAGATAGACAGATAGATAGATAGATATGAAATATTCTTAAAATGTAATACCTGGTATGTTGTCCAGTTTGTGTCTCAGTTCCTCGTTTTCCTGCTGTAGACTAAGAACCTCCTGTTCCAGCTCCATACAGCGTGGACAACACCCTTCCTCCTCATCTTCCTCTGGCAGTGTGGACGAGGGATGTCCGTATGACTCAGAAGGTGCTGGTGAAGCCCAGCCACCTAAGTTCTGCCTCGGGGACCCTGATGCTGCCGGTTCAGCCTCTACCGGGCGGCACCGTTCACTGTCTGATGACTGAGGTCCAGAGAGCAGGTAGTTCTGAAGTGACTCTGTGAAAATCCGGAGGAAAGTGGAAGTCTGCTGCTGGTTCCAGTGGTTGCCCCGTTGGGTCTCCTCAGCTGTGTTCTCCAGGGACGAGTCCTCCGACCTGGGCTTAGAACCGAGCCTCTCTCCTGGAGACAAGCAGCTGTCCTCCTGTTTTATGAGAGCGGAGATGGAAGAGGATGGAGGGACGAGGGAAGGCTGAGGATCAAGAAGCCGTCCGTTGCTGTTGAGGAGGCTGAGGACGCGACTACACTGCTGGGCAAAAGCATCCAATATGAGACGGTTTTCTGAGGGGAGATCGAAATTGCACATAAGTATGCAAGTATTGCAGCATCAGACTTCTTCATTTAATTTTTTATATTCAAATTACAGTGGAACATTTTTATACTACCACTTGTACAGTTGAGGTCAAAAGTTTACCCGCCTCGCCCCGCCCCTTTCAGAATCTGGAAAATGTTTATTATTTCACCAAAATAAGAGGGATGATATAAAATGCATGTTATTGTTTATTTAGTACTGACCTGATTAAGAAATTTCACATAAAATCTGTTTACATATAGTCCACACGAGAAAATAACAGTAGAAATTATAAAAATGACCAAGTTCAAAAGTTTACATACACTTGATTCTTAATACTGTGTTCTTACGTAGATGATCAACAGCTGTGTTTTTTTGTTTAATGATAGTTGTTCATGAGTCCCTTGTTTGACCTGAACAGTTAAACTGCCTGCTGTTCTTCAGAAAAATCCTTCAGGTCACACAAGTTCTTTGGTTTTCTAGCATTTTTGTGTATTTGAACCCCTTCCAACAATGACTGTATGATTTTGAGATCCATCATTTCACACTGAGGACAACTGAGGGACACTTATGCAACTGATGCTTCAGAAGGAAAAACCACGGATTAAGAGCCGGGGGTGAAAACTTTTTGAATTTGAAGATGGAGCATCAGTGAGCGTTTGAACCTTCTGTAATAGTTGCATATGAGTCCTTCAGTTGTCCTCAGTGTGAAAGGCTGTAAACAAAAATTTTTACGATGCTGTTTCACTGCTATTTTGATGAGCATTTGTGGTTAAAAAGTATATCAGTTTTTGTTTTTATTAGAAAATGACTGATCGTTTCACTTGACAAGACCCTTATTCCACAGCTGGGATCGTGTAGAGCCCTCTGAAGCTGCCCTGAAACTGCAATTTGGACCTTCAGCCCATTGATCCCTATTAAAGTCCACTACATAGAGGAAAATCCTGTAATGTCTTCCTCAAAAACCTTAATTTCTTTGCGACTGAAGAAAGGCAAACATGAACATCTTGGATGACATGGGGGTGGGTAAATTATCAAGTAATTTTTTGGCTGAAAGTGAAATAATCCTTAAATTTACTATCCCTTTAACATTTCATCCTCAATATTTATGTGTCTTTATGAGCTCTATTTTTGCTTTTTTGTTGCGTCCTTCGTGTCCTCCGTTTGTACTTTCCATCATTTTTATCTTTAAATCTGCAACTGCAACTGCGTGCCTACAGATTCAGGAGATAAGGATGCCGTGAGTCTGCGCACACACGTAACTCATTTACACGGTGTCACTGTTCTAATAAACACTATTCCTATCATCCAAATCCTCTAAATATGATGAGAAGAAGCAGAGAGATTAATAAAAGGAAAATGCTGACCAACCAACCGCATACAATTACTCTGTCTCCCCACAGCCTTCTGGCCGCGCCCAGATGCAGAATCTTAAGAGGATGATTATGAATTTGCCACCCTCACACAAAGACACAGGGCAGACAATTATCAGCTCAGGCAGTCGCTGTGGCACCCGTATGACTGACGGGCGCGAGCCTCCGCCGTCGCCTGGATGTGTCTATCAGGCTTAAGCAGATGTGGCCGTTTATTAACATGCGCAGCATCTCTGTTTACCCCCAGCAAGATGGATTTGATATCATTCTCCTCTATCTTACCCTCTCCCTCCTCCTTCGCTGCTGTCGTTCCCTCTCCATCCTTTCACTTCCCCTCTCTCCTTCTCTCCCTCCCTCTGTTATGCCACGCAGAGTGAGCCTCATGAAATTTCATTAAACACAACATGTGCCGCAGAGCCAAATTTATGAGCCACATTTGTTTTAATCACAATCCCTTTGGAGGAGCTTTTAAATGCAATTTGGATTATTGCACTGATCTCAGAGCTGTGTCCTTGGGTGTCTATGGCTGCTTTCCCCAGGGCTAGAAAGATGAAACCATTAGCATTGTCTGATTGTCCAAAAAAATCCCTCATGTATTCTTTTGGAGTGGATATTCCACAACAATAAACTAAAAAGGGCTCGGTGTGAAATTAGAATGCACTGTTTACACAAGCAGGCACTGTGAACTCTGATCTTCATTTGAAAAATCTACTGCGTTTCAACAAGTGCAATTAATATTTAGTGAACAGCCTGAAGCCCTTTTAATGATGCCCAGGTGAATTTCAAAATGGACTCTGCATGTTAAACACTGCATCAGAAAACCAGAAGGTTGCAAGGTTGATCTTAAACCTTCTCGTATCCAATCTAATAACTCATCTGGAGAAAAACAGATCAGCTGAATATCTGCACAGACACCGAGGCACCCTGTTGTATGATAATAGCACAACTTCTCAATTTGTGAAGGCCTGAGGCTCCGCTGAATGAAACGAACTCTTGCAACAAGCACTTGCAAAACAATTACTGAAGTTGACAAGTTTAGGTGAATCAGAGAGCTGGTGAGAAAAACAAGATGCTTTATACAAATTTGCACTGGAAGCATCTTAACACAAAAATTTGACAGTAGTTGATGACACTTTTATTTTTATGATAGATGATCAGCATTCACATTTTATTGTAGAAACTCTACATTACCTTTATCACTGATACCCATTATAGATTATAGATACATTATAGATTTCTCTTTCTAGGCATTATGAGAGATTTGAGAACAATTCAGAAATTGCCTAAGCAGGTGTGTCGACCACTGATTCATGTAAATATACAGCAGACAGATCATCAGTCATCTGAATATAACAGACACAGAACATTTTATTCCTGGAGCAATAGTACTTCATGAAATTTTCCTGTCATTATTTTAGGGTAAAAACTGATTTGAAATGAAACATGTGGACAGTGCCTAAATGAGTCGCGTCATTTGGGCGTGGGTCCCAAGTTACATTGAATAATTGCATTATTCGTAAAATAAGAAAAAGAAAAAAACACCCCAAAGTTAGGCAAGTGTTCAGCTTCGTGATGGATAAAAGTTTCTGAGGCAAACTTGTTCACTTACCTGAGCTGATTCCATAGGTGCAGTCTGGAGACTGGTGGCTGAGCTCGGCGCGACCCGCCGGGTATCTGCCGGGCTCCTGGCCGGCGACCCTCCTCTGGCTGCCAAATGATGCCGCCGCCGCTGCTGCTGCTGCCGTGGCGCTCCCCGCTGATGCCGCGCTGGATGTCGCGACTCTGCTGCTGGGCCTGATTTCGCAGGGGAGCCGGTGCTGCTGACTGCTGCTGATGGCGAGGGACGCTTGCGGAAGCGGCACACGCTGTGAATACTGCTGCTGCTGTTGCTGATGATGACTGAGATGATGAGGATGGTCTCCGAGCTGCGGGATGTCCACCATTGTGGGTCTGTCATATCTCGCCTTGCCCGCCGCGCGTTTGCTGGGGAAGGTCTTGAGGGTGCTGTACGGACTCCGCTGCTGCTGCTGCCTGCAGATTTTGGGCGCAGAGAGACCTTCGTCCGCCGGTAGCATCTCCTCTTCCATCTCCCTCGGACTTGAGTGTCGTTCTGTCCCGGTCTGGTTAAATCAGTTGTGCCAGTGTCTCGCCGCCTTGCTCTGTGTCTCAAACACTTCTAACTCTGTCTGAGATACTCAGAGGGTGGGTGACTTTACTGACAAGTCATTGCTCCAATCCCCTGGCGGTAACAGCACGCGCTGGCTTTCATTCTACCAACAGGGGAATACCGGCGGAACCCGTACGCGCCTCCGCCGCTCGGTGTGTATCTGTGGCTTGTGTTCCCATCAGTGGGAGTGTCAGATGAGAGAGGTGCAAGATGATATAAAGAGGTGAGCGCGATGCCTCCATGTTTTCTCGCATAGCCATGTTGTCTTTTATGGGGGTTATTTGTTTGTATGGTTGTTAGTTTGTTGTTTTTAGTCTGAACTGATTGGAAAAAGAACTTTAGGACTTGTCAGAAATACAAATGTAGCCTAGATACAAATATAGGCTAGATACTTAAAGGGACATATCACCCAAAAATGAAAACTCTGTCATCATTTACTCACCATCATGTTGTTCCAAACCTGTAAAACTCTCTTATGCGGAGCACAAAATTGGATATTTTAAAGAACTGTGGTAAGCAAACAACCCTGGAGCCCATTAACTTTTACTCTATGGACAAAAACAAATAAACAAATACACTGAGAATTTTCTCAGAATATGTTCTACAGAAGAGACAAAGTCAAACAGTTTTGAAATGACATGACAAAAGGATAACAGCATTTAGTTTTTCAGTGGACTATCCATTAGTTGGAAGCAATGCATTAAATGAGTTATATGAGCAAGTATGTTTTATGTGAATGGAAGTGAAGTTGTAGGACATGTATTTATACAACGGTTACTCCTGGTCCTCAGATCTGATTGATCTTAGAGTTTTTCCAGCTGTGCGATATTGTACTAGTATCAGCGTGGGAAAAGTTTCACTGTTTGTATCATTCAGCTGGCAGCATTTTCTTACAGCAAGCATCAATGGCAATGTAGTTTTTAGGCGAGAATGTACTTATGTTTATCTATAAAGATAGCGCTTATTTCAAAATTTGATTCTACATTTTTGGATATGTGAGCTCCAAAGCGTCAGCGGCCATTCAGTGGTTATGAACCTGCTGAGAACAACTATACCTCAGCCAGTTTTTTTCTGGAATTTGCAGCTGGCTCTAATATCTCTATAACATGACTAACATGAGATAGAAGTAGTTTTGGGTATATCTAATGGTCTCGTTAATCTGTATTTGTTCCAGAGCAAATATTTTTAGCTGAGAGCAAAGTTAAGTTTCACTAAACACTTTTGGCCAAAAGCAGTTTTATTTGTCTTTTTTGGCTGGATTAACATTGAAGACAAAAAGCAGCTGTTAAATTAGGCTGTGGTCATAATTTAGGACATTTAAGACATAATGCACAAATCCAATATAATGATACACATCTAATTTCTTTCTCAACTGTTCATGTTCACTTAAGACTGTTTTCAAGGATGCTTGCCAAAATGGGTATTTTTGCATAATTTTTGTATGCACAGTTGAAGTCAAAAGTTTACACACACCTTGCAGAATCTGTTAATTTTACCAAAATAAGAGGGATCATACAAAATGCATACGTCACATGAAAGACGTTTACATATAGTCCACAAGAGAAAGTAACAGTTGAATTTATATAAATGACCCCAATCAAAAGTTTACATACATGTGATTCTTACTACTGTGCTGTACTGTGAATGATCCACAGCTTCGTTTGTTTAGTGATAGCTGTACATGACTTTTTGAGATCCATCTTCTCACACCGAGGACAACTGAGGGACTCATATGCAACTATTACAGAAGGTTCAAACGTTCACTAATGCTCCATCAGTGAGCGTTTGAACCTTCGGCAATAGCTGCATATGAGTCCTCAGTGTGAAAAGATGGATCTCAAAATCATACAGACATTGTTGGAAAGGGTTAAGAAAAAATGCTGAAAAACCAAAGAATTTGTGGGGCCTAAAGGATTCTTCTGAAGAATGGCAGGTAGTTTAACTGTTCAGGACAAACAAGGGACTCATGAACAACTGTCACTAAACAAACAAACAAAAACAAAACAAACAAAAAAAAAAAAAACAGCTGTGGGTTATTAAGGTAACAACACTGTATTAAGAATCAAGTGTATGTAAACTTTTGAATAGGGTCATTTTTAAATTCAACTGTTATTTTCTCTTGTGGACAATATGTAAACGTCTTTTATGTGAAATATATTATTCAGGTCAGTACTTAAAAAACAAACAAACATGCATTTTGTATGATTATTTTGGTAAAATTTCTGCAAGGTGTATGTAAACTTTTAGGTTCTTTAGAACTATTTGTTCGTGTTTGGCTGTGTGCCTATGGCTGTATCGCATTCCTACTTATGTGATATTGTTCTTTTTGTTGCCTAAAACCTAAGTAACTCTGTATTAATAACTGTTACTTTTTTCATATAGAATTTAATTGCTGAATATTAGCCTTTGAATCATAGAACCGTTGAAAAGGGGAAATAATGAATACGTTGTCAACAGATGGTCTTTAAAAGTAACTATGTGATAGTTACATAGGCCTGCATAGATATGTCACATATGCAAAACTATGTATAAACAGGGAAGTAAGCTTCTGCTCTAGAAGAACACCGACTATGCTTTACCAGTTTTACAAAAAGCAACAATGGCCAGAAGAGGGCGCCAACATGAAACTAATTTAAAAGCAAACTCTTCTCACCCCTTTCCAAACGACTGAATGACACTCTTAAAAAAAGGTGCTAAAATAAAAATAAAGCGATGCCATAGAAGAACCATTTTTGGTTCTACAAAAAAACATTAAGTCAAAGGCTCTTTAAAGAACCATCTATTTCTTACCTTGTTATAATTTTAAGAATTTTCTTTCGCCACAAAGAACCTTTTGTGAAATAGTAAGGTTCTTCAGATGTTAACGGTTCTTTATGGAACCATTTAGACAAAATGGCACCGTAAAGCACCTTTATTTTTAAGAGTGGAATACAAGGATAATTATGCAAATGTAAATATAATTAATTAACTGACCAAATTCATTGAAATTAACCAATTTAATCTGAAAGACTCCATGCTATAAAAAATTAAATTAAAAATAAAAAAAAAAACTTTAAGGAATATCTTTCTATTAAAGATGTTGGACACATAATACAATCAGGTTCATATGAAATTCTGCTGTCCATCTTACGTACCCCGGGCAACATCACACAGACACTAGCTACATGAATGCGCACGTCAGGCCAGCCAGCTGCGTGCGCGTCATTGAAACGGAGCGGGTGAGAGTCTAAAACAAACTTACTAGAGTAGCACATTTGAAAAGTGGCTTCAGTCAGACGCGCGGCTGTGTGTGTGCAGTCAGAACAACTTCTTAGGGGAGAACTGCAAGACAAGAGAGTGTGTTTTTACCAGTCTTTAAACGTATAGGTGACAGTTTCTTATTTTACATCCAAATGGATAACAAAACCATTCTGAGTAGTTTACAACGACACTAATATGTCAGTAAACAGCGGGAGCGGATGAAATGCGGATAAAATCATGGAATTTCTGGAAGTGATATTTTAATGCTGGATGATCCTTAATTTTGGATTTAGACAACAACACCTGGATTTAACTCCAGTGACATTTAAATCTTGTGAGCTGATGGAGTATTTTCCTAAATCATTTCAAGTTCGTTTACAGCTCGCTTAACCCCAATACGGCCAGTTTATCAAGCGCGCTCTGTTTGAGAGGAACTGGCAAATTAAAGCGCATCTTGCCGGTATGGTACGCCTGCTGAATTGCCTAGTCTTGGGGTATTTGACATGGAATCTGCGAATATCTGATGCCCGGGGAGAGTACTGTCACGGCTGGCTAGACAGCAGTGGGAATTACCATGAGGGCTTTCAGTGTCCGGAGGACTTTGATACGGCGGACGCGACGGTGTGCTGCGGGAGCTGCTCGCTGCGCTACTGCTGCGCTGCCCCGGATGCGCGTCTGGATCAGGGAACCTGCACGAACGACAGAGAAGTGGAGAACAACACGCAATATGCTGCCCGTAAGATACAGTTAACTCATAAACCAAAAAAAGTCTTAAATAAAAAGCAATACAATAACAAAAGGATGAAAGAGTAGTCGTTATATGGATATGATTAAGACAACTGACTGAAAAAAACATGCTGTAAAGTTTCTATTCTGGAAGAATATTACCTGCAAAGTTCAGTAGTGGAAGTAGTTTAATCCTTCCTTTAACTATTTTGAAGTGTTTGTACAACCGATTGTGTTTTATGATAAGCAGTAGGCTAAATAAACTACATGACTAGTTTTGAATAGGGATGTCAAATTAAGCCGTAATGACATCTGGATGAATTACGTATAATAGTTTACTTGTTGCCAGCAAAATGATCACATTACAGAATGTCATAACAGGATTATGTGATATTTTAGGTTTTAGGAATGAAGTATTGCGCAATGTTTTTGGCTACTCAGATAAATTACACAGGGATTTCAGTATGTCGGCACCTGTTATAATGTCTGACAGTGCAGAGCAGAGGTTAACCTGACACACCTGCACACTCACTGGAGAAAATGATCGCACCATTAGAACTTACTACAACAATTCGTCCTTTCCACAAGTTGCCAGATTCAAATTTAAATTTAAAATTGTAATCATGGCAGCCCGTGAATTTGGCACCTCTGATTTCAATTAAATATTTAAGGCAGCGATTTTCCTATTTTAGTTGGCTAAATTTTTTCAGCGTTAAGAGAAAAGTCTCCTTTCTCATTTAATCCTCAAGTCAATCTCAACAGTGTAATTTAATCTTAACAGAGTAACCTATATGTTCACAATGATGATGTTTTAAGGTGAAATCCTGAGGATGAACACAAACTAAATATTCCTAAATCAAATCAGTATATTTTTGTAAAGGCTACATTAATAGTTTAGATACAACCCATTAACTAATTTGTCTGACCTGATGATGTTTCTTTCTCACTCCACCTAATACACTGATCTCAGCTGCATGTATATAGGAAAAGTAGTTGTGCTTAATGACTGTTATGTTGGTATCTGATCATCAAAACTGGGTTCCACAGTTTGTTTTTCTCAATATAATTAAGAATTCAGTTTACACAGGATTCAGCTGGGTACACAAACACATTTAGGTGCATTGTACAGCCTTAGCCTCAAGCAAACAGATGGAATACACTACCAGTCAAAAGTTAGATGTTTAATGTTTCTTAAAGAAGTCTCTTCTGCTCACCAAGCCTGCATTTGGTTGATCCAGAGTACAGCAAAAACTATTTTGAAATATTTTTACTATTTAAAATAACTGCTTGAATATATTTTAAAATGGAATTTATTCCTGTGATTTCAAAGCTGAATTTTTACCATCATTACTCCAGTCACATGATCCTTCAAAAATCATTCCAATATTCTGATTTGCTGCAAAAAACATTTATTATTATTATGCTGAAAACAGCTGAGTAATTTTTTTCCCTTTCTTTGATGAATAGAAAGTTCAGAAGAACAGCATTTATCTGAAATAGAAATCAGTTGTAACATTATAAATGTCTTTATCATCAATGGTATAGTGTATAATGTTACAAAAGCTTTTTCATTTCAGAGAATATCTTTGGATATTTCTATTCATAAAACAAAAATACTGAAAAATGTGTTCAACTGTTTTAAATAATAGTAATAAATATTTCTCGAACAGCAAATCAGCATATTAGAACGATTTCTGAAGGATTGTGTAACTGGAGTAATGATGCTAAAAACAGCTTTGAAATAACAGGGAATAAATTACATTGTAAAATATATTCAAATAAAAAACAGTTATTTTAAATGCGAAAAATGTTAAAATTGTACCGTTTTTGCTGTACTTTAGATCAAATAATTGCAGGCTTGGTGAGCAAGAGAGACTTATTTGAATATTTTGAATATGTAAAACAAAAGCTCTTGCCAATTTAGATATTGAAAATATGTTCTTTTGAATAAATTACAGTGTAAAATAAGCAGTTCACCAAAGAAAAAAGGTTGCAATATTTTTTTCAATTATAGTAATTATTTTGATATTCTTTGTGCTTTTAATTTTTCTCTATTAATCTTTCAACTGAGTAACAAGTAATTACTAAAATATTAAGAAACAACTATTACACATGATCAGTAAATTAGGATGTTAAAATGAAAACTGGTTCTTTAATGAATAAGGTTCTTCAGATTATTGTTCTTTACACTAAGAAAAAAAGGGTCTTTTAACAACTGTTCACTTAAAGATTCTTTGGAGAACCAGCATTAGTTGTTCTTTGGCATCACTATAGAAAAACACCTTTTGGGCCTTTTATTAAAAAAAATAAGTAAATTGAGGAAGTTGCAGTCTCTTTAACCACCTGTGCCATTTCTCTCTTTCACAGAGCCCATCTATGTGCCCTTCCTGATGGTGGGCTCCATCTTTGTGGCATTCGTAGTGGTTGGTTCTCTTGTGGCCGTGTACTGCTGCACCTGCCTGCGACCCAAGCAGCCCACACAGCAGCCCATCCGCTTCTCACTGCGCAGTCAGGGCGAAACCATCCCCATGATCCTCACCACAGCTCCTCCCAGCCTGCGTACGCCGTCACGCCAGTCCAGCACGGCAACCACCAGCTCCAGCTCAGCGGGAGGAGGCAGCTCAGTGCGGCGTTTCTCCCTTGGCCGGGGTGACGGGCTGGGACAGTGTTCGCAACAGCAGCTCTTGATGGTCTCATCATCCACAGCCTCCACTCCTGTGTCCGTGGCTCCGACGCAGCCTCTATTGCCTCCGCCTCCTCCACCGCCTTACACCTCCCAGCAGGCCCTGCAGGGCCAGCACACGCACGCTCACAGCCAGTTACAGCTGCACCACCAGACCCTGCAAAGCTCCGGGTTCCTCCTGCCACAACAGTACTTCTTTCCCCTGCCGCAGGAACCGTTCTCCACAAACAAGGGCTTTGCTGACTTCAGCCAGAGCTGACCTGGGGTGCGGCTCAAAAGGAAACGGACACCAAAGAATCTGTCGTTCACAATGCCGTTGTTGTAGACTCACATTACAGGGGCTCCCGTTCAAGGAAATAGGCACTAATGTTTCTTTCAGCAAGCTCGATTGGCACTTGTGAGACCGCAGCTGGAATTTAAGCTGGTGAGATAGTGAACTATCAATTTGACAGACACTCAAGTGCTGAATGGAACATGGACGCCTACTTCAAAGCACCTAAATCTACATCTGATCGTACCTCGTATGCACTTTCAGTCTGCTTATTTGATGATAGACGTCTAATTTTTTAAAAGTCCACCTGGTCAGTGAACATTTAGCCTCTGTATTTGAGAAAATTTGATATATATACTGTATAGACATTAAAAAGGAAGGACTGAATAATATGACAATCTGAATCCCATTGTATGAATGGGGGCTTTACAGAAAAGATCTTATTTTTCCAAAGGGTCAGATTAAAGGTTTAGTTGCCAGATTGAGACAAAAATTGTTAATAATGTTTAAAACAGGCATTCATCATGCGTATTCTTGCTTATAATACATAGAGTATCAGTCACATAAGGAAAAGGTTAACATCATGTATAGCTACCCCTGGGAAAACCTCTGTTTTTAATGTTTGGAGAGCATTCATTCTTCAATTTTGTATAATTTGTAGCAATCTGAAAGCCATTATTGGCTCAGTTTCAGATTACGTTGGCAACTCAGTTTGTTATATTTGATATGAAACGTTTTGTAAATGATCAGGTGTATCTAAATGTACAGAGCAGCTGCAAGCACATCATGTGAAGAGACGGGCTTCAAATAAGTATTACAGTCTCTAACAACAGTGTTTTTAAGCTAAATTAAACAGTTTTATCTTCCACCTGTGGTAAGTTGGTCTCATCACTCTGTAGTGCATCAGATATTCACCTTTCTCCTGAGTAACCGATGAGCACCGCAATGATACAGTTGGAGTCAAAAGTTTACATACACCTTGCAGAATCTGCAAAATGTTAATTATTTTACCAAAATAAGAGGGATCAAAATGTGTTATTATTTACTACGTTTACATACAGTACACAAGAGAAAATAATAATTTAATTTATTAAATAACCCTGTTCAAAAGTTTGCATACATTTGATTCTTAATATTGTGTTGTTACCTGAATGATCCACAGCTGTTTTTTTTTTTGTCTGTTTAGTGATAGTTGTTCATGAGTCCCTTTTTTGTCCTGAACTATTGCAGAAGGTTCAAACGCTCACTGATGCTCCAGAAGGAAAAACAACGCATTAAGAGCCGGGGGTGAAAACTTTTGAACACAATGGAGAAGTGTATATTTTTCTTATTTTGCCTCATTCTTTTTGATTTAGTACTGCACTTTAGAAGGTATAGGAGATAGTTACATATTTCCCAGAAAACAACATAAGTTAAAATTACCCTGAACTTCAAAATCAAAAAGTTTTCACCCCCGGCTCTTAATGCATCGTGTTTCATTCTGAAACATCAGAGAGCGTTTGATCCTCTGTAATGTTGCATATGAGTCTCTCAGTTGTCCTCAATGTGAAAAGATGAATCACAAAATCATACAGTCATTGTTGGAAAGGGTTTAAACACAAAAATAAAAACCAAAGAATTTGTGGGACCTGAAGGATTTCTTTTCAGAAGAACAGCAGGTAGTTTAACTGTTCAGGACAAACAAGGGACTCATGAACAACTATCACTGAACCAAAAAAAAACCACAGCTGTGGATCATTCAGGTATCCAACAGTATTAAGAATCAGGGTTAAGCTGTGTTGTTGTTGGCTGCCACAGACACAACAATAAGCTTAATGAATTCCTGTAAAATACTTCATTTGCTTACCAGCAAGTCTGTCCGTTTCCGTTATAAAATAATGTATGGTCTTATCATTTTGTGGACAAATTCCCGCTAACTCATGTATTTTCAATGCATCTTAACTTACCTCGCGTCGCTTCATGTCATCTTCATACTCATTAAGACTACGACAGGTGAGTTACTGCAAATGGAAAAGACGGTACCTTTCTCATGGATAGACCTTTCTCACATTTCCGGATTTCTCATAGCGGAAGTCGTCGTAGTTGGGTAAAATCCGAGAGCAGTGAATAGGAGAGTACCACAAATATATTTTGGCATTACCATTTGGTCAAATAGCAAAAGAAAAACTGCACGATAGTGTTTTCACGACTTTCAATCAAAGGAAAAAAATTGAGAGAGACTGATATCGGCAGTCAGAAGAGAGAACAATGTCAAATTTGCCGTCCCTCCCATAGACGCGTTAACTAGTTTTTTTTGTAACTTGACGAAAAGATGGTATAATAATAATACAAAGTATAGTGTTATAAATGTACATACATATTTTTAAAAATCAAAATATAAACTTGGATTTGATGATGATGATGACCGCTGAAACGCGTCATCACAGGCTTGTGAAAAGGGTCCACAGTGATGAAACTATGGCGCCGTGTGCTTTTAAAAACATTTTCATAGGCTTAACGTTATATTATCGGCTTGGAAATACGTTAATTTGACTGGAAACACCACAGACGGAAACGTAAAGCGACGCTTCAGTCAGGCGAGACTTTCGGGTTCAGGAAAAAGGTGGATAAGAACGTTCAAGAAATCGTATGACATCACTAACATAAAACGTTCCATTTTAGAACAGGCTGATTGAGAATTTGTTAAATTCCAGTATTCTGTTACCCAATACGGGAAAACTTGTTTTAACCTATGGACTAATTCTTTCTAGGGACACAGCCGTGGATACATTTACATTAAGTGCGGCCAATATAAATAAACGGCTGTTATTAAAATATGGAACAAGATAACAACGCCATTAATGTCACTGAGCAACAGAAGAGTCAGAATGATAAATCTAAACTACAGGGGATGTCATCTATTTGACGTATCTCCACCTTTTCCTGTTTAGATTGATATCGCATTCTGTTTAATGCCACACACGATGAGCAGCTTTCCCAAAGAAATGCCCAAAGAAATAGTCTGTACAATACAAGAATAACAGAAAATACCTGATGCTTAATATACATACACTACTGTTCAGTTTGGGGTCAAAGTGGCTTTTTTTAATTTATTTTTTTTCTGAAAGAAATTAACTATAAATTAAAAAAAATAATAATAATAAAGATCAGTCAAGACATTTATTATCTATTTATAATATGAAGATTTCACAATCTCCACAGAAACATCCAAGTGATCTTAAAAAAAAATTGTGGGATACATTGGGTGTTCATGGGAAGTGCTGAGAAAGAGTTATGATTGAACAGTATAAACAGATTTTGGTGGCTGTAAACAAGACATTAAAATACATTTTAACACCCTAACTGCCCTTTAAAGAGGATTGGCAGTAGACATATTCTGAAGAAGTGTGCATTAACAAATGCTGAGCAGGCACTCTGTGGAGTTTTAAAAGAGGATGTGTAATCCAAAGCATTAAGAGTTTACTGTCTTTTTAAGTCATAAACATTGTAGCGGCCAAAAGCAGAGATTTATGCATGTAGGGAAGTGTTTGCTAAAGTATAATTTAATGCTTGTGTAAAAAAAGTTTGAAATGCATTGGTCTAGACAGGAAATAAGCTCTTGGAAGTTTATTGTATGGAAACAAAACAGTTTTTTGCCAAATCATGACTGCGTTGAATGAATCCCCAATGGAGAATCATCCTATCTGTACTGCAAATACACCATGCAATATATACGCTATCAAAAGTTTTTGAACAGTAAGATTTTTAATGTCCAAGCCTGCATTTATTTGATCCAAAGTACAGCAAAACAGTAAAAGGTTTAAATGTTTATACTATTTAAAATAACTGTTTTCTATTTGAATATATTTAAAAAGGTAATTTATTCCTATGATTTCAAAGCTGAATTTGTAGCATCATAACTCCAGTCACATGATCCTTCAGAAGTCATTCTAATATCCTGATCATTATATCCAAATCATTGTAATATTCTGATTGTTGCTCAAAAAACATTTATTATTATTATTATTATTATGTTGAAAACAGCTGAGTAGATGTTTTTCAGGTTTGTTTGATGAATAGAAAGTTAAGAAGAACAGTTTTTGTAACATTATAAATGTCTTTATCACCACTTTTAATCAATTTAAAGCATCCTTGCTAAATAAAAGTATTCATTTCTATCATTTATTTCCCAAAATAAATAAATAAATAAAAAATAGATTTGATCACAGGAATAAATTAATTTTTTTTTTTAAATATATTAAAATAGAAAGCAGTTATTTTAAATAGCAAACATATTTCACAATATTACTGCTTTTGCTGTACTTTGGATCAAATAAATGCAGGCTTGGTGACTTCTTTGAAAAAAAAAAAAAACATTAAAAATCTTACTGTTCAAAAACTTTTGACTGGTACTGTATGATCAGTGATTTTCCTGATGCTTGCTACAATACTGTTTTAATACTAATACTGTACAACCTTGAAGCTTCTTCAGGATATAAAATGAGAGAAAAAAGGAGAGAAATCACCAAAGAGCAGCATCAGTTGGAAAGTTTATTTCAGTAGTCCTTCATGGCAGTTATAAGACAAAACACTTAAAAGTTTGCAGTTCCAACATGCTAAACAATCATTGAACAAAAAGACATAAAAGAAAGATCCGAAAGCAAAACCAAAACACCCAATAGAATCTCAAACCATATAAAAGTGCATTTTCATTCTTTAAAGTGACCAACACTAGAGGGAGATTCAGCGTACACAGTTAACATTTAGGCTAAACCAAGAACGACTTTTCCATTCATGCAATCAGTCACTTAGACAGACGGGGTTTTAGAAAGCAACAGTCCAAGCCTTTAACCAACATCATGTTTCCAGTGTTCGAGTCGACGACGACGACCCACAACGCCGACCAGCGATCGGTCAAAAGCACAGCTTAAGGAACGAAATGCACAGTAGCTATAAACGTACTCCTTCCACGTGAAATAAAAGACGTTTCAGCTGGAAGAAGAAGAGTTACAGTGAGTTCTGAAACTAAATGAAGAACACACACAGTACATCCATCCAGATAAATAATACTGCAACTGATATGAACTAGATAAGAGAATATTCATCACAGAAAAGTTAAAAGAGTGCATTGTGCAACATCTCTGGTCAAGCTTTAGCAGAGCTTCATACGAACCGAGACACACAAACACATGCGCTCACACACTTACACCTGCACACACCTGCTGACGTACAGGGCCATGCATCGGCATATAGCTCACCGTTAGTATACCTGGAGTCGTGCAGACGAACGAAACGAGCAGCGGCGCACACAACCGGACGACGGAGGACGTCACACACGCATCCTCACATTCCAGTCTCTCAGGAGAACTGCTGTAATATAGTTAAACGGACATGCACACACACCGACGGGGTCACGAACACCCACGCAGTCACGCACACATCCGTAGCTCACATGCACATGCAGACGACACACGTTGCGCAGACGCACTATACAAAACGTGCTCTCCCACGGGGAGAAGAAAACCAACGCACAAACTCCACCATCAAATAAACAAGCGTTAGTAAGACAAGTTGTAGTCACGTAAGCTCATGAACCACGACCAGTTTCTGAAGGGGAACCACAAAAAAGAGGGACGACGGATTCATTACAAAGCAGATCAGTCCAAAAAGTCACACTTAGTCCAATATAAAAATACAAATTCACTAAATAACTATAGAGACAAAGTTGTATCGATACTGTGTGGGTCTGGCAAAATCCTCCGTTCCTCCCCTATGCTAATGGCACTTATGTTCGAGGGGTTAATGCTCTGTTACAAGTCAAATAAACGTTATGGTGAACATCTGATCGTCTAGAAGAGTTTCACACCGGCCCCTCACGAAGAGCCGAGCGCAAAAACGGGGGTTCAATGTGTGGCTCTCAGTTTGCCCGTGTAGCAGCCTGATACATCATTATTTTGGTCTGACGTGCAAGTGTGCGCTAACGCTGCCTAGCTAGAGTCTCACTGGGAAAAAAAAAAAATCCTGTTAGGCACCTTTGTGATCATTGCAGCCGTGTAAGATGTGGAATGCAGAATTGAAATGTTGCCAAATTGTTAAAAAAAACATACATGCAAGCTAAGATTTGAAGAATCAGGCACGATAAACTGACTGATCAAAAAAACGAGACATTAAAAACTTCAAACTAAATACAAAACAACATGTCTGAAGAAAATATACTCGATGGCTGAAGGCAACAACAAATATAAGGCCTTGATACATACAACAAACAAAAATCAGGGGTAAAGTTGTCAAAACAAGCCTGATTATATTGGGAGTGCGTTTTTAATGTTCTTTGGAAATTAATTTTGTTTTCTGATGCAAATCCATCGGTAATATAAAAACAAAAGGGAGTGTTTTATGTGCCATTAATGATTAGGAAGTCACAGTCAAAGACCATTACCACAAACGTTTCTCAACACCTTTATCACCACCCTCATCAACACCAGATTTTTTGGCTGTAACACTCATAGCCGAAGGAATGGCGGAGGAGAGAGGAGAGTCAATTCTTTATGCTGTTCTCCTCTGTTTGACAGATCAGAAACCATACTGACCGCAGGCTGGGCGAAAATATGCTAGCACAGTGCTCGTGTCTGCTGTTGAACATACAACTACGGCACAGCAGAACTTGTTTTTTTTTTCTTTCTCTCCATCTCTCTCTCATACTGCTTCATTTTTCATTTCTGTTGGCTGGCCAAAGTTAAACTGACAGGCTTCAGCTCTCTGTCAGCCTTTAAAAAGTTGAGCGACCGCTGAGAGGGGGCGGGGCCCGGCGAGCCGGATCTCACCACTCGCTGGTCCGTTGCTTGGTGGTGTCATAGGCTCTGATGACCTCAGATTGGGAGAGCACTCCGTTCTCATCCTGTGAGAATGCGTAGCCGTCTGTAAACAGGACCCAGAAAACATGCATCAGATAAATAAACATTCTGCTGGCAAACGTACAAGACAAGTGATACAAATTAAATGATAAAAAATGAAGCAAAAAAATAAACAAGCAGTGAGATGGGGAAAAAATGCTAATGTTGTGTTTCTATAAAACAAGCCTTCTCTTAAACCATATCTAGGGTGTACACTTTGAAAAAACAAATGAAAGATATCTTAAATCTGAAGGAAAATAATGTGTGCATACAAATAGTACTGAGTAACTTACTGTTCTCCTTATTTTAACAATAACGTGTGGTCTTTAGATTTCAGATATTATTAAAAATAATAATTATTATTAACATTAATAATATAATTACTATTTAATGAAGTAAAAATATTGAAAATTATAATATATAATTTTTTTTATTGCCCGTAAACTCAAAAGAGGATTCAAGGACTCTCTGGATTATTTTGTTGTTGGGAGTCTAATAGGGGGTTTAATAGGCCCTTGCAATGACCTACGTATGCCCGTTTCAGCCACTGAATAAAAAAATTATAATAAAAAAGTTAATTGCGACTTTCTCACAATTTTGACTTTTTTTCTCAGAATTGCTTGATACAAACTCGCAATTCTGAATAATAAAGTCGCAATTTTGAGAAATAAAGTCAGAACTGTGAGACAAACTCACAATTTACTTTTTTCCCCTTAGAATTGAGTTTCTCGCAATTCTGACTTCTTTTCTTAGAATTACGACCTATGAGATATTAAGCCAGAATTGTGAGATATGAACTCGCAATTTTGATAGACTTTCCCCCCTAAAAATTGGACTTTATAACTTGCGATTGCGAGTTTATCTCTCACAATTCTGACTTTTTTTCAACAAAATTGCATTTGTGAGAAAAAAGTCAGAATTGTGAGTCTGTATCAATTCTGAGAGAAAAAAGATTCAGAATTGCGAGGCAAGACACAAACTTGCATTTGTGAGAAAGTCTGAATAGTGGAAAAAAAAAAAGTCAAAATTGCAAGACACAAACTCGTATTTGTGAGGGAAGAAAAAAAAAAAATTCAGAATTGCCAATTTATCACAATTCTGTGAAAAAAGTCAGAATTCCAAGATACAAACTCGCATTTGTGAGGAAAAAAGTCAGAATTGAGGAAAAAAAGTCAGAACTGCAAGACACAAACTCACATTTGCGACAAGAATAGAGAGAAAAAGAGACACAATTGCAAGATCCAAACTTGTATTTGTGAAAACTCAGATTTGTAAGTTTCTATTACAATCCTGAGAAAAAAAGTCCGAATTGTAAGAAAAAAGTCCGAATTGCGAGAAAAAGTCCGAATTGTAAGATATAAATGCAATTTTGAGAAAAAAAACGTCAGAATCGCGAGATACAAACTCGCATTTACGAGAAAAAAAAAGTAAGAACTGAGAGTTTGTATTAATTCTGAGAAAAAAAAAAGTCAGAATTGTGAGAAAAAAGTCAGAATGGCAAGACAAACTCGTACTTGCAAGAAAAAAGTTGTATTACAATTCTGAGAAAAAAAAAGTCAGAATTACGAGAAAATTTAGAAGTGCGAGATATAAACTTGTAATTGCGAGAAAAAAGTAAGAATCACGAGATATAAACTCAAAATTGCAAGAAAAATCAGAATTGTGATAAGTCAGAATTTTAAGATAAAAACTCAATTGTGAGAAAAAAAGTCAGAATTGCGGTAAAAGTCAGACTTTTAAAATATAAACTCAATTGTGAGAAAAAAGTCAGAATTGCGAGATACAAACTCGCATTTATGAGAGAAAAGAATCACAAGATATAAACTCGAAATTGCAAGAAAAAAGTCAGAATTGTGGTAAAAGTCCGAATTTTGAGATATACACTTGTAATTGCGAGAAAAAAGTCAAAATCGCGAGATAAACTCATTTACGAAAAAAAGTAAGAATTGTGAGTTTCTATCAATTCTGAGAAAAAAGTCAGAATTGCGAGATATAAACTTGTTATTGTGAGAAAAAAAATCAAAATCGCGAGATATAAACTCGAAACTGCAAAAAAAAGTCAGAATTGCGATAGAAGTCAGAACTGTGAGATTTAAACTTGTAATTGCGGGAAAAAAAAGAGATACAAACTCTCACTTATGAGAAAAAAGTAAGAATTGCGAGTTTCTATCAATTCTGAGAAAAAAAAAAATCAGAATTGTGAGATACTTGCATTTTTGACGAAAAAAAAGTCTTAATTGCGAGAAAAGTCAGAATAAACTCGCAATAACCCTTTTTAAAAAATTTTATTCAGTGACGGGGAGCAAAATGTTTGAAAATATTTGTAGTGGTCCAGATTAAAGGAGGTCTGTTGTCTGCAGAAAGACGCAGCAAAAAGACATCAGTATGCACAACATCCTGACTGCCTGCTTCCAGAAATAAACAAAAAAATTCAAATCGGTCTCAGAGGGGACCTTGAGAAAGCTGCTATGGCAATGTGGGTGGGCTGGCTGGGACGATCGGGGTAGTCAATAGTAATTATCTTGGCAGACTCTAAATAGAAGCTGGCAGGAAATAAGACACTGTGAGTGTTGTAATGTCAGATTATTGATTCTACCTGGAAAAAATCAACTACTCTTTCTTCTTTCTAAAAAAAACAAAAAAAAACAAAACAAAAAAAAACACAAGAGGAAGAAATGTGGCTCATTCATCAAATACAGTTACTGAACTCTTTCCTTTTGATTTGGACTATGTCTATTCAAATTCTAGAGATCTCACTCATACTGGCGCTATGGTCTCTACAGCACTGCACACTGGGATTGGCCCTTTGATCTGTGACTCACCTTATGTCTCAACCGACTCGACCTCTACCTGCTGGCCTGAGGGGGCACATGCAAGAGGCCAAGGAGGGCAATGCATTGTGGGAATGATAGCAGGATATTGAAATGATTAAATAAGACTCTGTCTGTCAATCAAAACACAGCAACACAGCAGCACATGCACAGGTGGGGAATGGGAAGGACGTGATGGACAATGCAGGGTTAATTATGGCGTTAATATGTATTGCGTTTGTAAGGCAACTGTATTAATGTTTAGCGGTATGAGCTAAGGGGTAAGAATGCATATAACATCAGACTATCACTGAACGTCCCCCATCCTCACCTAAAAGCAAACACAAAAAATAGAGCAAATAAAGAGAGGTAACAAACAGAAAATAAAAAGAAATGTAAACGTAAAACTATTAAGAAATGAATAGACAATGGTTCTCAACTGATTTTGCTTCAGGAGCCAGTATTTACAGTTCGTTATACAAAAGTAACAAAAAAATGGTTAAAAATTATATACATTAAAAAAAGATAATTATTAATAAAATAATTATTTTTTTACCAAACAAAATTCAATGATTATTTCTTAAAATACATTTAATAAATATAACAAATTTTGTATAAAAAATAAAGGGATTTTTTAATAGTTCATAATTTTCTAATTAAGTTTTATAAATATTTATTTGAAAATATTTGTTTAAATAAAGTGTATGACATATATCTCATTCTAAAACAATACTACTAAATACTACATAGTTTTTATAAAACTGACTGGATGTTTTAATAGTTTATCATTTTTAATTACATAATTTAAAAAAAATGTTATTTTAAAATATTTGTTTAAATAAATGATATGATAAATGAATAAATAATATAATATGCATTTTAAAAACAATTCAATGATTATTTAATAAAATACATTTAATAAATATTACATATCTTTTATAAATGAATGTGCTTTTTAAATAGTTTATAATTTTATTTGTTATTATTTTAAAATATTTGTTATTTGAAAATATTTGTTTACATATATATGATAAATAAATAAATAATATAATATATATTTAAAAAAGATAATTAGAAACAAACAAATCAATGATTATTAAATAAAATACATTTAATAAATATTACATAACTTTTATAAAAATCAGTGGAATATTTTTATAAATATTTTATTTTATTTTCAAATATTTGTATAAATACATTTTATGATAAAATGATTTGATAGTTTTGCTACACAAAAGTTGAGTGATTATTTAATAAAATACATTATAAAAATAAAACACAAATATTACATAATGTTTATAAAGTTAATGGGATTTTTAACAGTTTATAATTTTAGAATTGATGTTTATAAATATTTTATTATAATTTGTTTATTTTAAATATTTGTTTAAATAAATATTATTATAAAATATATACTAATTTATTTCTCTGTCCTTAGCTGCATTTTGCATTTGTTTTCAGCATTGTTTTCACCTGCTGTTTGCAACCTCAATCAGACCCGTAGCTCACCAGTTAAAAACCACTGAAAGGAAGCACTGCAAGTGTAGTGTAACAGCATATCCAGGAAGGAAATGTTAGTAATGTGATAAGACTGTGTGTAAGTATGTGTGAACTCTGTGACTGTACATATTATGACCTCGTGAACGAGCTTTACTAAGTCAATTTTGGATTGTGATATCCTTAGCAAAATTCTCCAGATTTAGCACGGAAGCGTATATTATTCCCTGATAAAGCATGAGATTTGAGACCCCGTGCCCAAACAACAGCTGCCTGAGAAGAAACTCAACGACCGGTGCCATCTCAGTCTAACTTGAGCTTTGTTAATGCAGCTGTTGATATTATGTCTACATTAGCTACTATCCGCAGCTGTCAAGAACAACCATCCTCACCTAATTTTCATGGGTTTTGGCTCAAATTTGTACATCAGTGAGTGTCTGCAGTTGCACATCCATACGCCCTTGCGTTTGAGCGTGAACCTGCATTTTGATGCTGCAGATGGGGATGGTAGGGTGTGTGTGCATCAGTGATTCTGCGTAAGTCTGTCTGTGATGTTCGCCTTGTGAAGAACATGTGGGTGTGTCTGCATCCACGTGACTGTGGGTGGCGAAGCACATGTGTGTCGCTGACGTACGGAGTAGATTCTGCTGCATGGAGTCGGACCGGTACA
This sequence comes from Labeo catla, assembly GCA_012976165.1. NCBI lineage: Eukaryota > Metazoa > Chordata > Actinopteri > Cypriniformes > Cyprinidae > Labeo > Labeo catla. Next base: position 260,141 of record VONZ01000289.1, on the reverse strand, counting down.
GACTGACGGTGCTCTTCTTGAAGACGTTTTTCAGGAGCTGGGCTCTCTCGGTCAAACTACAGGGAAGGACACAAAGAGGAACAGTAATGAGACACAGACAGCATTATGCGCATAACACACGTCTCTTTTCTCTTCCCACAGAAGAGCGATCGAATTAAAGACAAACTTCCTGCTGGACAGATGTGTCTCCAGTTAGAGGTTGAGGAGGCAGAATGAGAGCTGAGCACAGTGGGATCGTTTACACTTGGAGGTGATCCCTGCTGATCCGCTGTTTTTGCTTGTTCTGTTTTATTATAAATTCACGAGGAATGACCCTCACCTCTTCCCTTGCACCACAGCTCCTGGATCTTTCGACAGCGCCTCCAACTCCTGCACCTCATCGACCAGGGTCTTAAAACACACCTTTTTCATACTGAAACAGTTGAGAAGAAAACACACACACAAACACAAGAAGTCAAAACTGTGAGAAAGATGACAAAAAAAAAAAAAACCCTCAAGCCAGAAAAAATTCATATAAGAATTCATATAACATCAGACATATAATATCACTGAACGTCCCCTATTCTGCCCGAAAAGCAATTAAAGAAAATAATATTTTATTTTATATATATAACAAATCCAATGCTTATTTGATAAAATGTCACAGCTTAAAATAAAATAAAAGTTACAGCTTTCAATAATGAATGTTTGTTACATAAAAGTAAAGAAAAATATTGTTACAAATTATACATTTAATAAATACAAAAAATAATTTAATTATAAAACGTGCATTTTTCTATCAATATTACGTTTAATACAAAGTATTTAATATATATTTTTCTTTATTATGATTGTTATAATTTATACATTGAATTATAAATATAAACAAAAGATTATATTATTACAGTTGGATAAAAATGTTTAATATATTTTTTATATATTTGAAATGACTTAAAATTAAGTTATATTATTATTTTATTATTACAGTTTCACAAGAAAATAATTATAAAACTGACTTATTATTTTACAATTAATTTTTATAAAAAAAATACTACAATTATAAAACATGCGTTTTTCTAAACAAAATTAAATGTTTAATACACAGTATTTAATATATATTTTTCTTTATTATGATCGTTATAATTTATAATTAAATAATTTTGATTATTACTTTATTACAGTTTAATAAAAATGTTTAATATACTTTCTTCTTTATTATGAGTATTATAATTTTAAATTAAGTTATACTATTTTATTATTACAGTTTGAAAAAAATAATGATAAAATATGACGTTATTTTTAAATAGTTTATTTTATAATTATTTTTTATAAATATTGATTATAATTAGTTTTTTTTTTAAATATTTGTTTAAATCAATATTATAATAAAACAATTTATTTCTTTGTCTGTTCTTAGCTACATCTTGCATATGTTTTCAGCACTGTTTTCACCCGCTGTTCGCAATCTCAGTCAGACCTGTGTATAAAATATTTTAATAAACAAATCCAATGTTTATTTAATAAAATTTGATAAATACACTTTAAAAGCAGGATTTCAAAAATTGCAGCTTACAATGAGTGCTTGTTACACAAAATAAAGAAAAATATTACAAATTATAAATATTTAAAATAATAATAAATTATTATTATTATTATTATTATTATTATTATTATTACAACAACAATATATGAATTTGTCCTAAACAATATTAAAATGTTTAATACAAAGTATTTAATATTTTACTTTATGATTATTACACTTTATAATTAAAACATTTATATTATTTGATTACTACAGTTTTCCTAAACAAAATTAAATATTTAATACAAAGTATTTTATATATTTTCTTCTTTATTATGATAATTAAAATTTATAATTAAATAATTTATATTATTATTTTATTATTACAGTTTTCCTAAACAAACCTAAATGCTTAATATAAAGTATTTAATATATTTTCTTCTTTATTATGATTATTATAATGTAAAATTAAATCATTTATTTCACTATTTTATTATAGTTTTCAAATGAAATAATTATTACAAAATACAAAGAATTAATACATTATATTCAAAACATGAACATGTTAGTTGTGTTGCTGTCTATGCAGGGTTAGAAAGCTTTTGGATTTAATCAAAAATATCTTAATTTGTGTTCTGAAGATGAAAGAAAGTCTTACGGGTTTGGAACCACATGACCTCTAGTGACCACACAAAAAGCTAAACTCAGGGTTTAATGGTTGGTACTGAAGAATCTCAACTTACACTTTGTAGGCCACATCAAACACCAGAGAGGTGATAGGAATGAAGATCAGACCCATCCAGAAGACTCCTGAACTGAACATCATGTCCGCCTGGAAAACACACACAGACACACAGAGATGAGACAGAGCACCAAAAAGAATCTCCGACTGATTTCGAAACTTAACCAAACCATTTAACTGGACTACAAAGAGCTCAGCTTTCAATCACCAATCTGACCAAAACTTAAAAGATGAAATCTAGTTAAGGGGGGCTGGAATGTGTCTCATCCTGGTACTTTTTAAATGTGTGTGTGACAGATGAGAAGCCGGACAGACAAGAAGTAGTGAAATGAGAGACAGATGAGAGAGGCAGTCAGCTAGAGTACTGATCCCAACTGCTAACTGCTAATGGTACTACCCAGATCATCTCTCTTAAACCCTGATCCCAAATGATGACCCTGACTTATCACAAAATGCCTGCTTCATATGATACATGGGAGACAGCGGGGTAAGATGTCACCATATTTTTAAAAAGGATCTGTCATTATACAGCTGTCTGTGCCTGTTAGAAACACAGACACACACAAGAAAGGACAAGGATAATTAATCAATACATTTAAATTTGAAATTTAAACTAAATTAAGATTTTGAATGTTTTTTTGTTTTTTTTTAAAGACATCTCTTCTGCTCACCTAGCCTGCATTTATTTGATCCAAAGAACAGCAAAACAGTAAAATTTTGAAATATTTTTACTATTTAAAATAACTGCTTTCTATTTGAATACATTTTAAAATGTAATTTATTCATGTGATTTCAAATCTGAATTTTAGCACCATTACTCTCGTCACACGATCCTTCAGAAATCATTCTAATACTCAGATTTGCATTTTGTATTATTATGATGCTAAATAAAAGTAATTATTTCTATAATTTCTTTCCCCTGCCAATATATATATATATATATATATAGTCATTAAATTGCTCAAAAGTGTCAGTAAAGACATTCATAATATTACAAAAGATTTTTTTTTATTTCAGGTGAATGATGTTCTTTTTCTATTGAAAGAATCCTAAAAAACACATCAGGCATTTTAGTATAATTAAGTAAAATGAAAACTCTCTGCTATGCATTTGACAATATGAAATGCATATGGAAAGTACAGGAATTCTAAGCACTGTAATCACTCCACAGACACCAACCCAAACAGTTAAAAGTGCAGAAATGTTTCTGCCAACTATTTTAACCTGGGCTGAGATTAAGAAAAATGCTGTGAGGGCCATTATTTGTGTCATATTTCATAATGGATGAACTCAGGTATGCATAAACAGCACTCTCTGTTATCACAGTCAAGATAACTGGATGTTACCACCAATGAGTCTTAGAAAGCACTGTATGGTACCAAGTGCAAAACTCAGACACATAAGTCTTCATTACTTTAATGAATCAGTTCATAACCGTAGCAGGACAAATTTCCTGAAAATTCCAAATTGGAACAGAATAAACTTGTTATCTCAAAAAAATCCACAACCAAAACAATGATTCCTAAATGAGAGCCAAAGCAAAGCCAGTATCAAAACGTTGATCTGCCAAAATACACTCATTAATTAAATAAACAAGCAGCGAAGTGATTCATCGGTCTTGAAATGGGTGATACTGAGACAATCAGTGAGGTAATAATATTGCAGTCTTCAAAGACATCAGTCTCTCAGATAATTATAACAGTTTGAGAACAGTGTCTCTTTTCAATGTAAAACATCTTAATCGTAACAGGCACATCCAAAGTAAAGAGTGCGAAAGACTGTTAGGAAGTGAGGAAATTGGAGAGAGACAAAGAAAAAGAGTAAAAGAATGGGTGCTCTGTGGTTTCACAAGAAAGGATATTCTAGCGTGGGCCAGTGGGGTGTAAGATGCAGTCGTCTGCGCCTATCCTGTTTGCCTTGGCCCAGCTGCGTTGAAAATACCTGTCATTAAATGTCAAAGAGCAGCGATCCGCCCCCTCGCAAAGCCATTCAACGTACATGCTTGCGCCACTTGTCTAAACTCGGCACTCCGAGACAAATCAACTTCCTGTAATCTGAAACAGTAAAGGTCCCAGCACAAAGCCAAAAGGCACACCTGCCTGCAGCAATCTACCAAAGGTTTCAGGTGTTCCCAAATTAGCTAATCTACTCACCATTACAGGAAAATAGACTTTGATGTCTAACAAAACATCAGGGAGGCAGGAAATCCCAAATGACTGGAAATCAAAATGGCTTCCTCCACCCTACTAATGTCATCTTTGACCCTGAATGAAACAAGTGTTCTGTATTGCCAAGAGGAATTAGAGAAAATTGTGCATGGGTGAAAAGAGATTCATGTCGGGCTGGAATTCGACAGTCCTAGAGGTAACATATAATTTTCTCTTTGATAGTGGCAGTTTAATCATTTTCATTGGGGGCCAATGTACTAAACAATCAGACAGGACCAGAGGGGCTCAAACACATTAAGTATGAATAAAACCAGTGGTGGGAATGTTAAATTGGAGTCAATAACTAAAAAGTACACCGCCAAACTTCATGAATGTTCTCCTGCTAAGTTGTATGTTATAAATAGTCTTAAAATCACTAAATGGGATTAGCTATGAACTGTACAATTTAAAATGATAAAGTGAACTTACGAACAGTTTCCTACAGTATGTTTTTTCTAACCTCATTTCTATGGATAGTTCTGGTAAAAACACAATAAATCCAGCTGGCTTTTGGGAGCACGCAGGCCCATAGGTGTATTTTTACGACAGAATAATAAACCACTATGGCCTTGCCTCGGCTGGCAATCAAGGGTGTCCGCATCAACTGTTTAGACAGGACATCGACTCCCTCTGTCTCTGCTGGACATATTCTCAAACAAACACACACACACACACACACACACACAACATGCAATTTTCCTGCTGGAAAAACCCAGGCAAGCTAGTAGCCAGCCACCATGTTCCAAAAACCTGCCTAAATTAGTAGGACTTTGAATTAAATTAACTTTAACTATTAACTGTGCTTGTAGACCATTGGTACACCATCTAGGACCATCTAGGAAGCTATAACGGGCATTATAGCTTATAAAAGGCATTTTTGGAAAATACAGGTAATTTGCAATAGAAATATGATGTTTTCCAATGTTTCCAACATCTGATGAAAGATATGCACACATACGCAAAGCATCCCATCCTTTGTCAAAAGCAACCAAAGCACTGAATGTGTTCTCCAGATCTGTGTGTGGTTTGAAGGGCTCTTCACTAAAGCTAAACTAAAGTTACCCTTGAATAGGGGGTTAGACGATCACATTACCCTATTGGATTTGGCCACATTGTACATGCTACTTGAACAAAACTTGATGCTAAATGGAAATCTGACAAAAGCAAACTCAGACACTGTAAACCACAATAAGTTAATTTGTACACAAACCTTCGTGCACAAACTGCAATTAATCAAAATTACTGTGTTGCTCTGTCAGAAGCACATACTAATGGACCATTTCAAATCTTCAGTCAGGTCTTTCAAAACCTGAAAGCGAATGTTGACAGATTCTATTAGCGCTTAAAGCAGGCAAACTGAGTCTGAGTGTTTATCATTCAATCCCACGTGGTAACTTCCTCTGGTGATTGACAGGATGGATTAACTATGCCTGGGTGCACTAATCAGGGGTGCTGTGAAACAGCAGAGTTTGGCTGCTCATGCCTGCCAGTGATAATGTCGGCCCAAGAATGTTAATACCACCCATTGTAATGGTAAATATGAGATGAGAACAATTCAGACATGGTCATTCACCCTCGGCCTGGCCCTTTGGCTTTTGGGACTACATACTAACGCCTGAGCCAAGCCGACTTTATCCACGTTCACACACACACACACACACACACACGTTGGGTTTACATGTTTTATGGGGACATTCCATAGGCGTAATGGTTTTTATACTGTACAAACCGTATTTTCTATCGCCCTACACCTACCCTACACCTAAACCTAGCCCTCACAGGAGACTGTGCACACTTTTACTTTCTCAAAAAAACTCATTGTGCATGATTTATAAGCCTGTTTCCTCATGGGGACCTCACAAATGTCCCCACAAGGTCAAAATTTACTGGTATTACTATCCTTGTGGGGACATTTGGTCCCCATAACGTGATGAATACCAGGTGCACACACACACAAAGTCATGTGCAAGAAGAATATAGAATGTTTTTGCCTTTTCTCACAAAAAATAAATATTCCACTTGCAATTAATTCAAATATGCTTTCATTATAAGCCAAGTCAGTCACTCAAAAAGTCTAATGTCAACTTGTGTATATAAACAACCTAATTGTAAACGCTCTATCAAAGTTTCTCTAGTCAGTATGTGGTTTGAGTGTGTAGAGAGCATGAAGATTCAAAGTCTCAATGGACCAGATGGTGAAATACAGCTGGAGTTCCATCTAACGCCTGTTGTTTTTGAAAGAGAGAGAGAGTAATATAGACTGAGAAGAAAAGCGAGAGAGACATCTAATTCCAACAGGTCCTGCAAAAACAGCACTACTCAGCTGCGTTTGTCTCGAGGCATGAGAGATGGAGGTATTCACAAGGCCTTCAAGTGTCTAGTATGGAAAACACACTGTAATATCTCATCAACCCCATGTTTCACTCTCAGCATGAAACATCAACATGGACTGAGGGACATTTAGGAAAAATTCAGAATCTGAAAACAATGAACTAGGGCTGGATGATTAACCTGAAAAATAATCGAAACCAAAATTCAGAACCTTCAACCGACATAATTTTCCCATGTTTGTTATTTCATTTTTTTAAAAACCTGGTAGTGCTTTCCCATTCAAAACACACTACCACATGTGTAGTCAGCGCTATATCAGAGCGATATCAATCAGAGGACCACAGAGGCGGGGCAAGCTGTGTGAGCTTTTGTTTACAGTAGCAGGTTGACAACTTTTAAATTAAAATGGCATTATTTAAATTAATGGCAACACAGTGGAGCAGGCATTCTGCGCAGCTCTTTTTTTTGTTAAAAGAAAAACCATTCCTGAGCGCTGTCTCTCGCATTTTAGAAGCAAAGATGTGTTCTGTGTGAATAGCCAGTAAGAACCTAGAGTAAATGCTTGTGCATATAGAGTGACTGAGAGGAAGATCACTGAGAGGAAGATCACATGCAACAGCAATCATAAGTCAGATTCACGTCTATAACTGAGGGCAAAAAATAAATAAATAAATAACATTAACAATAAAATAAAAAATAGCCGGAAGCAGCGGTTACCGGGGTTTAAGTGCTTTAAGAAATTTAAGCAAATATGGAAAAATACATCATTTAGCAAGTCTGTAACCACCTAAATCAATGATTGGTACAGGTACAGGTAATTTTCAATAGAAATCTGATGTTTTTTAACATTTATGACTGTTATAGCGGCAGCTGTGCTACAATCCTCTTAAAAGTTACCAAGCTTGTTTAGAATCACCTGTCGCATGTGCTCAGCAGGTTTCGTGACGGTTGAGTTTTCCTTTAGGCTTTACAGGTTTTTGGGTAAATTTGGACAAGCTCCTTTTCTAAATGACCCCATTAACCTTTTTTTTGGATAATAATTATTCACTCTTCAGAAAATCTTTCTGCACTGGCTTGGTTCTGATCGGACAAAAAGCTGTTTGCAAAAGTTGGTTCTTCAAAAAAAAAAAACCAAGGTTACAATTGAATCTGAGGCATGGATTTTCTCCGACGTGACCCAAGGATTCCAACGACATAAAACAATTGAGCCTGCAAATGATGGTTTAGGAGTTACGAGCGATTTTGTATTTTTGATCGCTGTAGTGCCCCCGTCAGGGTCTGTGTAAACGGCTGGAGGAACGTGCTGGAGGTCTGACATTTGACTTTCACGAGCGCTAAATTCTCGAAGCATGTGGTTTTTTCCCGCCTTGTGATACAGACGCATGTCGTTTATCCTGATCATCACACTGTCACGCTGATCATAGACACGCCCCGCTTGGGGTGAACCTTGGTCCCTTTGTAGGCAGTGTGAGTACTACCATCCCTCCAAGTTATAAGTGTCTATGACTTACGGTTTAAATAATAAATAGCAACTTCTAGGACTTATATTTTAGATTGTGTTCTTTTTCTAGGTCACTAACCAAATAAGCAAATCTGCGGCAATGATCATGTGAACTCCTTTGTACAGAGAGACAGATGTTCTTGCTTCCATTGCTATTGGGATCAGTTTAATTTTTTTCTGGAGAATATGATCAGGTTTTACTGCTGACAAAGCAAAAGAGGGACAAACCCAATACTAAGACATTTTTTTTTTTTAATTGTTAGCTTATAACAAAATTAAGATTATAATACATTGAGAATAAAAATGATGTATTATATAATGTAAATAATAAAAAAAAAAACAGTAGCTTTGTCAAACTTTTAAGCCTCACTGTCCACAATACTATATAATGAACTAAAATACCTAACTAAGATGTTGGACAGGAATTGCCTGACAAGTTCTGTTTAAAAAAACATTTGAAATAGAGCAGATCGCACACACGCACACATAGTTTCCAACATGCTGAGTTACAAGAGCTGCAGAAGGCTGTAGTTTTATCTGCTGATAGAGAGAGTGAGGCTCTAAAGGTGAAATCTTGTACATCAAAGGGAGTGGAACAAGATGAATGGTCTGTCTCACACAGATACCAGGTGCACTTGAATAAAACAGACCTGTCTGCTGCATTCAATGGAAGAATGGCGAGGAATGCACCACAGAACAGCTAACCGTTACATCACGCCTCTGACATCTAAAGTTTTTTTCTGCATCGCTGTAGCGCTTGTTTTACCCGCTGTGACTTTCTTTAGATTGTTATCAAAATTCTACATGCCTTTGGATGCAGGATATGATGCGCATCTGCTCAAAGGTGCATTTGTGACATGACTGGCTGAATGTGTGTGTGTTTAACAGGTGTGTGAGATGAGGAGGGCTTTGTAATGGCAGGTGAGGTGATAGGTGAGTAATCGGCAGGCTCTTGATGTTGAGCACAGTATCTCAAGTTGCCTGGAGTGGAACATGTTGTGATAAGACTGTTTGAACTATTGCGGTAGAGTACTAGATCAAACGTATATTGTTAACATTAATTATTTAAGACTGCATAGCAAATCAGCATCACTAATTGAGCAGTTGTTCAAAAAATTAGCTGACTAGTCAACGAGTCAATGTTTAACTTATGTAAATGACAACAGAGTGTATCCTGCACACATATGATGATGCTAATGATGTCATGCATGGTGCAAAGAAAACAGACATGCCTCGCGCTCTCATGTTTTTTGTCAGGCTCCGGATGACACTTGGTTCATTTAAGAGGTTTTTAGGGTCTTATCTAGCGAAATGATCGCTCACTTAAAAAAAGAAAAAAAAAAAATATATATATATATATATTTATAATAATAATAATAATAATAATAAATAAATAAATAAATAAATAAATAAAATATATTTCTTAACCACAAATGCTCGTCTTGCACTAGCTTGACTTCACACATTACGTAGTCATGTTGGAAAGGTCATGCCTGACGTAAGCGGAAGTACCAAGCCTGCGTTTACAAAGCGAATGTGCAAAGAAAGTCAAAGGCGCTTTAAAAAAAATAAAAAAAAAAGGTGAAACCACAGTGTCGGACAGTTTTGAAGTTGTAGTATACTTTAAAAATGCTGGGTTATTTCTTTTTTAACCCAAATGCTGGGTTCAGTCCTTTGGGTCATTTTATTGGGTTATTTATAAGTGCTGGGTAGCTTTTCTGTAAGTTGCTGGGTCATTTTTAACGCTGGGTTATTTATTTTTTTTTACCCAACCACTGGGTTGAGCCTGTCTCCAATTAAACAACCCAGCTGCTGAGTTACAGTCACTCAGTCAGAGCGTGGGCTTTTTGAGTGCTCTACAGAAGAGAAGTTTCTCAGTTGCGCCGATTTGCACTTCTTCAGTGAAATAAATGTTTGTATACATTTTATTTAATTTATAAAGTCTTTACTGTGCTGTAAATTGTATTATTTTATGCAACGCAACATAAGGACATATGTTCTCTAATGTCAGTATTGTTTGTTTATGGGCAGTTTTTGGAGTCAGTCACGGCATCTTTCAACTACGAGTGAAACGTGAGGCCGCGTTCTGAAGTTCAGCCGTTCAGCCCCTCTCCGGCGAACAGCAGCCCCTCTCAGATTTCAGCGACACACCGGCATGAGAATTAGCGCTATTTCGGTAAAAAAGATTACAGGGAACGGTTGAATACACTAAAATTAAAATTCTACTTAAAACTTACCTTTTATGTTAAAATGCTTGTTCAACAAGTTTAAATATATGTAATATTCACCCAAATAAATTCAATTTGTATTTTGTCCATGTGTTCTGACTTAATAATAAATGTTCATCTTTTAATTATTGCTGTTGCCTCTAGAAATTATGTGTGTTTTTATAAATTACAGTCCATTTTAAACCTGCAAATATCCCAGCATGTTTGGTAAAAACATTTAACCCAACCACCTGGGTCAAAACAACCCAGCATGTCAGCACCAAGAGCCTCATGGTTAGCGCGTTGACATATAGCACCATTGTGCTGTGGGCGACCCGAGTTCGAATCCCGGCTCGTGGACCTTTCCTGATCCCACCCCCTTCTCTCTCTCTCCCACTTTGCTTTCTGGCCAACTACATCCAAATAAAAGCATAAAAACACCAATAATAAATCTTAAAAAATAAAATTTACCCAGCGTTGGGTTGCTGAATAACCCAAGGTGGGTTGTTATTAACCCAGCATTTTGTAGTGTAGGAAATGAGATGGAGTTTGTCGTCCTACCTTGCCTTTTTGAACCAAAGTACAAAGATGAAGAACTAACCACGTGTTACATTTCCAACGTGATTACGCAATGCATAAGTCATAGACACGCATCGCAGAGCTAGCGCAAGACAAGCATTTGTGATTAAAAAGTATAGAAGTTTAAATTTTTTTTTTTTTTAAAGAAAATGACAGATCGTTTGGCTAGATAAGACTCTTATTTCTCAGCTGGAAGAGCCCTATGAAGCTGCATTAAAACTGCAATTTTAACCTTTAACCCATTGGCCACCATTGATCCACAAAAAAAAAGGAAACCTGAAAAAAAAAAAAAATTGGACAAAATATTTAGCAGCACAACTAAACAACACTGCTAAAATTAAATGTTTCTTGAGCATCAACTCAGCATATGAGAATGATTTCTGAAGGATCATGTAACACTGAAGACGAGTAATGATGCTGAAAATTCAGCTTTGCCATCACAGGAATAAATTACAATTACACGTTTTTGATCAAATAAATTAAGCCAGTGATTAACATTCATATGTCAAGGTATTTTCATACTCCAAGGCACTTCAAAAGAATACCTAACATGTTATTATTCTGAAGTGCCTTGGAGTACCTTGAAAATGTCAAAATAATGATGCATTAATGTAAGTGTGATATGCTAAAGTGCAATTCAACTGAATAGATTTAATGGTGTGGCAACTCTTTTCATCATAATCGTTTTTCCCTTTCTCAGGCCTTCAGGCAGTTGTGGCAGCAGTCTGAGATCGCCCAAAGTTCAGGTGTGTTCAGGTGCGCTCTCTCTCAGGCGTCCCTCGTGCTCTGATGTAGTGCCGTTGCTATGGTTCCCCTCGGCATTGGGTTACCCTGAGCCTCTGGGGTCTAATCTACTCTACTACCCTACATGTAGAGGGAAAAAGCTTATAAAAGAGCCCACTTGACTGGCCATTCGGGGAGGGTGTGCAGGACACACATGAGATGAAGAGGCTACTGTTACACAACGCCAGATGCTGGGATAAAAACCTTGGATGCTTTCGAGAGTATTTAGACAACGCCAACAATGTGTGCGAACAGAGTGTTCCAAAATTGGTGTCCAGACAGTGTATCAATAAATGGCAAAACAGCAAAAATAAATTAACTTGCATTATCTTTGATTAAAACCATACAAAACTACTATAAACACAAGTATTCTCTGTCTGGATTCTAGGATTTCTGAGCCCTGCTTGCACAAGCACTGGTAGATGTTTTTAAATTGCTCTTCTTCACAGGTGACACAAATAGGGCCTATTAGGCTCCATTAGGAGATTATGAGGTGAGAAAAGAGCAGAGACCTGTGGTGCCCCGAGGCCGTAAGGAGGTGTAGAGTTTCCAGCCCCCTGCTCACCCTAATGAACACACACAAACTCTTAATGCTCAGATTATGACATAGATAGTGTAGAGCCCCAGGCGAGAAAAAGGGTGGTCTGTGTGTGTTTTATATAACCTGACACATCCAGAGCCCCAGGGATGAGGATAGGAAGTGTGTGTTTTTAGCTTAGTATAGTTTGAGGACAAATTTGCTAAATAAAAAAAAAAAAAAAGTGGGTAGTGGAGGGATTTGTTCATAGGGTTAGTTAAAAATTAATAAAATATAAGTAAATAATTAATGAATTAATTAATTATTAAGATTAGTAAGATTTTGAATCTTTTTTTTTATTAATGTTTCTAAATGTGCCCTGCTCAGCAATGCTGCATTTATTATCAAAAACACTGAAAAACAATAATTTGCGAAATATTATTACAATTTAAAACAGCCACTTTCTATGTGAATACCTTCAATCCATTCATACCCATTGAGGTCCACTATATGGAGAAAAATCTTGGATGTTTTCCTTAAAAACCTTAATTTCTTTTCGACTGAAGACAGACAGACATGAACATCTTGGATGAGATGGGGGTGAGTAAATTATCAGGAAATTTAAATTCAGGAGTGAACTAATCTGTTGTTTGTACTGTACGTCTTACCTCTCCTGACATATCCGGGGCCAGAGGAATCAGAGGCCATAGTGAGGAGTAGATGCCAAAGAAGACTACCCACAATGCAATGCTGCCCCAGATGGCAATGTGGCTGAACTATAAGGCAGAAAAGATTAGAGAAAACACACAGTGAGTTGAGGAGAGACGTCATTCTGCTGATAATACTGGCAGCTTGACACTCAATCAGCACAAAACCTCATCTGAAAGATGTATTATAATTTAAGACTAGTGGCATACATAACAACAACCCTTAAAATGCATGAATTTTACATGAACACACGTTAAATCACAAGTGTGCACATATGGGAGTATGTTAGACCCATGTGTTTTTGTTTAATCACATGATCATCAAGCATTTGAGGCTTGAAATTTGCACATGTGAAGCATTGGAACCACATGTGAAGGTTCCAAAACCACACAAGCATCATGTGATTTTGTGAAAATTATACTTGCAAAATGCTGAAAAAGACTGAATTTTTAACATGCATGCGGTCTAATTTTATTATGGTCCAAGTATATACAGTAGCATAAACACGTGTTTAAAATTGAAAACAAATTGAAATGTTTTTCAAAGAGTTTCTTATGCTCACCAAGACTGCATTTATTTAAAAATACAGTAATAGTGTGAAATATTTTTACAATTTTTAAGAGCTATTTTAAATGTAGTTTAAAATGTAATTTAAGCTAAATTTGCAGCAGTCATTACCCCAGACTTCTAAATTTGAATTTTAAAAGTCAAACTTCAAAGAGAAAAGTTATTTTAAATTCAAATATTTAAAATTTTTAAATACTATTTACTGCATTTTGATCAAATTACAATGACATAATTGTTGATAACATTTTAAATGCTGAGCATTTGCCTACTATTATTATTAATACTATTTCTAATAGTAATATAGCTGCAAGTGGCGATTACAGGGGTTCAAGCGCTTTAAGGCATTTAAGCAAATATGGAAAGAGACATTGTTCAGCAAGTCTGTAACCACCGAAATCAATGATTAAAAAAAACATTTTTGGCAAATACAGGTATTTGCCACGGAAATATGATGTTTTGCCCTTAAAAAATGCGATATGCGATGGCACACTGGACCAAGACCGCGTGTACCAATTTTTATGCTGCATAGACAAACAGTTGCATAGCTATAGCCATCTTCATGTTTTTTCTTTCTTATAGCATCACCAAGTGGCCAAACTCCACGATTTTTTCCCTGTGACCTCACATTGAGCTCTTACATAAGCGTTCTGAGTTTGTCGAAGATATCACATACCGTTCAGGAGTTATGGGCATTTTACTAAAAGTGGTCCTGCCCCTTTCAAACGTTTTGACGTCCCTTTGCGAAGGTGATTTCAAAGTTAAACTTTTTTTTTTTTGGATAATTATTGATATTCACTCTTTAGAGAATCTTCCTGCACTGGTTTGGTTTCAATTGGGTGAAAAAAAACGAGGATTAGTCCGCAAAAGTAGGTTTTTCAAAAAAATGTGAAATGTGAAAATTTCTCCAATTTCTCCGATTCCACAATCGAATCTGAGACGTTTAGTCTGCCATGAGCCAAGGATTCCAGTGACTTAAGATACTTGAGCTTGCAACTGACAGTTGGTTATGACTGAGTTATGAGCATTTTTGTACTTCTGTTCGCTGCAGCGCCCCTCTCAGGCCAACTGGGACGAGCCTTGGTCACGTTGTAGCCGGTGTGAGTATTACCATCCCTCCAAGTTTCAAATCTCTACAACTTACGGTTTGGTCTGCACGATCAGTTTTACACGGAGATTGCTCATCCTTGTCCATTCTAACAATTACAATAGGATTTCAGCGCTACGCACTTCAAACCCTAAATAAAATTTAAGAAACACAGCATTATAATTGCATAAGTGAATAAATGCTTTGATTAGCAATGCAACCATGACATCATCCTTGAACGCTCTGAACCTTTCGATGACATCAGCGGCAGAAGAAAAGGGCGAGTGAGAGGGGGTGGAGGAGCGTGTTTCTACTGATAGAGGGACAATAAAGTCAAAGGAAATGGGAGGACACAGTGTAATGGGAGAGAAAAGAGAGAGGGATGGAAAGGGTCATCCAAACGCTCACCATGGTCCAGGACGACGTCTCCAGCCCAGCCTTCAGACACACCGTGATCACCACAAACTGTGAGAGAGACATGTTCTTATCTGAGATTGCATGCACACATAAACAGATTAGATTGTAAAGACATAAGATCTAATGAGAGACAGGCACTTCCAAACAGTTTCTGTTTGAAGTGCAGTTTGAAATAGAGCAGATCAGCTTCATTTTCATTTCAGTGTTGGCAAAAAAGGGAGCGAAAATCCTCAGCGAGGCCAGACTCGGCACAGAAGGAACATTTCACAGCAGGACAACCGGGACAAAGTGTCAGGCGACGGGGAAGACACAGAGACGCTTTGTGAGGATCTGAGGGCCCAAATGCACTTACTGTATAAACCATGTTGCCTAAGAGGAGATAGTCTGGTGTCTTTCCGTTTCCAAAGACAGTATCTGTGAGGAAAATCAACAAGAAGGCTTTTAGAGTGAAGGATCACATGCTAACACACACATGTACATGCAAACACAGGTCAGTGGGACACTTCGGGACACTCCATTAAGATGTTGAGCTCAAGAGGGCTCTAATGCTCACATTTAAACAGACAAGAATACCAGAAAAGCATCATTTATCAGAAAAGAATTGTTTACATGGTGGTGAAATGCAGCCATACTTCAAAAATGACAATTTAGACAACGTAATATGCTTTTGACTCAAGATTTTTAACATCTAAGTCTGCAACCTTGATTTCGTTTCAGTTTTGTTCGAGGGACAAAATTAGGTATTAAAATGAAAATGCTGAAGAAAACGGTTTTGAATGTAAAAAGTGTTCAAAACGTTCTCTAGGATGTCCTGTTAGCTTAGCGAAGCCGTGGTGCTCATATGGGTTATGCAAATTTGAATCTGACCTCTTTATATAATTTTACCTTTTCTCTCCATTTCTCATGCTCAAGAAAGTGGCAAAAGGCCAAAAAAGCTTTTATGGCTATTTAATCTAAACCAACTAGTTTGTAACAAACTTATCCGCTTCTTATGACACACCTGTGCTCCAATGGTCATATGAATAAAAGGTAACGGTGGGTGTAAAAGGAGCTGTTGACAGCTGTACAGAGAGGTTTGGAAAAGCGATCTCCTCAAATCATTGAGGATTAATTGGCCGTAGAGACAATCTGGGTTTTCTTGACTTTTCAAGGCGATAGCTATTGGCTTGTGCTAATTGCTTCAGCAAACATCTCTGATTAAATAGCAAAAGTTGCTTAAAAATGGGAAAGCCACACACAAAAAGTGCACACATGGCAGTGTGGTTTAGTGGAGGACTATTAGTCATTCTCCGATTGTAAGTGAGAGCGGATGATCCAAAACCATCGGCGCTCTGGCACGGCGAAACACAACGGACACCACATGTGGATCAGGAAGGTGTGCGTGTTTCAGTGTGTGTGTGTGTGTGGTGCTGACAGGCTGTCAGTCAGAGAGTCTCCAGTGCTTTGTTTAAAAAGCAGGTCTGATTCAGACTGTGTGGTCCTGCAGTCAGCCAGATATTTGTGCTGACACACACACACACACACACACACACACACACACTCACACAATCTGTTCACATGCTTACACTTACGAATACATGTAAAGAGCAACTATAGAGCAATTTATTAAATTATACCACAACGTTAACCTAAGAAACTGTCATTACTTCCTTTCAGGCTTTGAAATTACAAAGAAACACCTAAAAGTATAATTTGTTAATAGATTTATGTGAGGAAAAGACCAAAATTAAAGTCATTATTGACTAAAATTTGAAAAGAGTGAGAAACAGCGATCTGTGAGCAAGTCATTTTGAGCGGAATCTTCATTAATCTGTGGATCATGTTCACAAATTGTGTATGAATGATTTATTCACAAAGGATAACTCACTAAATCTGAATAATCTGTTTACAATGATTATCAGTGAGGGATTATCAGTAAACCATTAACATAATTAAATATGAAATTAAAATTAGGCCAATTTAGTCACACAAAGAAACCATGAGGCTTAAGAAGTCTTGGAATATACACTGCAGTCAAAAGTTTTTGAACAGTAAGATTTTTCATGCTTTTTTAAATAAGTTGCTTCTGCTCACCAAGCCTGCATTTATTTGATCCGAAGTACAGCAAAAACTGTAAAATTCAGAAATATTTTTACTATTTAAAATAACTGTTTTCTATGTGAATATATTTTAAAATTTAATTTATTCATGTGATTTCAAGGCTGATTTTTTAGCATCATTAGTCCAGTCACATGATACTCTAATCATTCTAACATTCTGATTTGCTGCTCAAAAACACATTTATTATTATAAGTATTTTTAGAACAGCTGAGTAGATTTTTTTTAGGTTTCTTTGATGAATAGAAAGTTAAGAACAACAGCATTTAATGGCATAGTGTATGGTATAATGTATAATGTATGGTTTAATGGTATAGTGTATAATATAAGCTTTTTATTTCAGAAAAATGCTGATCTTTGAATCTTTCTATTCATCAAAGAATCCTTAAAAAATACTCAACTGTTTTATAATAAGTATTGATAATAATAATAAAAAAATAATGTTTCTCAAACAGCAAATCATTATATTAGAATGATTTCTGAAGAATCATGTGACACTGAAGAATGGAGTAATGATGCTGAAAATTAAGGTTTAACCACAGGAATAAATTACATTTTAAAATATATTCAAACAGAAAACTGTTATTTTAAATAGTAAAAACATTTCAAGATTTTACTGTTTTTGCTGTACTTTGGATCAAATAAATGCAGGCCTGGTGAGCAGAAGAGACTTATTTAAAAAAAAAAACATTAAAAATCTTACTGTTCAAAAACTTTTGACTGGTAGTGTACTACACAAGTCGCATAGACTATTTTTACGTGCTTTTATGTTGTAACTACTTATGAAGCTTGACAGCCACAGTCCACATGGAACATTGGAATTGCATGATTAATCATGACAGTTTTCACTTTTGCATGAACTATTGCTTTAAGTGAGTTTGCGGAAATGGAGAAAAAGAGAAAGTGTGTGGACGTGTGCGTGAATATGAGTGAGCGATCTTGAGATATTCATGGTGGCCAATGAGAAGCAATTAAGCTGAAGCGAGAGCAGACCCGTCTTTCAATATGACACCCACT
The DNA here is from genome assembly GCA_012976165.1 of Labeo catla. Lineage (NCBI taxonomy): Eukaryota > Metazoa > Chordata > Actinopteri > Cypriniformes > Cyprinidae > Labeo > Labeo catla. Next base: position 241,883 of record VONZ01000289.1, on the reverse strand, counting down.
GACCTCAAAAAACCAAACTAAAAGTAGTGTGAGAGAATGTGTGTATGTGTGCTTACCGTGCTGGAAGGCCTTCAGGGGAAACCAGAAGAGGATGACTGAGTGAAACAGGCCGTTCAGACAATGAGCCCAGAAGACCTGCAGGAGAGTGGAGGAGGGGTGGAGGAAAAAAAAAAGAGAAGCATGAGAAAGACGATGGCCACCCTAACCCTGCCGCCGACCCCTGACCCGCGGCCTTTGTGTGTTCTCAGCGCTAGGCTAAGTGGAAGGTTTGTCAGGCCTCCCTGCTCAATGGCCACCCCGCTGACAGACACTTTGTATATCCTGTGAGTGAGGAGAGAGCAAGAAAGAGGGAGAGGGGAGGTGCGCCAACTATATGAGAGATGTCAGTAAGGGGTGTTTTTCCGCCATCCCTTCTCTTTTCCCTGCAGTTAGTTGCCTCATCGAATTTCCCCAATCGTTCCTTTGTGAGTTGTGAAAAAACCCCAAATCCATCATGGATACTTTTAGTACAAACACAGACAAGTTTAAGAAATTAAGATGTATGAGTCTGTCGCTACAGTGCATGGTTATTTGGGAGCATGGAAAAACTATCGCTTACACAGGTACGGCATAAAGTCTTTGAGTGTCTGCGACTGTATACATGGGCATGTGGACTTTGGATGTGCCATTTAAACAAATATCCTCCTCCAAAACTGCCTTGTTTTGAATTTACATTATGCAAGGACGTGGCCAACCAAAACACTAATGGGCGATGTAGCATGAAACAGCCGTGAAATTAAATCAGGCCCGTCACAGGTCCAGTTTCCAATCCCCGTTTTTTTTCCCTTGGTGTTGCTCTTTTCACCTCTGCAAAGTCTGAGGCTGTTCACTGCCCACAGACACAACAGATCACTCCTATATTTATAAGTAAAACGGCATAATATTTGTGCCGAGAGGCAGTCAACAGCATTAAAAGGTTAAATTATTTTTAATGAATTCACTAAAATAAATAAATACTAATTTCTCCATGCAAACAGAAGTGTTATTGGAATAAAGTGTCTGTTAGAGAGGTCAATTTTGAGAATGAATCATTCTTTTGAACTGGTTCTTTTTAAATGAGTCATTCAATTCGAACAGATTCCCAAAGAGCTTAAAGGGATAGTTCACCCTAATATGAAATTATGTAATTAATTACTCACCCTCACGTCATTCCAATGTGACATCAGTGCTTCAACCGCTACAAAAATACTTTTTGTGTGCAAAAACAAAAATAATGACTTTTTTCAACAATTTCTTCTCTTCCAAGTACCACAACGTATTTTAACAACGTCCTTAATACCTTTCTGGGCCTTGTACATGGTAGTTGTGTTGCTGTCTATGCAGAAATCTCTCGTATTTCATCAAAAAATAACTTAATTTGTGTTTCAAAGATGAACAAAGCTCTTAATGACAGAATTTTCATGTTGGGGCAAACTATCTTTTTAAAGGAATAGATCACCCCCAAAAATCTCATTGCCAGCTTCTATGTTATTTTTCCCTTAAAAATTGTATCATTTCTATTAATAAGGATTTAATTGCAATAAATTTATATAATAGTATCACATGAGGGAAAAGGCTATCAACACAAAATGAGTTTCCTTTTTAAAATCACTGAAAGGGAGAAGTAGTAATTAATAAATACCTTACCAGTCAAAAGTTTTTGAACATGTTTTTTTAAAGAAGTCTCTTCTGCTCACCAAGCCTGCATTTATTTAATCCAAAGCACAGCAGTAAAAGTTTGAAATAATTTTGCTATTTAAAATAACTGCTTTCTATCTGAATACATTTTAAAATGTAATTTATTCCTGTGATTTCAAAGCTGAATTTTTAGCATCATTACTCCAGTCACATGATCATTGTAATATTCTGATTTGCTGCTCAAAAACATTTATTATTATTATTATTATTGTTGAAAACAGCTGAGCAGAATTCTTTCAGGTACTTTGATGATAATAAAGTCAAGAAGAACAGCATTTATCTAAAATACAACTATTTTGTGACATTATTAATGTCTTTATCATCACTTGTGATAAATTTAAAGCATCCTTGCTAAACAATGTTACAAAAATAATTTTAAAATAATAAATAAGCTTTTTATTTCAGATAAAATCTAATCTTTGGATTTTTCTATTCATCAAATAATCCTGAAAAAAGTTGAGTTGTACTCAGCCGTTTCAAATATTGATGATGATAATAAAAAAAAAAAAAAATTCACAGGAATAAATAATAAATTACATTTTAAAATATATTCAAATAGAAAACAGTTATTTTACATAGTAAAAATATTTCGAAAAAAGGTCTTGGTAAGCAGAAGAGACTTCTTTAAAACATTAAAAATCTTACTGTTCAAAAATTTGTTTTTACAACAAATGTTAAATGAAAAGTGCTGTAAACTTATGGGAATGCTTATAACTTAAGCAAATTAATAAATTACCACACACACACACTTGTTCAAAAGTTTGGGGTTGGTAATATTGTGAATCATTGCTAAAACACAGTTTAATCAGTTTTCTATTTTAATATATTTTTAAATGTAATTTATTTCTGTTATGGCAAAGATGTATTTTTAGTAGCCATTACTCCAGTTTTCATTTTCACTTATTTAATTTAATGCATCCTACCTGGATAAACATATTTAAAAAAAAAAAAAAAATCTTACTGACTCCAAAAATGAATCTAGCATTCCAATGCTAGAATCTGATTCAAAAGGCAGGAATCTAAAAATGATCCTGAATCTGTTCATGTTAAAACATACAATACAACTGCCACAAGTTTTTCCAAATCCAACCGTGTGGCGGCCAAAAAATCTCTTAAGGGGGATGGGATGCAGAGAAATGAGAAGAGAATAAGAAAGCAAGAGAAAAGAGGAATACCCTGAGATTGTCTTGTTCTGTGTTGTTTCACAGAGGCCCTGTACGACCTCTCGGCCTTTCTGCCCTGACCCTCTCACCTCCGCTATCGGCAAAGCAAAACAAAGCTCAGGGCTCCGGCCCTCAGACAGCCGGCTCATCCTACACCCACAAAACACACCACAGAAGGGCACTACAGCACACCCCTCCTATTCTTTGGAATTACACACGAAAATTACACTCACTTTTAAAAGAGTTGGGGACTTGAGTCATATCTAGGGATCAGATATTAGGGTGAGCTTTCTTCTGACCTAGCAACCAGCTAGAACATCCGAGGAACTGCATAGCAACACATTAAAACACTTTGCAACCACGCAAAACAAAACATGATCCAAGTACCATGTGAAACAACCTGTTCTTTCCTCGCCCGGTCCTTTACACACACAGTCCTGCAATGAATGCTAATGAAATCAATAAATGTTCATAATCATTTGTCACAGGGAGGCCCCGAACTCCTCCGTTTCTAAGCAGGTTGCTAAGAATGTAGGTGTGAATGGCCGTCTGTCCTGCCTGAAGCAAAGCACTGCATTCTGTGTGACAGCTTAATTGCTTAAACTAGCATGAAAGGATAAACTTTATTTTGTGCCAACTATTGCCAGACGCTCTAATAAGCCTTCTCCAACTATGTTGGGCTACAAATAAAGCCAGAAAGGGACAGAATGAAAGAGAGAAAGAGGCAGAAAGAGGGAGGGATGGAGGCTGCAGTGTGCTGAATGAGTGTAATAACCGCTATCCTGGGGTCTACAAGGGGTTTTGTCGTTATTAGGGAGACTGTAGTGTCTAAGCTATGTAATTAAACGTGAAAGGGGACATGGTGGGTAAAGACCTAAATATTTCACTCTTTCTTTCTCCCCAATCTAATGCATGATCTTTCTCTCTCTGTTTCTACAAACTTTATTTACAAAGTGTCTGTTCTGTATACTTTCTGAAATCTAAAACAGAGAAGCAGAACATACAGCTGGCGGTACTTCCGCAGGCTGACACGGAAGAGAAGTTTGTTGAATAAAGTCATTATTTTTGTTTTCTTTGTGCATAAAAAGTGTTCTCGTAGCTTCATAAAATTACGGTTGAACCACTGATGTCACATGGACTATTTTAATGATGTTCTTACTACCTTTCTGGGTCTTGAACGTGTCAGTTGTCTCATGCTGTCTACGTAGGGTCAGAAAGCTCTCAGATTTCATCAAAAATATCTTCATTTGTGTTCCAAAGATGAACAAAGGTCTTACGTGTTTGGAACGACATGAGAGTAAGTAATTAATGACAGATTTTTCATTTTTGGGTGAACTATCCCTTTAAAACAATGATTTGTTTATAAATCAGACGCTGTTATGCCACTGATGATCCCATCACTTTCCTCTTTCCTCTACTTTTCCCCTAAGGAAGTCTCTTGTTCTCATTATTCCATTACAGAGAAAATAATGAAGGAAGTCTATTAGCAATATTTAAACTTAAGCAACCACCCAGAACATGCCAGTGACCACATAGCAACGTTCTAAAAACACTTTAAACAACTTAAGTAACCATAGAGTAATGCCCTGGCAACTACTTATTTTCATTAATTCTCATTTACAATAAACAGAACTAAAATTTATTCCAATCAATTTCACTCTAGTTTTGTGAATCAGTTCCACCAATTCTTTAAAAAACTCTTTGGTTCACAAATCAGACAATGATATTCCACAGATGAGCTCATTACTTTCCTCCATACATCCACTAATAGTCTTTGCTTCTTTTTTCCAAGCAAATCTTTTATTTTAATCATTTTGTTATAAAGTATTATCGTATGTATTTGAATACATATGACTGCATAATACATACAATTAGGCTTTTTCCAACAAGATACTGTTCTGTTACTAATTATACTTCGGAATTTCTCTACTTCCAGGCTTAAAGAGATAGTTCACCCAAAAATTACAATTCTGTTATTAATCACTCACCCTCATGTTGTTTCAAACCCGTAAGACCTTCATTCATCTTCAGAACACAAATTTAGATATTTTTGATGAAATCCAAAAACTTTCTGACCGTGCAGAGACAGTAAATATCACATTAAAGGTTCAGAAAAGTATTAAGGACATTGCTAAAATAGTCCACGTGACATCAGTGGTTCAACCTTAATAGCCGGGTTTCCATCCAAAGTTGCGAATTTACACTGCCCTCCAAAAGTTTGGAAAAACCCCTGGCAAAGTGTGGTTTTGGATGATATCAGCTTAAATCCTTATAATTTTTTAGTGCAGATACATTAAAGTAACTTGACATTATCATTGAAGACCAGCAATAATAATTTTCATTTTTGATTACATAATAATGGCAATATATACATGTCAAAGTCAGACATGCCCCTTTGCCAGCTGTGATGCCTGGTTACTGGTTTAAACTTGGCCCAGGTTTTTAAAAGATTTTTGGGTCAGCACACCTTAATAGTTTCAACAATTGATTGCCAATTAAGTTTAGAATACAATGAATTTAGGTCCAGATTATGCAGAGCTGTAACAGCTGCTAATGGTGGATATTTTGATGAATCGAAAATTTTTTCTATGTATAAACTGTGTAATAAAATATGTTTTCGTAGTTTGTGTTGTCCCTTATCAGTGCAAAATTATTATCACAAACTAAAAATGATTCATGCCAATATTGTCCAAAACCCCACTTTTCTACGGCATTTCCAAACTTTTGGAGGGCAGTGTACTTAGTGCAAACAGAACAAAATCATCACAAGTCACTGAATATAATAATTTTCACATATAATAATTTACTTGCGATTCAGAGAGAGCAGATGAAACGATACATGCGGTCACTGCTTTTGAAGACAGATGCCAGCTGGTTGGGAATGCAGTTCTTTGAGGCAATTATACAAAAATACTTTGATGGCAGACTGTCTCAGGCATCTTAGAATAACCATAACAACATTTCAGTTGCTGTGCAATAAGATCAGTCTACTAGTTAGTCAAGTTATTCCATACCCATGACTTTTTTGATGCGTGTGGAGGAATTAATTTACAAAATGCGTTTCCATCTACCATTATTCGCATTAACTCTTTTTCGCACAATTCAAAAACCACCTCAAGCGAGCATCCATTTTTTTTTTTTGCATTTGGGTTTTTCCCCCAAAATTTTAGCGTTTTCATCACTCGTTTCTGATGCAATGCTTCAACATGTGAGTGATAAAGTCTTTAAAACTGTAAAATAAAGTAGTTATTTTTGTTTTCTTTGCACACAAACCGTATCCTCATAGCTTCATAAAATTATGGTATGTCAAATGGACTATTTTGTCAGTGCCGTTACAACCTTTGTGGGCCTTAAATGTGTCAGTCGCATTGCTGTCTATGCAGGATCAGAAAGCTCTGAGATTTCATCAAAAAGATCTTAATTTTTGTTCTGAAGTTGAACAAAGGTCTTTTTTTTTTTCGCATTTTAATCTAGATAGGACAGTGAAGATATGACAGGAAATAAGTGGGAGAGAGACAGAGGGAAGCGGGATCGGGAAAGGTCCATGAGGCGGGATTTGAACTCGGGACACCCTAAGCGCAACCGCACCATATGTCGGCGCTCTGCCCACAAGGCTATCAACGCCGACGAATGAAGGTCTTATTGGGTTGGAATGACATGGGGGTGAGTAATTAATAACAATTTTAATTTTTGGGTAAACTATTCCTTGAATTTTGTGTCATATCATAGTCTTCCACATTAAAGCTTTTTTTGCATTGAGCAATTGAAGTAAGAATTATGGTGTTTGTGTTACAAATGGCCAGTAAATCTGTCTCTCCCTCTCTCTCCCTCCTGACCCCAGGGGTTGTGTTGTCTGTAATCCATGTCAGCGTGGTGGTAAATGGGTCTCCACGCCTGTGGAGCAGGGCCGTGAGGTGACACCAGCGCAGACACGCTGGGGCTTGAGACGAGACAGCTTTATTAACACAGAGAGACGCAAAGCCAGCAGTCACAGACACCTAGAGAGGATGGAAATACGGTTGTCCTATATAGACACTATTACGGTATCTGAAAGTGAAGGAGGGCTTGCATAGAACATCTATTATAATTTCACGAGTACATATCTAGCATCGTAGTGTCCATTAATTTAGATTATAGATTAAAGATAAATTTCCTTAAATCTTTTATTAATGACATTAACAAACATTATTTTTTAAATAATGCTTTAAAGATCAAGTGAACATCCATACGAAAAGTAAGACAGTCAAAAAACTTCATATAAACATTCATATATTAGAGACTGAGTGCACAATTTTGAAAGACTAAATTAGCAGTGTCTTTATATGTTGACATATTAAACACTGTGGCCAAAGCTTCACATTCGCACTGGCTTAAGAGAGTTTATGACTTTCTAAAAAGGGAGATGAACACTCAAAGACATCTTAGATAAGCAGAAAGGCTGACAGAGAGGGACAGTTTAATGGACGGCTAAACCAACAAGGTCCTGCTGTTGACCTGCTTTTTTACGGTGTGGAGAGTCGTAACAGGATCTGTTTGTTCAGTAGGGTTTTTAGCCTGGGTGCCAAACTGTTCACCAAACACAGGTCAGTAAAGTGTACACAGCATGACCTGTCTACAGGGTCATCAACATCATCATCACCAATGGAAATTCACTAAATCACTAGTTTATACGTTTATTTATAAACTCATTACCTTATGGCAAGTTGTAAGAATTTTGAATATGTTAGAATCATAAATGTTTCATCTGCTCTTTACATCAGTGGGCTGTTAAGCTCTTCAGTGCAAACACTGATGGAGATTCAGTTAAACTTAGATTTATACTGCATGATTGAGTGTATTTACCTTGGTGTTGAAGCCCATTGCATTCTGGGAGGTTTTGTACAGTTCAGGGTATTTGAGCATGTTCTCTTTCCTGCAGGAGCGTTCGAAGATACCCAGGGTCAAAGGAGGCAAAGCAGTAAAGAGCTAATAAACATACAAATGGAAAAGGAAAATCATAATCACAGAAAATTATTAGTGCAGATAATATAATATAAAATTATTATATTTAGATAATATAATTTCTAATGAAAAATGATACTAAATTATAAAAATGCAAAACCGAAGCACTAGTACTAGTACTTCACAAATACACTACCAGTTTTTGAACAGTAAGATTTTTAATGTTTTTTAAAAAAAAGTCTCTTCTGCTCACCAAGCCTGTATTATTTTGATCCAAAATACAGAAAAAGCTGTAATATTGTGAAATATTTTTACTATTTAAAATAACTGATTTCTACTCGAATATATTTTAAAATGTAATTTATTCCTGTGATCAAAGCTACATTTTTAGCATCATTACACCAGTCTTCAGTGTCACACGATCCTTCAGAAATCATTCTAATATGCTGTTCTACTCTAATTTGCTGTTTAAGAAACGTTTATTTACTATTATTATTATTATTAATATTTAAAACAGTTAGGACATTTTTTTTAGGATTCTTTGATGAATAGAAACATCCAAAGATCTGCATTTATCTGAAATAAAAGGCTTTTGTAACATTATACACTATACCATTTAAAAGCTTGAAGAGAGTATAATATTTTTTTCTGAGAAAAAAAAAAAAAAAAAAGAAATAAATACTTTTATTTAGCAAGATTGCTTCAAATGGATCAAAAGTGATGATAAAGACATTTATAATGTTACAAAAGATTTCTATTTCAGATTAATGCAGTTCTTCTGAGCTTTCTACTCAAAGAAACCTGAAAAAACTCTACTCAGCTGTTTTCAACATAATAATCGGCAAATCATAATATTAGAATGATTTCTGAAGGATCGTGACTGGAGTAATGATGCTAAAATTCAGCTTTGAAATCACAGGAATAAATTACATTTTAAAATATATTCAAACAGAAAACAGTTATTTTAAATAGTTAAAATATTTCAAAATGTTACTGTTTTTGCTGTACTGTAAATCAAATAAATGCAGGCTTGGTGAGCAGAAGAAACGTCTTTAAAAAAAACATAAAAAAAATCCTATGGTTCAAAAACTTTTGACTGGTAGTGTAGCTTCAGATATTTGGGCCCCACAACAATGTTTTTTTTTTTTCCAAAAGATACTAGTTCTCATTTCAGAAGCTACTTTGTGACGAAGTGAAATGATAAACTTCTCTCTAAACCAAATAAACACAGAAGAGATAAAAAAAAAAAAAACAAATAAAAACAGATAGCTAAAAATAAATCAATACCTAAAAATACACAGTAGTCTAAACTACTTCCTAGCCTAAGCACCAGACGTGTTCCCCTCGTCTGCTGTTTTCATTTGCTTGCTTGGTGCAGCTCACTGAGCATGCAACTTTCTGGCATTTATCATATTTGCACTCTCCCCCCGTGTGCAAAAATTATTCCAAACGAACATCTGCCAGTGCCTGCAGCTTGTTAGCAGATCTCCTGGATGCTTTCATTTTTTTCTGCGGTGCTCTAACGTTTCTTGGTGCAGCAGCTGTTGCGAGAGGGGTGGTATTATGGTCCAGAGAGGTTTGCGGGGTCAGCCGTAAGTATCTCTTACTGGCCCAGCTGGAGCAGCCTGGCTGTGGCTGACATGGTCGGCTGGGCTTTTCCATTCAGGGGTGGTTTCAGCCCGTTGCATCCAACAGACCCCCTCTGACGTGCTGGAATTCCTCCTCTCTCAGATAAAGAGAGAATGCGGCGGGCCGAGCTGTTACTGGCCTCACAACGCCAATGATCCATTACACGAGGCTGATGGGAAGCCGTGTTCAAATTTTGCTCTTTGTTCAGGCGTAAAGAAATAATTTCTGGGGACAATCAGCGAGTCGGGTGGCTTAGTCAGTTTTCCCACTGCGTATCTTCGATTGTTTATGCAAAATGGAACGCACTCCACCCGAACCATTTTTTTTCCCAACTAACTTTCCTTCCTGTTGAAAACATGTTAATTAACAGCATCAATTCCTATCACCAAGCCCCTAAGGCAGCCCAGTTCACAGGACTCCACCCAAAAGACCAAGTGTGTGTATTTAAATGTGTCTGGATTCAACCTGTTCCTTTATCATCCACCGCTGACCTGTTTAACGCAGCTCTTTAGGGCATGAGCGTCTGTTGTTGCAGCGCATTCAGGACATAGTTCTGGGCACGGAGGGAATATGGGCTTGACAAGCGGTCATAAATAAGAGGGAGATTTTTCAGGATGGCGCTGACACGGGCCGCAGTAAAGGAGCCGTCTGGGGTGCCGCGGCTAATGAGTTTCTTGCCTGAGCGCGACAGGGGAGGCGTTTTAACACATTCCCTCTCACAGTAATGAAGAGGGGAGAGTAAATCACACCCAGACAGATGTGTGAATGCAAACACTCTTACCACGTTGTACAGGCCGATGCACCAGCGCTCGAACAGAATCTGACCGGAGAAACCGTTCACAAATGCAAACCAGATCTGAAAGACAAAAAGACAACGCAATGGAAAATGACTCATCGTGTGAATATTTAAAACAGAATTTACCATTTTAGGCTATTATGTAAAACATATTAGTAAAACAAACACAACTGAAATTAATTTTAGTATATGTAATCAAAAACATTGACAAAAAATAAACCAAAAATCAAAGGGTAAGTAAGTGATCAGATCTGTTTTTCTCATGACAGTGTGAACAGCACAAACTACATGCAATCTGATCTTTTCAATTCCAATTTGTGCCACTTTTTACATACATAAGGGCTACAAGTCTTAGTGCTCAATTCAGTTTTTTCCTTAGATCCGATTTTTTTGTATAGCTGTTCACATTGTTGCTTTAAGTGTGGCCAATATCAGACTTATAATGTGAACAGATCATAGTTCTGAACTAGACCGCATGTGCAAAAGAACAATATGAACAGGGTTTCCAGGTTTTCACAACAAAATCCACCCAATTGTTTCTCAAAACTACTCCAAAACTAGATCAACCATGTTCACGGCAAGAGTGGAAAAAGTAGCCCGATTCCGCGTTTATTTATAGCGTGAACAGCTGTAGAAGCCAGGCAATATGAAAAATAAAGACAAGGATGTGACAAAAGACAGCAGAGTTTTGAATCTTTTATGATATGCACCCTCATGTTTTGCATGTATATAGAGTTGTCACTGTAATGCTTATGAGTTCTGACACATCACACTTCCACTGATTACCTTTCGCAACTGTCTTGATAATTCCGACATGACAAAACACCTGAACTGTGTTGGATTTAGTACCAAATATAGAAGTGGCACAAATGGGAACTTAAAAGATCAGATTCCATGCAGTTTGTGCTGTTCACACTGTCATGACATAAACAGATCTGAGGCTACGTTGACACTGCGTCTGAGTGCTCAATTCCGATTTTTTTGTATAGCTGTTCACATCATTCCTTTAAATGTGGCGAATATCACATTTTTCCAGTGTGAACAGATCATGGTTCTGAACTGGCCCTCGATACAAACAGGATTTCCAGGTTTTCACAACAAAATCTGTCCAATTGCTTTTCAAAACTACTTCAAAACTAGCCCAACCATGTTCAGGGGGGTAAATAGTACATTAGTGGGGTCACTTCAACCCACAATGTTGGAAAACAACCAGCAACAACTGTGTAAAAAGTAGCCCAATTCCGCAGGGAAACAGTGGATTTGGCAACACTTGCACAGTCATACAAAAGTAAACACGGAGGACATAAAATAAGCGATTATGCGTTTATTAATGGTGTGATCTGCTGCAGAAGCCAGCGAAATGCACAAGCAATATGAAAAATAAAGACAAGGATGTGACAAACATCAGCAGAGTTTTGAAACTGTTATGATACGAGCCTTCATGTTTTGCTTGTACACATCACACTTCCACTGATTACCTTTCGCAGCTGTCTTGATAACTTTGGGTAGTATGTAAAATCTTTCAAGTGTCTCCCATCAGCGTGAAATTATGGAATTATATTGATCTAGAGTGACATAAAAGTTGCATGAATTCTGATATAACAGTTCACACTGCGGCCGCATTGCAAAACATCTGAACTGTATTGAATTTAGTACCACAATTGGAAGTGGCACGAATTGGAATTGAAAAGATTAGATTCCATGTGATTCCATTTGGGCCACATTTGCCTGCAGTGTGAACGTAGCCAGTGACTGTATATACAAGCAAAAAGAGGGCTTGTATCAAAAGTTTCAAAACTTTGCTCCCTTTTTATATGCTTTTTTCATATTGCCTGTGCATAATTTCACTGGCTTCGGCAGCAGATCACACAATAAATAAATGCGTAATAGCTTACTTTATGTCCTCCGTGTTCACTTTTGTATGACGCCACGCTGTGCAAGTGTTGCCAAGTCCACAGTTTTCCCGCAAAATTGGGCTACTTTTTCCACTGTTGCTGCAAGCTTTTTTCAACTCTGGGTTAATGCAATCCCACTAATGTGATACTTACCCCTAGAATGTGATCGGGCTAGTTTTGAGAAGCAATTGGGCAGATTTTGTTGTGAAAACCTGGCAACCCTGTTTGTGTTGTTCTTTTGTGCATACGAGTCAGTTTAGATAATCTGTTCACACTGTAAATCTGATATTGGCCACATTTAAAACAAAAATGTGAACAGCTATACAAAAAAAAAATAAAATAAAAAAAATCAGATCTGAGCACTAAGGCTCACAGTGTGAACGTAGCCTATATGCTTCCCAAGTTGTCCTAAAGGAAAAGGTAACATATTAAAAGGGCAAAGACAGGCCATATGATAATCATTATTACACAAAAGTGTGACTAAAAGGTAAATATATACCATCATTAATCATATATTCCCCACTTTGTGTGCGCTTAAGTCTGGTTCCTAGTGGATTTTAATTTAGGTTGATCGATGGCTGTTGTTTTCTGTGGGGCCTCTCAGTGCTCAAAATGACCCAAGAGAGAGCGATCTCTCATGAAAGCAGCAGTGAACTGACCCCATCAGTCCTTTCTACAGTCTCGTACACTGGATCACTGCAAATGGTTTGTTCCAAGATCAGTCTTGGAGAATAAATAAGCCAGCTTTGGGTAACTTTTTCATTTACATAGTGGGGTCCAAAAGTCAGACAACTACTGAAAATTCTACTATTATGCATTTTTATAATATAATACTTTTCTTTTTTTTTTTTTTTACAAAATAATTAGCAAACAAACTATCACAGAAAGTATAATTACATTTTTTTATACAACTAAACAACTATACAATACATAAACAAAACAATAAATAAACAGGTAAAGTATAAAAAGAACCCTAATAAATAAAATTATATTAAAACATTGTATTCAAACAGCTAAAATTTGTATCCACCAGCTAAAAAAAAAAAAACTCCACTGTTTTAGATTGTAGCGCATTTTGATTAAAAGATTAATAGTCTACTATTAAAAAGAACAGCTGTGCAATGAGATATGTAAAAACAGTTAAGCCTCTGCTTTAGCAAACACACACTGCCAAGGTTTTCAAAACATCTAAACATAGAGAAGCCCCACTATCTTGTCATGCGAAGCCACAACCTGGGCTTAACACATCATTACTCAGCAGACAACCCCAGGCAGGAATGAGAGAGGAAGGACGTTAGTGCTGGAGGTAAAAGAGAGAGTGAGAACAGTTCAACAGTTCCCATGACTTCAGCCACAACGGCTCGTAAATCAGACGCTCTGTTTCCCACCTTGATCAACCCTCCAGTGTCTCATAGCCGAAACAACTGATCGCAGATCAGACTTTCTAGTACACAAGATGAGTTCAAGACTGTGTGAAAAAACAGATCATTGCAAAAGGACTAGATTTTAACACTTTGAAGAACCGAAAGATGTGAGTTATTGGGCTTAAGGGTGGAGACCAGGGACAAGACCACAAATGAAAAGGAGAGGAGAGAAGAATGTGTATCTAAACCATATGCCATGGAGATGGAGTTCATCACTTAATATCTCTATTAGTTTGACTAGTCTGGCACGCAACTCTATCAAAGTCATCAAGAAACTGGAGAACGTGATATCATCACACAGCAGCTGTTATAAACAGTGGGAAAATCAGTAATAATCAAAAATGGGATGAGAGAATGAAAATAGAAGACAATTGGCAAAACACAGGATCATGTGACACCAAAATGACAGTTCTCCCAAAATTTAATTTAAAATCGACAGAAATTTGGGCTGATGAGATTTATGTTTTTGTTTATGCTCACCAAAGCTGTATTTGTTCAAAAATACAGTAATATTATGAAACTGTTTCAGAAGTATTAGATATATAGCCATATGATTTCCACGATGTTGTAAACGGGGACGGAATCGTGGAATCCAGTCATGAAAACTGAATTTACTGTATAACGTGGAATGTCACGGAATTTGCCAAATGTCTGTGAATGTTAAGCCACAAAAATACTATTTAAATATGAAACCTGCATGTTCTGCATGTTTGTTTACTACATACATACTTGCTTGTGGTGTTTCTGCCACCTCATATGAAGACATAATCTCTAGAACTGCTGTGAGAGTCATTTTATGAGCATTTTACCATTTCCTTCAAGTAAAACTATCGCCATATCATATACAAACTGAAATCTTAGGTTTTCACAGCAACCCATCAAAATAAAGGTTTGGCTTAACTTGAAGAAACAGTGACAGAAAAAAATATTACTTAATGTAATGACTGCACTACTACTAATGAAATTATTAAAACAATTTTTTAAAAGAATATTTACCAGAAAAAAAAATATTTACCAGAAAAAAAAATATTTACCGGAATTTATTTACCAGAAAAAAAATGTAAAAACACAGCATTTCTGAAAAAAAGAAAGACATAAAATAACAATACATTATTTAAAAAAATCAATTAGAGATGCTTTTGATTATTAAAATTTAATGAAATCATTAAAATGGAAAGAAATGGGGCTTAAATCTTTCTAATTTTTGTTAAACTTTTAATAAATTGCTGTAAATTGTGCATTTTTTTCATTTAACCATTAAAACAGAGTCTAGAAAACTTTAAACTGGAAAAAAAACTGAGAACAATGAAAACAGAAAAAATAGAATTTGGAAAAAAATAAAACTGAATATGGGAGAAAAATAAAAAAAATGCATTTAATGGGGCCCTAAATATAGTACATAAATCATATTTAGTAATTTTATGCTACTTTTATGGTGTTTTTTTTTTTATAATTTTTGGAACTTGTAAGCCTTGGTTACTATTCACTTAAGAGCAGTGTAAAAAAAAGAAAAAGTGGCCTATGGACAAAGACAACTATATAAGCCCATTTTTCACCATGAATAAAAAATAGAAAAGGTAATTGCAACTTTATATCTCACAATTCTAACTTTTTTCTCAGAATTGCCCGACAAAACTTGCAATTCTAACTTTTTTCTTGGAATTGTGAGACAAACTTGCAAATGTGATTTTATGCAAATATCTCACAATTCAGACTTATTTTCTCGCAATTGTGAGTCTACATCTTGCAAGTTTACGTTTTTTTTTCCCCTAGAGATAAACTCGCCATTGTGAGTTATAAAGTCCAGTTCTAAGGAGAAATTAAGAAGGATTATGTTCTCACAACTGCAAGTTTATATTCCACAATTTGGAGAAAAAAAAGTCTGAACTACGAGTTTATATTAGGCAATTCTGAGAAAAAAAAAAGTCTGAATTATGAGATGCAAACTCAGTTGTGAGAAAAAAAAGTCAGAATTGTGAGATAAAAAGTCGCAATTACCTTTTATTCAGTGGCGGAAACGCGCTTCTACAGAAAACCATACAGGTTTGAAATAATATGACCGTGAGTAAAGGATAAAACAATTTCTTAACTCTTTAATGAATAGTCAAAGTTGCTAGCCTCAAATCCTGTGAGCTTCTCTACCGTATTTTAGACCATAATTACCGTGAACATGTCTGAGAGGACCAACTAATCTTCAGTATGTGTGTGTGTGAGAGGCTCGACTGTTGAGCAGACCCCAGGTTACTGTGCAGTGCCACGGCCAGGCGGACATTTCCTCGCTTCATTTAACTCCATTATGAAAGCGTGAATTGCTACAAATTTTTTGGGTTTTGACAGAACCCCCTCCGACTGCGCCCCCCGCCAGTCCTCACGCACACACACACACACACACACACAGCACATCCACCAGCCCCTCTCATTCAATAGAGCGAGCCAATGCGTGAAAATGTTCCCAAAACAAATGTCTGTCACCCCTCCCCTCCGGCCTCGCCGTAGGAAAAGAAAGAGAGGGGAAGAGAGGAGGATTGGCCGCACTCCCCGATGCGAACCCCCACGGCCACGCCCACCCGTTCCAACTCCCATTTTCCTTTCCATCAGGTGCATTCTACCGTGATATTGTTTTTAAAAGAGATCTACTGCTTCTGAAACCCCTTCACACACACAAACATGAATAAATTACCAGCATGTTGTTTTCGTCCTCGCAAACAAATTCTAGACTTGGAAAATTCCCTCATGACCACAATTTGATCAAAAGCCAAACGAAAAACCGAAGAGTCGTGGCCAGCGGCATGCTGGTAGTCAAACAGGTGGGTCAGAGAGCTGAATTAATGCGAGTCTGCCTCATTGAGGGGCTACAGGCTGCAGGATATTGTTGTGCTAAGTCAAAATAAAGCCTCTATTCATGAGCAGCAGTACATGCATATGAGAGAGCGTTTTGGCCTGGTCCTCTGGGTCCTGTGAGTGCCCCTCTCTCCCGCTTTCTTCAATGAGACAGATTCATTGATTTGCTCATTAGGGAGCGAGGACATAGTGTGGAGGGCTCTCTCTTTCTTCTCCTCTTCTGACTCATTCAGAGCCGTTCGGCGTGGAGGTGTGACTGCCCTCTACCCTCCGCTGCACAATCTGAAAAAGCGAGGAGTGTGTGTGTGTGTGTGTGTGTGTGTGTGAGAGAGCGAGAGTGTGTCCCCATGAGACTCGTCCTGAGCGCGTTTTTCTAAGAATTTTGGAATCTGTGATTGCACCCCCCGTCCTGTGTCTCTAAGTTGAGCGGGAAGGACCCGAAGGGAAGGAGAAAAATAGAAAGACGGCACCTTTTTGCTCCATGTCTCTGCTTGAGAATCCAGCTAAAACTAGCTTTAGTTGTGCTCTGGAACATGGCAGCTGGTCCAATCTGGTTTAGGTGGTTGAACAGCTGGGCCAGCTGGTGGGGATCTGGCTGACCTTGGAACAGCAATAAACTAGCTACCATGTCGTAAAAATCAGTTTGACCACCTTAAACTGGCATCATCTCATTTTTCCAGTAGGGCAATTGATCAGGATGGTCTGGTAGCTCACCCAAATCCACACTAGCTTTTAGTCCAACAGGCTAGAAACCAACTCCAATAACTCAAAACAAAGCTTTATAAAAAAATAAAAGCCAGCCACATATTTTCAAATAGGAAAAAAAAAAACCCCCCAAAAAAACAGTTCATACAGTGCAAGGAAAATATGAATAAATATAGGTATACATGTATATTATACACATAAAATATTATAATAGACAACAAAATTAAATAAAAAAATGTGTTAAACATTAGTTGGAAAACATAAAAGTTTGGGGGGAAAAGGAAAACAAAAAAAGAATAAAATAATAAAATAAAATCATAAAATAATCACAAATTCTTGATATATAGTTTAAAAGCCAAATAAAAAGTGACAATATTAAAATGACTGAATGCAAAAAATAAAATTAATTACACGTTTCATTAATACATGATATAAAAAATAAAGGGTATGTTAACTTACACATTTTGTATAAATTTTTTGCAAAATTCAGGGTTCGTACAGATACAGTAAAATTGAATTGCAGAACTTTTGCTTCAAGACTTCAAGCACTACTTTTTGATTTTCTAGAACTTCACTCAGACAAAGAAGTGAAAAAAAACATAAAATTTACAGTAAATAACCGTAAATGAATATTCCCAGAGTTCCCTGTGTTACTTTTTTTTTTTTTCATTTTGATTTTTTTTTTTTTTACTTGAAATAACAGTTTCTTCTTATTGTTTTCTTATCAGTTTTGAACATTAGGGTTGTATGGTACATCTAATATTGTAAAAATCAATGTTTATTGCATAATTCATTTTCATGTATGTTACCATGATGGTTTTAGTGTTTATGTGAATGACACTGTGCACCTTCTATATGTTAATATTTAAAAGCTGCTTGTGACGGGCTTTGGTTCATGTGACTTTTAAGATCTTTTTTCCCTCATCACCACCTGCTTTTATACAAAACAGATTTCTGTACTTCAATAGGTTGGTACATTAACATTATATCAGTTAATGAAACTACAGTATTTAAATGTACATTTAAGTTAAAACCACAAAACTTAAAATGTTAGTGCCATATGCACTCCGAAGTCCCAAACCGAATCAAATGATTCGCAAACCTGCACCAAATGCATAATCGCAAATCATTTGATTTGCATCATTCAATTCACAAAAAGATTCAAGAACCTGTTCTTAATTAATCTAATTTCATTTAATCTAAATTAAATGATTCATGATCTGAAGTCCCGATCTAAGTCAAATGATTCAAACTACGCGATCCGATTGGAGCGCTTTGAACGGTGAATAATTTTGCGACGCATTGGTTTAACTGATTCAGAGTTTTGAAAAGCTTATTTCACCCATTACTACATGCTTTTTAAAATCATTACAAGCGATGTCGAAATTCGAAAATGAATGGCTCTTTTAATTTGATCTGGCTTTTGCAAGTTAATCGCTTGAAATGAATGATCAAAGTCACAAGTTTGAATCAACTGGAGTGGTTCCAGCATAAATGACTCAATTCATTTGGTTCATCTGTTCCTCTTTTCACGTCTCCAACCACGTTTACACAACATTGCCAGCATTACAACTGGCTTTGCTCACTAATTTTGTGATATTAAGTAAAATAAGCGAAAAAAGTGTGTTTTTTGAATTGCGTGAAATTATAAAAATAACAAATTTAATAGATACATTGTCTTTCAAGATTTTAAGCACTTTTTAAGTACTTCTTCAGTGAAATTGAGAATTTTTAAGGGTTTTCCAGGCCTTACATTTCAAAAAGTTAAAATCAAGTACTTCAAGCACTTTAAGCACCTTGTACGGACCCTTGAAATCTGAAAACATTACCAAAAAATTACATCTTAAATTGTACATTTTTAAATATTTTAGATTAAAGCACATAGGACTTCTTTTAAAACATGAAAAAAAATCTTTAAT
Organism: Labeo catla; assembly: GCA_012976165.1. Taxonomy (NCBI): domain Eukaryota; kingdom Metazoa; phylum Chordata; class Actinopteri; order Cypriniformes; family Cyprinidae; genus Labeo; species Labeo catla. The sequence goes on along the minus strand of VONZ01000289.1, from coordinate 222,854 downwards.
TAACAACAAAAAAAAAAAAATTACCAACCCTATATTTTTCACCAGTAGTGTGAAACGCAAATTTCCAGAAAACTAAAAAATGCTGGCAAAACAATAAGAACGGTCCACTGAATTGCAAGTGTGATTGACAGAAGAACCGAAAGAACCAGCTGGGTGTTTTACAATGATGGCACCAGTGAGACTGCAGGGCCCAGGGCCTCCACTCAGGCCTGTAGTCTTTCTCTAAGCCTGCTGCTCTGTCTGAATGAGGCCCTTGTAATTACCTCAGAAACTCTACTCGTCCGTCAGCCCTTCTGGTGCCTGCTGAAGAGCTGTCAATCAAGCTCTCTCAAGAGCCCAGCAGGATAATGACAGCTAGCACAGCAATTTGGTTGTAAGAGGGGCTTTTTGCATGTCTCAAAGCAGCTAATCCAACTACGTTTCTGAAAAGTTTTTCCCCCCAGTTAATTTTCGCTCATGTTGAAAGAATGCAAGACCACAAACCAGGGACTAAACAAACCAGCATGACAAATGTTTAGGTTAACCCAAACTTATTTGTTGGACAATGTATGGAAGATCATGTGCTATTATGTGGTTACAACTGGAAAAATGTCTATCTGAAACAATAGAAAACATTCTAGAGCTCTGTTCCAAAACCTAGTTGCCAAGCTGTCTAAATAGGCAGAGTCACTGATTTGAAAACCAGACAAACTAGACTCTTGATAAAACACTGTGATATATAGGATACAACAATGGATGCTAAAAAAAAAAACCCTAAGGAGTGCACATATCCACAGCTAACCACACGTTGAGAAGGCTAAAATGGCCACTAACATCCTTATTCCACTTCCTTGTGGTTAATGTCTGGAAAAATGAGATGAAGAAAAGCCTTCACGGACTCAAAGGTAAACCTATTAGGACGACAAATGTATCCCTTTAACCGACCCTTGGGAAGCAAGTGTCTTGAATGTCAAGCTCTTACAAAACAGAGGTGTTTTTGGTGTGAGGCAAGGAAACAGTAAAGCTTTGCCCTATTATAAAGGAAAGGCCCCTTACGGAGAGGGGGGAATACATTTTCTGCTCATAACAAAAGATGGGCTGAGAAGGAGATACATGCACCTCTTGGAGACGGGTTGCGCTGGGTGCTTTTCAGTTCTCTTAGAGATTCAAAAGCAGAGCTTAAAGGGAAAAGGACTAAAAGGAAAAGTGGCTAGAAATATTCGGAGGGCGTGTTCCGGTGAGGCCATTTACTGGACGTAGCTGTTTCGGCACCACCTCTTATGCAAAATAAGAAAAAAACGGGAAAGAGATGCTTGTTTCTTGATTGATGAGAAAGTGTGAAATGTGATCACAGTCAGAAATGTTTGTGTTGAAGGGGAACTTTCACTGTGGAACAAAATACGACAACCCCACGGCAAAACCCAAAAGAAAAAACACATGAAAGCAACCCGGCATAACTAGTACCGAAAATGTTTAAAATATCAAATTCATTGAGCGATAACTGCTCACAGCTACTCTGAGATTCCCATGAATTTAATCCACTGAATTTTAAAATTATCATGACTTTACTACATTTATGAACATGACTACAGCAGCTTCTCACATCTAAGCAGCACAGAAGCAAGTAAACAGGAAATGGCCATGAAATAGGCCTAACTATCACAAACCATGTCATGCTGTATCATTCAGTGAGGGCAGAAGAAAACAATGGTCATCTGAAGTCCTGATTCATCCTTGTTCTCAAAATCTACAGCAGCACTGGATGCCAACGTAGAGAAATCTAAGGGGCTTTTCAGAGATTTACCACAGCACATAAAACAAAATCAAGATGAAGGGAAAAAGGGTTCACGGGTCAAGTGGCACACAAGAGCAAGAGGGCCGAGGGGAAAAAAGATGGATTTTTGAAGTGCTCATGTTTCTGCTGGGGTTGTACAACTCATGAATACTGGCCTTGGTCTGTTTCAAATTGTAGCGAGCTGCATACAGAGGGAACATTTTACACACGAGAGATAAAATGGATAAAGCATGCATAAAACATCAATTACAAAGCTAATGTGCGTGCTTTACTCTTTAGAGGATGCATTAGAGATTAAAAGGCTTCTTGTATTTGTTAGAAAGTGAGAAAGAGAAAGAAATTGCAGAGCCTTTTTTGAAACCAAAAAAATATCGTAATTAGAATTTCTGAATCAAAATATCACAGGAATGCTCAACATGTTAGGTTTAAAATTGGTACATGCTTTATATTTTGCTCTGAACGCATACTAGCTTCATAGATTTCAGAAACCTTAGACATTAAAGGTGACCTATTGTGCCCTTTTTACAATATGTATTAATAAGTCTCAGGTGCCCCCCAGATCGTGTCTGTGAGTTTCAGCTCAAAATACCTTACAAATGATTAATTCCATCATTTTGAAAATGCCTATTTTGAATAAAAGCAGAAATACCCTGTTTTCGTGCATGTCTCTTTAAATGCAAATGAGCTGCTGCTCCCCGCCCCCTTTTCCAGAATAGAGCTTTGTCTTTACAGCTCATACCTCAGATTCTCTGCCAAAAAACATCTGTGCTAAAATGTGCTGTGCTAAAAACACACAAGTTACAAAAACAGTCGGTTACGTCTGTGAAGGTAAACAGCTGGGAAAGAAATCATATATTAGATCTGTGGTAGCAGCGTAATATACAGTAAATGAAAATCAATAAATCCACTGCTTTCCTGAGGTTGGGACTCTAAATAGTGTTCTGTGCTCATCTGTGCCGCTAACGGCAGAACTGTTAGCATGCTTTGCTTGAACTTTCGCCAGTGCATTAGAACTGGTACACCGTTGTCGCTTGCGAAAACAAAATGGCAGCACCGTGGGTGGAAACATACAGATTAAAGAGCGGTAATATTATAATAAGATCCCCTTCCTACATCACAGGGTGAGCAAAATCTGAGTTGGCTCGTTTTGTTTCAGAGGAAGGCTTACCAAAACAAAGTTACTGGGTTGTCATTTCTTCACATTTTCTGGGTTGGTAGATGCACCGGGGACCCATTTACAAGCACTTTAATATGGAAAAAGTCAGATTTCATGATATGTCCCCTTTAAATAAAGAGCCTTAAAGGAGAAGTCCACTTCCAAAACAAAGTTTCACATATAATTTCTCACCCCCTTGTCATCCAAGATGTTCATGTCTTTCTTTCTTCGGTTGTAAAGAAATTATGTTTTTTGAGTAAAACATTTCTGCATTTTTCTCCATATAATGGACTGATATGGTGCCCCGATTTTGAACTTCTAAAATGCAGTTTAAATGCGGCTTCAAACAATCCCAAATGCGGCTGAAACGATCCCAGCCAAGAAAGAAGGGTCTTATCTAGGGAATCGGTTATTTTCATTGAAATAATACAATTTAAATACTTTTTAATCTCAAACGCTCGTCTTGCCTTTCTGTCCCTGAACTCGGTGTATTCTGACTCAAGTTAGTGTATGTCGAAAAACTCCAATCGTATTTTCTCCCTCAACTTCAAAAATCATTTCAAAATCATCCTACATCGCTGCAGAAGTAACGACCCAGACTTTGCAAGGTGAACATGCAAAGAAGAGTTTTTTGACATACCCTAACTGTCATGAATCGGAACAAAAACAGTCCAGGCAGAGTAAGACAAGACAAGCGTTTGGCATCAAAAAGTATACAAATTGTATTTTTTTTTTTTATTAAAATAACTGATCGTTACTCTAGATAAGACAATTATTATAAGATAAATTATTTGTAAATTGTTGTTCTGGAAGTGAAGTTCTCCTTTAAATGGCCTCATACTAACTCTTCTTTCAGCTCTTCAGGAAACCTAAAGCTTGTCCCCAAGGTGTAACGTCTCCTAAACCAAGCGTGCTGCAGATCAAAACGGCCAAACGCCCCTCATGATAAAGCTGCTGCTGATAGCAGCCCTTTAACTTGTCAGGTCAGGTCTCTGAACCGGCTATCAGCACCAGGCCTGGAAACTGTCAAATACCATCACAGATGAATGGCCTGTGGGCTTCACATTGACAGAAGTGCATTCCTACAGCAGGATGGAGATTCTAGCGCTACCGACATGCATGCAATGCCAGTTAATTTCATTAAAGAGCGGTCATTCAATCTCCTTAAAAAGGACATTAACGGTTAATGCAATAACAGGTGAACTTTCCATGAGTTTGAGGAGACATGACAGTGAGTAAATGACACAAAATTTATTTTATTAGGGCTGCCCCCAATAGTCGACTAACCGTTAGTCGACAAGAAGAGGCTTGGTCGATCAAAATTTTATTAGTCGCTTCGTCACAGAAAACAAAAAAAAAAAAAAAGTTACGCAGTCCATGATGGACAGATCTTACCGGCTGGTCTATGCAGTAATACAGTACATCGGGCAGGACATCCAAACCTATCATTCATCAACCTCAAATATGGCTTTTCATCTGAAAGATGTATAAAGCTCAAATCTAATGTTAACCTAGAAAAATGTGCACTATTCAAGTGTCTGTGCAGAGTGTGGAAGCTGAATAGTAGCTCAATGCATGACAGCAGTGTTGCCAAGTCTACTTTATTGGGCTACTTTAACACTGTTGCCGCAGGATGGAGCAACCTCAACAATGTAACATTTAACCCCTGTAATGGTAATTTAACCAGGGGAATCCTGCCCAAAATGTGTATTTTACCCCCTGGAATGCGGGGGATCCCCCTCAAAACGCGATTTAGCTACTTTTGGGCTACTTTTGCGTAGCAATTAGGCGTGTTTTGCTGTGAAAACCTGTGAAATATCTACTTTTAGATCAATCAATTCAAATAGAAAACAAATATTCTCAGATTATGTCATCCGTATGAGAACGCATATAGGTGTATCACTACTGCAGAGTCAGTGTCGCCAACTTTATTTCTCAAGCCCGTAAACAAACAATAGCAAATTATTAAATGTTAATGTGGTCACTTTGCTGTTTGTCATTTTGCATGCGCTTGAGCGCTTAGGCTTAGGCTATGCAGGCAATTAAAGGCTCATTCTTATGATTTATATGGTTTATTAATAAACGTGTGACTAATAGTCGACTAATGCTTAAAATGAACGACTACTAGCCTAATATTTAGTCAAGGACAGCCCTACATTTTATAGTGCATGCACTGACTTTCTTACCTCAATAATGTAAAGCACAATGTTCTTGTAGAAGCAATACAGGATACACTTGGCAACCCGGTTGTAATTCCAAGCACCATGAACCAACAGAAGATTCTTCAAGTACTTGAACTGTGAGAAAGAAGGGAGGACAGAGATAAGTTCATTAAGGCCTATCATTTACACAAGACCTACAGTTCCCCAGCCAACAAAGAAAGCGGTTTTGGATTTGAAAATAAAGACACAATCTTATCCATGCTGGGCAACAGGAAGCCTGGAGTTGCAGGGACAAGACAAACACTGTCTCACCCATATTCCTGAGAATTTTAGCTACAATCTGTCTTATTTTGCTCAAACGCAGAGGAAGCAAAAAAAACTTTTTGCAGCTGTACAAAGAAAATAAAGTCATTTTTGGATTAGTAAATTAAGTTTTGCTTTTAATACCTGCCTTATATTATAAAGTTCATCAGGTTTATCATCTGGATGCAAAGATTTAGTATAAACCTGATTGTCATGGAAAAAACAACATCCAAATGGTACTTAATCTACTCAGAAAAGAACCCAACACCCAAACTGTAGATATAAACTGCTTAAATCATCTGGATCCTGTCAGGTTTACTGAATATAAAGTTCTGTTTGTGTTGCTGTCACTGTGTGTTTAACTTTAATCACGTCGGACAGATGTCTTTTTTCAAACAGACGATGAGTAGTTCTCTCCGATTTATTATGTTGCTTCATACACGTGTATATTGCAAAAGATTGAGTAGATAAATATATTTACTAAACATTTTCACCACATTTTCTGCTGCTACACATGCCAAAGATAGGCAGATAAAGTGAATACTGAGTGATTTCATATGCACAATACGCTGATAATTCATAAAATTGTGTTTTCCTCTGCCTTAGACATCAAAATGTAAACAGAGAAGTGCTTTGCTCACTAAATAAGCCCCAAAATGCTGATGAAGGTGTTTATTCAGAATAAAAATGAGGATAGCCATGATAAATCTATATGGATTGTTTTCTTTAAACAGTTTATGAAATTAAACTAATGAAAAAGCACAACTGACATGACCTTGCATGTTATTGGTTACAAAGCATAACAGATACAAGTTTGTTTGTTTCACTGTAACCCATTTACATGCCTGCTGAAATAAATACAATATGCGAACAGCCGAACTTGTACAGGTGCTCAAGATGAGTAGCTTACAGTGACCCTCCATGACAGTGTAAACAAGTAATATGTGTTATATGTAAACATGATCAAAGGATGATCTTAGGAGCCATGTTTTATTTCCCAAAGAGCATCCTGAATGTGACAGTGTTATAAACACCATTCCTCTAAAACAAACAGCGGCTCACTTCTAGGAAGGCAGAAACAGCAGGGAGGGATGTAAGGGGTACGGAGGGCCTTTGAGGGGCTCAGGGGCTGTTTGACCTCTGGATGTGAGGAGAGCGAGTTGATGACAGACAGACTACAGTGGAGTCTGGATGTGGAGCCCCCGTCTTAAAATCTGCTGATCTGTGGAGGACCCAGTGTGAGGCTGAAGCACAGCAGCATTCCAGCACACTGATTTATCCCTTCACATAAACAATTTAATCACATCTTCAAAACAGGCCCCAAACAAAACTAAAGAGCCTGGGTTTAACACAAAGTAACACAGCATTTCTGTGAGAGTGCTGAGCTTTTGTGAGATTAGCTTTAAGTGAATTTCACACTTTGGCAGCACATGGGTTAGATATATATATAGACAAACAAAAGACACTATATACCATAAGATCTGCTACCAACTGTAACATATTGATTTTGAATTAAATATATAATTAGTAAAAAATATAAAAATATATATGAGTGTGCTTTAACCCTGTCAAGCCTGATATATATAAAGTAAAAAAAAAAATATATATATATATATTTATATTAAGTGGAACAGTTTATTGATCATTGTTTACATGTTTATCAACAAAACATAAAAGAAAATCTAAAGTTTTTCTAGGTATCATATTTTATACATCAAGTGGAGCTCATACTCAAGGAAGGATGTTTTTAAATGTTTTTTTTTTTAAGTTTATTTCAAAGGCCCAAACTGAGCAAAAATGTGCACTTTAGTTAATATGTCTAGGGCCAAAAAATATTATATTTTGACAGCTTGTAAGGCCTTTCTGACAGAATATCAGACTACTTACATAAAATGCATATAAACATTACTCAATATCTCCCAATAGTATGTCTTAATAATGTGATATTTACTTATTTTTAGGAAGAAATCAATACTTTTATTTAGCTTGGATATGTTAAACTGATAACACCTGATAGACTTACATTGTTAGAAATGATTTCTATTTTGAATAAATGCAGTTCTTTTGCACTTTTTTATTACTCAAAGATTCTATAAAAAGTATAACATGTTCCAAAAATATTTATACCAACAACGATAATAAATCAGAATATTAGAATGATTTCTGAAAGATCATGTGACAATGAAGACTAGAGTAATGGCTGATGAAAATGATTCTAAATGATTAATAATATTTTACAATATTGCTGTTGTTTCTGTATTTTTGCTCAAAAACTGTATTAAATATATTTAATATTATATATACACTGAATCAAATGTTTGGGATCAGTAAGATTTGTAATGTTTTTAAAGAAGATGTTTTATCAAGATTGCATTTATTTGGTAAAAAAAAACAACAACAATACTGTAAAATATTATTATTTTAAATAATGTTTTTATATTTTTTAAAATATAATTTATTCCTGTGATGCAAACTGAATTTTCAGCATCATTACTTGAGTCTTCAGTGTCACGTGATCCTTTAGAAACCATTAGATGCCGATTTATTATTATTATTATTATTATCAATGTTTGAAACAGTTGCGCTGCTTAATTTTTTTAACCTGTGCTCCTTTTTTCAGCACATATTCAAAATAGAAATCCATTACTTTTCACCAATTTAACACATCTTTGCTGAATTAATTTTGTTCAAAAAAGAATGAATAAAAATGTATTGATCCCAAATTTTTAAACAGTAGTTTATATTATTACAAAAGATTTCTATTTTAAATAAATGCTGTTCTTTTGAACTTTTTATTCATTAAAGAATCCTAAAAAAAAAAGAAATGTATCACAGGTTCCAAAAAATATTAAGCAGCACAACTGTTTTCAACATTGATAATAAATCAGCATATTAGAATGATTTCTGAAGGATCGTGTGACACTGAATACTGGAGTAATGATGCTGAAAATTCAGCTTTGCATCACAGGAATAAATTATAAATTAATATATATTAAACAAAAGAAAACAGTTATTTTACAATGTAACAATGTTTTACAATATTACATTTTTCTGTGTTTTTGATCAAATAAATGCAGCCTTGATGAGCATAAGAAACTTATTTTAAAAAACATTAATCTTACTCATCCCAAACTTCTGAACGGGAGTGTGTGTATATACAACAGTCAACATTTGTAGTGAATCAAAAAAGTTCAAAGTTGTCCTAAGACAAGAACGGGTATTGTTTTGATCCACTTCAAATGTTGACGACTGTATATAGTGCTTAGTAATTGACTAAATCTCCATCTACTTTAACAGCTAATGAGAAAGCAGCATTTTGAAAAGCCTTACAGTGCAAAACAACATGACACTGGTTCAGGATGATGAATGCATACTAGCTGACGGTCCTGCACACTGAAGTTCGCCGTCTGATCCAGCACATATCATATGAGCCATTTTGCTGGAAGGCAGTTCAGGTGACTTTCTATGAGGCTGCCCGCATTCCCTACCGCCTCCACCTACAATACGATGAGGGCACTTAAGAAAAGACAAGATGCTTTCTTGGGTAATCCGATGCATGAGGCCAGAGAACAGACGGCTCGGGGCAGTATAGAAAAACAAGTGTGAGGAGGGATGTTTCCACGAACTGCACAAAACATGAAATGAAACTCGGGACAGAGACGGAGAGCGATGTTGACAGCGATCGGCGACACTCGAGCTCTTCTTTTGTTAAACGCACAATGAAGATTATGCTGTATCAAAATCAGTGAATTACAAAACATCTTTTTAATTAAGTTTACATAAGAGAGACAGGTCCCGTTTCACCGTCAACAGGGGTTTGAGTAAGCGAACACTCCGGCTATGTAAACTGAACCGACCGACCCGTTTTGCTATCTCAGACTGCAGAATCTATGAGCCACGGGTTTTAACCCTTCACCCTAGATATATAATCTAGAAAGAAGATTTATTTTCTGGGAGTCACACTGTAGTGACAAGACAAAAGTGTTAGTTTACACTTGTAAATGATATGTGCTTCAGGTTTAGAATGTATACTTTTATAATAAAGTATATTTTATTATTAAATTAAGTTTTATTACATCATAATCATTAGCAAATTCAACTTATTTACTCACAATTGAGCACACTTTTTCTTTCTTTCTTGCAGGCCTGTGTAATCTGATCGTTTCTCACCTGTGCAATAGAGTAGTCTGAAGAGTTGGCAGCCTGCAGTCCTTCATTCCCAGAGATGCCAACTCCCACATGGGCGGTCTGGATCATGCCCACATCGTTGGCTCCATCGCCAATGGCCAGTGTGATCACTTTCACCTGTTTTTTCACCATCTCAACCACCTCAGACTTCTGCAGAGGTGAAACCCTGAAAAATAAATACAATATAATTAAATAAACAAAACATACAAGTTTTAACATTTCTCCATGGTTGAAACTGACATTTTATTTCTTTCCACAAGGAAAGAGATTAAAGATTTACAACATAATTGTGGATTTGCAGTGGCACCGTTACAGAGGGATCTGAGGCTATTTTTCTTGTTGCCAATTATTAGTGTTGACAACCATTTGATTTCTTGGCCATCTGTTGTGACCTCAACAGCTGTGGTCACGTCTCAGCTTCATATAATGAATTTTATCTCTTCAAAATGAGAGGTTAAAAGACTGTCAAACTGTCACACTGAAATTCTCTGCGCAAATAGTAGTAAATTAAAATTACTGGCACCTGTAAATTTACAAAATTTCCCATCATTGTGTCTTTCCAAAGGGAAAAAACTAAACAAAAAAACAACTAAATTTATATCCTTTATAACCAAGTAAGTCTTATCTAACTAAAACTGTTAAACATTTTGGGGTCAGTAATTTCTCTTAATGTTTTTGAAAAGTCTCATACGCTCACCATGGCTACATTTATTTGATTAAAATAAATTACTGTAATATTGTAAAATATAATTACAATTTAAAATAAATTTTATTTTAATATATATATATATATATATATATATATATATATTCACATATATTCACTGTCAGTATCAGTAAGATTTTTAATGTTATGCTCATCATGGATGCATTTACTTAATCAACAATACAGAAAAAAACAGTAATACTGTGAAATTTTAATACAGTTTAAAATGATGGTTTTCCTTTTTAATACATTTTAAAATATAATTTATTCCTTTCATTCAAAGCTTTTTTTATAAATCATCCAGTCTTCAGTGTCACATCACTTCAGAAATCATTCTAATATGCTGATTTATTACTTTTATTATCAATGTTGGAAACAGTTGTGCTGATTAATATTTTCCTTTCCCGGAGTCTTTGATGAATAAAATGTTAAAAAGAAACACATTTATGCCAAATAGAAATGGTTTGTAAAAATATAAGTCTTTGCTATCACTTTTTATCAATTTAAAACATCCTTGCTGAATAAAAGTATTAATTTCTTTAAAAAAAGAGAATAAATGAATTAAAATTTACTGACCACAAACTTTGGTAGTTTATATTGTTACAAAAAATTCTATTTTAACTAATCACTGTTCTTTTTCACTTTTTATTTATTAAAAATGTATCACAGGTTTCAACAAAATATTAAGCAGCATGACTGTTTTCAACATTGATAACAAATCAGCATATTAGAATGATTTCTGAAGGATCATGTGACACTTTAGACTAGAGTAATGATGTAAAAAAAAAAAATCAGCTTTGCATCACAGGAATAAATAACATTTTAAAATATATTTTCACAATATCAAATGAATGCAGCCTTGATGAACATAAGAAACTTCTTTAAAAAACAAAACAAAACAAAAAAAAACATTCTTGGAAATGTCAATTTTTCTATCCAGCGCCTTTACAGAAATATTACAGTTGAAAAACACTTTAGGGTTACAATTTCTTTATATTTTAAAATGAAACAATATGTTATGTGAACAATTCACACCTTCTTGAGCCATTATTGTGGCAATATTTGTTTTCAATTATATAGAATTCCAAGCACCACAAAACCGCTCATCCCCATAGCCATGTACAGAGGTAAAATGTGCTTTATTTTGAGGTCAAAAATAGTGTTTTCTACAATTTAAAATACAATAATGCATGACTATCAAATATATTATGTAAATGACACAAAAACATAAATGGCAAATAAATATTACAAAATATCATATAAGTTGTGGTCCCCTGGAGTTGTCACTGGTGTTACTGTTTAACAAAAAATCGTTTATTTTGGAAAAAAAAAAAAAAAAATATCACACTGATGACATTAATTGACTTCCACCTTCCTATTTTCTAAAGATCTATGAAAAAAGGCCCATGATAAGCCCATTATCGCTTTTCAGTTATCAAAAAATTTCTAATTTATCTCATGATTTCATATGAAGCTTTAAGTTTAAGACACTTGTATGACCTACTTTATTGTTAGGGAATTGTAATTATATAAAAAAATTAAATAGAAAATGTATTAAACTACTTAATTTAGTGAGTATACCATGACTGACAACATGTGGTTTGATACCTTGCAGCAGCCATTTTGTAAAATGCATTTTTCATGAAAATTGTCACTGTCAAAATATTGTCAATTTCATATTAATACTGCCAAAGAAGGTAACAGTGAAAAATGGTACATGTGGTCTTTAAATTGCACAAAAAAAACTGTCATTTATATGTATTCATAAAGTCAAAAGGTAATCTAATAACGTGGTCTAAATCTAAACATCTTGCCATACTAAAAGTGGACATTTCATGAAATATATAAAATATAAATATAAAATATATAAAATCACATCGATTCAGACTGACTAAACTTTTTATTTTTGACCAATTTGTGAACTGGTTTGACTGATTTATTTAAAAAAAAAAAAAAAACACAGCATCTCTACAGCTGCCAGAGATTTCTAGCTGGTTAAGTATTTCGGAGAAACCAGGAAACTTGAAAAACGTCTATTTTTTTTTCAATGTTTTTCATAAACGTGGGAAACCTATAATATTTAGAAACAGGTTAACCCACAAATTTTAGATGCCCAAACTGGGCAAATCTGTGTTCCTGATGAAGCCCAACCTGAGCCCGGGATCACTGACCTTAAAAAAAACAAACAAAAAAAAAAAACATGTACAAAAGCTCACAGCACATTACAGTACTGCATCATCTGTGTCAGCAAATGAAATTAAGGTCTCGCTTTTGGCTAGAAAAGCTCCTGCGGGGCTTCACCCGGGCTTAACGTTCACAGGTCATCCTGCAAGCAATGAACGCAGAGTGATGTAAGGCTCTCCAGTGAACCGGAGATTGCTGCCGGTATAGCAGGAGACCTCTAGAGTCAGTTTAACATTTACCCATCTGCAGGCACAAATCTGTTCTCCTCAGGACACCGTGTGGCTGTTCGTACGTGTGTGTGTGTGGTGAGCGAAAGCAGATCGGATAGATTACATCAAGCATTGCATAATGGCTGTGGCACCTGCGGTGTGCGTTGTTTCTGGAAATTGACACTGATTTTTGGCAGTTCCTTGTCACGCTCAATTGGTTCCTCATATGTTTCTTTCGCTGCGCAGCATTTTTTGGAATGGCTCATTCAAGTCTGTTAACACACAGTTTAGCTTTGTGTACATCTTGACAGACATTCTGACTACAATCTACTATTATAAAAAATAACACTCATTAGTAAATTGCTGCTTTGAGAGCTAGTATAATTATGTTTATTGGGAAGGTTGTGACCTAAAGGGAAGGCAATTTGTTCCTTAAACAGCACAGCGGCCTTTCCCTATAATTGTCTGCCAGTCACTTGATGTTTTTGTAAGTGCAGAAAAATGTCCAGTGATGGCGTCAGTTCCCTGGAGGGCAAAACGGGTTATTAACCTGCAAAGGCAAATTTACATCCACCTGTGAAACAGTAAACATTTAAGCAGAGCATAACAGTACAACTTCCTGTGTACTCTGGTTTAACAAAGGTTTCATTTGGAGCAATGGCTAAATAAATTTCTTTGAATAATTGTGGGTTTCTCAAACGTATCGATGGAAAGGACCACCAAACATGATGGTGCCTTTGAGATGACTCTTCATATCTTAAACATAAAAAAAATCTTTTTGTTTCCCAAATTCAATGATTAACTTTTATTTGTCTCTGTATTACAGCCAAAATAAACTGAAATATTATCTAACTATTTAATTTCAAGTGCCCCTTGTGACTACTTTTGAAAACTGCTGGTTCAATGAATCTTTGATGTTTGTTGTAATACTTTGTAAGGGTGTATGTTACTGTTATTAAATTATTCTTGCTGATTTTCAGCAAATTCTCCAGATAGAGTTACATACCTGCAGCATATCACAGCCTTGCAAGAAAGAGCCAAGTCCAGGAAATACTGGCGTGCCCCAAAAGTGAGGGCATACTTCAGCGTTTTTCCGTCTATGATGAGAGCAAAGTCGTTTTCTTTGTGTAGAGCATCTCCCAGCATGCCGCAGTGATGGCTGAGGGTCTCCCTGGTACCCTGCACACAAACATGCATGGAGTACCGTAAGATAAACATTTCACGCAAAATGACATTATAACAATTGTGTAACCGACTAAATCAGCTGGTATGTAAATATTTCTCTGAAAAACGTGCAAATCAAAAGACTGAATTCATTACAATACGCAATAAATCATGCAACTGTTCACAGACGTCTGACAAGACACCACACGTGAACACCAGGATAATTTACCCCCTTTTCTTTCAGTGCCAATGCAATCAGTCCAAAGAAAAACATAGAATTTCACATGCAGAGCACCAGACACTTTTGCACATGGGGTTTACGTCTGTTTATTATCAATGCACAGGGCATCAAAGTGAGAACATACATATGGCACGCTTCATTACGGAGAGCGTAAAGCCGAAGCTGGGTGTGATGGTTCATTTGTTAGAACAAGGCCTTTCAATGGCCCTAACCGGGAAACACAACGGCATGGGAATTTGCACTAGCAAAGCTCCAGACTTCAGTCTTCTCCCTCTCTCATTGCGTTCACGCAATCGGAGAGAGCGTATGTCTGGGTTTATGGGTTATTTCGGAGGAATGTCCTGTCCCAGCTGTATGGGCTCAAACCGGGAGCCAGGAATATTTCTGTGTGTTGATTAAACCTGCGAGATCTTAATCAACACTGACTGGGCCAAAGAAAAATTGGGATATTTGACTTGACCTGATTGTTGTTTTATACTGAGTTTAATAGTGAAAATTGTACATTCAGCAGAAAATGCACCTAGTAGTAATAGGCTGTTATTGTAAGGATTCGGAACGTGTGGGAGGACGCTTCTGTGTTTGGATTAGGAATGCTGCTGTACTCCATAAAAATTTCCCATAAACTCACACAGCTTATGCCTCTCGTGTGCTGGAACTAGGCTGCAGCAATTCCTCGATTCTATTCGAGTATTCAATTTAGAAAAAAAAAATTGATTGCATTTTGCCCGTGTCGAGTAATCGGCAAAATACAGAAAGTGGCGCATTCCACATATCAAACCCATTCAAAAATCATAATAAAGCATAATGCTATTAAGAGTTCACAAACGGTACGATTCACATGTGGGTTATATATGTGCAACTCAAAACGCGTGTGGAGCATCTCAAACTCCATGTCTGCATGTTGTTGTGAACTTAGGTTTATTATAACATTCATTTGGGAACGCAACGTGTGCTATTTCAGAAGATTTGTAAGGTAAATCATTTATAAACCTCCGCAAACACAAAAGAATACATTATATTTCTCAATATGCTAACTGTTCATTGCGATTTCAAAATAAAAGGTTAACCCCCCACTCTGAGTTTACACATTTTGATGTCTACATTTTCATGAATTTACAATGGCTGTAGCTTTATCTTAAAAGAAATGGCAAAATATTAAAGATTAAGTGGACATTTGAATTAAATGTTGTTGAGAATATTAAACACGATTAGATCGCAAGTGTAAAAACAATCGTCAGTCTTTTGGGGCCCTATGCAGGTATTTGTTATAATGCTTAATGTACATTAGCTCTATTGATTATAACATTATGTATTTTAACAGTTTTGTTCAATAAACCATATGATTACTTGCTTTTGATTCTTTATTTGAACCAATTATTATTGCCAAGTTGCTGTTATATATGCATTTTAAGTCATTTTGAAAGCTATTGTTCACCTAGGTCTATCTGTATTACTAAAAAAAATTGATTATAATTATCCGATTGTCATAAAATTCAACAGATTACTCGATTACCAAAATAATCGTTAGTGACAGTCCTAGTTGGAACAATAGGGTGTTCTTAATATTATTCAAATCCTGGTAGTAAAGGAAAAAAGTTAATTATAATTACCCGATTACTCTATTAATCATCATAATAATCGAAAGAATACTCAATTACCAGAATAATCGTTAATCACAGCCCTAGTTGGAACAATAGGGTGATCATAAAATTATCAAAATCCTGGTAATAAAGGATAAAAAGTTCATTATAATTACCCGATTACTCTATTAATCATCATAATAATCAAAAGAATACTTAATTACCAGAATAATCGTTAGTCACAGCCCTAGTTGGAACAATAGGGTGTTCTTAATATTATTCAAATCCTGGTAATAAAGGAAAAAATGTTCATTACAATTACCCGATTACTCGATAAATCATCATAATAATCGAAAGACTACTTCGAAAGATTACCAAAATAATAGTTAGTGACAGACCTAGTTCGAACAATAGGGTGATCATAAAATGATTCAAATCCTGGTAGTAAAGAAAACACCACACTGGTTCTGCAAACAACTACTAAAAAGATCATAAGAAAGAGAGAACCAGAGTGGTCTCCACTATATAACCTCTAAAATGATCTAATAGTGAACAAAGAAGCTGGTCTTCACAGCCTTAAATCTCTGAGCATTGTGGGTAAACAAACCAATGCAAGTTTCCATCTCCAGCTTCTGTTCCACAGCTGTCCAGCATGTTTTTGGCTTCACATTCCATGGTGAAGATCATGACACAAACAAGCCATTCTATATCCGAGGGGTGAAATAATGACTAATAAAAGCAAGTTTACGGAGAGCAGACAAGATTGAAGGCTGAAGGATTCCAAAGTATTCAAAATGTCTCACAAATAGAGTTAAATGTCAGAGTTCGGGCCTTTTACGGTTAGATTTCTCTTTTGGGGTCAACTGCTCTCCTAGGGGAGAAACAAGACTGAAGAGAATCTAAACAAGTGAGTTAATGGTAATTAAACTGTTGACATTTTTTAAACCTAGCTATATAAATATCATCACATCTTGCTTAATAACAGACATTTAAAAAAAATTGCCAAAAATGGGAGTCAATGGGTTGTAGGTCCAAAAATTTATATACTTTTTAACCACAAATCCTCATCAGGACAAAATAAGACTGGCTTTTTCGTCCTACCCTACCTTTTTGAACCACAGTACACAGATGAACTAACCACGTCTGACCTTTCCAACGTGATTATGTAATGCCTGAAGTCATAGATGTGCATCGCAGAGCTAGTGCAAGATGAGCATTTGTGGTTAAAAAGTACATAAATTGTAATTTCTGTTAGAAAATGACCAATCGGTTTGCTAGATAATACCCTTATTCCTCGGCTGGGATCGTTTAGAGCCCTTGAAGCTGCATTGAAACTGCAATTTGGACCTTCAACATGTTGGCTCCCATTGAAATGCACTACAGTATATGGAGAAAAATCCACTGTAATTATAGAGGTCTTACACCAAAAAGTTTCAATGGAGATGTATGCTGATGATCACCTCTAAATCTGAGCCTGAATGTCTGTGTGGTATGAGGAAGGCAGATGCCTAAGGATAGTGAGATTACACCTCGGGGACCAACCAACATTCTCCTGGCATAACAGACTCTGAAACCCAAGCTCAAAGGAAATATTTAGAAAGAGAAGCCTCAGGTTTCAGAGAAAGAGAGAGAAGTGCAGCTGTAAGAGCTTCTCTAATATGTGGCGTCCATTCTCTAGGTGTCCTTGTGCGTAATGTGCGTAAGCAAGACAGTATAAGATCAGATGATAAGACCGTTTATGAAGACTAATGAGAGAACAATGTCTCCATTTCCTCACAAGTCATCGCTAGCAGTCTCTATTTAGGAAGCTCGGCTTAAACACTCGCAGTCGTCCAAACAGGCCTCTGTGTTATGGCTGTGCGAGCAAACTAAAGAGTGTTTGCTTTGTGAGTGGGCAAAAGGCATCAGTGGGATATACAGTACATCAGCGCTTCCACACACTGCCAAGATCTAGCAGATAATGGTTGATTTAAGCCTTTTGGAAACCTTTTTACTGAGATGCCTGGACTCAAGCATGTGACATCGGACATTATAAACATGGAGCGGAAGGACATAAAGACCGGGTTACATGTGTCATGCAATGAAGTAATGACAGATAGAAGACTGCAAGTGCATACATACACTCACAAATGTATATAAATATGCCTAAACGGACACCCACATGCACACTACTGCCTGACAGAATTAACTGTCTGGCTATTGAAGAAAATGAGAATAACGTTATTAGAGATGCACAGAAATTACTGGCCAAAAAAAAGAAAAACGGATGAAAATAAATGCTCTCCCTTCAGCCGCAGAGTGACTTTCTTCTCTATGAAAGTGCGTTCCAATCATGCTAAACAGGAAAGCAAGTCTACTCAAATAACGTCCCGACAGGAAATTTCTATGTAGTATACTTGTTCCTGTTTGCAATAGCACTACTGTGCTACGCTCTGCTCACATTCTCTGATAATAATAGCTTTGTAAAACTACAGGGTACAACAGGGCTAAAGGCTCCCTGGGATAAAAGGGGCCTTTGATTTTATTTTCCTCGAAACCACTAGATGGCACAAAAGCGTGGTGTAGCACTTTCCAAAACATCCGCCTTTCAAGATGCACGTGCAAATTTACTCTCTGTGTAATAACATAAACATTTATTTCAGTGAAAAAATAAGTCACAGCAGTTCTGGAGATTAAGTTTGTGCGTTTATGTCATCATATAATGAGACGCAGAGGCCGAAAAGAACCGCGAGCGTCACGTGTGCTTCATTATTTGTGTAGTAAACAAAGCCGCGTCTCCGCCATTCATTTATACAGAGCCAAGTGGAACATGGAGGATTCATATTTAAACCGTCTTGTTGCGTTTTAATATTCACAGACACTAGTCCATATCGCAATTCGAATTAAGTGAGAGACCTACTTTTGATTTATTAAACCAAAAATTGACGAATTCTGCGGCATCCCGCGCTATAGAGTAAATTCCGTTTTTATGAATGGACTCCGCGATCCAGTCCACGTTTTAGCGGAGGAGAAATTGTAGATGTGTGACCACGTAAAGTTCGAGACAGAAATGACATGCCGATGTGTAAATAAGATTAACAACATAAGCCTATTTCGTTTTTTTAATAAAAGAACAAGGTACCTGTTCCATAGGAAAGGCAACCTTAAATGACGTCTGTTGTGATCTGGCACTATATAGAAAATAAAGTTTACATGACCTTAAAGGGGGGCGGCGGCTGCTGTTGGGGTGGGATATCATATATTAAAATATAATATTGTTGTTACTACTGTACATCTATATTAAATTATTATGGGATGTAAGACTGGGGTAATGATGCTGAAAATTTAGATTTGATCACAGGAATAAATTACATTTTAAAATATATTCAAATAGAAAGCAGTTATATTAAACAGTAAAAATATTTCACAATATTACTGCTTTTGCCGTATCAAATAAATGCAGGCTTGGTGAGCAGAAGAGATTTCTTTAAAAAAAAAAAAAAAAAAAAAACATTAAAAAACTTTTGACTGGTACTGTAGGTCAAGATAAAAAAAACAACTTCCTTTGTTGAAATTACAGTCAAATTTGTGGTGAACCCAATCACTGAGAACAAGGCTTTATTTTTAAATTTGAGATTAAAAAATGAAACAATGATCTTAGAACACAATTTTTAAAATGGTAAAAATGCAAGAAAATCAAACTTGCTTTTAACCTATGGCATCCCAGCACAAATTCAGCGTAGGCCTGTCTGCTAGCAACCAACAGTAAGCAAGTTCAGCAATTAAAATGCTGTCAGAATAAACGCACTTTTAGAGGAGTGAAAAATGATCAAAAAACGAAATTACAAACTGTATTTGTTGACGAAACTCAATAACGTTATAAAACTGACCTCAGGGGGAAAAAAAAACCCAAAAGCTACACAGGCAAGAAAACGGCTCATTTATATGAAACTGAATTAAAAGACAGTGTGCTCTTGGCTTTGCAGTATCTCTATTTTTGGCCCCAATTCTTTCCTCCTTTGTGCTCTTCTATAATCTCTCCATTCTCTGGGCTTATCTGCACACTATAGCTCTCTTTCATCTGCGAGCAGCAGAAGGGGCTGCGATCCACCGCATATTTAATGTGATTATTGAGTTACTGTTCTTTGACCCGTCCCACAGCGCCTTGCATTTTCCTCCACTGAGATAATGAACCCCCCTCAGACGTCCGGTGAAGACCTCAACCCCTCTCTCCGGGGCCGGATGAGTGGGCTCCTTCATCCATCTTGTTTTCCTTAATACACTGAATGTGTTAAACGCAAAAAACAAGAGAAGGACCGAGGGGAAGGGAGGCGCACCGCTCCACTGTTTTCGCCTGCAACGTGAGAGCACGGCAAATCCCACCACTGCCGGACCTCCGAGCGCTCGGAGAATTCCTCCTTGTTTTCTTTTCTCGTGTTGTATAAGCATGTGCATATGCATGGGAGACCAGGCGCTGACATTTCAAATGGCAGCCGTCTGCTTTATGGAACGCTCCTCTTATTTTTCTCCTTTTTCTTTGGCTCCATCTATCACGCTAAACGGCTGTTTGACAGACTGAGAGCCGTCCGTCATCGCCTAAACCCCACCCCCCTCGCAACGGGACGGGTCCCACCCGATCAGGGGTTACGTTGCATGTGCAACGAAATGCTTTCTAGAGGCCTTAACTTCCACAGACAACAGACAAGACCCTCCCTGCAGGGGCCAGCTGACCTGTAGGCTGTGTGTGTGCACGCGTTTCAAATGGTTTCCTTCTTTTAAAGCGGATGGCTTTCGGTTTCATAGTCAACAGAATAGATTCTCCCAACAGGGAGTTATTGGCCTGTACCGTATGCGTGTGTGCGTGTATATGAAAGGGGGTCCTAAACCCCTGTTCTAAGTCCACGACCCCTTCCCGTCTTTTAAACAGCTCCATGCGGTGCAACCACATCCCTCTCTTTCCTATAAGCTCTATCTGACCAACACATACAGTACAGTAGGATCCCAAAGCCTGTGACCACATTTCAAAATACGTGATGTAAATTTGGAAATAAACAGAGTTTTAGAAAGCTGAACAGTTTAAAACAAAGAAATGTTATGATGTAAAATCAATTTTAAAGATTCTGCACTATTTCTAGGCCACTTATCAAAGAAAGAAAGACAAAAAAAGACAGTCAAATGTTCCTGCTTCCATTGAAGATCAAGATATTTTTTGGATCATCTGAAATCATTCTGGAGAACATGACCATCACATTGACAATAAAGAAAAGGGGGACAAATTTAACACTAAAAAAAAAATATACATGATGTTAATATTTAAATTTTTTTCTTTAGTTTTATATTTACACTACCTTTCAAAAGGTTTGATTTTGGTACATTTTTTTTAAGTTTTAGAAAGTCTATTATTCTTACTAAGGCTGCATTTATTTAATCAAAAACATTATGAAATATTACAATTTAAAATAACAGTTTTAAATTGTGTGTGTATATATATACACACACAAATAATAAAATGTAATGAATTCTTTTGATGGCAATAGAATTTAATGAAATTTTCAGCAACTTTTTTTTTTTTAATTGTGCGCAGTAAAAATTGCAAATGCCTATTTTCCAATTTATGAAACTTTTTGAGTCTCAAATACTAAAAAATGCAATTTTCTTGAAACTACATAAAAACCTTGTTAGCCCAACAAAATTACCCCAAATGTTGTCCCATCCAGTCAAACAGTTGTCTGAACAAAGAATTTCATATTGTTGAAATGTCAAGACTTCATAAGTTCCCAGCATGCATTGCAGCATGAATAAATTATGCAGTTTCTGTTATATGATTAATGTTTTGCTGTTTGCTGACTTCATTTAAACTTTTTTTGTTTAAAAATGTGCATAAACTACGATGGAAACACATTTACCGAATAAATTCCACCATGCGCGTCAAAAAAGTCATGTGACTTTGCATGATTAAAACTGGAAAACTTGACTAACCAGCGGAATGTTGTTTCGGTCGTTCTGAAATTTCCTCTGCTCGCTCTGACACATAAGTAATATGAAAATTATTATATTCAGTGGCTTCTCCTACTTTTATTAGTGTTATTTACTGCCAGTTTATCAGGAAGTGACAAATTTGTTCTCTTTGACTCGTTGAATGGAAACTGTGTTTTATTCCCAAATGTTTTATGCCATATTCCAGTTTTGTGTACAAGTTAAATTCGCATCTTTGGATGCAAACATAACTAATGTTGTCTACATATTAGACATGTTATCCATTAAGGTTTCTATAACACTTAAATGCTTGTCATTTGTAAATAAACAATTTTTACACAGTGTTTTTTTTCCCCATCCATGAAACAGAAAAAAAAATAAAAAATGATCTCAACGACAGTAATTGTTGTTACAGTTGATGTGACAAAAAATTTTCTATTAGCAAAATAAGACAATCAGAATTGCATGAATTATTATTACTATTATTGAGAGAACTCAAAAGCCTTACTGCATCAAGTTACCTTATTTTTTACGTTTTCTCAACTATTTATTTTTTACAGTGTGGGTACAATATTTATGAACAGCATTTTTTGTCTGATGTGTTTTTGTTCCCCATGAATTCGTTTATGATGATAAAGTAAATTCTGTGGCTTGATATGATCACCTGATGTCATTTTCTATATAATCAATGTGAAAGCAATTCTGTAATTTATTAGCAATGTTGAAAGGAAACCATGAGAATTTTTTTCCAGCATTCTTTACTGTCATATTTGATTCAATCTGCACTCACCAAATGCAATAATAAATTTCTTACAAAAAAAAAAAGTTACTGACCCTAACTTGAACAGTAGTGTACTATTAAACAATATCTATCTATCTATCTATCTATCTATCTATATATATAAACATTTTTTTAACATCTTTTTTGTACACTTAAGTTTTTATAATACTAAAGTTACAATGATAGATTTATATTCTACTCTAATTCGTTTTTTGAAATATAAATAGATGGTGACTGTCCTAAAAATGACTGATTTATTGAAACAAATTTAACATCGAGGAACAGTAAAACTGAATGTGTTATATGGTGCATATATTTAGCAAAACGCTCCTCTTTAGTGTATATTTTCCTAGCTGACTCCTGAGTTTATGATCACGAATGTTTTTTCTGAGTTGTTTGAGAATATGTTTTTCTGAGTTTTCTGTTATGTGACATTGTTTACAAGCTGCTACATTGAGATATGAGAGAGGATACGAATTTTGTTAAGTTGTACTCTCTTTTAACATACCTTTAGACGTTTATTCATGTTTATTTTGTGTTGTAACTGGTATTAAAGCAGAGGAGATGATCAGTTCATGTGATGCCGCTTCTCTTGAACTGAGGCGCTACACTGATGTCACTTCACATTAAACAGCGCCAAAATGGCATTTATTGTTCGAATATTGCAATAAAATGGATAGAATTTTCAATATCAAAAGTAAAGCACAAAGCTTTTTGCAATTTATTGGATGGGAGGCGCACTACATCGTTCCATTCATGACAACAGGCTAGACTAAATGATTCATGAAATTTAAGAATCAATATCATTTTGTAATACTGAGAATTAATTAAAATCGAGAAATCAATATTTTTTTTACCCAGCCCTAATTTTTAATAGTGCTCCAGACTTTTGGGCCCCGCTGTACCACTTTATTTTTTTTCCTTCAGAGAAATATGAGAGAGCAAAGACAGAAACCGGAGGGGAACCGTTTGGATGAAAACCCAAAACAAAATCTATAACCGTTCTGGAAGTGAGTCACATTGGGAATTATGTCACATGCTTTCATGTACCGGGGGGCTGAAGCCATCCGTCAGCTGTCGTGTCTTTTCATCTCTTCTCTGAGCTTGCATTACAAATGGTGACACGTAACTGGTTTTTCAAATAAACATACACCTCCGTCTCAATACTTACATCCAGGGTGTCCTCGTTTATCACCAGCAGGCCCATGTTCTTCGTGAGCAGTTTGCAGGAGTGTCCTTCAGGAAAAAAAAAAAAAAAGAAATAAAAATGAAAACTCATTACTTACACCTCTCACTAAGTCTGAAAACATATGGTACGTTTGTGGGGAAAAAAAACAAAAAAAAAAAAACGCCTTGCTTGGCATTTGAACAAATGACGAATGGTTCGCCGCAACTTAGTATTTTAGCGATAGATCAACATTACAAAGATATGTGATGTGTAACCACAGCAACGGATGAAAGAAATGACTAATTGAGGAGTGAAAAGCACATTTTGTGATTAAAGTTTACAGCAGACCTGAGTTTAAGACTCCCACGCCGTATTGGTTTTAACGTGCCTTTCCACTGTTCGCATGAGATCACAACTGGACAGTTGACAGCGGGCTCTCTCAACCCGATAAAAAAGCACGCCATCCCATCATCCATCAGGATGTGTCTAAACAACATAAGGGGCGGAACAAGTCCATTTGCTGTTTAACAGTTGACCGACACATCAGTATTTGGGTAGTGATGTCCGTAGGGAATGGTTTGTGTGTGTGTGTGTGTGTGTGTGTGTGTGCCAGAAAGAATCAGCGGTAAACTAGTTTTAAATAAAAGCTACTGTAAAGGACAATAAATGCCCAAAGCAGTAATTATAGTACATTACAGCAATTATGTATCAGATAGACCGGATATATTTATCCTACCAGCAATATTTAATTTTGTATTTTGCAATCAATCGATTAATAATACACTGCTGTTCAAAAGTTTGGGAGACTTTTCTGCCCATCAAAGCTGAATTTATTTGATTCAAAATACAGAAAAAAAACCCAGAAATATTATTGCAATTTAAAATAGCGGTTTTCCATTTTAATATACTTTAAAATAGAATTTATTCCTGTGATGCAAAGCTGAATTTTCAGCATCACTACTGCAGTCTTTAGTGTCACATGATCCTTCAGAAATCATTCTAATATGCTGATTTATTATCAATGTTGGAAACAGCTGTGGTGCTTATTTTTATTTATATATTTTTGGAACCTTTCCAGGATTGTTTTAATGAACAGAATATTAAAAAGAACAACATTTATTTAAAACTAAAATCTTTTTTAACAATATACACTATCGTTCAAAGTTTGGAGTCTGTACATTTTTTTTTCTTGAAAGAAATTAATACTTTTATTCAGTGAGGATGTGATAAATTGATAGAAAAAAAACAATAAATAAATAATGATAGTAAAAAATTCCTATTTTGAATAAATGCTGTTCTTTTAAACTTTTTATTCAAAGAATCTTAAAAAAAAAAAAAATATCACAGGTTCCAAAAAAAAATAAAAATATTAAGCAGCAAAACTGTTTCAAACATTGATAATAAATCAGCATATTACAATGATTTCTGAAGGATCATGTGACACTGAAGACTGGAGTAATGGCTGATGAAAATATTTTAAATATTTTTATATTTTAAAGTATATTAAAATAGAAACCGGTTATTTTAAATTGCAATAATATTTTTATAATAGCACTTTTTCCCCGCTGTATTTTTGATAAAATAAATGGAACATTCATGAGCTTAAGAGACTTCTTAAAAAAAACATCAAAGTAAATACTTTTACAAAAAAAATCTAACTTTTGGCAGAGAAAGCACAAAATTTTAACTTTATTCATTTTAACAGGATAATAATTTACACTATTAAATTTGTAACTTATGATTCTACGCCAATAGCAACTCCATATAATATTGCAAAAATAATAATTTCCAAAACAGGTTTCCTAAACCCTTAGGTCCCAGATTCAGGCCTTTGACTGAGCTAGTAGTAGGACCATTCGGGAAGACAACTTATGAATAGTAGCCTTGTAGCTAACTCTGCACCAAAAACAAGACAACACACTTCACTCTTAAGGAAATGTGCCCGTACACCAATACAAAACTGATATTCAACAAGAAAATGAAGTAGTATGTGTTTGTGTGCCGGTGTCCTGTCCTGTCATGTGTTTCTGTTGATTTCAAACTTGCATATTCACCAAAATTTCCTGTCTGTGTGGAAAACAGATTTGGTTTCCTGACAGTGACCCAAACCTTGACAGCTTCATTCTGACTGCTAGCGGTCTAATGTCACTTCATCTCTCCTCAACATGCTTAAAACTAAAGTGAAACACCCTTGGTAGAAGCGATAGATTTACATCGTGACACCTGCATGACGCAGCATAATTCTGTATGAATCTGGAGAGGAGGCATTGAGGTTACACTCAGCGGTTACATTGGCTGCGTGCAACTGCAAGGTGGGTTTTCATTCGGTCTGTTGGCAGTGGCTGTGGGTTAAAAGAGGGCATGTTGAGTTGTTTGCGTTGGCCGCATGCTGTTTGTTTGGGCTTCGATCTCTGAGGCTTTACAGTGGCACCCAGTGGCCAGGAGCAACAGCTCAGCGGTAGCAGCACAGCATGGAAAGCTCACCTGTCCTCGCTCCAACTCTCTGCTTAATGGTCTGATACATTAATAAGGCTGTCAGAAGGCTAGTGTGGATAGAAGAACTGTAGCGGTTTCATGTAGTATGTGCAAGAGGCGGCCAAACAGCTCTAAGTGCCCGCTAACCCGAGATTAAACTGTGCTTGACTTCACAGTGCAGGGGTTCACTTCGCTTCTGATAGCTTTTCATGTGTTTTTGGAAACACTGTGGTGTTAATGTATGCATTCGTGTTTTAAAGTGGAAAAACTTGGTTTCCCTTAAGAGCAAAACAGCATATTAAAGAACTGTCTAGTTAAGGGGTTTTCAAACTGGGATGCAAGTCTATAATTGAGATAAGATAAATAAATAAAATAATAATAATGTTTCATGCATTTATATGAATGTTAAAGTTAATGTGTGCATACAGTAGTCAACATTTGAACTGGATCAAAACCTTTCATCAAAGTTGTTCTAAAACCAAAACAATACCCATTATTGTCTTAGGACAACTTTGATGAACTTTTTTGATCCAATTCAAATGTTGACTACTGTATATTAAGAGAAATATGTTCAATTTTATTTCTTTTTTTTTTACATTCACACTTCACAAAAGTAAAATTTAACTTTACTTAAATTAAACCAGAATAGCTGTCTAGTCCATGGGTCTGTGAGAAATTCAAAAAAGTATAACAATAAATATATTTTTAAAATGTCTTGTTAAATCAGTGTGTGCATACATTAAATGAAACTACATTTAATGTGTGGGTTTTTTTTTAATTCACATTCATCAATTTAAAAAAAAAAATTGTGCTTTCAAACTGATTAATCGCATCCAAAACAAAAGTTTTTGTTTACATAGTATATGTATGTTTACTGTGTGTATTTATATTTGTATAAATGTACACATTTACAAAATATACAACACACACACACATTTATTATGTAAACAAACTTTCATTTTGGATGCGATTAATCGATCAGACGGCAGTATTTTAAACTTTAGTATTAACCTGTCACTTAATAAAAGGTTAATGCTTTCCAGATATTTAAACAATTTAATTCAGTACAATACTAATGTAAAAGTCAATGAACATACATTTCGCATTCTAATATTTAAATGCGGGCTGTCAGTCGATTAAAATTTGTAATCTAATTAATTACATGATGGTTTGATTAATTAATCTAATTAATTTCAAAATAAATTTGGCTGTGAAAATAGCCACAAAAGATTATTTAAAGCTATATTCGTATTAAATTAGAAAGTATCAAGTAGACAAATTGTAGCTTCAGAAAGAAATACTTTAATTCAGCATAAAATTTATTACACAAACAATTAGGCTGCAACAGCCTAACGTAAACTATGAAACATAAAAGATGATAATTTGAGCAACAACTCAGTATTTTTTGTTCATACATGAAAGTTACTGGTAACCAAAACAGCTTTGTTACCAACAGTCTTCAAAATACCTTCTTTTATGTTCCACAAAAGAAAGATTTGAAACAACAAGAGGGTGAGTAAATGATGACAGAATTTACATTTTTGGGTGAACTATCCCTTTAATGTTTTTTATTATTATTTATTTATTTATGAAATGATACTCTAAATAAGAAACTAAACCTGCCAGAAGGTGGCGCTAAATGTCTATGTCTATGTTCATTTGATTCGTTCAAATGGCTGATTAATTCGGGAAGTAAACAGCTCTCTTTATAAATGGGCCTTTGAATCATTGATTCACAAGATTCGTTCAAAACGTGGATTCATATAAATATGAAACAACTCATACAGGAGCATTTTTGCCTTAGTATCTTGAATTTTAGGGCATAACTGCATATATAAGATGATGTATAGGTGTGGGGCCAGCACGTTAACTGCGTTAAAATACTTTAAATCGCGTTACTTTTTCATAACTAATTAAGTTGACATAAACTGAGTGCCCTAATTTAAATATTTAATATTTTCCTCATTCAATAGTTCTTTTTCCTCACACTGTCTTTATATTTTAGAAAGAAAGTCCCTTCGAAAACATTAAGCTTGCTGGTTAACTTGTCCATTTATCCACATCACTTCAGACACCCTTTAACGATGCTGGCAAAGGATTCTAGGAACCTAAACTAGCGGGAAGACTCTTGTCTCTTGTCATCCTCCAATTTCTCCAAATGATGAATTACAAAAAGCAAAAAAATACAAAGTAAACACAGACATGGGCGTCTTTATTTTCGAGTGCATGCCGGCCAAGTGGAGGTCCAGTAAAAATCCCTTCCTCTCCTAGCGTGTACGTTTTCAATCCGTGGCACAGCTGGCCGGTGGGCACAATGGGCTGATTCAGGATCAGTGTTGGTAGGTGGCCACAGACTGTGCTCTGTTAAGATCTGTTTTTCTGACCGTAGCATTTAACATGAGGCCTGTTCGAAAGCCACATTGGTAGTCGCGCAGCTGTCAGACTAATACGAGATGCCACATCACAGGGGGGGACCATGGTCTGTTTTGAAAGCTGGTGGTAGTTGCAAGGACAGATTAGAGGCGAGCGGGACGAGGACACGTGCGTTGCATCAGTTTTCGGATGAGGAAAGAAACCAAACACCTTATACCTGTGTCGCAGCCGGTCAGGAAGAGCTATGTTTGTTTGAGTGTAAGAGCGAGAGAGGTCTGGGGAAGGATTGTGTATATTTTTGATCATTTAAATTAGCAAGGGAAGTTCTCACTGGTTAATGTCAAAATATAAGGAAAACCCTGATGCACCTCATCTGTAAGAAGTGCAGAGTACTAAAATAAGAAAAATAAAGGTCAAAAATGTAAATAACATGACTTAGCATGGCATTAGGGCTGTAACTAACAATTATTTAGGTAATCGAGTAATCAGTCAATTATTCTGACGATTAATCGAGTAAGCGGACAATTATGATTCCTTTCGCACAATCAAATCCTTGTTTAATATTGACTAAACATTTCATTCAAATGCCCACTTAATCTTCAAAATTAAGCCATTTCTTCATGTCAGAAATATAATGTGTAAACTCAAAGCGAGGGTTTAAACTTTTAGTTCGAATTCGCAATTGAACAGTTAGTATATTGAGAAAGATATTGATGTGTTTTCCTGTAATTGCATATGTTTACAAATGATTTGCCTTACAAATCTGATGAAATGGTGCAAGTTGCGTTGCCAGATGAACATTATAATAAACCAAAACTCACAACAATATGCAGAAATGGAGTTTGAGATGCTCCACACATGTAAATGATAACAGTTTGTGTAGAGATGCATTTACTGTGAACGCATGTACGTAACCTAAACAAGTAAATAATTAAAGCCCAGTCTCTATTGTTGATCAAAGTGTATATTCATATAAACAACCTTTATGTTTTTAACTCTCACCTATGTTAATAGCAGTCTCCTGTTTGTCTCCAGTCAGGATCCAGATCTTAATGTCGGCTTTCATGAGGGTTTCGATGGTTTCAGGTACTTTGTCTTGAAGTTTATCTTCAATCGCGGTGGCCCCAAGCAACTGCAAGTTCTGCAGAGAACAGATAAAAGTATTTTAATAATAATATAAAAAAAAAGTACTGATAAAAGAGGACAGTCTTTTCCCAAGTGATTCCGGTGCAGATTAAAGAAATACATAATGTATAATCAACCAGTCATTATTAGAAAATAAACCCGGACGTGGAGATCAAGATCTTGTATCTCCCCATTGGGGTTTATTTTGCAATAATGACCGGCTTTTCTTTACAGCTACTTTTCACAGCTGCTTATCAAATAAACACATATGAGCATGAAATTGTTCATTTATATTTCAAACAATGAGAGAAAGGCTGTAAAGTGATTTGGAAGACAATTAGCACAGCTCAAGGCAATCCCTAATATTCTATTTTATGTGAAAATAAAAATCTGAAAATGATTCATTCTTGTTGGTGTTTTTTCTACAGGCAGCTGACTACACTTACAGTTAGATGCTAATGTAGGAGCAGAGAGGCATTTGAGAAAAATCATCTCATTCTTGAATCACAAAGACTTAGTTATGTGTGTATGAGAGAGAGAGAGAGAGGAGGAGACAGAAAGAGAGAGAGAGAGTGAGCGCGTGGACTGTTAATGTGTTTTTCTCAGGAAGCCCCTGGCCCTTTGACCAGCCATGATCCTATTTGGAGCGGACAGGATTTTGACAGGACCCCGTAGAGGAAAGTCAGCTGCACCAAAGAGAGAAAAAAAGAGAAAGGAAAAGAGAGCAAGAGCGAGCAAATGGCGTTCTGTAAGCTGATCAGTAACGTGGTGAGCAAGAGTCTCAAGGAGGGGCTCGGATGTGATACAACCTTTACTTGATGTCAAGCTCTATTTCTTTGTTTGTTTTAAGGGCACAAATCAGCAAAATCTGATAGAACTGAAATTCAAAATGAGAGCTGACACTCTTGGTAGTTGAAAATGTCACATGAATCAAAATAATTCATTAATAATGATTTGAGGGGCAAAGCAAGTGGCATTTTTGGGTCCTTTCAAAAGTTTAGAAAAATTATTACTTTTATTCAGCAAGGATGCATTAAACTGATCAAAAGTTACAGTTACAACCTTTATTTTTATATGAAATATTTCTTTTTTGAATTAACGCTGTTCTTTTGAATTGCCTTTTCATCAAAGAATCCTGGAGAAATGCATCACAGTTTCCGCAAAAATATTAAAAAGTGAGCAAATTTCAACAGACAATAAGACATGTTTCTTGAGCATGTGACACTGAAGACTTGAGTAATGACTGCTAAAAATTCAAGAATAACTTTAAAACATTAAATACAAATATGTATTTTTATGTAGCGGTTTTCGGTTTTAATATATTTAACGTTAACATTGTTTTTACTGCATTTTTCATCAAATAAATCCAGCCTTGGTGAGCATAAGAAATTTACTTAACACATTAAAACAAATCTTGCTCTCCAGTGCAATAAAAATAAATATTTTGAGTTTGAACATGTAATCCAAACGTCTATTAAAGAGTTTCTTTCAACATTTGATGTGCCCTAGAAGACAATGTTTTTATTTATTTTTTTTAACCTGTTATTTACATTTTACCTATGAAGAGTCAAGACATATTTAATGATTGTTACATCTATATAAAAATATACAGAAGGATAATGTTTCTTTGGTGCTAAAATAGCAAAAAAGACAACGTTAAGGTGCAAGTAAACAAGACAATAAAATGTGACCCTTGACCACAAAACCAATCTAAAGTAGCACGGGTATATTTGTAGCAATATCCAAAAATACACCGTATGGGTCAAAATTATTCATTTTTCTTTTATGTCAAAAGTCTTTAGGATATTAAGTGAAGATTTTGTTTCATGAAGATATTTTGTAAATTGCCTACCGTAAATATATCAAAACTTAATTGCTAAGAACTTAATTTGGTTAACTTAAATCAGCTTTCAGTTTCAAAAAATTGACCCTTATGGTTTTGTGGTCCAGGCTCACGAATAGACAACAAATAAAACAACTGTGCAACAAACCATTTGAAAACCATAATTATAGAAGTTTGAAGTTTAACTGCTCAGATACACTACTAACAGCTTGCTGCTCCATCAGGTGCCACTGTTGCCACCTGCTGATGGAGTGTTGTAATTACATCTGTCAAGCAAGTGGCTTTAATGTGAAGTGATTGATTAGATCCATTTCCTCTGAAAAGTTGGCAAGGCTGCTTCAGTCAGTGATTAACGACGGTGGTCGGCCATGTTTGACGAACACTTCCAGAGCCTAGCTTTCCACAGGTCCACCACTGTGCTTTCCTCACGCCTATTCGTTTATACTTTTTCGGATGCCATGTGCGCAGAGAGAACCCAGCCCTCATTGATCAAACCGAAGCCATGGAACTGTTCTGGAACCTGCCAAACTAAACTTCCTACGAAGAAGGACTGCTATATAACCAGCAGAGTGTCCTGAAATTCCCCAGTGTTCTCAGAAGCACGTCATTTGTGAAGTATGGCTGACTTTTTCCTCAAACCGTCCCTCTTATGAAGACAAATTACCTTAGGAAATCTGATAATGAGAAGTCCAACTTAACATAACGTGGACTTTGTTACCGATTTTAATAACTGTTATTAAAGGGGTGCTATTACGTTTTTTCACATTTTGAATTTTAGTCAGTGTGTGGTGTGTATCTTTGGGCATAAAAAAGATCTTCGAAGTTACAAAACTCAAAGTCTACTCCAAAGGGAGATATTTCGTTTTTAAAAAATCTGTTTTCAAGAACTACAGCGAACAGCTCCTTTGGACTACAGTGTTTGTTTTCCGCATACAATGATGTCACAACGTGGCCCAGAAATTCAAACTGTTGGAGAGAGGGTAGGGACGAGGTGGGGGATTAACCTAACTTTAGTGATGCAGGGCGGGTATAAACACAAGCATTGACTAGAGTGGCCACTTCAGAGCAGTAACGAGCCGCAGACGTTCAGTACAGGGGTTTGAAACACATGCCGAAGCCGACGTGTGCAGTGTGTGGTAAGAGATTTATTCATCATACAGTGTAGATAACTTCACTTATAACACGAGTGTTTTTTAAAATGCATAAACTTGCACTAGAATAAGCTAGGCTAATCCGTGATGATGTTCTTTGATAATGTTAGGCTGCTTTTAGCCTTATGCTGGAGCTGGTTTCGGGCAACAAAACTAAGTATGTAAATAATTAAATAAATTAGCAGGATAATGTCATGTATTGGCAATCTCGCAGGCTAAGGATAGGACCCAGCACTACTGTACCGTATTATTTACTCACCCTCCATGCATCCTAGGTGTATATGACTTCCTTCTTTCAGACGAATGTAATCGGAGTTATATTAAAATTTACCCTGGCACTCCCAAGCTTTAGAACGGCATAGACAGGTGTTTCTCTTCATTAGTCCAAAACAAGTCCAATAATGTGCATCCATCCAAATAAAAAAAAAAAAATGCCTCACACGGCTCCAGGCCTCTTGTAGCGAATCGATGCGTTTGGTAAGAAAAATAACCATGTTTAAAACTTAAGAATCACTTTAATCTAGCTTGCACTAACAGCTGTATACAGAACTTGCTTTTGTGACAAGGGGCGTGGCAGTACTGAAATACCATCTAAGCTGTTCACCAATCGCAAAACAGTGGGACAGCTAACCAGCAGGCCTTCATTAAACCCGGAACTAATTGAGCCATTTGTGCCAGGCTGGGACAAAGGTATTGTAATAATGTAAATTATGTTAAAAATAATGCGTTTTTCGAACCACCAAACTTGAAAGCATGTTCTAGTACACCCCCAAAACAAAATCAAGACTTTGAGCATAATAGGACCCCTTTAAAAAAAAAAAAAAAAACTAATGTGCATGGTGATCCATGGTACTACCATGACACCATGTCCCAAAAAGCATGGTATTACCCCCTTGATACTTCAATACTTTTTGTTTGTGTAGGAAAAGATAATATATTGCCTTCCCTTGGCTTAGATTTGGTGCAGGAAGGAAAACACCATGTTCTGAAAGGTTTTGTGATCTTCGGATGTACATGACCTCTTCTGTACGCATTGGAAAAGCTATTTGGATGCCTCACCTTTTCAATCAGTTCATAGCTTTCTTCCATCTTAAGCGCCCTATTTTGGATAGACGTCGAGGCACGATGATGAACCTCCAGCCACTGCTGATAGGACGACTCTGAGATGTCCGCCACAGCGAAACACAGTGTGCGGAGCCCTGCAAAAATGCACAGAGATGAATATCCAAGCTTCTCTTAGATATGCTAATTCTCAACATGTCCTCTTCCTCAAAAAAATCCCCTTCTTCTAATCTTAAGAAGAAAGCCATCATCTGTTTTTAGACTGATGCTAATACAGCTGAGTGGATGATCTCCGCTCAACATGAATTATTCATGCAGGATGTTTAAAAGACAAAGCAACTGATTGGCTTGAGGTTTCTCAGTTCCTCCGTTCTTCCACCAGGAGGCGCCATCCTCACAAGTGTGAATTACTGCATTGTGCCAGTCCATTCAAGCACACTCACACACCAGTCTCTTCTAATACTCAGTTCTCATTGATCTCACAGTCTCGCCATGAAAGGATCTGGCAACCCTCATCGACACCTACGGTGATTTGATTGAATTGTGAGTGCAGAACAGACTAACATTTGATTACGGATGAACAGACGAGAGACGGCAGATACTAAACAGATGTGTGCGTCTCTCACCCTCTGTGGCAAACTGTTCCAGGTGTTTCAGGGTGATGTCCTTGTATCTGGAGCTGTCTGCTAATCGCTCATAGATCACAGTGTCCTGGGAGACAAAAAACATGGGGCGTAATTTTTTTACATGACCCATGAAGGCAGCACGAAAGAAAACAGAGTCATAACATATGTCTGACTAATTCGACATTCATTCTTTCTATCATGAACACATTTATAGTAACATGTTAAAATTTCACCCGGTTTTAATGCCTTACACTGGGCTGGGATGTGATGTGGAAAGGAAAACATCTCTTTCGCACCATTCTCCATCTCTGTCTAAGGAGTGCCTGGAGCTTGTATTACACACACTAACATTTCTAATATGCACACTCACGATAACTCTACAATAGGGTTAAAAATGATTAACTGCTATAGAAATTGATGTAAAAATTTCATTAGTGATTATTCATGACCTTGTACACAATTTAAAATAATTTTTGTACATATATTTAGTTTTACATCTCATATTAACTATGAAATCAATTTTTTAAATAAAATGTATTAATACATTTATTACATATATACAGCCTACATTCATACATGTATATTTGTATAAGATTACTCAAAGGCAGTATGCTTTGTGTATTCATCTGGCTTTTTGCTTATTCACAAAAGAGAACATACTAGAGTGGTGACGCTTTGGTTGCAAGCGTCTGATGGCTCCGTTTCCATAGCAACAGACAGATACTCACAGCTCCTTTGCAATAAAGGCGGATCTTTCCTGATGGAGTGCGCATGATGACTGACATCCTCTTCCTGGCGCTGTTGGGTGGGGGGAGAGGGAGCACAAAACAACACCATCATCCATCATTACTACCATAATCACTAACATCATCACCACCACCAGTATGAGTAAATATGGTGCTGAAATACAGCAAAACCATCATGATGTTGTCGTTTTCTCTCTAGCATGAAATGAAAGGGAAGAGCTGAACAAATGACAATGAGAATGGAAGCGAAAACATGAAATAAAAATCTACTTGTGCTGCAATAATTTACCTTGTGAATTCCAAAACGTGCAGCAATTCATATTTCTCCTCCTCTCCAGGCTGTAAGAAGAAAAAATAAATAAATAAATAAAAAAATAATCACTATATTATGATAGATGTTCACCATCTTATACAAAAAGTACATATATATTCTGAACAGTTAAACGGAGCACTGTTCTTCAGAAAAAAATCCACAAGGTCCTGCAGATTTTCTGTTTTCCAGCAGTGACTATATGATTTTGAGATCCATCTTTTCACACTAAGGACAATTGAGGGACTCAAACACAACTATTAAAAAATGTTCAAACGTTCATTGAGGCTCCAGAAGGAAACATGATGCATTAAGAGCCAAGGGGGGAAAACTTTTTGCATTTGAAGAACAAGGTAAATTGTACTTAATTTGTCTTCAGGGAAACAAGTATCTTCTGTTGTTTTCAAAAGGCAGTACTAAATGGAAAGAATATATATATTTCAAAAAAATAAGGACACATTCATCCTGTTCAAAAGTTTTCACCCTGTTTGAAACTTTTTTTTTTTTTTTAATGGTTGTGTTTGTCGTAGATCATCCAGGTAACCACACACAGTATTAAGAACCAAGGGTTCCCAAACGTTTGCAGGGGGTTATTTTAATAATCTCAGTTATTTTTTTATATATATTTCTATTTTAATATACTTTAGAATATTTATTTCTGTGATGCAAAGCTGAATTCTCAGCATTATTACTTCTTCAGTGTCACATGATCCTTCAGAAATCATTCTAATATGCTGATTTATTACTTTTATCATCAATGTTAGAAAAAGCTGTGCTGGTTTATGTATGTATGTATGTATGTATATATATATATATACACATATATATATATACACATATACATATACATACACACACACACACACACGAATGTCTTTATAAGTCATTCATTTGAATCGTTCAATGGCTGATTCAATCAGGAATTCAGTAAAGGGCTCCCTCTCTGAATGGCCATTTGAATCATTGATTCACACGATTCATTCAAAACGTGGATTAATTAAAAAAAAAAAAACACTGCTGTATTGCACAGAGACGCACAACAATTCTAGGTAATATGCTCTCTGCAAAATTGAGCAAAAACACGTAATATTGGGTTTAAAATATAACACAATATGAACTACTTATTTACTGAACTGTGACAGCCATTTATATATATATATATATATATATATATTATATATATACACATATACATATATACACACACACACACAGAAACAATATATGTTACTACTTATGTATATTAAAGCCATCATGGATTAAGAGAAACTGCTTGTGAAACCTGAGAATCATTAGTCAATAGAAAAAAATGTGAAAGTGTCAAAATCCAACAGGAAATGTACACATACTCACTGATCTGATTGGCGGTGATTTTGTTGCATCACACATTATTAAAACAACATTACTTGTCACTGAAATCTCATCACGTCAGGCTTGGACACTGTATTAGCACAGAGTTTGAGTTCTGCTACTGTTCTCTTAGCTTATTTTGAAAGACTGAACTCATTTTTGACACCAGGGAGCAGGAAATGAAAACTTTTAATTGCTTTTTTTGGCCCCCGTGACTTTTAGAAGTGTGCGAGTATGATGATGGGGTAAATGGTGGGAGATGTCTTGCACTAAAGGGCTAAAATTAGAGTGTTACAGGCCAGGGAGCACAAGACTCACTCTCTTCCCCTGGCGCTGCCATCAGATTAACCAATTACAGCTGCAAAGTGTGACTCCTCGCTCCCAGGTCTAAGAAAACAGCAGCGCTTTCTGTCTCACTAATTAAATTTTCTCTAATCTTCACTCAGCAAGTTTCTATTAAGAGCTCTGCACAGATATCTGCAGCACGTCGGCCGGATCTCTCACCATCCCCTCCAGTGCTGCAAAATTTCGCACTTTTTTTCTTTGCAACTAAAGAAAGAGTGAGAAACACAGGGGTGGGGGGAGGCACTGCATAAAACTACATCAAACCATCACGTTCCCCAGCTCTACTCCACTGAGACATCATGTAGGGTGAGAAAAACCAAGTCTGAAACATCTATAAACCATCTCTCTTAAATGAACCCTTCTTTAATTTCAAATCAACAGTTTTGATTTTTAATGAAAAGATTCTGAAGCTAAGCTTTAATAATATAGTACAGCAGTTTCCCACATAATTCTATTTTCACAGTACATAATTAGTCATAAATACAAACTAAAAGCCATATGGTTTTTGTATACCTATCTTTTTTTTAATTAAATTACCTTTAACTACATAAAAAAATTTGTTTTATGAACTACAAGTTACATAAAGGTTTTAGGATTCTTTGATTAATAGAAAGAAATAAAAAAAAAAAAAAAAAATTAAAGCAGGACTGGGTTTTGACATTTCATAGTTCGATATTATTCTGGTTCACAAGCTTGCGATTTGATTTCCCATTTGTTTTGATTCTAAATAAATTATTTTGGATATATATCAGGTACGGTACATGCCAAATGATCTCAAAAGAAAAAAAAAAGAAAATCTCTTAACTAATGCTGTAAAATATACATGAGAGTCAGCTGGTACTATATTACTATAATATTGAGGGTTAAAATGTATATGCTACCAGCCAAAAGTTTTTGAACAGTAAGATTTTTAATTTTATTTTTTGGTGAGCAGAATTAGCTTCTGCTCACCAAGCCTGCATTTATTTGATCCAAAATACAACAGCAGCAGTAATATAGTGAAATATTTTTTACTATTTAAAATAACTGCTTTCTATATATATTTTAAAATGTAGCTTTGATCACAGAAATAAATGACATTTTCAGCATCAATACTCTTCAGTGTCACATGATCTCTCAGAAGTCATTGTAATATGCTGATTTGCTGTTCAAGAAACATTTTTCACTGTGAAGGAAATTATAGAAATTACACATTTTTATTTAGCAAGGATGCTTTTTTAAAATGGATCAATAATGATGATAAAGACATTTATAATATTACAAAAGATTTCTATTTCAGATAAATGCTGTTCTTCTGAACTTTCTATTCAAAGAATTCTACTCAGCTGTTTTTTAACAATAATAACAATTAATGTTTTCTGAGCAGCAAATCAGAATATTAGAATGATTTCTGAAGGATCATGTGACTGGAGTAATGATGCTAAAAATCTGCTTTGAAATCACAGGAATAAATTACATTTTAAATATCCGAATATGGTCACTGAATATGTGTTTTGTGTGGTAAATGTTTTACATTACGTAACATTTTTTTACAAGCAGTTACACTATGTTTTAGCATGGCTGAAACGTTGATTTACGATTCCATGAGATTTCATTACATGTGTGATTTCGGTAAGTTGCATTCTTTCTTTTAACGTACCTTCAGATGTTCACACGTTTATTTCATGTTGAAGCTGGTATTAAAGTGGAGGAGACGATCAGTTCATGTGCTACTTTTCATGAACTGAGGCACTACAGCAATCAGTACATTACAATAAAACGGTATTTTTATTGCTTTAATACTGTAATAAAATGGACAGAATTTGATATCTGAGACTTTGTTTCATATTAAAAGTAACAAAGCACAAAGCTTATTGTGATTTATTGGAAGGGAGATGCCCTGCAATATTCAGTTTGTTAAACTGAAAAAAAGCCCAGGCTGAACTAATTGATTCTTGGGATTTAAGAATCGATATTGTTTTGTAAAAATGAGAATCGATTAAAACCAAGATTTTTTTTTTTTAATCCTACCCTAATTTTAAGTATATTTTTTTTTAGCAATGCACATCTTTACGGTCTCTTTTTTAAAGTGTCAAATGAGCAAATGCTGTATAAAATATTGTTCGTGACACCCAATGAAATTACTAATTTTAACAAATTAAATTTTATTGTAAGCCCCTACTAATTCATTCATGTATTTTTG
Organism: Labeo catla; assembly: GCA_012976165.1. Classification (NCBI taxonomy): domain Eukaryota; kingdom Metazoa; phylum Chordata; class Actinopteri; order Cypriniformes; family Cyprinidae; genus Labeo; species Labeo catla. The sequence goes on along the minus strand of VONZ01000289.1, from coordinate 183,695 downwards.
CTGTGAAGACTCAGTTGCGTCACTGCAAAACAGCAGTGCAGAAAACACTATTACCAATCGTCAAAGGGTTATTTGTTTCAGACAGGAAGAATGTCCACTATTCATTGACTCAGTATATGAAATGAAGTTGCCGCAGGTCCGTGATGGCTTCCTCTCTATCATACATTATAATAAGGAAAAAATGGATCTGTTGTAATGGGACTGCACCGTACAAATTGCCTCTAATAGTTCTCCAGAGTGTAAAGTGTGAGTGAGCTATGCAGCATGACAGAGGGTGAGTCACATTCCCAGTGCAACTCATCATCTATTCCCAGGACGTCTCTACTTACCGACTCCACAATAACACAGTCTGGAGTTCTCCCAGAGAACACGAAGCCCAGGTTTTGTGCCGCCCGAACCAGAGCGCCTTCATCTGTGGAACAAGACAGCATGTGGTCAGGGCAGGTGGCGGTTAAGTTGCCTCGGATAAAAGCTTCTGGTATATGACTACTCGCTCGCGACACTAAGTAGACAAACTGTTAGAGATGAGGTGGCGGTATTAAAACCTGCTGCTACCTTTTGTCCTCCAATCTGTCTCTACAGTCATCACTTAACACATTACGCTGCACTAGCCTTCCATTTATCTCAAACACAGGTCTTGCTAATGTTCAATGCACCGCTGCACCGATGTGAAATTAAAATGGGTCGCATAAACCCATCTCGCTAAGCCTCAAAGCCAGGGATAACTTCTGACAAATGCTAAAAAGATAAATTATGCATAACCATGAAGTGTCAAATGCAAAGTAGCAGAGAGAGTGAACCAGCATTAATTAACTCATCTGTTTCTTCGTCTGCATTATTTCACTTGTCTTACACAAACAAATAATATTTGTTGTGAGGCAATTTGATTAAGTGCATTCATGACTCTACTTTCAGACTCAGCTCAACACTGATGTCTATTAGAGATTCAGAACCATTAGAAAGAGAAACAGAGAAACGTATTAAGAGTATGCTGTGACTTCTCTCTTCACTTTCTGTTCCCGCTTTTTAACCTCAACCAGCTGTCTATCTTGTCTATGAGCCTGTTTACTAGTGTTAATTTCATTAGTGAGAACCATTAGAAAGAGAAACAGAGAAACGTATTAAGAGTATGCTGTGACTTCTCTCTTCACTTTCTGTTCCCGCTTTTTAACCTCAACCAGCTGTCTATCTTGTCTATGAGCCTGTTTACTAGTGTTAATTTCATTAGTGAAAACTATGACGAAAGATGTTCGTTGACAAGCTTTTTTCCCCATGACTAAAACGAGACAAAGACGAGACAACAATAAGGTCAATAAACAATAACCATGACTATATCAACAATTTTGTTGACGAAAAAAGATGAGACTACAATGTATAAAAGGTCAAAAAAGAAATACTTTACCAAAATCTCTTTTTATTTTCATCAAACAAGGAGACAAAATATTGCGGACTTCTGTACACGCCTCTACTACGAGAGCTTTATGTGTGCGGTTGCCAGATATCAAGAGCTCTTTCCTGCCAGGTGCTTTGCTTATTTTTTGCAATCTGGCAACAAGCTCGCTCTTCATTGCGGAGGTGCCGCTGATGATGATCTGAAAACACCGACAAACAAGCTGGAGTTTAAGTGAAAGTGTCACTTAACCAGTCTGTCTTCTGTCATGAGATCTCGACTACATTGTTTGCGATTGTGTTTGCTGAATAAATGCACTTACTCAACTGCTGTTTTAACAGAGAAACAGGATATTGCATTTGTTATTGGAACGACTGGAATTACTATTGCGAATTTGACTGTTACAATATTTTTAGATTGTTTTACAAGTTTTCATAATGTAGACAATGTGCGTAAGTCTTTGATATTAATTTATATAATATTAAATCAGTACATTAGATGAGATAAAATAAACCGTGTTTATGAGTCGACAATCTATTGCTTTGCGCTTATTGGCGACAGTGCAATACTTCAAATGTAAAAGCACATTTCTTAAATTACAACAATCATTACAATCATAATTTTGAGCAAAAATATATATTTTTTAAAATCAGTTTAATCATTATACAGCATGAAAATGAGAAAGACTTCAATGTCTAAAACAAGACTGAAATAATTTAGATTTTCTTTGACTAAAACTTAACTAAAATAAAATAGGATAAGGTTGACTAAATATGATAAAAACTAACAAGGACATTTAACACTGGACTAAAGACATTTAACACACTTAACAAGACTAAAACTAAAATAGAAAACAGCTGACAAAATTAACACTACTGTTTACCTGGTATGTGAAATGCTAAAATTAGTTCAATGATCTATTTGTGGACATGTTTGTAGAGCTACATCTATAGATTTAACTGATGTATTTCTAGCTTTATCTATTGAACACATACACTACAGTTCAAATGTTTGGGGTTGGTAAGATTTTTCTTGAAAGAAGTCTTATATGCATACAAAGGCTGTATTATTGAATCCCAAATGCACTAAGACAGTAATGTTGTAAATACTCTAATTTAAAAGAACTGTTTTCTATTTTAATAAATTTTAACATGTCATTTATTCCTGTGATTGTCATTTTGATGAATAGAAAAAAATCTTTTGTAAAATGACACATTTACTGTCATTTTTGATCATTTATGGTCATTTTTTGAGCTTTCTGACCCTGCATAGACAGCAAAGCAACTACCACGTTCAAGGCCCACAAGGATGGTTAAAATAGTCCATGTGACAACAGTGGTTCAACCTTAATTTTAATGAAGCTACAAGAATAATTGTGGTGCTATTCTCGTAGCTTCATAAAATTAAGGCTGAACCACAGGACTATTTTAATGAGTCAGAACACTCATATTTCATCACAAATATCTTAATTTGTGTTCTGAAAATGGACGAAGGTCTTACAGGTTTGAAAAAATATGAGGGTGAGTAATTAATGACAGACTTTTCATTATTTGGTGAACCATTCGATTAATATTTGCTGTTTCATTGTGTTGAGAACAGTTTGACTGACCTGGGGATGCAGCCTGGTAGGTGATCTTGTCGTCGATGCGTTCAGGAACAGCCGTGTGACAGATTGCCATCATGGTCATGAATTCTTGGATGACTGAAGCAGTGGGCTTGTGGGGAAAAAACAAAGCAAGACAAGTATAATAAGAGAAAGGCAATCAAACTCTACGTAATATATTTTTTGCAGGAAATTCCGGCATGGTTTATGACTATTTAAATGTTTTCTGTTCTCATGTTTAAAACCATGTTCGAACTGCATTGCTTCCACATAGCAACCACCCACAACATCCAAGCATCATGTTGAGTTGTATTTCCTTCAGTCAATGTATAAATCGAGACATAAGCTCAAATGATACCACCCAACATGATCACATACTTGAATGGATAGTTCACCCAAAAATGAAAATTCTGTCATTAATTGCTCACCCTCATGTCATTCTTGTAGCTTCATAAAATTAAGGTTGAACCACTGATGTCAAATGGACTATTTTAACAATGTTCTCACTACCTTTCTGGGCCTTGAACGTGGTAGTTGTGTTACTGTTTTTGCAGGTTTAGAAAGCTCTCAAATTTCATTACAAATATCTTAATTTGTGTTCAGAGAATGAATGAAGGTCTTACAGCTTTGGAACGACATGAGGGTGAGTAATTAAAGACAGAAATTTCATTTTTGGGTGCACTGCTGATCTGCTCAGAAAAGCCTGATAATTAACCCTTTAACTGTCAGTCCCATTTTTAAAAACAGACATAAAAATGCACCATCCAGACTCAAATTTTTATAATTCATGAATGAAAATATTTTTAATATGATTTTGATGTACATTTTCCATGGTAATGCAATATCTGATTTTAAAATGCCTTTCAAAGGATGAATTTTGAGATTTTAAGTTTTGAGCTGATATATAATTTCTTATGATATCTAAAACATTATAGGGAAAAAGGCAATGAAGAAAGTCTTTTGTGACAAAGGTCAGAACTCGTTATGATGTAGATTTTTTAAGTGGCACTCTTGACATATATTAATCTATTACTTTTCCTACATAATTTCTAACACAAAAATATGGTAAAATATCTATTTAGGAGCCTTAGACCTTTCCAACGATGTATCATGATTAGATTAGGATTTATTTGTAATATGGTGAAGTAAACTCAGGCGTCCCACAGAGGGGAAGGTGACAGTTAAAGGGTTAATGATTTTATGACTGAATATGATTTTATTGAAGTACTCTCCTGTGAGAGAAGAAAATGCCTCACGAAGTGAAGAATCAAAGCCTGTTTGGTTGGAAAGGCAAGAGAGGCTCAGGTGGCCATGAGGAGCTGCACAATATACCTTCATTCACTCAAGGCCATCAAGTAGCGACCCCCACGCTCATATCTGATTTAAACTGACAGAGAAACGAAAGCATTCAGCTGAGATTCTCTGACTAACCCCTGTCAACGCTTATGACTGACAGCCATAAATTCTTGAGTCACCAGGCTGAAAGACCCACACAAGCAGCTTACCTGAATTAATAAAATGCACGCTTATAAACCAACAATGTTTAAACAAATATCTTACTCCTGAGTACCAGCATGTGGGTTCTTTTTTTATATACAAAAATAGGTAAAAGTCTCATGTCATTAGAGAATAGAGACACGTTTTGTGACTGTATACTATTCCTAAACAGCCGGGTGGGCAGAACAGAGCTAATATGAGCCAGAAAAAAAGCTGCGAGGGAAGACAGGAGGCGTGAGCGTGTGGATATCAGGGCCTGTGTGTAAATTTCTGGCTGGCTGGGCATGACTGAGCAGCTGTGATGCCATTACAGTACTTACATGATTACTTTGGAGGTTTTCCAGTAAGCTGGGGTCATTAAATCCAGTTTCCTCAGTGGACTGAGAGCTGTGACTGCATACAGAGAGAGAGATATGAAGGAAGACAGAGATAAATACACAAACAGGTGCTCTCATTTAGAAACAAAGAGGTGTTTTTTTTCTCCCTTTACTGAAAAAACAAAAACAATTCTCCATCTGTAATGAAACTTATCTGAAAAATAGTGGAATATAGTGTGTCTTGAATCACTAAGCATCAGTCAGTTTGTTTGTTTGTTCATGAAGTGCAATTTACAAATTTGAGCCCTAGGGGGGTCTGCAGTGGCACTGTAGGGGGTCTGCCATTGTTTGATTTCAATCAAACAAGATTCAGGGAAAAACCAAATGACATTAATAATTTAATGTTAACAAAAGCCACAAATAAGAAGTTGTTTCATGCATGTATGTTACATTTTAATTAACACAAGTATGGCAAATAATGATTATTTATTATTTAATTATAATGGATTTGTAATTTCAGCATCATAAACTAGAAACTTTTTAAAGTAATTAAATAAATATATTTAATTTGAAAAAACAAAAATGGCAAGGGCAGTTCTTTGCATAATTAAGAGAATAATGCTTTGCTATTAAATCAAACCCTAATGCAAAGAAACCACAAGAGGTGATTAAAAATCTCAGCAATATTAATATAATGCAAAAGAGCCCCTTGCAGGGAAAGCTCATCAATGCAAAACATTAATATTAATTCTCTGACATGCCTTGCTCCTTACCTTTGACCCAAAGCATCCCGAATCCCACTTCAACAGTACTACCGCATTATCAGACACTCTTGCATTATTTACAAAAATAAAAAAATAAAAATCTCCTCTTATTATTCATGCAGCAACACTTTGGAGTAGATACAAACATCTTGTGACCACCCATTGACACTTTCACCAGTAGAGAGCTACACTGAATTTACACCTTGCAGACTACAGCATTTTTAGGAAGGATATCGATTAGCAGCTCCGTGATATATGGGCCATTCAATGGCTCAGTAGTGGACATATCTATGGTCGTATACTGAACATGACATTTTTAAAGAACCAATTTACATACTATATGTGACACTGGACCACAAAACCAGTCTTAAAGGAGAAGTTCACTTCCAAAACAAAGATTCGTATATAATGTACTCGCCCCCTTGTCATCCAAGATGTTCATGTCTTTCTTTCTTCAGTCGTAAAGAAATTATGTGTTTTTGAGGAAAACATTTCAGCATTTTTCTCCATATAATGGACTGATATGGTGCCCCGATTTTCAGCTTCCAAAATGCAGTTTAAATGCGGCTTTAAACGACCCCAGATGCGGTTGTAAACAAGCCCAGCCGAGGAAGAAACGATTTAGCGAAACGATCGCTTATTTTCATTAAAAAAAATACAATTTAAATAGTTTTTAGAGTGTCTTGCTCTTCCTGAACTCAAGACAGTTAGGGTATGTTGAAAAACTCCAATCATATTTTCTCCCTCAACTTCAAAAATCATGATTTTGAAGTTAAGGGGGAACATGAGATGGGAGTTTTTTGACATACCCTAACTCTCATAAACCGGAAAAAAAACAGTCCAGGCAGGGACGAGACAAGACGAGCATTTGACATTAAAAAGTATATAAATTTTATTATTTTTATGGAAATAACCGATCAGTTCACTAGATAAGACCCTTCTCTCTCAGCTGGGATCATTTGCAATCACATCTGGGGTCGTTTGAAGCCGCATTTAAACTGCATTTTGGAAGTTCAAAATCAGGGCACCATATCAGTCCATTATATGGAGAAAAATCATGAACATCTTGGATGACAAGGGGGTGAATACATTATGTGTGAATTTTTGTTTTGGAAGTGGATTTCTTTAAGTAGCACGGGTATATTTGTAGTAATAGCCAAAAATATTTTGTATGGGTCAAGATTATCGATTTTTCTTTTATGCTAAAAATCATTAGGATATTAAAGGTGCAGTGTGTAATTTTTAGCGGCACCTAGCGGTGAGGATTCGAATTTCAACCAACGGCTAAGTCCCCCGCTCACCCCGCCCTTTCGAAACGCATACAGAAGCTACGGAAGCTGACACAGGACAAAAATGTTGTCGTCTGTTACACCTGACAGTAGCCAATCAAGCGATGAGGTTTCTGTACAAAGGTAAGTCAAAGAATTATATTTACTTATTTATTCAGTAAACCAATATGTTATTGCGAATATTATTGTTACTCATTGATCATTGTCTCAGGTTTATTCGCTGACTTTAGTTAGATTTTTTGTATGACAGTTAGTAGGGTTGGGCGACGTCTACCAAATTGGCATCGGACGAAGTCTACAGTGAAACATCATGATGAAAAGTGAAAGTGAAATGCGATCGTGCATACGAAATCAGTTTCAATGCCATGCACATTACTAGCGGCCCCCTGATGCCCGCAATTTCTATACAGTATAATTACTTAACGACATAACTGCGAGAGAAAGTAATGAAATATATATATTTTTCCATCTAATGTTTATTGCCTTTAAAACACAACTTTCTGTCCGAACACGGCATTGGAATGCGGTGGCTTGCGGGAGGGGAAAGGGAGGAGGGGGTGCGATGGGATCACGATGCCGGCTCAACATTTCAACGTGGTGACGACACGAGCGGCCTCTTAAAACACCAACGAAGAAATAGAACAACGTACTGACGAAACGCGCTCTGTAGAAGTTTGTCCATTTAGGGCTACTATAGAAACATGGCGGCACTAAATGGCGACTTCCATGTAAGGGGACCCGCGGTGTATGTAGATATAAATTGCTTGTTCTAAGGTTATAAAATCATAGTCTTTACACACCTCTGAAAACATAGTTTTGTATGTTATATTGCATTTCTGCCAATAAATTCTCCTAAATATTACACACTGCACCTTTAAGTAAAGATCATGTTCCATAAAGATATTTTGTAAATTTCCTACTGTAAATATATCAAAACTTAATTTTTGATTAGTAATATGCATTGCTAAGAACTTCATTTAGACAAATTTAAAGGTGATTTTCTTAATATTTTCTCAGATTCCAGATTCTCAAATAGTTGTATCCTGTCCTAACAAACCATACATCGATGTATGATGTATAAATCTCAATTTCTAAAAATGGACCATTATGACTGGTTTTGTGGTCCAGCGTCACATATATAAGCTCTGTATCAAGCCTGTGTGAGAAAACTTGATCAGAGCATCTCACTGCAGCAGCAATCTCAGAAATCAATACCATATAAATCTGACAAGTAAAAGGTTAGGGCAGATTTTCAGCTTCTGGCATGGCAGTCCAAGGGATAAAAATTCAGGTTTTCGTCACAGCATTGTTCACCTCACTGTTGCATTTTAACAAACATGTCACAGCTTATTCAAACAGTGGTTGGTGAGATTCATCTCTTAGACTGAGGATGTCACGTCGAGGTAAGGACAAAATCATACACGGGGCGGAAAAGGAGGTGGAGGAGAAGGATGAAAATCAAATCTATCACACTAAGAGGAACGCATTATGAAACTGTGCCGGCACCAGCAAAATCCAATTTCCTGTCTATCAGCACCTCACTACGTGCAGGGATACGTGCAGACATGCTCCTCTCAAGATACAGGTTTCTAAACACGTTAAAATGCACAAGTTTGAATGTGCAACAAGCAGAAAAACGAAGCCTTCGAATACAAAAAAGCAGCGTATCATGCAACATGAACACTTGGATGCTAGGTTGCATATACACACAGAAATAGTGATACAGCAGATTTACCAATTATCATCAATACATAAATGCACATAAATTTGATTTCCGATTCAATACTGATTATTTTAGATATACAGTTGAAGTCAAAAGTGTACATACACCTTTCTGAATCTGCAAAATGTTAATTATTTGACCAAAACAAGAGGAATCACACAAAATGAATGTCATTTTTTTATTCAGTACTGACCTAAATAAGATATTTCACATTAGATGTTTACATATAGTCCACAAGAGAAAATAATAGTTGAATTTATAAAAATGACCCTGTTCAAAAGTTTACATACACTTGACTCTTAATACTGTGTTGTTACACCTCCGTCTGAATTAAATGTGTAAGCACTAAGGTCATGTGACAATGAGGTTGTTAATGCTGCATAATGCATACTGCTTCACACGCTATTTATAGAAACAGTAAGCAGTATTTGGTGTATACTGCACAGTAAGCAGCACACTAGTATTCTATTCTGAACACAGCCTGTTATTGGTGATCCAAAGCCCAGCGGGACAATCGTCTCCATGGAAACAGAATGCGGCACTATAGTTATCAGACCTTGATGGCCCGATTTTGCTCATTCATTCATATCCCTCCCGCAATCTACTGCAGTATTGAACTATAATGGACTATAACAGATAAACACGTTATTTCTCTCTCTCACGCACAACACCATGCTGGCCACTGCAGCATATCCTATTACAGCTCCACTGAGAAGTAAGCAGCTTGCCATTGTTTAAATGTGTGCATGTTTATGAGAGGGATCAAACAGAGTAAACAGCAGAGGTGGAGGGGCAGGAGGCATATGTCAGTGTGTTGCTTACACAACTCCCGCAAGAGACACACACATGCACACGCGTTTCCATTGTTCTCCTGCACATGGCTCCACCGCTCAAATGAAGTTACAATCCTGTCCTGAGGACTCAATGCTCACAGCTCAGACAAAGACAGCAACGGCATATATTTTTCAGTGCATTAGCTAATGATGATATTTTCAGGAAGCTTTTATCTGGAAGTAACAGACAATAGTTCTCATATTGTGGCGTAGAAGGCAAGACAGTCCTTCTGGCAATCATTATGTACGCTTTTATTCTTGCTTGACACATGCAACTTCTGTTTACACTCAAAAAATAATGTTTTAATTAAAAGTGCATAGCGTGTTTACACAAAAATGAAAAATTTCACCTTCAAATCATTCCAAACGTGTATGACTTTATTTCTTCTGCGAACACAAAAGATGATATTTTGCAAAAATGTGTGGGTTTTTTTTTGTCACCTGTCCACACAATGAAAGTCAATGGGGTCCATCTTTTTTTTCGTGTTCCAGAAGTCATACAGGTTTGGAATTACATAAAGGTAAAAGTTTTTATTTTTAGATGAACTTGAACTTCGTCTTTAACTTCAAGAGATTTTTTAGGCTTCCACATGTATAATTTTATTGAATCTTACTCAATTTTAGGATACCACTATAGAAAGTTAAAATTCACTATTTAATTTATTTTTCCAAAAACCCATTTCCAATTTGTGGAACCACTACTTTGAATTAGATTATATTTTGAGTGTAATAAAATCCCTACTTGGCTTTATCAAATAAGCCTGATAGGCTTAAGGATAGTAAAATCTATCAATTTGAGTTGGGGCTTATTAAACATATTAGAGGTATGAAGATATTTAATCTAATGGATACCACTGAGACTCTCCATTCTCTCCACAGGAATCCTGCTCCTCTAGAGACACTAGAGATCTCTAGAGAGCCTCTCTTTGCAAAGTGCAAATTGAGACCATATCTGTACTCATGGGGTGCATGTGGAAGACGGATTTCATTAATAATGGAGCTCCTTTGCCGATAATGTAATTTTAGGAATAGAATTGATCACAAATCATACTTTTCTGAGCATAAGGATCAAGAAAGAGTGAAATAGTCCATTGCTAAACAAACTGCTGCTAGAAAAACAACAGCAACAACAACCACAATGTAATAAAAAATGAATAATTCATATATCTCACATACATATTCAACAGATGCCACAAGGACAGGACAAACTTAACTCCAAAATGAGAGAAAAAAGGAAACATATTTAGCATAAAGAAAGCCTCTTTTAGGACTATTCATTTTTCAACTGACACTACTCATTAATACATTACTTAATACTGCAGTAATGTTATTATATTAAAGCAATAGTGTAGTACAATGACTTTTAATTAGCATAAATTAAATGCAGTACAGTAAATATGTGACCCTGGACCACAAAACCAGTCACAAGTAGCACGGGTATATTTGAAGAGTTCATTTGCAAAAACTCGGTTTTTAACAATTTTCAAAAATCATGTTTTTTCATTGTGCATTCCAATTAATCTGAATCAAACTGCAGTTGGGTTATTTTGAGTAAGTTAAAAAAAAAAACAAAAAAAAAACAAATAAAATAAATAAAAACATGATAACAATAAAAAAAACATGATTTTTGAAAATTAAAAAAAAATAATTATCTTATTATTATCCAATTATTATCTTCATTTGTACCAATAGCCAAAACTACATTGTATGGGTCAAAATTATTGATTTTTCTTTTATGCCAAAAATCATTATGATATTAAGTAAAGATCATGTTCCATGAAGATATTTCCTACCGTAAATATATCAAAAATTAATTTTTGATTAGTAATATGTATTGCTAAGAACTTCATTTGGACAACTTTAAAGGCAATTTTCTCAATATTCTGATTTTTTTTTGCACCCTCAGATTACAGATTTTCAAATAGTTGTATCTTGGCAAATATTGTCCTATCCTAATAAACCATACACCAAAGGAAGGCTTATTTATTCAGCTTATATTGTATATACTAAAAAAAAAAAAAATTTATATCTATTAAACATTATGACTGGTTTTGCGGTCCAGGGTCACATATTACAACGTACAGTATTAACCCTAAAATGTAAATGACACATATTTAGCATTCCACTAAATGATCATTCATTCATTCAAATTGTATTTCATGTCATTTCATGTAAAAAATAATTTCTTATTTCTTCTTATTTGGAATAAAATTTGATCCGGACAGATTCACCCAGATAAAGTGATACTACTAAATATCAGTAAGAGTTTCTACTTCTCATATGCTCTGGGGAAAACATCTCCGCTGCTGAGAAATATTTCAGTGTCCAAGTGGGAAGTTAAATTTTCAGGTTGGAGCTCTATTTATATTTTATCAGTGTTGTCTAAAATTAATGTGCCTCGAGTTTGGCTGTTCTAGTTACAAATTGTAAAGTGTGTCATGACATAGTATAGATGATGTTGTAGCCTAATGGTTTAGGATCTAGGTTGCTCACAGGCTGCAAGTTCAATCCCATGCAAAACTGACTCATGAGTTGGAGACTGATCACGATCTACTTGAAATCACCACAGTGTTCTTTAATCAGACCTTTAAAGGGATAGTTCACCCAAAAAGGAAAATTCTGTCATTAATTACTCATCCTCATGTTGTTCCAAACCTGTAAAGCCTTATTCATTTTTGGAACACAAAGTAAAGATATTTTTGATGAAATTCTAGAGCTTTCTGACCCTGCATAGACAGCAACGCAACTGAAACATTCAAGGCCCAGAAAGGTAGTAAGGACATTGTTAAAATAGTCCATGTGACATCATTGGGTTAATCACAGATGCTGCAAAGTTACGAGAATAAGAAGAAGAAGAATTAACATTTTCTTCTCTTTCAAAACCAGATGTGCTGCGGTTTGTTTACCAGCTGAAGACAACGCAACATGTACATAAAATTTCATAAACATGTCAAAAGATTTCAACAGAGAAAATGAACTGCAATTTTTTGCCCAGCTTTACTTCTTTGAACCAGATCATACAGACGATGAAGTCGTTATTTTCGTTTTCTTTCCACACAAAAAGTAATTCTCGTAGCTTCCCAAAACTGTAGTTGAAACACTAATGTTACATGGACTATTTTAACAATGTTCTTACTACCTTTCTGGGCCTTGAACGTGTCAGTTACGTTGCTCTCGATGCAGGGTCAGAAAGCTCTCAGACTTCAATCAAAAATATAATTTGTGTTCCAAAGATGAACGAAAGTCTTACAGATTTGAAATGATAGAAGTGTGAGTAATTAATGAAAGAATTTAAATTTTTGGGTGAACTACCACTTTAACTACAGGTTACACAGGGACTTTCTCAGTAACTAGCAATGGACTGAAATCTAAAAAGGTTTTGCTAAATTACATAAAAATTACGTTTATGTACAATAAACAAGTTGGTGCTGAGAAACCAGAGAATCTGGCCCCACTTTACAACAGAAAATCCCTGATGCCGTTTTTCCACACAGTACAGCCCAAAACAACAGACTGAAAGAGATTAATCAGATTTAACCAAAGTATCAAGCACAGCACAGAAGACAACAGCTCATCATTAATTCACATTCAGCATTCATCTGCCTTCACACCAGTTTAGGTTGACACCGTGCTGACAAAGTCCACTAAACACAACCACATCACAGGAAAAGGGCTCAAACCACATTTCTCACAAGGCGTCACGGCAAAGACACATCACAGAAGCATAAAAAAAAAAACAGCCAATGTTGTTGGTCCTTACCAGTCCTCCTCCGCAAAACTACCATCCTCAACTTCAGCTGCATGACTGTTGGGTGGAGTGAAGAAAGTTACAGACAGAACAGAAATGACCATGTTTACCCTGCATGTCTGCCAGTGCAAGCCAATAAGATACAATGGGTTTATGCCAATATATATACTTTGAATAGAAAGTGGTGCCAATATATGATGATATCAATGTAATATTTCTCAAAAAAAAAACCAATTCATATTTTTCTGAAATTCTGCAGAGGCAAACATGTTAAGCAAACGTAGACCAAAGAAAATAAGCAAGGGATTTTTGAGAGATGTAAGAGTGCTGATCCAAAATAAGTAATTAAAAATACATTCACTGTAAGGCAAAACTCTTATGTGGATATTACAGTAATCATCCAACAATGTAGCAGATTTAATACAACAAATCTCATGTGAACTTGAAGGGTAAGGGAGTATGACCAGCCAATAAACAGCATAATTATATCTAATTAAAAAGAACAAATCCAAGGCTAGACAAACAATCAAGTGAATGTTGGAATGGCTACATTATCTACAAGCCAATATAAAGACTAGTGAGACAAACCAGTGCTAGTAAAGGGGCAGAGGATGAATTGCTGGCTGCTAAACTGTGTCTGCTGGGATATGGAGACACAGCCACTGCTGCCGGCTTGACAGCAGCAAATTATTCTCGCGTCTTTGCTCTGGTCAACAGATTCGGGCGTTGAGGGCTTTGTTAATTGTAATACGAGTGGACATTGGCCTGACCGAGTGTTTAAGGACCAGACACTGGTGAGGGAAGGAGTTAGACAGAATAAGCAATGTGAGCATTATGACACAAAGGGAGAATAAAAGAGCACTGAATGAAGCTGAGTCTATTGTAAAAAAGCATTTTGTAAAAGCAATTTGCACATGACACTAAAAAAATTAGTGCCATGCGTCAATGGTATTATTTGTGCCAACAAGTACCATTGTTTATGAACATGTACCATGAAAAGTTAGTTTTAATTCCCATATACATAAAGTACCATGCAAACACCATGGTACATGAATGTGAAAATCATTCACTATAAAAAAAATAAAATAAGAAAATGGAAAGGTAAAAGAAAAGAGAAAAAAAAGAGAAAGAAAAAAGTAATGGACTTTGAATATTGCTTCATGTGGCATATTTCAAACCCAAATTATGACTTGGGAGAAACTATAAAAACAAAAGGCAGGTTGACTGGCCATGCACATATCTGACTCCGTACCATCAGCCTCAGGGGGAAGAGAATTGTTTAGCACGCCGAAACGAAAGAACTGCATTTCAGCAGGGGGGAACAGCGCATTTACACTAATATAGGCCAACACAAGTCCTGCAGGTATTAGACTTGACGACGACTTCACCATCCAAACAAAAAAGATCTCTGCAGACGGGTGGTACTTGGTCTTTTAAAACAAACATGCTTTAAAAAACGACAAATGCTAGCCGTGTCAGGCCCTTTGGGTTGTTACTGAGAAAAAGAGCTTTGAGCAACAAGGTAGAGAGAGGAAAGAAGAGAAATGCAGTAGGGTTCCTGAGAGACTCGCATGAAAGGATCCCTGCAGAACTGCACTCTCAGCTCACTTCAAAGGCGCACTCTCAAAAGTACTTGTTAAAAAGGAGGTGCAGCCTAGTTGGTAAAAATCATGGCTGTTTATGTTGCGGATTTAAACATGATCCAGAGTTGGTGTCAAGACCAGACCCAAAATAGACCTCTTCAGGCCTAGTATCCAGCTCCATCAGTCAAAAAAGAATTATTTTTTTGGTACAGGATCTTTTGGTCCAAGAACAGACCATTTTAACCATACTGTATCAAAACTGAAACTAATTTTCAAGGCCAAACTTCTAAATTATTAAAGGACACCTATTATACCCCTTTTTTACAATACATAATAAGCCACAGGTGTCCCCTGAATGTATCCGTGAAGTTTCAGCTCAAAATATCCCACAGATCATTTTGAAAATGCCTATTTTGAGTGGAAGCACAAAAGCGCTGTTTTCATAGCATGTTTCTTTAAATGCAAACGAGCTGCTGCTCCCCACCCCCTTTTCCAGAATAGACCAGTTTGGAGTAGACGTCACCGTTACATCACTTGCAGCTGCGCGTGCATTGTGGTGGCAAAAAAAAATACTGGTAACAAGTGAGTGAAATGGATAAAGTCAACAGAATAAAAGATAAAGTGCATTGTTGTGCCTTTGAATGTCAGAATCAGAACGCAGATAATTTTTATAGAATGCTGTCATCAAAGACGTCATTTGAAGATTAACGCAGACATTTAAATGGACAAACTAATGGATGAAACCTGTTATGATTACTTTTAAAGCGTAAATTTGATTTAAACAATAGGTCTACATAATATTCACATATGCTGTTCATAGAGAACATATTATATTAGCCCTACAGTTACAGTATGAAATACTATTTAAACCTATAACATTTTACATTTACCCATTTTATCTTACAATTCTGACTTTTTTCCTCATAAATGCAAGTTTGTATCTCGTACTTCGGACTTGATTTAACTCAATAGCTTGTCTGTCTATTCTGAAGGGGAAAAAAAGCCAGAAGTGTGGGATTTAAACTCAAAAGAGAGAATAATGAGTTGACATTTCTTAACGGAATTGTGAAATATAATCTCGGAATTGCGACAATAAAGTCAGAATTTTGAAATACAAACTCAAATTTAGTTTAATAATTTTATTCCATGGTTTCCATAGACTGCCACTTGAAAACTGTCATTTTCTGCCAGCAGAAAGGCTCCGCCCACTAAAGAAACATCACTGTTTGCAAAAACAGTATGTCGAAAAAAACTCCCATCTCATTTCACTCCCATCTCATCTCCTCAAACTTCAAAAGCATCCTACATTGCTGCAGAAGTACGAACCCAGTGTTTACAAAGCGAACATGCAAAGATGATCAAATGCCCTTTAAATAAAAAAAAAAAGTAAAACAGCGATGTAGGATGATTTTGAAGTTGGAGAAGAAAATGAGATGCTAGTTTTTTGACATACCCTAACTGTCGTGAACCGGAATACACAGAGTTCACGCAGAGCTAGACAAGATGAGTATTTGAGGTTAAAAAGTACATAAATTGTCTTTTTAGAAAATATATAGATAAGACCCTTCTTCCTCGGCTAGGATCGTTTAGAGCCCTTTGAAGCTGCATTCAAACTGTATTTTGAAAGTTCAAACTTGGGGGCACCATATCCTGAAATGAAATGTATTATAATGTTTTCCTCAAAAAACAATTTCTGAAGAGAGAAAAACATGAACATCTTGGATGACAAGGGGGTGAGTAAATTGAAGTAAATTTTGGTGAGTAAATTTTTGTTCTGGAAATGAACTTATCTTTTAAGTTCTTTTTGTGGAAAAGTGGAAAATAGTGGAAACTTAGTCTCATGAAACATACCTACAAATAATTCACAGGAAGTCCGACAATATGGAGTCAAATCCCCACTTACCATCTGACCTAAATAGGTAATGTTTATCAGATTCCACATTCATTAGTTAATGTACCATGCACACAGATGAGGCCACATCTAACCCAAGAGACATTTGGTGGGTGGGTTGAGTACAGCTGGACAATTCACAAACTAGCAACAAAAACGGTGCAAACAGCACTCTTGCTGCGCCACATGAGCATCTTTTTTGTCAATCACCCAGTGCTTCTGTCTGAGACTCCATGTTGAGTAATACACC
Organism: Labeo catla; assembly: GCA_012976165.1. Taxonomy (NCBI): domain Eukaryota; kingdom Metazoa; phylum Chordata; class Actinopteri; order Cypriniformes; family Cyprinidae; genus Labeo; species Labeo catla. The sequence continues at coordinate 166,807 of VONZ01000289.1, read as the reverse complement.
AAGCTAGATCCAGGCTACATAAGTGAATGTGTTTTTAACAAGCTGCAAAGGAGATGGGGCCAGTTGTGACCCTGGTGTAGGCTTATAAATAATCTGAGGAAAAGATGAGGATTCGGCACAGAAAAGCAAGTGCAAAGTACCATCCATAACTGCTCAGCTTTACAAGCCAAACACAGTCATTACAGTCCAAAACGTGTAATATCAAAAGCAAAAGAAATAAGAAAAAGAAATGTGACATCACATACAATAATTCCTCTAGTGCTGATGGCTAAAGAGCACTTTGGCCATCATGTCTTCATGAAAGCTCATCAAATTAATTAACATCTTCACCCAAAGGGATTCTTTCATTAAATACTGTTCTGTTTAATGAGCTGTGCAACGTAAAACAAGTGGAGGGGACGAGAGAAACATGGCGGGGCAGGTCAAGGAAAAGCAAAACACATCACATCCTTTTGTAAGAATGTCAAATCTTTGTTTTACATGAAACATATGACTATAAATGTCTGAAATTAAGACTATGAGGACAGAAACAGTCCAATGATTTGGCAGAGACACCTGCAGGTCTAAAAGTTACTAGTAAGCAACAGGCAGGTAAGGTTTTAATCAAAGTTGGCGCAAAACTCTGCAGGTCGTTGGCTACCCCTGGTATAAATGAACAATAATATTGTGCACAGTATTGTCACTGTGAATTTTAGAGATGCCATGAGTTTTGTTTGAGCCAGTGGAGAGAACTTAAAATTAAGACATGTGGAAATAAAATCGAAGAAATTCAAAACACATAAAAGACAAGGTCAAAAGAAAGACATAAAAGACAAGGTCTAGTAGAAAGACGTCAGCTCGTCTCAGCATTAACACCAGTACTCCAGCATGCTACACTAGCAGCGTGTTGGTTTTTCCAGTCCGACAAACATGTCAAGTCAAAAATCTAGTCTATATTTCACATCAAACCCTTCCTTTGGGCTTGCACCAAGTTTCCCCACTCACTGTAAGAAAAGATGTCATGCTTCAAAAACATCAATGACTTGGTGCGGTGGCAGTACTCGCTCTGACGCGCAACGAGAAAGAGAGGAGGAGGGATGCATCATCAAATAGGACTAAGTTTATTTGAAGCTGATAAAAGACGGCATCCATATTCATGAGGTGGAGGACAAGAACTTGCTTCTAAAATACAGGCCAGTTTGCAAACGTCAAAGAGCCGTGAACATACTCGTGAGAGATTAAACAGGTGCTGCGCCGACTACACCAAATGATAATCAGAGGGATTCCTCCTCTACATAGAGGGAAAGAAATGTCTTGAGGAACTGAATTGAGATGCCATGACGCAGGCTCAGAAGCAGTGTTGCCAGATCTGCAAAACAAAATCCGCCTAACAAATTTTTCACCAGTTTTTCCCACTGCTGGGAGTACGTTCCATTGAAAGAGTGTTCCAGAAGAGATCGTTTTAACCAACAAACTAAAAAAAAAAAAAACAAGCTGCAGTAACAGTAGCCAAATTCTGCTGTAAAACTGAGGACTTGGCAACCTTGCTCAGAAGGCCTCCGCTTTGTAATTTAGCTGGTGTAAAGGTCAAAACTGTAGGATTAGAGTGTAAAAATGTAAAAGCGTCATATGATCTTGCTTTGATTTGCTGGTTATATTTTCTATGGTGGACCAAAAATTACGAGATTAAAGCCATAATATTTTGAAAATAAAGTCAAAATATTTAGAAAATAACAACATTATTATACAGTCGAAATATTTCGAGGATGAAGTAGAAATTACGAGAATAAAGTGGAAGTATTTCGAAAATAAACTCAAAATTATGAGAATAAAGTCGAAACGTTTTGAGAATAAAGTCTAAATTAGGAGAATTAAATCATAGCAATTAAAGTTATAGTCTACCGTGCATGCAAATAGCCCCGACTGGGAGCACCTGGAGACGTTTCCAGGCCATCAGAATTTTATTTTTTTTTATGTATGTGGGATTATTAGCAGAAATACCATGTGTCATATACTTGCAGGGACAGTATGCATGGAAATAATATTTCACATCTTCGACTGCATTTATTATTTGTAGTACCCCCAATAATAGCAATAAGCTTTGTGCTTTTGGTACTTTTTAATATAACGCAAAGCTTCATCTTTCAAATTTTGTCAGTTTTATCACAAAACACATTATAAATGTGTTTTTTCTCTTTATTTCAAGTTTATAGCATGATATAAATGTAAAGGAATATCAAAAGGAATGAAAAAAACTGTGTAGGCCTAATTTAATGAAACAAATATCTCATTGTAATCAGAAAGATGACCGATTCACATTCACACTTAAACTGAGGCGAATACATAGATCTGTCATGCCACATTAAAGAACATGAAAAACACATTGTAATAGACATATAGTTTGTATTTTGCTGTAAAACTGATTTTTGAAGATGAGACTTTGAAATATCCCCCGGTGCTCCCAATCCAGGCCATTTCATGCACAACAGGGTAGAATATACTCTCAAAATATAATAACTTTAAATCTCATAATAGCTACAATATAATTCTTAGATTTTTTATTTTATTCTCAAAAAACACTTTGACTTTATTCTCGAAAATCACTTTGACTTTATTCTCGAAAAACACTTTAATTTTATTCCCGAAAAACACTTCGACTTTATTCTCGAAAAACTGACATTATTCTCAAGACTTCAACTTTATTCTCAAAACACATCTCGTAATCTTAGATTTAAAAAACAAAAAAAAACTAAAAACAAAACAAGAACACAAGAATTGTTTCAAAATGATTTTTAAAATACCTTACGGCCCCAAATTTTGGAATGGTAGTGATGTACTGTGATGAATGGCAGTGTATAAATTATAACGTATAATTGTTGCATGTTGATTCGCACACACGGCTCACAGAAAACAAGTATATTTTTATTGTTATGGAGTATTTTACTTCTTCAGTGTTGCATGCTTAAACGCAAAAGTGACGTGAGCATTTAATGCAGCATTTAATAAAGCAAACCATAAAAAAAACGACTAACTAAACTTTAACGTTATTCTTTTGCTGCATTAGAAGCACTAGCATTAGAAATGCAAATCTAGTAAACATAACGACTTCCATATTTGCAGTGAGTGTCTTTAAGTGCCACAGAGGAAGTGCCTCTTAAATCCCATCTCAGAAGAGTTTTAATTGAGCTAATAGGATTAATGCTGCTCCTAATGCTGGAGTACAGATCATTTAGATCTAGCTCTGATACTGCCGCCATGTGCTTTATTCTCTGAATGCAGAACATAAAGAGACACCATTAAACATGAATGTGACTATAAGGCTGTATTTTGTGATGGCTGGTGTGTCTGTGATAAGATCTGAAATCTTTGAACATGTAAACATCCAATAAGCTCTGGTCCATGGCCTCGACGTGACCTCGTCCAAAGCACCTCATCTTTTGTAAACTGCTTACCATAAACATCACTGTGGTCATAAAATCTATCCGGTGAAAAGGGAAAAACACAGATACGGAGGAGAGCTATGCCATCTTATATTGTCTCATCTACCACATGCTGAGCACACTAATGAACATTTCCTCACAAACACACTTGCACAGTATCAGCTGCAGCACAAAGGAAATTTCACCTTTCACAACACTTTAAGCTTATAAATACAACTGTGTCTAACAAAATGTTCTCTATCTAGTTTTAGAACAATTATATATATGCATGCCCCATAAAAATGTCCCAAGTTAGACAAATAGGCAACCAGAAACGCAGTGTTCCTATCTAAGCATGTTAAAAAAAATCTGTGAGTCCCCTTCTCTGATATTTATAGAATCGCTCTGGCTGTGCAGGGAAGCATCGAGGCAGCTGCTAACAAGGGAGCTGAGGACAAGACAGCTAGAGCCAGATGTACACTCTACTGATTATGAAAGCAGTGTGAAACAGAACCTTACCCATAGGCCACGCCTGCAATTGTGCACTTCTTAAACTGCATGACGTTGCAGGTCAGGGTGCCTGTCTTGTCTGAAAAGATGTACTTCACCTGGTTTCAGGAAAGAGAGAACAATAATCTAGAGTAAATTAAGTAGTTACACTTAAAGAAGTTACACATAATGCAGCTCATTCTGTATGAAACATAATATTGTACACACATACGTAGAGGGACTCGATTTAATGCATCAGGAATAAACTAGATTGTGAAAAGTGGGACTTTATTATATTAACTGAGATTAGGCTGTATTCCCTAATAAAATTCTGGCCATTACAGCTAAACTGATTATGTTATGTCTGATAGCTGATGAATGCCTGATATTAAAATTCTATATAATTTTGCCTGAAAAAACACACACACGTTTGTTTTTGTGAATTGTGGGGACTTTTCATAGACTTCTATAGTTTTTATACTGACCAAAAGCTATTTTTAATTAGAGGTTGACCGATACTGGATTTTACAGATACCGAAAAGTAGCCTACTGAACCATACTTTGTAGATTAATAAAAATATTAATATTAATTATATATTGATCATTACAGTTAGTTCACTGTCCATTAATGTTAACAACAGCAACTAAACTTTTGAAAATGTATCAGTAAATGCTGAAATTAACACACTCTAACAAGGAACAATACTTCTATTCTACAGCTTTTATCAATCTTAATGTTACAGATGGACTCATATTGTAAAGTGTTACCATTACATCAACAATCAAGCTAAAGATGGCCATCTTTAAATATCTACACAAAGGCCACAGTATTGAAAATACATACATATGGATATTGTGTACTTTCACAATTTAGCTGCTTCTATTCTAGAACATTTGTGATTATCTAATCAAAATATAAAAATGTGTTAGTCACACAACGGGCAAAAGTGCAGCACCATGTCTAGAAGAACTGGTAGCTATCCGGTATCACACACACTGGACGCCTGGCGTTCAATTCAAGCGGCGGTCCACGAGACTTTATTTGATCACCAAATAGGCAAAAGTACACCGCTGTCCTTTCTCCACTAATGCAGCACCTAGTCAACAAACTCATCACTTGGTAATGACATGAAAACATGTACTACAGTATACTGTACACACCGTTTCGTTGTCGATGTTTTAAATCCGCCTTTGAAGTGTCCCTCTCTGTGCAGCGCGCAGTGTTACGTGTCTAAACAAACGGCACTTGCTGTCAGTGATTTCCGCCACTAGAGGCTGCTCTCGTGCCCTATAACAAAGACTATAGGGACTTTGCTGTATAATGACGACCTTCTCGGCTGCTCCAGCAACAGACCCAACCCAGGAAAAAACTATCGGCATGGATTTTTGCAGATAACTGATCTGTTCTGCCAATCAACTATCGGTGCCGATTAATCGGCAAAACCGATACATCAGTCGACCTCTATTTTTTATCCCCTAACGGTTAGGGCCTAACCCAACCCTAACTCTAAACCTACCCCTTACAGAAAACCTGTCTGCATTGTTATATTTTCAGATTAGCAAATTAGATTTCAGACAGCAGGCCGGTCCCCACAATGTCAAAAATTTCAGGTTTTACTATCCTTGTGGGGACATTTGGTCCCCACAATATAGCATAAACAAGTACACACACACACACACACACACACATTTTGAGATTTGCTACAGATTACATTTACATTTAACACTGTTATTAAATAACTACTGTTTTCAAAGAAGAACTTAAAATGAGAAATACATGAGAACAAAGGTGATCTAAAGATAAAAGTAGGGGGAAAAAAAACTATTAAATATGAAATACTGTCAAACAATATTGATAAATTAAACATTTTTTAATAATGGTCAATAATCAGTATGGAATCAATACACTATGGTTTAAACGTTTGTGGTCAATACGTTTTTGTTTTTTTTTTCTATTTTTCTATTTTTTTTAAGTCTCTCTTTTGTCAAGTTTTTATTTGATGAGAAACTACTACGAAATATTATTACAATTTAAAAGAACAGTTTTATATTTGAATACATTTTAAAAGCAGCAATTTCTACAGTTCTAAGTGACATGATCCTTCAGAAATCATTCTAATATGCTGATTTGATGCTCAAGAAACATTGCTGACTAACAGTATTAATTTCAGCTGAACAGTAGCATATATTATGCATAACTGCATAAAATTATATTTTACAACTATAAATGCATAAATGTAATTGTTTTCATGTGTTTCATTTGTCATTTTCAATTATTCCTTTGTTCATTTCTAAATGTGAGGGCAAGCAGTACCTGTCCCAGCTCCTCATTCAGGTTTGATGTCCGGGCCATAGCTGGTGTGTTGGTGACTTCATACAGCATGTCAGTGTCCTATAATACATTACGTCACCAGGCAGAATTAACAATCACAACCATTTTCGATTAATACCTTGCCAACCGGACTCCAAAACATGAATGCACGACTTTAATGGAGACCTATTTTGCCCCTATGTTATTCTCCGGTGTCCCCAGAATATGTCTGTGAAGTTCCAGCTCAAATAACCCCACAGATCATTGATTAAATAATTTAGAAAATGCCTATTTTGAGTGAAAGCAGAAACATGCTGTTTGGGTGCATTTCTCTTTAAATGCAAATGAGCTGCTGCTCCCTCCCCCCTCTTCCAGAATAGGGCTGTGCCTTTACAGCTCATACGTCAGATGCTCTGCTAAAAAAAACATCTGTTTGGTTTTGGTTATCATGTCTATTGCGCTGAAATCATGCGTTTTAAACCACATTAGTTTAAACTTCTGATATACATTTTTTTGAGCGCACACATCCGAAGCATGCACACAGAAAAAAGTTGTAACTCAGCATGTGAGTACTAAACTAAGTTCTCTTTCATGTCTTATTGTGCTTAAACTGTCAAATACACAGGTTTATGTTAAAACACACACGAGTTAGAAAAGTTGGTTATGCCTGTGAAGGTAAACAGCTGGGGAAAAATTGCATGTTTATATTAACTTATATTAAATTAATAAATCATCTCCTCTGAGGCTGGGACTCTAAATAGTGTTCTGTGCTCATCTGTGCAGCCAATGACAGAACATTTAGCATGCTTTGCTTGAACTTTCGCCATGGCGTTAGAACCGGTACACCATTGTCGTCACCAATAGCCTTGTGGGCAGCACGCTGACATGTAGCGCAGTTATGCTCCAAGCGTCCCGAGTTCGAGCCCCGGCTCGTGGACCTTTCCCGATCCCACACCACCCCCCCACCCCTTCCACTTCGTTTCCTGTCTTTGCTGAAATTTTAAAAACGTCCATTTCCTGCTCACATTTGAGCACTGTTGAGCCGATTTTTAAACATCATAGCATTCATAGTGTTCATGCGCTCAACAGACATGACTGTGATTGGCTACAATGATAAGCGCTTCACTCTTCTCACCGAGTGCTCACAAATAAGCACAACGGGAGCATTTGAAAGCCACGTGTGTCAGCGGATCCCTAATACATCTGCATATAGACGGATCCGTCGACAGACGCGGCTTTCAAACGCTCCCGTTGTGCTTATTTGTGAGCGCTCAAAAAAAAAACAAAAAAAAACTGGTACACCATTGTCACTTGCAAAAACACAGTGGGGACGCTGTGGGTGGAAATGTGCAAATTAAGGGGTGGTAATATTATAATAAGATCCCCTTTCTACATCACGGTGATAGCGAAATCCGAGCGGCTCCTTTTTCACATGCTTGCAGTGAAGGGCAAATGGATTAGTAGATGCACTAGGGACACAATTATAGCACTTAAACATGGAAAAAGTCAGATTTTCATGATATGTCACCTTTAAACAACTCTTCATACTCTGTCGATCAAAACAAGGAATGAAACCTCCTGTCAAAAGTCTTGCCAATCGATGGGAATTCACAAAACTCCACTGCATCTAAAAGCAGTGTCTGTTTGCTGTAAGCGTCCTGCCCCAAATATAATTTTGGCATCTTCAAATGGGTTATTTTGATAAAGCTCCACTTTCGTTTGGGCTGTGAAGTTTTCTGGGATTGGCCCTAGAGGATTAGGCAGTCTGCATTTCAAAGACAGCAGATTCATCATACAGGCAGAGCTCCCGCAGCTCAGCCTCACACTTACCCAGTTGATGAAGAAAGCCTGAACGAACTTGATGACCTCCAGAGTCACCAGAAGACTGATGGGAATCAGGTTGTTGAAGAGGATGATGAAGGTGAGGAAGTTCAGGCCGAAGTTGGCCGCTCCACCATCTGGAAAAATAAGAGCGAGGGGGAGGAAGAGGAGAGAGGTAGTAAGGCGACAGACAGTATTCTGAGCTATGAAAGGCAGGATGGGATGGGGCGGACTGGGGAGAAATGATGGAAGGACAATAATGCCACAAGCTCATTTGGTCTAATTTACAACGTTTCCACAATGCTCCACTAGCGCTGTGTGAGCATTGTGCAAACAATATACTCTAAAGCTATACAACTCTTCCACCCAATCTCTCCAGCAAGACTCTAACCTACAAATTTGCATTCAATTCTCCAATTAGGTCTCCATTAATTAGTAGCTAAACTGAGACTGGATTCTTTGACGTCACAGCGGCAGCCTTGGCAATATGGGCAAGATTCAAAGCAACACATTATCCCACAATGCACTGGGGGTGGGTAAACATGATTCCCAATCTTAATCAAACACCGAATTTAACAGAGAGCAGCACAGAGAGAAAAAAAAGTGTAATCAATAAAAACAAGACCACAGACACAAGACAGCTCACACATAGTGTTAAAGTCAACATGAAACAACATTCACAACCCATATTACTTTGTGACACGTCTATGTTTAAAAGAACATTTAAAGAGATCAAACGTATTAAACAAACAAACAAACAAAAAACAATTCTAATTCAGATCCATATAAACTGCATTTTACCCATAAAATACAATGTACGCCTCTTGGTTAAAATTAAACATTAATGATAAGACCAAGAACGTTTTTTTTTTTTAGGTAAATGGGTTCTTTTTGTCTTCATGTTGACTTTAAGCATGAATAAAAAGCTTTACCTGGGGGGGGTCCGCAGAATGCAATAATTCTCTTTCTGAGCAGTTAGGAGAGGGAGCGCTTTTCTCAAACAGAGTCATAGAACTAGAGAGGCTGGGCGATCATACAACTGCTATTGGAACTGACTCACGGAGAGAGGAAGAGGATTTGGCTAGTGGTGGGAAGGAAGACAATCAGTTTGGATGTTTCAATGTAAAGGAGGGAGACCAGTCTAAAAGATGTTCCCATCACATGGAGCTGAACAGAGAGATGTGACATTTAGAGATATTTCAATAATTTGGAAGGTTTGAAACATGTCTGAAACTTGGTATAAGTAAAACTTCCTCGATTCAATTCAAGTACTTGATTAAAAAAAATAAAAAATAAATAAATAAAAGTATCTGTTCACAGTAAATGCTCTCAAACTCAATCTCTTTGTGTTTATTATAACGTTCATCTGGGAACGCCACATATGCCATTTCATCAGATTTGTAAAGTAAGGTAAACCATTTACCTGCCATTTAATTTTTTCAAGTGCTGTCAAATCGATTAATCGCGACTAACTAATCACATCCAGAATAAAAGTCTTTGAGCTGTTTGGAGCTACTGGGGAAGGGGATGAATATGTTGCCATCAATGTTTTAAAAATCACTGAATGTTTGTCTTTTTACGTTTTTTTTTTTTGTTGTAAAGAAAAAACATATGATTTTTCTCTTTTTTTAAACGATGCATTAATGAAAAGTTACATTAAATTCGTGCTGTCAAATAAATTTTGTGTTTGCATAACAAACGTGTGCTGTGTATATTTATATTTATATGCATTTATCACATGTATTTATTTAAGAAATAAATATATTATACATCTATATTTACAATATAAATCATATATATGAATACATTTATACACATGTAAATATTAAATATATACATGTACGTTTGTGTATTTATATATACATATATAAATTAATCACGATTAATCGATTTGACAACACTAAAACATATGCAAACATGGAAGAATACATCATTATTGTTCTCAATATGCTAACTGTTCATCACGATTTCAAAATAACAGCTTAAACCCTCACTCTGAGTTTACACGTTTTGATCCACATATTTAACACATGAAAGCGACTGCAGCATTTCTGTTGTATAGAAACGGCCAAATATTAAAGATTAAGTGGACATTTGAATTAAACATTGTTTAGTCAATATTAAACAAGGATTGGATTGCGCTTTAACTGTAAAAACAATCCTCAGGCTGTTGGCGTCCTTTGTAGTCATTTGTATTTCTATCTAGTTTGTAACACGTTATGTATTTTCACAGTTTTGTTCAGTAAAACCATATGACTATGTGCTTTAGATACTTTATTTGAACCAATTATTATTGCCTCATTGCTATTATATATGTATTTAAAGTATTTTTAAAGGTTATTGTTTGCTTAGGTCTATTTTTATTATCTCAAATAAATTATAATCGTCCGATTACTCGATTAATCATCAGAATAATCGACCGATTACTCGATTACCAAAATAAACATTACTGACAGCTCTACTGTCTCTTGTTTGTCGCCCAAAGAAGACCTTTCCTGTTTGAAGATTTTTGTCTGCATTGGAAACTACTAAATTCAAGCAAGAACTTATTTTGTGACTATTGAGTAGCCTTGAAAGTGAAAAACATCACCCAACAAACACCAAGCTGGCATTAGGCAGACCACTTCTCTGCATTCAACAGGCTACAGTTAGACAAATGCATCTCTAATCGCTAACTTTCACCGGTGCACATGCTCACACGACATTCAGAAACATGCAGAAAGATGCAGCACCATCTCTCTCAGCTCCTGCAGGTCCAGTGACATCAATGCAGCAAGGAGTTGCGCTGCGGGGTCAGCAATTCTCAAGACACCCGTCAGCATTTGTGCGGCACAAAACCTGCTACCTGTTATTTCATGGTCAGGAGTTCAACATGGGTGACTGTTGTTGGAGGTGGCGTGAATGCATAACAAATGACTGCTGCTCAAGTGCTCTGGAGGCCCATCTGCATAGAGCCACGTGCGTTGGTTTGGATATATACTGGGACAGAAGCCAGAGTAAAATATCACAGGGGTTCAAAGTCAAATGAATTATTTATAATGAATAATTACTCATCTGCCTGAAGTGTGCAACGCTCAGACTAATGAGTGGAAGGTGCGTATCCGTCGCCCTCAGCGTAAGCCTGCTAACCTAATATGGAAACCTTCATGCATAGCTATTGCATTGTTTTTACCTCTGGGGATGAATCGTATTATGACATCTAGCAGCACAAAACCAAACAGATCCAATCATGCCCAAGAGGTCAAGAGCTGGCTGGTTAGCGTGACCCAGTTAGCTTGCAGATGTCATAACTACAACATCTGGCTGCACAAAGCATTTTTCTCCATTGACGCCCATTCAGAAGTCGTCTGTATTCTGACTAACTTAAGTTTTTTAAATTTTGTACTTGTGCAACTGCCACTGAATTTAATACATGGTAAACAGATACACTACTATTCAAAAATCTGAGGTCAGTAAGAATTTTTTTTAGCGATTATGATATTTTTTGATGTTTTTGAAAGAAGTCTCTTATGCTCATCAAGACTGCATTTATTTGGTCCAAAAATAAAATAAAATAAAATAAAATAAAAATGTAAATAAAATTAAAATAAAATGAAATGAAATAAAACAAAATGAAACAAAATATATAATTTAATTAAATTGAATTAAGTGAAATAAAATGAAAACACAAGATGAAATTAAAAGATAAAATGAAATAAAATTAAGTGAAAAAATAAAATTAAACAAAATAAATTAAAATAAAATAAAATTAATATAAAAAGAAATGAAATAAAATATAATAAAATGAAAAAATTAAGTGAAATAAAAGGAGAATAAATAAAATAATATGAAAGAAATAACATGAAACAAAATGAAATGAAGTTAAATAAAATGAATTTAAGTAAAATTAAATAAAATTAAAAAAAAAATGAAATAAAATGAAATTAATAAAAACAAAAAAAAAATAAAATGAAATGAAGAGAAGTAAAAAAAAAACAAAAAAAACAAAAAAAAAAAAACAAAGTAATATTGTGTCACATTATTAATTTAAAATAACAGTTTCCATTTTAATGTTTTAAAATTTTTTCTGTGCCTGTGATTAAAGAAAAAAAAAAAACTATACTTTTGCAGAGACATAATAAATTTTTTTCAGTATATTTTTAGAAAGTCTTTTTACTTGCGTTCAATGCATCATTTCTAAATACAAGTATTCATTTATTAACAAAAAAAAAAGAAAAACTTTTAAATGGTAGTGTAGCCACCTCCAGGTATTATGAACCCTAATCATCTTATTATGAATCCTTGAAACTAATTATACTGTATGGTTATACCGCTGACTGAAAAGCATAACGTCTCCTTGCTTTATAAAGTAAATATGATCTCCAAAAACATAAAAACGACCAATCAATGCCACCTCTCCCCTTACAGCTCCACTAGGAGGGCAAACAACAAACATAAAAGACAGAGTCTCCCTCCTTTAGAGGAATAATCAATTTCATGATGGATACCTGCTTTATGACCTCACTGTTCCCTCACATGGCACTCATTGTTATTTCCTCTCCAAATGACAGCGCTGGATGTGAATGACTACAGATGGAACCCAGCATTCATGGCGGTGCATCTCAGCGTTTGACGACATTTTCGATGAACTCTCAGAGCATACCAAGAAGGGAACCGTGTAGGCCATAAAACAAGCTGCGATCGATTTGGACACAAACAGCCCCTCCTATTTAAATCAAGAGTAATGATGGTGGTGACACGTTAATCAATTTGCAAATGCCTCCCGCTGCCAATTTAACAGATTTTCGCCTCTCGTCGGTGCACAATATTGTTTATTTTTCTCTTTTTCAATTCCCTGCAATGCTCAAGACACGCAACAGATGCATTCTCATCGCTGCTCATTAAAAATTTAAAGCAGTGTTGTATTTCTTAATTCATTTCGTACTTTTACTATCCAAACATTAAGCCTATTAGCATGGATTTGTTCATCTTCTCCAGAGCTGGGCCTTTTCTGCCTCGTCTGTCAGCACCGGTATAACAAACACAGCTGAATGAGGAGGAAGAGGAGGTGGGTAAGAGGAAAAGGGAGGCATTTAGAAAATGTCACGGTTTGACCTCCAGGGTCTTCTGCTTCTGCACGGGAACATGTTTCAAACTCTTGCTCTGACAGCGCCCGTGGGTAACTCGCTCCTCTCCACGTGTGTTTCTTTGGGTCCGAGGCTTACTGTCGCGGCGCGTTTGTTAGGCACGAGCGACGCGGCCGAAGCCGGAGCTTGCGAAGTGTTTAACGTGTCACCAAAATAAAGAAAGGGAAGGCACGTTTTTGACATCAGGCATTAAGAGGGTCTACACAGTGTAGAGCTGGAAGGGAAAAACCTATCATTGGGTTCCCGGTGTGTGTGCGGTCCTCTGCAATTACCCTCTCAAAGTAGGGCAACCATATAAGTGGCTTCGGTAGCTTAGCAAAAGCTGAGCTTCAGTTAGGGGTTAGTAAGGAGGGGTCATTCACAGATGGCCAAGGGTTTTAAATGGTTGTTACCTGGAGCTGTTAAGAAAATGACAACAACAAAGAAACAAAAAACACAAACCAAACAGAATGTTAGAAAGGAAGCTGATAACAAAACAAACGAAAAAAAGAAGTACAGCAGCGTTTGTGATATTCAACCATTTATACATCCATGTGTCTATGCATATTAGAACTAAAAGGGAAAAGTTTTCCTTTCCCTTTTTATTGACAAATATTCACATATGCAATGCATATTTGTTTACATAGAGGGAAGACGAAAATTACTGACGATAAAAAAAAAATGAAAGCACACATAGACGCGCAAGCGGTCTAGCATGACACAAAGAAAGGTTGATCTGGTTCTTACAGTTGAGGTCCATGTACCAGGCATCATTGCCGTACTGGTACTTCCAGATGGTTTGGCCGACGGAGCAGACTAATGAAATGGCCAGGAGACAGCCGAAAAGCACAAGGATCTGAAAGTTGGTGATGCGCTCCACATTGGAAAGCTTCAGAGGCGGAGACGTGGAGTTCTGGACACAAACATGACGTTTTCTCAGAGTGAAGCTAATTTCGGATATGACTGAAGTGGATTGAAGCAGACAAATTACCTGCATGAGTTTGGTATCGTGTCCTGTGTAGACCACGATACCGTGGATCCACTGTGTGTTCCTGAGTTGTGCTCCTCTCAGCAAGATCTGATCAGGGCCAAGTGGTACGGTGCTAAACAGAGCAAACATAAAAATTTAAATGAATAGAGCATTTAAACAATACAGTTGAGGTCAAAAGTTTACATACATCTTGCAAAATCTACAAAATGTTAATCATTTTACCAAAATAAGAGGGATCATACAAAATGCATGTTATTTTTTTTTTTATTTACTACTGATCTGAATACGATTTTTCACATAAAAGATAAATTTATAAAAACGACCCTGTTCGTTTACTGACTGTATGATTTTGAGATTCATCTTTTCACACTGAGGACAACTGAGGGACTCATATGCAGCTATTACAGAAGGTTCAAACATTCACTGATGCTTCAGAAGAAAACACAATGCATTAAGAGCTGGGGGGGTGAAAACTTTTGGAATTTGAAGATCAGGGTAAATTTAACTTATTTTGTCTTCTGGGAAATATGTAAGTATTTTCTGTAGCTTCTAAAGGGCAGTACTAACAGAAAAAAAAATGATATTTACGCAAAATAAGAAAAATGCATTGTGCTCTTAATGCATTGTTTTTCCTTCTGGAGCATCAGTGAGCATTCAAACCTTCTGTAAAAGTTGCATATGAGTCCCTCAGTTGTCCTCAGTATGAAAAGATGGATCTCAAAATCATACAGTCAGTGGGTTCAAATACACAAAAATGCTTAAAAACCAAAGAATTTGTGGGACCTGAAGGATTTTTCTGAAGAGCAGCAGGCAGTTTAACTGTTCAGGACAAACAAAGGAATCATGAACAACTATCACTAAAAAAAACAGCTTTGTATTCAGGTAACACAGTATTAAGAATCAAGTGTATGTAAACTTTTGAACAGGGTCATTTTTATAAATTCAGCTATTATTTTCTATATGCAAACATCTTTTATGAGAAATATCTTATTTGGGTCAGTACTAAATAAAAACATAACTAAAAAAAATAACATGCATTTTGTATGATATCTCTTATTTTGGTAAAATAATTAACATTCTGCAGATTCTGCAAGGTATATGTAAACTTTTGACTTCAACTGTAAATCCCACCCCTAAAAATAAAGCATAACAGCAGGAGAATTTAGGAGCTATAAGGAGATATAATGAACACACAACAAATTTTATATTTCATATAGTATGGATTTGTTCCTTCCCAAACATCAATATGCTATTAAACCTGCCTTAAAGTATCAGTGAGTCATTTCCATTCTTCAGCTTCGATCAAATCCTTCCTGATGAAATTAACTTGTCTCACGCTCATCAGTATTTCAGACTAATTAAATACAAGGCTGAAATCAGCCTGACGTCATTGCTTCTGCTTTTTTACACCTTTACGCTTTATCACTCACACTCTCCCTGCTGATATTCTCATACCTGTGTCCATCCAGTCGAATATTGCCCACAAACTCATACAGGTGTCTGTTGGGACTCTCACACTCCATCCGTCCAGAGAGACGCATTAGACTGTCAATATCCTTGATGTCCGCAGTGATCTGCAAACCCTGAGTATAACAAAAAAACACTAGTTAATGAAACTCAGAGTATTAAATTGAGAGTTATGATATGGGGTGAAAAAAAAAGGCAAAAATCACCTGTCTGATCTTGAGATTTGTTTCTCCATCTAGATTTGAAGTCTCAATGTAGCACATTCCTTGAGGTTCACTATAATAAACAGCACGGTTATGAAAAAATATGTTTTAATACATCATGAAGATATACGGCTCCACTAGTAGAAAACTTTACAGATTACTGAAATCTATAAGAAATACATCAATATTAACTTACGCTGTTCAAAAGTTTGGGGTCAGTAAGTTTTTTTTTTTGCAAGGATGTATTAAATTGGTCAAAAGTGACACTAAAGAAGTAAATGCTATTATTATTAAAATATCTTTATGGAACATGATCTTTACTTAATTTCCCAATGATTTTTGCCTTAAAAGAAAAATCACTCATTTTGACCCATACAATTTATTTTTGGCTATTACTACAAATATACCCCAGCGACTTAAGACTGGTTTTGTGGCCCAGGGTCACACATATATATTTAAAAAATAATTTAATTTAAATCGATTTGGACTATATTTTTGATCAGCCTTGGAGAGCACAAAAAAAAAAAAAAATTGTACAGACCCCAAATTTTGATCTTAAAAGAAATTAGCACAGCCTAGCTACTTTAATAAAATATCAAAATATCACAAACAACTAAATGGCATTGGCCAAAAGCATGTAACTATTTCAAGTTTCATATATAATTAATAATAACTAAAGAAAATTTGTTTACATCAATCAAAACCACACAGCTAAATGAAGCCCCATAATCAAAGATGCCTTGTTTTCCAGAGCTGGTACAGTTTTCTATTAAAATTGTATTGTTATTATTTATAAGTCCAACGGGTAGCATATTTTACCCAAACTGCAAAAGGCATTTTAGTACTTTAGTACTAAAAATGAAAACATATAGCTCTAATGGGACTCCCTTAAATCCTTCATCTTTGTACTCAGCCATTAGGAAACTTTCACTCAACGCATCTTTGTTTATGGCCATGCATTCAGCTGTTTTTATTTTTAGTGACATCCTCCACATGCAACAAAGGAAAGATGCAGCACACCAGACAAATGAACATTCAGTGTTAATACTGAGAAGAGCAAAAGCAGGATAGCAAGTACACAGGGCCAGGCTGTTACACGTCTCTCCTTTAATAAATTATAGCAGACTTGCACAAAAAAGACGATGGTCCTCATACTTAAAAAGTGAGAAATCAAAAAAAGTATGTTATCTGAAAAGTATGCTCTGCTTTGGGACTACATAAAACAAAAATGGATGTCAATACTCTAAAACATCGTGTTTATCTTGAAGTGAAGATTCAGTATACAAACAATGTGTTTTACTATAAAGGTTCATCACAATACGGTACTTTGCGGTGATGTGACCGCATGCAGAGTGTCACATCAGAGTCTGAGCTCCTGCTGAAGCCATGCATTGTGCCAACAGCAGTGACATTTACAGTCACTCAATAGGCCTTTTCTCCAGCTGTGTTAGAGAAGCGCTTTGTTTTTCCTGTGTGCTCATGCTGAAGCATCTTCAGCACAAAGCAGAGGTCTGTAATACACGTCTCTACGGCTATGGAAATGGCTTTATCACTATTTTCTGCTGGGAGTTAAACAGAATTGTCCTCTGAGAAATTTGTCTCCAGTCAGCCCATTTTTATTGTTTGAATTTAAGAATCTCACGACAAAACAATGTCATCCAACAATGATGCATGGGAGGTATATGCATTTACAGAGTTGTGATAGTCTAAATAGGCCCTTTCATTATTGAATTATTAGAGACAATGAGGCTGAGAAGAATTTTAAATATAAAAGGTACATTCAGGATCATTTTGCTGGTAATATAAAATAAAACAACACTGTGAATAAAACAATTTTAATGCACTTTTTACTTAGACATTAAGTTACTGGAAAATTTATTTTGTCTCGCTATTTGTAAGTATGAGCCTTTATAATTTGTAATACGTTTTAACTGCATCACTGATTGAAAGGGATAGTTCACCCAAAAATGGAAACTGAGTCATTACCCTCATTTTGGTCCAAACTTGTAAGACCTTTGTTCATCTTCAAAACACAAATCGTGATATTTTTAATGAAATCCGAGAGCTTTCTGACCCTGCATAAATGAATCACCACGTTCAAGGTCCAAAAATGTAGTAAGGACTTCGATAAAATAGTCCATGTCATATCAGTGATACAACTTTAATTTTATGATGCTACTTTTTGTGCGATTTGAATGACTTTATTCAGTATTTTCTGCTCTTCTATTTCAGTCGCGTGTTATGAGAGTACCATGACACGGAAATATCTTAATTTGTGTCTCGAAGACGAACGAAGGTCTTGCAGCTTTGGAAGGACATGAAAGTGAGTAACTATAGACAGAATTTTCATTTTTGGGTGAACTATCCACTTTAAACTTAAATGGAGGGAAAAGTATAAGAATTGGTAAATTCAATTAACTTCAAAAGCTTAATTTTTCTTGCATTGAAATATTTTAGTAATTACATATGTAGGTAAATGTAGCCAATATATTTATACTATACTAGTGTATTCCCAAAATATGCTAAATTCTGCTTAAAAAATAAACCAGATGGTCTTTACACCTACAGTTGCAATCAAAATTATTCAACCCCCTTGATCTGCAAGACATTTGCTGCAAAGAACAAAATTTTATTTTGTTTAAAAAAACTGATATATCACCCAGCAATACCCAATATCAATCGGATCATAGCTTAAAAAAAATGGCATAACCAAGAATAGCAATAAAAACTGACAACACAGAAAACACCAGGCCAAAACATTAAGGAAAAAAAAAAAAAAAAAAATGGAGAGAGCGAAATTAAGGTAACAGATTCTCTCCACCTGTGCACCCCCTGCCCCTTTCCCACCCAGCCGACATGCAAACCGGAGCTGTTCCTGACCTGGACGACAGAATGATGAGGTCGGCCGGGAGGTGATCTCCATTGGCTGCTCGGACTACCTCCCCTACCGACACCTTAATTTACCCAGCAGCCCCGGTGCAAGGGGAATGACGCGAGTGAAGTCGGGAGAAGGTTGTTCGTCACATGAGGTGGGAGGGGAGGGTGAAAGGTGAACATGAGAGGAGGGAAAGGACATAACATGGGCAGAGGAGGAAGACCACACACAACAAGACAAGGGAAGAGAGACACAAACACAAACGTTTAATCTTCACAGAGGAAAAAACACAATGTCCACTGCTCAAAACCCAACTAAGCCAGTCTAAACCACCAATAAAGTGGGAGAAAACCATAATACTGTTACCTGTGACTGAAATAAATGTTTGAACTTTGGAACAACTTAAGGCCTGGCTAGCAAATGGATTTTGACAGTGAAGAGGACAATGCTGAACACAACTTCAAGTCAATATTAGTCAATAAGCAAACATCCGCTAAAGGAAGTGTTGATTTTGACTTTTCAATCATTTTATTAAAGAGCAACTCACCTAAAAATGAAAAGTCTGCCATTTACTCACCTGTAACTTTTGGGGTGAGTAAACAATGGCAGAATTTTCAATTTTGGATGAATTTGGAACTTAACTATTCATCCTCTGTAGATTACAAATGATGTTTATTTTATTATAACCACTAACTGGTGCCATTTGTAATTTCACTGCCCTTCCCAGGGTTATTTGTTATTAGCCAGTTAATCATCACTTCCTTCGGGTGTTAAGTATGAGACGGGGGCATAAGGATGGACAAGTTCCTTTCTGATGACGTGGACTCGTCTACCTGGACGACAGCAGTATAGCATCTGCTGGTACGAAATCTTTGCCATTAACTTTAACTATGTCTCCAACCACAACCTGTAAAAACACAAACTAGTTATCAATTCATAAACTTTATAGCAGCCACTTGCGAGAGTGGAGAAATAACACATGACTAGAGCCAACACTGGGAAGAAACAGCATTCACTTATTTCATTTAGGAGGTACTTGGATCCAAACATAAGCCATCATCTGAGACTTGCATTTAAAATGAAGCCATTTAATCAAAAGTATTCTTCACAAATAAACAAGTTATCGTTTTGGATTTGCATTTTTAATCATCGTATTAGCCTGTAGAAGTGGGGGATGCTGCTTCATAGCTGCTACTCTGAATCAAAGTGGAGCGTTACTTAAATATGCGATTTATAAGTATATTAAAAATACATTATTCATACTGTGCATTGTAATTCAAAGTGTGTCACAGGCACAGTGGCTTAATAGAAGGATGGGCGACAAGAAGCCTGGCTCCACAAAACTATTTGAATATTGATGAGATGACAATAAAAATAAAACTAGATTAAATGAGAGCTATAGCAGAATCATATAGTACTCCACTGTCCAATCCAGCAGCACTTAAGCAGAATTAAGTTTGAGAAAATAGGGAACAACTGTAAGCAGTCATAGTTGACATCACACCCTATTCTGTGCCATGGGGAGGTCAGCAGGGCACGAGTTAATGCACTCTCACAGATGTGCACTAATATAGCAAACAGTAATGAATGCCCAGTCGCAAGGTAATTATATCTCCAGTCATTTCCTTTTGCTTTCACCTTATAATTATGGACTGTGTGTTTCTGTCAGGGTAATTAGCTCTACTCTCTATTAACACTCTGAAAAGCTGCTCTATGTCTGGCTGCATTAAGATCTCTATGGAGACCGCACGTAAGCCGCAGCCTGGTTAGAGTCTACTCCTTCATCTTGACCTAAAGGAGAGAGCTGAGAATCAACAAAAGAAAAAGAGCAGAGAGGGAAGCACCCTCTTCAGAAAACACCAAAGTGTCTGTTTTCAACCCAAACCTGCTCTGGTTTTCACTAGTGGGTATCTGTATATGCATACTCATTTCTCACTGTTTCTAAGTCTAAGTGTAGCATGTGAACTTATTTTCATGCTGGAAAGGCAATTGGTATGAGAAACACCATCTGCTGCAGTACCTTCTCCCAGTGTACAATCTCCCAAGCGCCGTTCCTCAATACTACAAGAGAGAGAAAGAAAGAAAGATCACCGTAACAGGAATGTATGTGAAGAAAAGATCATTAACACACAATAAGACCCTATAATACAGACACATTTAAAGTCATCTTGCGGGAAAAAGAGATGAAAATTACTAATTACTAAATGCTGACTCATCCTGTACTTATGGCTGTGTCTAATTTTTAGCCAATCTAATTTCTTTTTAGAAATTAGGCTTTTTAATTGCCTAACCAGCAAATCACAGCTCATAGATTTAGGACAAATTAGAGCTACTGCCTATTAAAGGAGAAGTCCACTTCCAGAACAACAATTTACAGATAATGTACTCAACCCCCTTGTCATCCAAGATGTTCATTGCTTTTTTTTTTCTTCAGCTGTAAAGAAATGATGTTTTTTGATGGAAACATTTCAGGATTTTTCTCCATATAACAGACTGCTATGGTGCCCCGATTTTTAACTTCCAAAATGCTGTTGAAATGCGGCTTCAAATGAACCCAGCCGAGGAAGAAGGGTCTTATCTAGTGAAAAGATTGGTTATTTTCATTAAAAAAAAAACTATTTAAATATTTTTAATCTCAAACGCTCGTCTTGTCTTGCTCTCTCTGAACTCTGTGTATTCTGCCTCAAGACAGTTAGGGTATGTCGAAAAACTCCAATCGTATTTTCTCCCTTAACTTCAAAAATCATTTCAAAATCATCCTACATTGCTGCAGAAGTACAGACCCAGTCTTTGCAAAGTGAACATGCAAAGATGATCAAACACCCTTAACAAAAAAGGTAAAACAGCGATATAGGGCGATTTTGAAGTTGAGGGAGAACATGAGATGGGAGTTTTTCGACATACTCTAACTGTCATGAACCGGAACAAAAACTGTTCAAGCAGAGTAAGACAAGACTAGCGTTTGACATTAAAAAGTATATAAACTGTATTATTTTAATGAAAATAACCGATTGTTTCGCTAGATAAGACCCTTCTTCCTCGGCTGGGATCATTTACAACCGCATTTGGGATCGTTTGAAGCCGCATTTAAACTACATTTTGGAAGTTCAAAATCTGGGCATCGTAGCAGTCCATTATATGGAGAAAAATCCTGAAATGTTTTCCTCAAAAAACAGAATTTCTTAATGGCTGAAGAAAAAAAAAGACATGAACATCTTGGATGACAAGGGGCGAGTACATTATCTGTCAATTTTTTTTCTGGAAGTGGACTTCTCCTTTAAAAGAACGTCATGAGTCAATTACGCTCCACCTCAGCAGGAAATACTCCAAATCAGGGAAGAAAACTGCTCTAATCAGACAAACAGTTAGCAAACAAAAGTCTTACCTTGTGTCTCTTTCTTGTTGACAACACTGTCAGCATTGTGACGTTTCTGGGAAAAAAAACAAAACAAAAAAAAAAACAAAAAAAAATTATCAAATTAGCCAAATCAAAGCTTTAAAAAGTTTAAGATGGATGGACTTTACTTAAAAGATTTCATCTTTTTCTTCTAGATACGCACTTTAAAAGAATATTGCCACTCATATGCACACTTAATTTTTACAGACCAGGGTCGGAAACTAACGAGGGCTTGTGGCAAAAATGCCACCAAAATGAACAAAAAGGGCACATAAATTCAAGACAAAGGGGCAGAAAATGCCCCAGTACAGTTAAACAATGTATTACGGCTGTCACGATTAAAATAAAATGTGAAAATGAATGAAAAAAAGTGTCAATTTGCGGAATTACACTCTGTTTTGTGCAGCGTTTATGCTTGTGTTTCTGCTGAACTTAGTAACACACTGGCCAATCAGAGACACTTTGATTAGTCAGCGCTAAAAACACCGGAGCTATGTTGATTGCACATGCTCACAAATTCCCTCATTATAAGCAACTCAGTGCTGATACGATGTAAATAAAACATTAATTTTGTAGCTTCAGCAATTATAACGGTTTTGCATAACTTGTGCTAGACTTGACTTAATGTCATGGACCGACATGTTTGTCTGCAAAGGCAGAATGTCACGTGACCAAAACAAAACTAAAATGTTTTATATTGTTTTCTATACTGATATTAATAATCATTATTACAATAAAAATCTACAATAATGATTTTGTCATAACACTGCAAATAATTTAGATACAATTTTAAACAGTCTATTGTTATTGACAATAGTTTAACTGATTAAAGTAATTGGGTAAACTTAAGTATCTGACACTGAAGACAATATAGCATTTTTTTAATAATAATAATAATAATAATAATAATAAGGTTACTATAAAAAAATGCCGTCACAAATTTAAAAAAAAATGCCCCTGGTAATTAATAAATATTGCCCCTTAATGGAAAAAGTTAACTTCTGACTCTGTTACAGACATATAAATACAGCATGCATTTAACACAAAGCCATTAGAAAAAACTAAAACCTCAAAAACTCTTTACAGAGAGCAAGAACGAGTGATGTTTTACATGTTTAGTGATCAATGAAACTTTGATTATCGAGAAGAAAGATGCATGTCTATTGAAGCACTCTTTTCTGTCCCAGATTACAAGAGCTGTTTGATCTGCTCTAATCGAGAACCACTTTGAGCTTTTCTATCTCGCAGAGCGAATGAGCGAGAGTGATCTGAAAGCACTGATTAGCCTCTAAAAGAGCTACATACATCTATACTCTTGCCTTCAGAGCTCTCTAATTGCCTAATTATCCTCCCAGTTAATAGTGGTAAAATGTGTCCAATGTCACGTATGTTTGTCCAGGACGACTGGTTTACATGCTGTTAGGCACTATGGACATTCAGAAGATGACATGAGAGAAACCTGAATAACTTGTACTATGCTTAAAGTGCCTCGAATGCTAGTTACATACACTGCCGTTCAAAAATTTGGGATCAGTAAGTTTTAGAATGTTTTTTTAAAGAAGCAAATTTATGCATTTATTAGATCAACAATACAGAAAAAACAATAATATTGTGAAATATTATTGCAAGATAAAATAGTGGTTTTCTATTTTAATTTACTTTAAAATACAATTTATTCCTGTGATACAAAACTGCATCATTACTCTAGTCTTGATCTTTAACATGATCTTTCAGAAATCCTTCTAAAATGCTGATTTATTATCAAATGTTGAAAACAGTTGTGCTGCTTATTTACTTTTTTTTTTTTTTGGAAAATGTAAATGTAATACTTTTTTCAGGATTCTTTGATGAATAAAAAGTTAACAAGAACATTTATTTAAAACAAAAATACTACATACGCTACCGTTCAAAAGTTTGGGGTCATACATTTCTTTTTCTTTCTTTTTTTGAAAGGAATTATTTTTTTTTATTAACCAAGTATGTGTAAAATTGATAAAATGCGTTAGTAAAGACTTTTGCTGTTCTTTTGACTTTTTATTTAAAGAATCCTGAAAAAATCATCACAGTTTCCAAAAAAATTATTAAGCAATACAACTGTTTTCAACATCCATTAAAAAAAAAAACAGCATATTAGAATGATTTCTGAAGGATCATGGGACATTGAAGACTGGAGTAATGATGATGAAAATTAAGCTCTTCATCACAGAAATAAATTATATTTAAAAGTATATTGAGACAGAAAACTGTTATTTTAAATTGCGATAATATTACTTTTTTTTTTCCCCAGTATTTTTGATCAGATTAATGCAACTTTGATAAGCAAGTGACTTCTTTAAAAAACAAAAAAATGTTACTGATCCCAAACATTCGAATGCCAGTGTAAATGCAGATTATATCTATAAAATGAACCCAATCATTTGCTTTCAAGCCTTCTTTAACGAAACGCTTCTTTAGCGTAATATTGCTACTGTCTACTGAGATGGAATTTATGTTGACAATTTCAAAAAAAAAAAAACAAAAAAACAGGCTGCCATTGAATGAAGACCATCTCTCCAACCTTTCTACATTTTCCTTTCCCTCCTCCCCATCTCTCTCAAACTGATATTATATTAAACTAAGTGGCCCATGTCACATGACCTATGCAGGAGAAAGAAAAAGTTAGACCGGTCCCAGATCCCATTTATCATCCAAATCAGCTCTGGTGCAGTGTTGAATAACTCATTCCTTCTCTTTCTCCTCACTCTCTCCTTGCTCCTGTTTCCATTTCCCTTGCTTTTTCCCTTCAGCTCAACATGGAGCAGAGATCAGACTCTGCGGAGGGAAGTGATGATCTGATTACGCATCTAATCTAACTGATGGCTTGTCTACAGTGAACATGGCAGCAAGAGGAAGGAGGATATTTAACGGTACAAGAATGCCCCGAAGGGAAGAGGAGACAGTGGTTTGGGTTTGTGGTAAGATGCAGCACCAAATCCCAGATGGATTAGTGGAGTACAGTGGGGTGCAGCTGATAAGCAGGCCACTGTGTGGAGAGCACTGGCGCGTCACCTCTTTGTTAGACTCGGTTTTTGTTAGAGATGCCGGATTATGACGAGTTATGGATTATACTGAGCCCGCTGGCTTCTTTTGAAATTTGGATATGAAGTCACAGTAAGAAAGCACCAAACAAAAAGTGTGATTCTAAACTACACAACAGTTCAAAAGTTTGATGTCAGAAAGATTTTTTTAAAACTAAATTAATACTTTTAGACCTGAATGACCCACAGCTGTTTTTTTTGTTTAGTTCATGAGTCCCTTATTTGTCCTGAACAGCTAAACTTCCGCTGTTTTCTAGAAAAATCCTTCATGTCCCACAAATTCTTTGGTTTTCCAGCATTTTTGTGTATTTGAACTCTTTCCAACAATGACTGTATGACTTTGAGATCCATCTTTTCAAACTGAGGACAACTGAGGGACTCATATGCACCTATTACAGAAGGTTAAATCGCTCACTGATGCTTCAGAAGGGAAAACCATGCATTAAGAGCCGGGGGTGAAAACTTTTGAACAGAATGAAGGTGTGTACATAAGTCTTATTTTGCCTAAATTTACCTTTTTTCCCCATTTAGTACTGCCCTTCAGAGGCTATAGAACAGGGGTGCTCAACCCTGGTCCTGGAGATCGACTTTCCTGCAGAGTTCAGCTTTAACCCTAACCAAACACACCTGAACCAGCTAATTAGGATCTCAAGGAGCACTTGATAATTACAGACAGGTGTGTTTGATTAGGGTTGGAACTAAACTCTGCAGGAAAGTCGATCTCCAGGAACAGGGTTGGGCACCCCTGCTATAGAAGATAGTTACATGTTTCCCAGAAGACAAAATAGATTAAATTTACCCTGATCTTCAATTTGCATAAGTTTTCACCCCCCAACTCTGAATGCATCATGTTTCTTTCTGGAGCATCAGTGACACTACTTTTGTTTTTTTGTTCTCTTGTTTGTATTTTTTTTAAATAGCTCCTTAAACTTGACAGCTTAAGAAAAATTCACATATCTTGATTCACATATCTTGAGACTGT
Organism: Labeo catla; assembly: GCA_012976165.1. Classification (NCBI taxonomy): domain Eukaryota; kingdom Metazoa; phylum Chordata; class Actinopteri; order Cypriniformes; family Cyprinidae; genus Labeo; species Labeo catla. The sequence continues at coordinate 140,691 of VONZ01000289.1, read as the reverse complement.
GATGCCCTTTTAGAAAGCTACAGCTGAAAAGTCCATGGTCACAGTCTACATCCACTGTATGAAAACCAGTAGTGTGAACATTTAGCAAAATATCTTCTTTTGTGTTTGAAAGCCAGTCATTCAGGTTTAGAACAAAACGAGCGTGAATAAAAGTTACTTTTCTGTTGAACCATTTCTTTAAATGCAAAATCAAGCCACCAAAATCTAACAAAGAAAAGCTAGCACACAAGTAACAAGAGAAGTCTTTCTCTCGGCCTTATGGGACGCCTCTAAAATTAGAGATTGTTTTTACTTGAAGGGAAAAGAAAGCAAAGTTCATGTGACCTTCTCTCACAGCAGAGCGGTACATGACAGTAGAGAGGTGATTTTACCATATGACCTTCACGTCCAGAGCTTTTCTTAACCTCTCAGACCTGAATAACACATCAAAAACCCATATAAAGTGCTGAGTCGGTCATTCTGACCACAGCATCTAGCTCCGATGTGATCGGATGGCTGTCCAGAGGGAGCTGGGAGAGCAGGCTCTAATTTCAGGGCCACAGCATTATGGTGGATCCACTTGTGTTGGTGATTTTATCTCAGTGTTCACTCCTCTATGTAAATTTCGATGTAAAAGGTCTTGAAATTAATTTACATGGCAAATTAGACGATAGCTCAGGTCAGAAAAGAAGTGTTAGGTAATGGGAGTGAAATGCATTGTGCCGTGTACATGATCACCAGAGAGTGAGATTGAATTATCAGCGAGAGCAAAAGAGGTAAATGTGAACACAGTCTAAAAACTGACTCAGATAATATAACAGCTGTGAAGGGCAAGAGAGAATAAAACCTGCAGCAAGCATAACTGCACTCCAGATACTAAGAAGAGCAGAGTTCTCTCTCATTAATCACTCATTAAAAATCATCCCAACTTCCAAGGATAAAAAAAAAAAATGATTTAGATAAACTGAAAAAGGTAAGTGATCTGCATAAAGTCCTCATGCTTTTACCCAATAAAGGAGAAGTTTGCTTCCAGATTGCATTGACTCCTCCATGTCAACCAAGATGTTTGAAAGAAGTCGAAAAGAAATTAAGGAAAACATTCCAGGATTTTTCTTCATGTAGTAGACTTCAATGGGGATCAACAGGCTGAAGGTCCAAATTGCAGTTTCAATGCAGCTTCAAAGGGCTCTACACAACTTGAGCCAAGGAATAAGGGTCTTATCTAGCAAAACGATAATTTTCTAAAAAAAAAAAACTAAGTATACATTTATATGCTTTTTAACCACAAATGCTCATCTTGCACTAGCTCTGCGATGCACATCTGTGATACGTAATCATGTCTAAAAAGTCACGCATAGTTAGTTCTTTGTCTGTGTACTCCGATTCAAATAGGTAGGGTAGGACGAAAAACTCCATCGCATTTTCTCCTCCAACTTCAAAATAGTCCCCTATTGTTTTGCACTTTATTGTAAAGGGCGTTAGCCTTTCATTGCACGTTTGCTTTGTAAACAGTGGGTCGGTACTTCCGCCAGGGCCTAATGAATTTTATTTTTCCCCAAATTCCGTTTTTTTTTTTTTTTTTCCCAAATTCCATTTTTTCCATTTTAATTTTTCTGGACTCCTCTTTAATGGTTAAATGAACTAATCAAATTTTAATCAAAAAGCATGTCTAATTAGTTAAAATCATGAAAGTCATACAATTTCACATCAGTTTAAGAAAAATTTAACAAAAGTTACATGTTTATGGCCCTATAAAAAGTTTTATTTTTTTCTCACTATGTTTAATTGTTACCAAATTCTATGTTTTAGCATGTCTAATTATTTGAATGCATAACATTTTTTATTTTTTTTTCCTTAGAAATACTGTGTTGTATTGTTCTGTACTGTGTATTTAAATTTTTCTGGTTATGAAATGAAGGCATAAAACATTATTCAATTTATCTTTTAATTATTGAAAATTAAACAAACTCCATTTTTGGGCAAACAAAGGTGATTTACTATTAAAATTAAAACATGGAAAAAATATTGTGATTATTCCTTCAAAATTAAAATTTTAATAATTTTAGTAGTAGTAGTAGTAGTAGTAGTAGTAGTAGTAGTAGTAGTAGTAATAGTATGTACATTATACTTAAAGGGTCATCGGATGCCCATTTTCCACAAGTTGATATGATTCTTTAGGGTCTTGATTAAAAGTCTGTAATATACTTTGATTCAAAATTTTCAATGGTTTTGTAAAACAACGCCCTTTTTACCTTGCCAAAATCAGCTCTGCAAAAATCATTTCATTCTAAGGGGTTGTTCCTTTAAATGCAAATGAGCTCTGCTCACCCCGCCCCTCTCTTCTCTCTGTGGAAAGATGCTCTTGTTTACATTAGCCGCATTTAGCCGCTAAACTTCCTAACTACCACGTTATAAGGAAAGGCGAACCCTTATACTCACTTCTGCTGTAAGTGAAGCTGGATCATGAATGATTCGCACGAACATAGACGGATATATGTAGATCGGGAGGTTCATTCCATTCACAAACAAACGTAATCTACTGCATCTTCAGCGACTCAGATGTCGGGAGTAAATGACGACCACTATGTTCATTATTACATCCAGCAACACAACACCTCAATCGCTCAATCTGAGATATTCTTGTCTAACTTACATCCCTGCTCTGGCATCAAAACATGGAAAGTTACTGGACTGTGACAGCTGGTCTAAGGTAAGAGCTCATGTCAATCAACTATCGTGGGAGCGGCCTCTGTCGGTGTGAAGGCATCTGAGAACGGCTTGATTTGAAAAAGGGGACATTATTTTTACAGATTAATTAAAAACCACTGCATGGGTTTTTAGCATTATAGGGTAGATTTCTACATACACTGCCAACACACATTAATGTTCAAACAACATGAAAAAGTGAACTTAGCATCCGATGACCCCTTTAACAATATATTAGTAATTAGTAATATATTTCTAGCATAACGTCTTCAAGTTAAACCGAAATTTTACTTTGACTGGTTGCCGTGAATACCTTTAAATTTATTTTTTGAATACCTCAAAATGTAAAATGCTCATGAAGTGACTTATGAATGCTCATGAAAAAAGAATATCAATTTTAATATTTTCTTAGAAAATGGCCATTCGTTTTGCTAGATAAGACCCTTATTCCTCAGCTGGGATTCCTCGGTGTAGAGCTGTTTGAAGCGGCATTGAAACTGCAGTTTGGACCTTCAACCTGTTGATCCCCATTGAACTCCACTATATGGAGAAAAATCCTGAAATGTTTTCTTCAAAAATCTTAATTTCTTTTCGACTTAAAGACATGAACATGTTGGATGGCATGGGGGCGAGTAAGCTACTGCAACAAATCACAAATATGTTTGAAAGCTCTCACCAAGTCTTCTATAACCTCCTTCACCGCTGCCACCACCAGGATGAAGAGTAACGGCACCAGCGTTGTCCACCTTCCTGTTGGTGACACATCAGGTATTTGCTGTTGAGAAGAAAAAAAAATAAAAAATAAATAAATAATGGCCACATGAACACCAGTCTGGCAAGACGAAAACATGAACATCCTAAAAGCACACAAACCTCGTCACCTACAGGGCATGAATACAAAACACAAATTAATTAAAGTCCAGCTGAGTATTTAAATGTCTGACCTCATGGAAAACACTCAAGGGGGTTGATAAACAGCTCTCGTTTTGTTTCCCAGCAATCATAACACAGCCTGAGGGTCTACATCCCTAGTGGTGTTAGTATTTATCACCAAGAGGTCAAGCAAGCAACCTACGGGAATAGCAATAACCATCAGAAAGTCAGCAGCAGCGACTCTGATGGATGTTTAGAAGTCGCCATGTGACATATCTGTCTACCCTGCTGAAGAGATCAGCTTAGACTAGCATAAATTTCCAGACTGGTCCGGGCTGGTTAGGTGCCGGTCACGCAGTCAGGAAAGGGCCCTCAAGCTTATATATAATTCACGCCACTAGAACTTGATTAAACTTCTACAATTTCTCTCCTGATTCTGGCAAAACTCACAGGGCTTGCATAATATCAAGAAGAGGATCGTCATTGGAACGTGTCCCTATCAGATAAAGTGTCAGAGCTGTGACAGGTTCAGACAGAGGCCAACAATGCAGAGACATACAATAGGAAACCCGAAACGGATTCCTTTTAACCTGATGCCAACACTTTCCCTTCTGCGTTAAGTTTCACTTAAACAGGAGAGTACGCTGACAACCAAACCACAGTGGTATAGAAAACCAGAGCAGTCGATCATTGTTGAACCTGGGTGTGAAGAGCAAAATCTCATTGATTATAACAGCACATCCAGAAGCAGCTTGTAAATGTGACGGAAGTGAGCAGTTTTGATGAAAAAGCATCTAAAGTCGCTTTGCCCCCCTTGTTGTTTCAGCAAACCCATCACTCCTGTTGTTCTCATTCAAACATGCCTGTGCATTCCAAGGTCGCGCTGCATTGACAGTGGAGTAATGAAGATACACAGAAGCTGTGCTTCGAAGCCACCTGACTCCCTCTGTTTTACTCTCCTTTCTCCCCGTTTCGCTTTTCTCTTCATCTCTCTTTTCCCCCTGGTCATCGATTGAGCTACATTAAAACTGAGGCGCTAATTTAATGTGTAGCGCAGCCACAGGGTCACACCGGGTTGCTCTGTGGTGGATTCATCATACCTTCTGTCTTTAAAAGAACAGCATGTTTATAGTACTCTGGAGCCCTTGGTGAGTGCAGCATCTAGTAATTACACAGATGCTGAAACACTGCAGGCAAAATCTGTTTAGGTTTCAAATGCAATATATACAGCACACAACTGTTCAAAAGTTCTGGGGTCTTTAAGATTTTTAAATGGTTTTGGAAGAAGCCTCGTATGCTCACAAAGGCTGCATTTTTTTGTTCAAAAAGATAGTAAAAACCAAAACTAGGGCTGGGCTTTGACACAAATTTCACGATTTGATATGATTCTGATTCACAAACTTCGATACTGATTGTTTTGGATATATATCAGGTAGGGATGCACTGATCTGTTCCTGCTATGCTCTGCTCATGCTGTGTACACACCACAAGATAATCAGGCTGATTTTGGGCTGATTTCTCCCCTTCAGACAATCTTAGGTATTACTGATTGTCATGGTGGTTCTACAGATTATCTTATCAGATTTTCCTGTGGTGCGAGATGTGTTAAGAGTGACTGAATCTGCTCGGAAGAACATCGGAGGCGCCCCGAATATCAGAAATTCTGGGAACCCGAGGCACACCACACACCATAGGAGCAAGACAATTAAAGGAGAAGTCTACTTCCAGAACAAAAATTTACAGATAATGTACACACCCCCATGTCATCCAAGATGTTCATGTCTTTCTTCGGTCATAAAGAAATTGTTTTTTGAGGAAAACATTTCAGGATTTTTCTCCATATAATGGACTGATATGGTGCCCCGATTTTGAACTTCCAAAATGCAGTTTAAATGCGGCTTCAAACGATCCCAAATGTAAACGGTCGCAGCCAAGGAGGAAGGATCTTATCTAGCAAAACGATAAGTTATTTTAATAAAAACAATACGATTTATATACTTTTAAATGCCAAAAGCTCGTCTTGTCTTACTCTGTCTGGACTGTTTTCTTCCGTCTCATGACAGTTAGGGTACGTCAAAAAAACTCCCATCTAATGTTCTCCCTCAACTTCAAAATCATCCCATATCACTGTTTCACCTTTTTTGTTAAGGGTGTTTGATCTTTTTTGCATGTTCACTTAGCAAAAACTGGGTCCGTACTTCTGCAGTGATGTAGGGTGATTTTGAAATGATTTTTGAAGTTGAAGGAGAAAATACAGTCAGAGTTTTTCAACATACCCTAACTGTCTTGAACCAGAATACAAGGACTGCAAGGCAAAACGAGCGTTTGAGAATAAAAAGTATTTAAATTGTATTTTTTTTCATGTAAATAACCGATCATTTCACTAGATAAGACCATCGCAGCACCATAGCAGTCCATTATATGGGGAAAAATGCTGAAATGTTTTCCTTAAAAAACATAATTTCTTTACAACTGAAGAAAGAAAGGCATGGGGGTGAGTAAATTATCTGTAAATTGTTGTTCTTGAAGTGGACTTCTTTAAGTCCCCACATGATCCTTCAGAAATCTCTCTAATATGCTGATATGCTGCCAATGTAATGCACTAGAACACTGAGGTTTTCACACTTGGATTGATTGGTCTGAACCAGAGTTCGATTTCACTGTGGGCTTCTATCAGTCCTGTCTACTTAAGAAACCCGGTATCTGATCACAGAGGGTCAGGGAATCCGCAGACAGATGTTTATCTGCGACCATGAGAGCTGACAGTCCTAATCTCTCCAGCTTGTCATCAGTATTCCTGCCCTGGGGGAGGAAGGTTGAAGACTGACACTGAAGTCTTACCTGCAAGAGCGCGATGAACAGGAAAAAGGAGTTTGCTGCTCTTCTGAACTGAGAGTACAGGAATCGAGGCAGGAATGTGAGGAAATTGTACTTTGCAGTGCTGGAGAGAAAAGAGAGAAAGTCAGAAAGGTGGTTACTATAAAACAACCTGACATCATCTGCAGACAGGGCTGACATAGTTTATCATCCATTCATTTCTCACAGTTTTCAATTTTTTCAGTTGGCCACTACTATACCATAAAAAGTTATTCTGATAACTATGAAGCATAACCATGATCACAAGCACAAATCAAACTTTCTCCCCCTTGCCACACCCAGTTCAAAGCCCCATTGTCGGTTTCAGTGCCAGCCTGAGACACGAGCACAAACACACAGTGAGTGATGGAGAGAGGCAATTAATGATCATAAAGAACAGCTAAGTTTGAGGAGGAGAGAGAGACTGGGCTGTAAAGAGCTCTGAATTTGAGTGAACTACGGTAGGAGCTTGCCAGAGCCTCCATCTCTCAGACTGCCAACTGATTTACGCTCACATTAGGGCCAAGACAGCGAGGCCACTTTAGATTGAGATAAACGTCCCACTCTGAACCCAGACACCTGCCTCTTTATCCACCCACTTACCAAAAGAAGAGTTCAGAAGTCACAGTCAGAATATTGGTATTTATTAGGGCTGCCCTCGACTAAAGATTTTTCTGGTTGACTAGTAGTTGTTAATTTTCAGCATTAGTTGACGGTTAGGTGCACGTTTATTAATAAACCACATAAATCATAATAACGAGCCTTTAATTGCCTACATAGCCTAATAAGCGCTCAAGCGCATGTGAAAAAAAAAAAAGCTTGCCACAACGCACCCCCAGATACAATAATAATAAATGTGTCTGGGAAAAACAGTAAGGAGACTGCATTAACGTTTTACTAATTTATTGATAAACTAGTACTTTCTTTGTTTTTGGTTTAAGAGATGAAGTCGGTGACACTGACTCGTCATCTCCACAGTAGTGATGCGCCTGTATGCATGTTTCATACAGATTACATAATATGAGAATATTTGTTTTCTATTTGAATTGGTTCATTTAAAAGTAGACATTTCACTCTCTATAGATGTGTTTTTCATGTCTGTAAGTTCTGAGGTTTTGTGCTCAAGTTTACTTAAACAGAGACATCAGAAAGCGCATCCAGTTTGCTTTATTTTGCAAAAGCGCAACGTTTCGTTGTTATTTTAAGTGCACACAAATAAACGTCTTAACAAATTTGAAAGATGTACTTTTATCTGTATGACCAAAAATGACGGAGTATTTTAAGAGCAAGTGACCGCACTGGCGTCTCCATCCATTGCACATTAAGTGCGCCATGTTCAGCTTCCACACTCCGCACAGACACTTGCACAACGCACCTTTCTATGTTAACAGATTGAGCTGCCATGTAAAGTTGTACCATGTAAAGATGTATGTACTACATACATCTTTCAGATAAAAAGCCATATTACCATGTAGACCAGGCGTTAAAGATTTGTTCGTCACAGCCTGAGTGACTTCGCCACTGTCTGTGGATTTTTTTTTGTTTTGCGACTAAGTGACTAATTATTCACTACTGACTAATGATTCATCTAATAAAATGTAAAAGTAATGTGATAACACAAACTAACATAATAGAAAATAATGTAAAACAGAAAATACAATACAATATACTGAGCCCACCAAGAATTTTGTTTCAAATAATAATATAATATAATATTATAAAATAATACAATATTCACAGCCACCAAAAAAGCATTTCATCAGAATAAATATACAAAAACTCACACAAAACATTTAAAATAAAAAAATTAATTAATTTATTTATTTACTTATTTATTTATTAATTAAACAATCATCCCACCAAGACATTCATTTTAATCATAATATTAACATTTTGTTATGCTCTGTTGTCTCCTTTAGTAAAATACAAGTAATATAAAACACAATACAGCCACACTGGAGAGACTAAGGCAGTCTGTGATCGTTTCTAACGTTGAAAGCGATACGAGTCCTCTCATTGCCTCTACATTTCACTGATCCAGTCTTCACAGAGATCCTTATCAGACCACGGCGCACGGCACACCATAGCACAGCAATTAGCAGCACCGTACGAGATGGAAAGTTCTGTCAGGGGCCTGCCGTTCTCGCTTTTCTCCACTTTCTCTTGGCTAGTTTTCAGCTTTTGCTCAGTGTAGCTGCATCTAGCAGGTGGCTAACAGCAGCTAGCAGCTGCTCTTACTGTTCTTCAGATAAAGAAACATATTTCCACGTTGCTGGGCAACTCAAATTCACGGAGGAGAGCAAGAGGGGAAAAATGACATCTCCATCTGTCCTCATACTCATCTACCACACATATTTAGACTTTCACATTTTCCGGTTTTAAGGGCTAGTCCAAGATGAGCATTTGTGGTTAGAAAGTATATAAATAAATATATAACTTGTTTTTAGAAAATGTCTAATCGTTTTGCTAGATAAGACCCTTATATCTCAGCTGGGATTGTGTATAGCCCTTTGAAGCTGCACTGAAACTGCAATTTGGACCTTCAATCCACTGACTCCCACTGAAGTCCACTATATAAGGAAAAATCCTGAAATGTTTTCCTCAAAAACCTTAATTTCTTTTCAACTGAAGAAAAAAAGTCATGAACATCTTGGATGACATTCTGGAAGTGAACTTATACCTTTAACAATAATAACGAGCATTTTGATGGACACTAAACTTTAAGTCATGCGCTACCAGACAGCTTTCTCACGGCGGTACAGAAAGAGCTGACCTGCGTCTCTCCTCCCATTTCCTCTACACGACCCCAGAAACCAGATCTAGGTTTGCTTCTAGACCTCAGCCGGCTGCTTAACCCACACGCTCAGCTCGTTTAGCACTACTTGGCGTCATCATGCTTTTAAACAAACATGTATTGCACACGAGGGCTTCGGGACGCTGGCTCATCAGGCAGTCACTGGGGTGACTAGTGTAACAACTCATCAAAATGCACCTCAGGGTTTAACCACGTGCTGTTAATCATTTTAATGGAGAGAAGGTCGTGGCCTTGTTGGCGGTAGCGTATTTACAAACGCATCAACAGCCGTTTTGCCTTTCTAAGCCACACGTAGTGTGGAGCAAACATGCTTTTTTTGGTTTTGTGGATATATGTTAATAATGTTTGTTTGTTTAAGGCATAAATGTGTAATTTAATACAGCTTAGCATGGGCTCTATTTCCAACTCCAGAATGCTGTGTTTGTTTAGACAAAGCATGTGTTAGTATTTTGTTCAAGAGAAATGCCATGTGATCCCTCTTTCTTGTAGACTAGTTTGCTAGTCTTGACTGTACTGCACAACAGCAAAGCTATGGGTAGCAGTTTGGCTGATCAGCTCTGATAGTAAATATCTACTCAGGGTAACAACTCAAACTTGACCAACAGTTCATATCAGCTACACAATGGACTATGTATATAAAGGCTTAAATCTAACACACAGCTCTCAAAGCAGTCCATGACACAGCGCTCTTTTGCAATAAGCTAAATGTACCATGTAGATTTATTTATCATTCATGACACAAAGTCAGGCCACTTATAAAAACTACAGTCAATGCTGATGACCTCAATTTCACAACCATATGAACTTACACAAGAACTTACAGTACAACTCAACCTGATCTCAAGATGAAAACGTAATTGTGGGAACTTTTTCCCAAGACGCGGAACACATACCATGCTCGTATGCCATGCTAGTTTCATGACATATTCGATGTGAAATGTTTTTTCCCCAGAACAGATGAACGTACATATGGTTTTATGTGACGTTGCTTTTGAACGTGTCACCGCAGCTCTGACTTGAAATGTCCGTTGAGTGGCGCTTTAACTTTAATGCTCTGTGATGTTTTAAAATAATGTACCATCTGCAATACACCTAAACCTACCCGATAGTATGAACAAAAGCGAAAGTGACGTAAAATGCAATCGCAAGCATGCTGTTTTAGCTTGTTTTTGTCAATTTTGAATCTTTTTCATCGTGAGTCATGTTTTTGATGGGATTCGTAACCAAGGATTCCGCATCCCAAGTCCAATTATGTGTCGGCTGAGCTACCGAATAAGCTTGTTATGTCCAGAAAGTGAAACATATGGAGTTGTAATCATAATCGTGTACAAAAACAATTACAAGTGCTAATTCTTTTACCAACTCAAGTATACATTTCTTTTGGAAACGGCTGTGATATGTACTTATTGATACATATTTCGCATCTTGCGAAGTTGTTTCTGGAAGAAAAAAAAAAAAATAAATAAATTTTAAAAAAAAATCCCATTCAAAACAAATGTAGTGTTCATAACATAGTTGTGACTTTTATGAATAAAAACGCTTTCAGTATCACCAAAGCAGCATTTATTTGACAGAAAACGGCTATTTTTAAATTGTATTTCATAATATTACAGTTTTACCGTATTTTCTATTTTCATATATTTTTAAATAAAATTTATTCATGCGATGGCAAAGCTAAAAGTTTATGAGCCATGCACTATTGCCAGCCCTTTACATTTGTTTGCTTCCTTCCTGCTAACATACTGTATTTTACATTTTTTCTCAGTCACTTTGGTTCTCGAATCATCCTTAATATTTGCAAAGTAGTATGTGCATTTCTCAAAACAATTAATACAATCAGCACACACAATGGATTACCTGCAAAAGCCTGTAATTTACTCAAAAGGTTTAGTTCATCTCTCAAAAGTATTTACGTCAATGTCAACCAGTGCTATCAGAATTAAAAGTCCCTGTGTCATTGTTCACAAACAAGATCAAGTCAAAAAGCTTAGTCATGTTGTCAGTATAACAGTGTACTCTGTTTGTATTACCTGATGTAAACTACGGCAACAGTTTGGATTACATTTACTGTACTGAAATGCAAAAGGCTGCACTTCTTATGTATGCCATATATCCATTGCAAAAGTACAAATTTACACATGTAACATCTTTACTGTATGTGGGATATTGATTGAAAGAGACTGGATAGGATTCACAGTTACACTTTTACTAGTGGTTGAAAAACAACAACAAAAAACAAAAAAAAACAAAAAAAAACACACACACACACACACACACACACACACACATGTTGGGTTTACATGTTTTATGGGGACATTCCATAGGCTTAATGGTTTTTATACTGTACAAACCGTATTTTCTATCGCCCTACACCTACCCTACACCTAAACCTAGCCCTCACAGGAGACTGTGCACACTTTTACTTTCTCAAAAAAACTCATTGTGCATGATTTATAAGCCTGTTTCCTCATGGGGACCTCACAAATGTCCCCACAAGGTCAAAATTTACTGGTATTATCCTTGTGGGGACATTTGGTCCCCATAACGTGATGAATACCAGGTGCACACACACACACACACACACACACACAAACACGCTTTGTTCTTTGTAAATTGTGGGACTTTCCATAGACTTCTATAGTTTTTATACTGACCAAACGATACTCTCTATCCCCTAACCCTAAACCTACCCCTTACAGAATTACTATTTTAATAATTTTTTACATTGTCACCATGTCAAAATTTCAGGTTTTACTCATGCATGTGGGACATTTGGTGCTCACAATGTAGCAAGAACAAGTACACACACACACAGACACACGCATTTGTTTTTGTGAATTGCGGGACTTTCCACAGACTTCTAGTTTTTATACTGACCAAACGATACTGTTTATCCCCTCACCCAACCCTTACATAAACCTACCCCTTACAGAAAACCTGTTTGTATTGTTACATGTTCAGATTAACATCATTTACTATTTTTAATCATTTCTTTAGTTTCTTCAAAAACTTAATTTCTTCAAACATTTCAGGTTTTACCATCCTTGTGTGGTCCCCACAATGTAGCAAGAACAAGTACGCACATTCACACGTCACTGTGATATAGAAAAAAAAAAAAACTAATATGGGCACTAGTGTTGTCATGATACTGGAATTTCTAACTTCGATACGATACCTTGAAAAATATTGATATTCGATACCATTTTCGATACCACGAAAACTGCAACAATATTAAGGGGGTACTTTTCTTTTTAATTTAAAGATAAATATAACAAATCTAGAACATGACAATGAGGTATATTTTACATGAACAAAATGTTTTGAGGTACTACACTGCTACAGCCCTGTTCAGCTTCTTAGCTTCATTTGAGTTTGCTTCATACTTTCTTTGCTGTTCAAATACAGCTGGTAGTGTAGGTTGTGAGCGTGTTGTTTTTGTTGCAGGTCGAGACTTATCTTCTTTCTGGTGCCAAACTTTAATAAACTTTTTTTGTTTTGTTTTGTTTTTAGACCACACTTTTAAAATGAACTGAACTAACTAATCTTAGAACTTAAGCTAATGGTAATAGATATTTGTTAACATTAGTTAACATGAATAAACAATGAAAAATACTTCCAAAACATTTATTAATCTTAGTTAAAAGTTAATTTAAACTAACATTTACTAATACATGAACTAATTAAAATCCAAAGTTCTATGTTAATATTTTTTCATTGGACCAGAGCTAACATGATCCGTTGTCTTTTTATTACCTACCGTTATCAAAGATTAAAATATACTGTAACTAATGCATTGCTCATCGTTCATAAATGCTGGTTAATACATTAAAATTATTTGATGAACAGATTTTAATGCCAGACTCACAGATAATCACCAATCCACGCACGCAAACGTGCGGGCATCACACGCGAAAAAATGCTTAGTTGCTCACTGGATCGACATCAAGACAAATTGCAGAATTTAAGTAATAATTTTTTGAATAAAGTTAAATAAGCACAAGTTTAGTGTTATAAATCCGTTTGTCCTTTGAAACTTCCGCGTCTTCACTGAGAGTGCGGGTCATGGTTGCTTAGCAACGGCAGACGCCACGGAAGCGCAAGCTACAGAGCGCTTTGGAAAGGAAGAGAAATTGGTGCGCTTTCCATGCGTTTTTCGGGGCGATATGTGAACGGCCCCGTACGCTATTTAACCAGAGCGAATGAGACGAGACAGGCACTGCTGTCACGTGTGGTGTTTGTCAACGCGCCTTTGGAGAGAAATGAAAGTGACAGCTCAGCTAGTACCGGTATATCGATACTTCGGGAAATTAGTATTGGTACCGTTCAGATATTTCAGTATCGATATTTATCGAAATATCGATATTTTTGACAACACTAATGGGCACAAAGGTGAAAATACAAACTTAGAAAGACAAACACAGGAAACACCCCTTAAGCAGAACTTTTTATTTTTGAGAATTTCATTTCTGATCTGAGAAATGCATCAAAGCGACTGAGAACAACTGTAATACAGTCAAATTCCCAAAAAAGCTGTTCTCTGAACTCACAGATAGAAAGTTCAAAAGAACAGCATTTATTTGATTCTAACAGCCTTCAGTAATTTTCAATTTAATAAAATTTAATTATAAAAAAACACCTTACTGACCTCAAACTTTTGAATGGTAGTGTGCTTTTATGGAACAAGTACATACTTAGTTAATTCCAACCACACTGCCTTTATTTATTTATTTATTTTTTTCTTTAAAATCAAATCTTTTAATGTATTAATTCATTTTGAAGCTGTGTGCTTTGGTTCAAGGCTCTTTACTGAATTTTTTAAATGCCTAACAAGAAAAAATGGTGGTGATCACCGTTGTAGTTTGTATTAACCATATTGCCCTTTCATGATGAATGACAAATGTCAACTATGGCAGTATGTGGAGGTTATCACGTCAAAAAGGAATCCATTTACATACAGATGTCTAAATAGAATAGCAAAAGGTGTCAGAGAGAGGGTGGAAAATAATCATGTAAAACTAAATAAATTGATTTTTGATGCCAGAAACTTCAACTTTATAATAGGGATGCAGATCAATTTTTTAAAAAGCTACAAAAGTTCAAAATACAGCTTTTAAATGACTGACTTCTTATTTTACTAAAGAAACAAGCATTTGTATGCTATATTAAGTGTTACTGTTTCTAGGAGAACAAATGCACAAGGAAATGAAAACGATATCCTAATGAACACCTACCGATTATGAGCAGAACGTAACAGTAAACCATTACAACTAAAGCCTGTTTTCTTTTAGTGGCAGTTTATGTCGTAAAATACATAAACATAAGCAACCAAGACTCCCCAGCCTCTCAAATTGCAGGCATGCAAACATAAATCTGGTCTGAGAAGAGCACCAGACCATTTAAAACTACTGATTTATCTGTTGCTAGAGATGAAGCTCTCTGTATACAGTAAAGCTAAAAGCACAGATTATCAGCCCAGACGTTGCTCTTCACTGCATTAATCAAAGTATGCCATTATTAGTGAGTAATTATGCACTTGTCAGACTGCAGTGGCCGTTATGATCACTAGATGGAACTATCATATAGATGCTTTTGGGTTTCAATACTGAAAGTCTGCAGTCTGAGTGACATGACATCTGGATGGCTGCTGTCTCACTGCAGGGTGGAAGAAAAACCACCAAGCATCTTACATTAATCACTCTGAATTCAATTCACAAACCATACTGAAATACATGTCAATTCAAATCAGTTTATTTCACTTACTCAAGCTGAAATTCGAGGGCGAATAAATAATTACACAATTGTCATTTGATAAACTAGTCCTTAAAGAAGTCCACTTCCAGGACAACAATTTACAGATAATGTACTCACCCCCTTGTCATCAAAGATGTTCATGTCTTTCTTTCTTGAGTCATAAAGAAATCATGTTTTTTGAGGAAAACATTCCAGGATTTTTCTCCATGTAGTGGACTGATATGGTGCCCCGAGTTTGAAAATGCAGTTTAAATGCGGCTTCAAATGATCCCAGCCGAGGAAGAAGTGTCTTATCTAGCGAAACGATTGGTTATTTTCATAAAAATAATACAATTTATATATTTTTTAATGTCAAACACTCGTCTTGTCTTGCTCTTCTCGACCTCTGTTCTTCTTCCGGTTCATGACAGTTAGAGTATGTCGAAAAACTCCCATCTCATGTTCTCCCCCAACTTCAAAATCGTCCTATATCGCTGTTTTACCTTTTTTGTTAAGGATGTTTCATCTTCTGTGCATGTTCACTTTGCAAAGACTGGGTCGGAACTTCTGCATCGATGTAGGTGTAAAGGTTTTGAAGTTGAGGGAGAAAACACAATCAGAGTTTTGAGACATACCCTAACTGTCTTGAGCCAGAATACACAGAGTTCAGGGAGAGCAAGACAAGACGAGCATTTGAAATTAGAAGTATTTAAATTGTATTTTTTTTTAATGAAAATAACCGATCGTTTTGCTAGATAAGACCCTTCTTCCTGGGATTGTTTACAAACGCATTTGGGATCGTTTGAAGCCGCATTTAAACTGCATTTTGGAAGTTCAAACTCGGGGCACCATAGCAGTCCATTAAATGTAGAAAAATCCTGAAATGTTTTCCTCAAAAAACACAGTTTCTTTACGACTGAAGAAAGAAAGACATGAATATCTTGGAAGTCAAAGGCAGGTGAGTACATTATCTGTAAATTGTTGTTCTGGAAGTGGACTTCTCCTTTAAATGTAATTCACAATGTGATTCAGCAGATACCAGATATTAGCCGCAGCACCTACTCCTACCTCCTCTCTGCCTGCCATGCTTCATTATGAGTCCATATGTAACTTGGACAATGTGAGCCATTGTGGCAGCTGGAACGCAGTAACATTTTCTCTTGTCTGTCAAACACCAGCTCGCTAGCTTTAATGTGGCACTTTATTCGTACATTTCCTTCCAACTCAAATCTTTTTCAAAACCATCTTCATTCATGCATCAATCTATGGCAGTACAGTCTGTTCAACAGTATTATGACACTTTTGTTTTTGTGTCTCTGGCATTAGATATAAGTTTAGTTCTGAATCCAACTGAGTTGCCTTGCTGCCAAAACTACCGTTCAAAACGTTGAGACAGTACAATTTTCTCTGTTTAAATACATTTTAAGATGTAAATTATTCCTGTAAAGGCAAAGCTGAATCAGCAATCATTCCTCTACTTTTTTTTTTGTAAAGGTCTTTACTGTCTCATTTAATCAATGTGTTGCATTCTTGCAATGTAATTACATTTACAATCTTTTAATCAATAAAAAAGTTTTCGTAATCAAAATTTCACATGCTTTAGCCACCATCTTGGAGTTCATCATCCCTGTGGTCACCATGAAGTCCTGTTTAGTATTTGTTTGAGGAAACCCATATTTGCACAACACACATGGAAGCACAGGGGTAAGTGTGTCTTGACACGTACCTGACACGATTACTGCAGAACTTGGTAAACTGGGGCTGATTAATAAATATTAGTCTGGAATCTTCCTGGTCTGCTAGAGAAGTCTTTTCTGATGTGTCTTCTGTCTTTTCATAACCTGAGACAAAAAGAAAGGGAGAGACAGAGAAGAATAAAGCCAAATGCAATATAAAGCATGCAAAAATTAGCATTTAGAAATTATTAAATATCAGCCTTTGTTTCATAAAACTAACAGCTATTTATACCACAGATCAGATCTCCCAGCCACTAAAAAAAAAACATTGCCGTTAACAAGATTACATTAAAGATTACATCTTTAACAGTGTCAGACCCTGAGAAGCTAAAGACTTGACCTATAACCGCTAGAAGCTTTTTCTGCAGCATGTGGCTCCTATAGAGCAGCTTATTGACATTAAAGGAGAAGTTCACTTCCAGAACAAAAGTTTACAGGAAATGTACTCTACCCGTTGTCATCCAAGATGTTCATGCTTTTCTTTCTTCAGTTGTAAAGAAATCATGTTTTTTGAGGAAAACATTTAAGGATTTCTCTCCATTTAGTGGACTTCAATGGTGCCCGTGAGTTTGAATGTCCAAAATACAGTTTTAATGCAGCTTCAAAGGACTCTAAATGATCCCAGCCAAGGAAGAAGCGTTCTATAGCGAAACGATTGGTCATTTTCTAAAATAAATAAATAAATAAATAAATAAAAAATTTTATACTACTTAACCTCAAATGCTCATCTTGTCTAGCTCTTCCAAGAGCATGCATACTCCAGATCAATACAGTTAGGATATATTGAAAAACTTCCATCTCATTTTCTTCTCCAACTTCTAAAATCATCCTACAATACAGAATACCGACCCAACGATTTTAAAGTTGGAGAAGAAAATGAGATGGGAGTTTTTCGACCTACCCTAACTGTACTAACCCGGATTAAACAGAGTACGCATGCACATTGCAGAGCTAGACAAGACGAGCATTTAAGGTTAAAAAGTATATACATTTTTATTTTTTTGCTAGATAAGACCCTTATTCCTCGGCTGGGATCGTTTTCAATGTTCAAACTCGTGGGCACCATTGAAGTCCCATTATATGAAGATAATTACTGAAATGTTTTCTTCAAAAAACAATTTCTTTATGATTGAAGAAAGAAAGACATGAACATCTTAGATGACAACAGGGTGAGTAAATTATCTGTACATTTTTGTTCTGGAAGTAGACTTCTCCTTTAAGAGGGTCCTAAAAAAAAAAAAAAAAAAAAAAAAAAATTAAATACATTTATAAATAAACAGTATACATCCTGGTCCCTAGAATTCAGATCTCCAGGTAGATTAAGTCATTATTAGGGCTGGTGACAGCCAGTGGAAAAAGTAATGTGTGATATTACAGGCACACTGAGCCCAAGGGAACAGATGAGTGAAAGAAGGGCAGCTCAAACAGATTTGCCTCCAGGCATCCACACAGACACACACATACACACACAGCAGTGACAATACTAGCTCAGTCTATTACAGGCCACACTTTAACTGCCTTAATAATAATAATACAGTTTGCAACTAATTTAGAGCATGGAAGAAAAAAGAAAACTATTGTGGTATCCATACAACTTACAAACTTTCACCAAATTCTTATTCACATCAAATGAGTCAAAGTTACAGGACTGAGGAAAACATTCCAGGATTTTTCTTCATATAGTGGACTTCAATGATGGACAACAAGTTGAAGGTCCAAACTGCAGTTTCAATCCAGCTTCAAAGGGCTCTACACGTTCCTAGCAGAGGAATAAAGGTCTTATCTAGCAAATCGATTGGTCATTTTCAAAAAAAATAATAACACAACACAAAATGTATTTACTTTTTACCACAAATGCTCATCTTGCACTAGCTCGACTTCATGCACGTTAGTCATGTTGGAAAGGTCACACATGACGTAGCCAGAAGTACCAACCCAGTGTTTACAAATGTGCAAAGAAAGTCAAATGCATTTACAAAAAAATAAATAAATAAATAAAATAAAAAATAAAAAATAAAACAAAGTTGTCGGGTGATTTTAAAAATTGGAGGAGAAAATGAGATTGAGTTTTTCTCTCTACCCTAACTTTTTGAACCAAAGTATACAGACGTAGAGCTAACCTTTCCAACATGATTATGTAATGCATGAAGTCAATCTAGTGCAAGACAAGCATTTGTGGTTCAAGTATATAACTTTTTATTATTTAAAAAAAAAAAATATGACCAATCGTTTTGCTTCATAACATCCTTATTCTTTGTCTGGGATTACGTAGAGCCCTTTAAAGCTGCACTGAAATGGCAATTTGGACCTTCAACCCATTGGCCACCATTGAAGTCCACTATATGGAGAAAAATCCTGGAACGTTTCTTCTCAAAAACCTTAATTTATTTTCGAACGAAGAAAGAAAGACATAAACATCTTGGATGACATGGAGGTGAGTAAAGTATCAGAGAATTTTTATTCTGAAAGTGAACTGATCCTTTAATATCCATCACTGGAAAAAGTCAATTGTCCAACAATTCCAATAAGAAATGGTGGTCAAAAAGTTATCGCTTCAAAATGAATTCAAATGAAAAAGTATTTTCATTTATGGGTGAACTACAGCTGTAGAAAAGAAAAACCAACACAACAGAAACACCCTTATATACCTGTTTGTTTTATCAGAACAATCCCAGAAAGGTGAGAGTACATTGTGTAAAATCATCATCAATGGAGGGTGTGTAAAGTTGAAACATGACTTGACAGACAACACAATTCACCTTAAACTAATTGCTTAAGAAGATTAACAACATACTCCCTTAAAGGAGTTTCTCTTTACAGTGCTAGTTTACCTGTTATGTATTTGACAGTGGCACTAACACAACACAACTGAAGATGTAAACTGAATGCTTCACATACAGAACATTACTGCAGCATACCAGAAAACGAGGTCAAGACTAAAAGCTTATTAAACATATTTTTGAAGGCATCTGTTTGTATGTGAGAGAGCAAAACAAGTGAAAGAGGAAGTAAGATGTAGACACTAGAGAGGTTAAACAGAAAATGTCTAAAATGTCTGTAAGACACAGAGGAACTGAGACTTGCAAGTGTAGCTGTATGTGTGACAGAGGGTAGGTTTAATTGTTTTCAGTTGATATGAGAACAAAACTTTACTAAACATTTTTTGTTTGCAAGCTTGCCACCCAATAATCAAACTTTTGTAATACTATTTTTGATATGAAACACAGTTTTTAAATTCTGCCAATTTCTACACTACATCAAACATTATATTGTATAAACCATTATAAATATTTTAAAACATTATATAAACATACAGAGTCACATATACATAAAAAGCATGCAAGCTTAATATGATCCAGCTTGACTGCATCTAGAACCACACAATGCCATCCTCAGTGATACGACTCTCTGTGTGTAAACACAACAGCCCCATTCATGACAGTGCTCAATAAATAATTAATAGTTGCACTGCTAAATAATGCAGACGGCACACAGTAAATTGGCCATGCTCATCTGAGGATCACTGTTATTAAAACAACAGCGGGAAGCAATACGAGAATGAGAGCAACAAAAGATTAAACACATTCAAACTGGAGCACCTCACAGAAAATGTGCTGTCATTACAACCCTTACTTCTGACCTTTCAACCTCAATTAAAATCAAGCACGACCAGAAAAATGTTGTTCAGCCTAAATCCAATTTACAAGCCTGTGGATGCAGAACCCAAAATCGTGAATGCGTTCTTTGTTTTTAACAGCCTGAGGTGTGACATGAGCACATGTTCATCATCAGAGAACAATTTAATGAATTTAGGGAGTTAACCTACACATACTTTTATATGTAAAACATTGTGTTTGCTTGAGTGTCCTGGCGCAATCAACTGGTGTGAGTTTGGGGTGGGAGTAATGGGACACTGTTTGACCAACCAATGGAATACAAGGTGAGTGTTTAAAGAAAAATTTTTGCAATTTCATGCTGCTGATGCCAGTGGTGCAGAAAACACTTTGTGTTATCCATAAGAAACTGCCAGTGTTTGATCTGCTATCTTTTGGTTTCAAAGAATTTCTGAGATGTCTTTTGTAAACACAAGATTGTGTTGTGTGCAACCATCCGCAGAGATACAGTACAGCCGATGACATGTTACAGGAAGTAAGCATACACAAAAAAAGACACATGACATGACAAAACAAAACAAGATTTTCTGGAACAAATGCACCCACAAAACCGTCATGGTGGTTTGAATTCTCCACTAGTTAATATCAGTTTTGAGTGTCATAAAAAAACCCCAAAAAAAACCAAAAAAAAACAAACAAAAAAAAAAAAAGTATTTTTAAGATAATGATTTCACAAAGTATATTTTTTCTTTGCATAACTGGATCGTTAAAGAGATAGTTTATCCAAAAATGAAATTTTTGTCATAAATTACTAACCGTCATGTCTTTCCAAACCCGAAAGACCTTTGTTCATCTTCAGAACACAAATTAAGATATTTTTGATGAAATCTGAGAGCTTTCTGACTCTGCAAAGACAGCAACGCAACTGACACATTTAAGGCACAGAAAGGTGGTATGAGTGGTTCAACTGTAATGTTATGAAGCTACGAGAATACTTTTTGTGCGCAAAGAAAACAAAAAAAATGAACTTATTCAACAGTTTCTTCTCTTCTGTGTCAGTCTTTGATGCACATTCATAAGAGTACCATGAAAGCTCTCAGATTTAAAATCTCTTATGGGTTTGGAACGACATGAGAGAGTAATTAATGACAGCATTTTCATTTTTGGGTGAACTATCCTTTTAATATAATTTAATATAATTGAGTAATTTATTCATCCGAAATTTGGTAAATTCTGACATTCTCACTTTATTTTTTATTTTTTTTAAAGCAGGTCTAAGTGTCCTAATATTGTGTTGGAATCCCCTACAACAGGTTTAAATGCATGTAAGGTCAGAAAACATTGTAATTTTTCTTATAATATACATTTGATAGAGTCATTTAACAATGATTTCAAAACGATTTGTTTTGAAGCAGTTCTGAGCTTAAGGTCTGTAAACCCCTCCCTTCCATAAGCCTACTCTGCTCTGATTGGTCAGCTAGCCAAGTCTGTTGTGACTGGTACAGAAAGGAATACTTTAGCAAGTTAGTTAGTGCTACCACTGACAAAGCATGCACTTTTACATAACACAATAATATAGTGCTTCAATCCGTTTTTAAAATAATGACATAACTTTTTTTTTTTAACACTTATGCAATAAGTGAATTGTGCCCACAGCTAAAGTTTAGCTGCTAAACTGTAAACACTTAAAACAGTAATGGTGATACATTAGCCAAGTGCTAATGTGACTGATGAAACGATACATTTTGTAAAACAAAATGTGTCTGTTATTTAATGAAGTAATTAGAACACTGACAGTCTACATTAATCGACACATTCTTAGAAAAAAGTGGGTTCACAGTAAGACAATAATATTGTGGTTTACCTGGAAACCTAAGGCCCCAATCACAACGAACGCGTTTTTTAGGTCTGAAAAAGCATGGCGCACCGTACTGCGGTTTTTTTTGGTGACTTTTAAAAAAAAAAAAAGAAGAGTGCGTTGCATTTTTTTTGTGTTGTTAGGCAACCATCAAATCAGCAGTCGGTTTACTCAAAGGATTATAGCGTGAGCGCTCTAAAATCTTTGGTTTTTGCTGTTAAGTAAACTGTCATATAACAAAAACCTTACAATAAACACCAAAAGTTTCTCCTCCATCACATGCAGACATGCAGTCACCACAACAGAAGGCCCGCCTCTCCATTCATTCGATTGGACAATGGAAAGAAACGCAATGACGTCGGGCGCTTTTCTGCTCAGAGTTGCTTTTTTAACGCTCACTGCTAATAGAAACCATTTCAAAAAAGGCGCCTCTCACTGCAAAAACTGCACTAGGTATACATCACATATTAGCACAAACAACTTGATATTTTGAGCAGTCACTTGAAAATGTACCCATAACATATCAATCCTACTTGCAGGTTGTGGTTCGAAGATGCTTTTTGGTCTAAATAAAGAAAGTACGGGCTTATCTTTCATGGACAAGCATTTAGCGAATCCAGCATTGAACTTTCCAAAAACAGAGAATAGAGTCGTCAAGAATTTTAACCACTGATTCATCATCTTTCGGCAATGAAAACAAAAACTTGCTTTCAAAGTGCAGAACACAGCATCTTCTTGACATGGTGTAAACACACTAACTAGCGGAAGTGTTGGCAGTGTGGGCAGGTCAGACTGTTTGTATTTTGTGGGCAGGCGGGGATTATGCTAATATATTGCCTAGTGATGTATATTGGTAACAAACAAAAGGTTTGAAAATATGACGACTCGTTAAGGCGGCTTAGAGTCGACGCTTTCTTTTTCAGTATCTTTCTTCATCACGCACGTTTTTGATCAACAACTTTGCAGACTGTTTACAATGAAGGATAGCTACGTTACAAACTGCAAAAGAGATATTTTTCAAAAACCCATTTGACCTGCTCTTTAACACTTCAAAGAACGAATCACTTGTAGTTTTGGAAAGCTACAGCTGCCGCATCCTTAACAGCACATTCTCATCAAGATAAATATGGGTCACTTTGGCCGAGCTCCAAGCTGAAAACAGCAGCGATTGATCAGCTCACCGGCGCCGCCCTCATGGCTGCACTGACAACAGGAGCATCAGGCGCCACAGAAATAAACAACCGCAACAACTGTGTCATGCAGGCTCCTAGGGACATGCATTTGTAGGGTTACTGCACACATTTACCCTGTTTAGACACACGCAAGACTCAAGATATGAAAACATTCATTCACATGCTTTAGCATCCTTGTTGTTCTGCGATATGAGTCAACCGATACGTTTACGATCACATTCACTCCGTTCTGTCATCTATCCTGCCATGACGCCGAATAAAAATAACAGATAATAAGAGAGCGAGAGAAAAAACATAGACATGAATCATTAATCTAAGAGCCATGATTCACAATATGCGTAATGACGTGCTGAGGGCAGCAGCTGAGGGGGGAGGCTGTAGTGATCAAGGCCAAGGGTTTTCAATTAAGCACGAGTACTTAAGGGATTACAAACGCGAGTTTTACAAAAAACTGTTTGCTCTTTAGGGCTGAAAGAGTCCGGATCAAACAGGAGGGATTTCCCTGCCGAGACTAAGGGTGCTCTCTGTAGGCGTAGTACAATGGGCAGTGGGGCGGAAAGGATGGAGAGCTGAGGAGATACATGACATACAGCGGCAGAGAGGAAAACGTGAAAAGAGGAATTCCGGATGGCACGGACACACGTGGGCTATGAGTCAGGAGGCTAACGGGTGACCAGAGGCTCTGATCTCAATGCTCTCTCACATGTGGAGGTTGATGTTACAGAGTTAAGTGAGGAAGGAGGCCCAAGTCTAAGAGAATGTGAGAAGATGCACATTTTGGTCAAGCTGACAATTAGAGGACTAGGGCAAGAATTCACACTATTCACACATTATTTCACTATTTTTTTGCATGCAAAAACTATAATTGTGAATTAGTTAAAAAGATAAAAATACTGAATGCACTAATGAATTTGCAAAGCAGAACTTCTATGTACTTCTATGAATGACTCTTAAAGGGACAGTACACTCAAAAATGAAAATTACCCCATGATGTTTTTACTCTCAAGCCAGATGTATATGATTTTTTTCTTTCAGACAAATACAGTCAGAGTTATATTAAAAAAAAAAAATGTCCTGGCTTTTCCAAGCTTTATTAAGATGGGTGTTGAGAATTTGAGCCAATAAAGTGCATCTATTCATTCAAAGTATTCCTCACGGCTCCGGGTGGGGGGTTTAATAAAGGCCTTCTAAAGCCAATCGATGCATTTGAGTAAGAAAAATATCCATATTTAAAACCATAATCTCTAGCTTCAGCTAACTGTCGTACATTCACAAAAAAGTACCGTTCAAGTGGAAGACACAGGATGTAGGCATAGCGTAAGCTCCGCTGAAAAAGTGACGAACGTGGAAGTGCAGAGGAGAAAGCAAAACAAAACACTGATCAAGAATTAGAAGTACAAAACGAGGATTTGTAAAGAAATAAGTTGGAGGATTTCAATATAAGCCAAGAGGAGACTGGTTTTACTTTGCTGTAAACAAAACTTGGTTTTCGCAAAACTAGCATATTCTCGGTGGAGCTTGTGCTACGCCTACATCCTACGTCTGGAATGTCACTCTTTCGTGAATGCATGTACGAGAGTTAGCAGACGCTAGAGATTACGGTTTATAAAGTTTTAAATATGGATATTCTACTTACAAAAACGCATTGATTCACTTCAGAATGCCTTTATTAACCCACTGGAGCTGAATGGAGCACTTCTATGATGGATGGATGCATTTTATTGGAGTTCAAATTCTCAACACTCAATCACTGCCATTATAAATCTAGGAAGAGCCAGGACATTTAATATAACTCTGATTGTTCGTCTGAAAGAAGAAAGTCATATATACCTAGGATGGCTTGAGGGTGAGTAAATCATGTAATTTTGAATTTTGAATGAACTATCCCTTTAAGGTGCAGTCACATTAACTGATTTTTGGACAAAATTTTAGAGATCCATTGTCAATACTATAGCCAATGTATGAAGCAGAGCTCACAAAATTCACTTTCAAAGTAAACAGCTTTCTCTTGATAAATGTGGCAATCAGTTTCATAAATTCTGCCCTGACTGAACTGATTAAACACTTGACTCAACATCTGAATCAAATCCATTCAACCCACAATATATAGTTCAATATGCTAGTATCAACCAATCCCAAAATTAAAAAATAAATAAATAAATGAAATAATGAAAATTGTGTTTAAGATATTTTTTGAAAGTTGAAATAATACTGACATACAGTATTGCTACCAGAGCACACAAACTCGTACCCTACTGGAAATATTTGTTCTCATATTACACAAACACGACTTCCAGATACTGCAGTGGTACAGTTCAGTTAGGAAACAACAGCCCTGCATCTTGATTGCCAAATCTGAAGACGGAAATTTGATAAGAAGCTTTCAAAGGCTTTTTGTCGGTAAGTTTGTGTGCTCAAGAATTGAGTGACAACACACTGGAAAAGGGATTAAAAGGAAACGCATCTGTTTACGTCGATATCCATAAGTTTAAGCACAACTCCGTCAATCTTTGGCTCTAAAGAACCTCTGACACACAGAGCATTTAAATCCTAGTTCAATGTTAGGACTTGCCTGCATTAACCAGTGTTACTTTCAAGTAAACCTACAACTAAAAAAAGTAAAATATATTTTCCAAATTAAAATAAAGCTGAAATAAAATATAAAAATTAACTGCAGTTGTAGGTTGTGTTTAGTGATAGTTGTTTATGAGTCCCTTGTTTGTCCTTAACAGTTAAACTGCCCGCTGTTCTTCAGAAAAATCCCACAAAATCTTTGACTGTATGATTTTGAGATACATCTTTT
The DNA here is from genome assembly GCA_012976165.1 of Labeo catla. Taxonomy (NCBI): domain Eukaryota; kingdom Metazoa; phylum Chordata; class Actinopteri; order Cypriniformes; family Cyprinidae; genus Labeo; species Labeo catla. The sequence continues at coordinate 114,528 of VONZ01000289.1, read as the reverse complement.
GACAATGAGGACAGCTGAGGGACTCATTTGCAACTATTACAGAAGGTTCAAACACTCACTGATACTTCAGAAAGGAACACAATGCATTAAGAGCTGGGGGGTAAAAACTTTTTGAATATGAAGATCAGGGTACATTTAGTTGTTTTGTCTTCTGGAAAACATGCAGGTATCTTCTGAAAAAAAAAATATGATATTTAGGAAAAATAAGAAAAATGTATATCTCTTCATTGTTCAAAAGTTTTCACCCCCAGCTCTTAACACATCATTTTTCCTTCTGGAGCATCAATGAGCATTCAAACCTTCTGTAATAGTTGCATGTGAGTCCCTCAGTCGTTCTCAATGTTAAAAGATGGATCTCAAAAATCATACAATCATTGTTGAAAAAGGGTTCAAATACACAAAATGCTTAAAAAAACAAAAACAAAAAACAGACACAATATGTTGATTTATTTATCTGTTCAGGACAAACAAAGGACTCATGAACAACTATCACTAAAGAGAAAAAACAAAAACGTATTATTAAGAATCAAGTGTATCTGAACATTTGAACAGGGCCATTTTTCTAAATTCTCATTTTCTCTTATGGACTATATGTAAATGTCTTTTATGTTAAATATCTTATTCAGGTCAGTACTGTAAAAAAAAAAAAAAACTTATTTTGTTTTAAAAAAAAAACCCCAAAAAAAAAACAACCCTTTTTGCAGATTATGCAAGGTAAACTTTGACCTCAACTTTAAATAGAAAGTTTTTTTTTTAAAGCACTAGCAAATAATGAAATTATTAAAACTCAAACTAAAATTAAACTGAAAAATATAAAAATAACCCTATTCAATATTATTAAATATTATAACAGCATATAAATATTACTACAAAAACAAATGTAATCCCCAGTGGAACTAAACATTACCAAGAGGAAGCTCTGTGCTAAAACAGGAAAGCACTGGCAATGGGGCTTGGTAATTAAAACCACAACGAGAAAAAACTGTCACAAGAAGCTTTAAGAGGAACCCAGCATGGAAATAGCCCAGCTGTTATGTTGTGGGACCCATTCATCCACCCCCTCACCAACTTTTTCCTTGACCAGAATATCTTTTCTATCACTTCTCATACTAAAAGACATTATATGCAAGTCTCTGTCAAAATTCACATAACCATCCTATTTCACTCCTCACTTCCTGTCACACTATCCTTTTGCTCGTTCTCAGCTAAACATGAAGGTTACTAAAAATAGCCCTCGTAACCTCCCCCTCAATGTTTTGATCAACAAGCCACCACACATTATATGTCCGGCCATCCCGGGCAAGTTACGCAACGGGCCAGCCAAATGACGGCGTGAGATGAGAGGCTTATTGGATTCCCTGAGGCTCAGAAGGAACTTTCCAATAGCACAGGCTTATATAGGTAACCCAGCTGGAGCCTGAACTTCATCTGCCGTGATACCGGTGCTAATCCTGCTAGTGGTACTGGTTATATGAGGCATGACTGGCCAGTAAACAGCAGCAGATGCTAGCTCCAACAGTGCTAATGTAATCCAATCGTGGGAATGAAACGGGCCCAAATGATACACGCGGTTGCTATTTAGGCTACGGCTAATGGACACCATGACAACAATAGCAGCAAACATTAAAACAGCTCATATAAATTTCGCAGAAGCGTCCTTTGAATCTGCGTGCAAGTCTTAAGGGCTTCCCCTGTTTTACTGTCTATTCTTGGTGTGGCGAGTTGTAAATAACCCATGAGGTGCTGCAGGGGTGTAAATTAGGTCCAATCATTGAAGTAAAACCTTCAATCACCATCCTTGTTTACGTAGGCAGAAAACTGAAAGCTAATGCAGTGCAGAGGAAATGTATAAGCTGGAAATATTTGGCATCTCTTGGCAGGGGCAGAGCGGCTGGGGTCAAGACCCAGCCTGAACCCGAGCAGAGACAGCTGGCCCGGCAAATACGACAGCAGGAACCGGAGGTGAGACGAAGGGCATGACAACGGCATGCTGGGGGCAATCGTCACATCAAGGGACATAATTGCAAAAAGTAAATAAATAAACACTAAAAGAAGCACTTATATGGTTTATTCTTATACTTATTACACATTTCTACAGCACTAAGAAGAAAAACGTAGCTAAAGTACTATTTTGACACAAAAATGACCAGGTAACATGACAGGCACCTTTGTGAATGCTACTAATAAACATAATAAATAAATACAAAACACAGTTTTTGAAATTCTCATCTGACATTTTCGCACGTTAAAAAAAAAATAAATACAACCTCACGTTGTATCACATTTACACCCTGCCTCCAAAACTTTTGTCAGTCATATAAAAAAATAATAAATTTACATTGTCACAGAAAATTTCTATTTCAAAGGAAAACTTTCAATTCATCAAAAACTAAAAGCAAAAATGTTTAATGCCAAATTCAAAAATGGATGGTGGCAAAAATGGAGAAACGTGGCTGTAGTTCAGACATCACACTGGAACTGGAAGGTCACGTCAACCACACAGCATTCTGGGTTCCAGGGAGTCATCTGGCTATTCCATGCAAACAGAAAATGTACTTATTGTGCCCAGTATATGCTGCTGTTCAAAAGTGGGATTAGTAAGATTTTTAATGGTTATTTTTTTTTTAAGTTCTAGAAAAAAAAAAAAGAACACACAATATTATTTCAACTGTAAAATAACTGTTTTCTATGTGAATATATTTTAAAATGTAATTTATTCCTGTGAAGCCTAACTTAATTTTCAGCATCATTACTCCAGTCTTCAGTGTCACACGGTCCTTCAGAAATCATTCTAATATGCTGATTTATTATCAATGTTAAAAAAAAAAAAAAAATTGTGCTGCTTAATATCTTGTTGAAACATGTGATACTTTCAGGATTCTTTAACTGTCACCCACCCCCTCAGCATGACACTTCACCAACCACTAAGTTTACTTCATCATATCTAATCATGACAAACCATGTATCGTTGGAAAGGTCTAAGACTCGCAAAAAGATATTTTACCACTGTTTTGTGTTACAAATTATATAGTAAAAGTAATAGATTAATATATGACAAGAGTGCACCTCAAAAATCTACATCATAACAGGAGTTCTGACCTTTGTTACAAAAAGACTTTCTTTGTTGCCTTTTTCCCTATCATGCTTTAGAAATCATAAGAAATTATGTATCAATTGAAAACTCAAAATTAATCCTTTTTAAAAACCATTTTAATCAAACATTGCATTATCATGGAAAATGTACATCAAAATCGTATTACAAATGTTTTCATTCATGAATTATACACATTTAAGTTTGGATTTTGCATTTTCACGTGCAAAAAGTTAAAAAGAACAGCATTTATTCAAAATAAATAAACAATTTAAACTACCATTTAAAAGTTTGTGGTTAGCAAATTTCTTCTGTTTTTGAAAGAAATTAATACATTATTATGCATCAATGAATACATGAATGTGTTAAATTGATAAAAAAAAAAATAAAAATTCTATTTTGAATAAATACTGTTCTTTAACTTTTTAATCAAAGAATCCTGAAAAAAGGATCACAGGTTTCAAAAAATATTAAGCAGCACAACTGTTTCCAACACTGATAATAAATCAGCATATTAGAATGATTTCTGAAGGATCATGTGATACTTAAGACTGCAGTAATGGCTGATGAAAATTCAGCTTTGCATCACAGGAATAAATTATACTTTAAAATAATATATTAAAATAGAAAACCATTGTTTTAAACTGTAATAATATTTCACAATATTACTGTTTTTTTACGTAAAAGCAGCCTTGATGAGCAAGAGAGAAATTAAAAAACAAAAAAAACATTAAGAATCTTACTGAACAGCAGTGTATGTACTATTTCCTACAGGAATTCTAAGTATGTTAGCATGCTATGCTATTCAAGGTTCACTGTAATTTGACTGACAATAAGCTTTCTTGTCAAGGGCAATTATGGCCATCAAGTTTTTTTTAAATGGAGTAGGATTTTTCAACATCTTTGCCCGGAAAACCAACAACAAAGTCAATCTGCAGATTAAGAGGGCTTTCCATCCGATCCAATACTCTACCACATTAAGGACAAGAACTTGTATAATTAATGACTGCAGTAGGAGCTGGGAGAAAGGAGGGTCGCAGGCTCAGAGTGAGGAGACAGTGACTGATGCAGTTACTGTGTTTTTCACACCCCTACTGAGAAACAAACGGGAGAATGAAGTAAAGGACAATGATGTCATGGATGCACCACTAAAACCAACCAAAAAGAGCCTAAGCACCTCAATGCAGCAGTTATTTTCTCATAAAAAGAGGATATTGTGAATTCAGTGGTGCAAGAAGTCAATGCAAACCTTAAGAAAGCTAGATTGGCAAGTTACCATTTCAACAGAAGTTAAATCAGTTACTACTCTGTAGTTATCTGTACAATTACAGCAGCGACTCTTGTGAAAAGTATATAGTTACCTTACATTCATCTTGCTGATCATACAGAATTAAGCAACATTTCTTTCTTTCTTCAGTCGTAAAGAAATTGTTTTTTGAGGAAAACATTTCAGCATTTTTCTTCATATAATGGACTGATATGGTGCCCCGATTTTGAACTTCCAAAATGCAGTTTAAATGCGGCTTCAAACAATCTCAAATGCGGTCGTAAATGATCCCAGCTGAGAAAGAAGGGTCTTATGTAGCGTAACAATCAGTAATTTTAATGAAAAGAATACAATTTATATACTTTTTAATGCCAAACGCTTGTCTTGTCTTACTCTGTCAGGACTCATAACAGATTAACTTCCCTCAACTTCAAAATCAACTTCAAAATCAACTTCAAAATCGTTCTATATCACTGTTTTACCATTTTTGTTAAGGATGTTTGATCTTCTTTGCATGTTCACATTCTTCTGCAGCGATGTAGGATGATTTTGAAATGATTTTTGAAGTTGAGGGCGAAAATACGATCTGAGTTTTTTGACATACCTTAACTGTCTTGAGTCAGAATACACAGTTCATTGAGAAAAAGGCAAGACGAGCATTTGAGATTCAAAAGTATTTAAGTTGTATTTTTTTTAATGAAAATAACCAATCATTTCCCTAGATAAGACCCTTCTTCCTCAGCTGGGATCGTTTAAAACTGCATCTGGGATTGTTTGAAGCCGCATTTAAACTGCAGACTGGAAGTTCAAACTCAGGGCACCATATCAGTCTATTATATGGAGAAAAATGCTAAAATGTTTTCCTAAAAAAACATAATTTCTTTACGACTGAAGAAAGAAAGAAAGACATGAACATCTTGGATGACAAGGGGGTGATTATATGTGAATCTTTTGGAAGTGGACTTCTTTAACGCATTTTATTTGCAAACAAAACTTGCCATTTCTTACAGCATATTGTTGTATGGCACGCATAAACAAAATGTTTAAATACTCTACCATGTCCATTAAGTCTAGAACAAAGTGGAAAACATTGATCATTAAAATAGATTTTACATTTCTTAAATAGCTTTCGGCTCTTTAGTCCAAATAACTGGTTTCTCCACACCCTTTCAAGCCATCTCTGAGCAAATACAGGAGGCGTATATCTAAATACAAGAGAACACTATAAGAAAGCATGTTTCTGGCATCAGCTCACTTGGCTGTAAAGCTGCTTGTGTAATACAAAACAAAACAACAAAAGTGGCATATTGGGGAAAAAAAACAGCCAATTTTCTGTATCTATGTATTATTAATACTGCACAGTAATCACAAGTGAGTAGAATCAGAATCTTTTTGTTGAAACCCTTACTCAGTTCCAGGAGGAAATTCCCATTATATCTAAAGTAATCTTGCATTGCAGAGAGTGGCTTATATTGTATTGCGCTCCTTCCGTTTCACATCTCTTTCCCTCTAGAGACAGTGACGTTCAGGCTCAGTGTCTGACACACATTTCTGTACGTGATCTTCTCGTAGTATTCCCTTGTCGCCGCACTGCCTCCCTCTGCACTAATTTCATTAACCGCAGGCTAGTCACACCTCAGCTACACAGACGCCAACAAACAGGCAGCCAGACACAGGAACAAGCTCCAGATCAATCTCCTGATACCTCTTACTCTTCCTGTTTTAGTCATTTCTTTTTGTTTTACTGAATTTCCTTGCTTTCCATGTCACCCTCTCACCACATCTGCTTTCTGACCCTGATATTCTCCCTTCCTATTCTTGCTGTTTTTCCTTTTCAATTAATACTGCTAAAAACTACATAAGCATTTTTCTGCCTTTGACAATATTCTATGTATGCACTTTATGTACATAATTATCATTACCATATGTGACCCTGGACCACAAAACCAGTTGTGAGTAGCACGGGTACATTTGTACCAACAGCCAAAAATACATTACATGGGTCAAAACTGTCCCATGCCAAAAATCATTAGGATATTAACTAAAGATCATGTTCCATGAAGATGTTTTATACATTTCCTACCATACATATATCAAAACGTAACTCTTGATTAGTATAATAATATGCATTGCTAAGAACTTCATTTGGACAACAAAGATTTTCTCAATATTTAGATTTTTTTACATCCTCAGATTCTAAATAGTTTCAAACTGTTATGTACTTTCTCTAAAAACCATCATTTGGACCAAACAGCTATGATCATCCAGTTACATTAAAAAAAAATAATAATAATTATGTAATTACACTAAAAATACAAAAAACTAATAAATAACTGGTCTTTCAATAAATGAAAACAATTTATTTTTTGTATCACATACCTAGGGCACTAGGAAATCAGTTTTATTTTTTCCCAAATTCAGTTTTTTTCCTGATTTATTTTTCTGCATTCTGTTTTTTCTGCTTTAATTTTTCTAGACTATGTTTCAATGGTTAAATAAAAATGTATTCATAAAAAGCATCTCTAATTAATTGAAATCATAAAACTTACAACATTAAAACAGCAATTTATTAAAAGTTTAACCTAAACTACATTTTTAAGGTCCTATGAAATAATGTACGTACGTATGTATATGTATATGATATGATGACAATTTTACCCAAAAGAAAAATGCTCAAGAAGTGACTCTCAGACCAGTTGTAGAGATGAATGTTTGTGTTCGTGTTCATATATTGAAGCAGCAGGGGCTGAAAAGTAGTAAACAAAACCGCACGTGCGCCATTCATTCACACAGACGAATAGAACACGCAGGATTCATATTTTAATTACATTTTTGCAGCTTAAAATTCACATATTCACCATCCAAAAATTCCACGACATCCTGTGTTATTACAGTAAATTCCATTGTTATGACAGGATTCCACAATTCAGTCTGCTTTTTCCGCATCACGGAAATCATAGGGCCCCATGTACCAATTTAAAATAGTAAACAGTTAATGCTAAACAAACAAACCAAAAAAGTTTAATCAGTTCTGAACTGTTTTATTGAAATAAACAGCTTGAACTGTTTATTTCACTTTCGCTTTAAGTTTAACTTTAAATAATATACTATCAAAACCCTTCCATAACGACAATATCAAAATTGAGTCACAACATAAGAAAGGATTGGAAAACTAGTCTTATTTAAGAAATGTAATGTTCCTGAATAAAAACAAGATATAACGTTAAATGAAATGTAAGGACAATAAACACCTGTCTGCAATAATATATGGTTTATCTGTGTTCTTCAAGCCATCTCGGGTATTTTCATAATGATTAAGTATATTTGTAAGCCATTGCTATTCGACATACACTATAGAATATATTGTCTGCCTCATTCTATGATAAGAAGCCACATCAGATCACAAAAGGAAGTTATTTCAAACACTCAACTGATGCTGAAGTAAAAGTAAGTTATAATGTTCTCTTTTGTTCTCAAGTTCAGAAAGGCTTATCATTGCATTTCATTAGAAGGGAAGATGCTCTGCATGTGTTGCTTTTTCAAATATAAACGGGGAGGCGTTTTCTCATCTCAGCAATGAGTACTGTGACATCCCTACTGACTACTACAATACTTGCACAATGTTGTGCAATATCACCAACAAAATCAATGTGGATATTATTATGAGTATTCATTATATCATCTAACTCTACTCGCAAACAGATCTGCTTTGAAGGTCACAGCTTATGGATGCCACGAACATAACCAAAGGGAAGAAGGAATGAGAACAGGTGTGCCGACTGAGAGTCACCTCTCTCTGAAAGAAAAAGTAAGGAGAAACAACAGGAGAAAGCGAGAGATGACACGAAAAAAAACTGTGAAAGACACAGAGAGTAATAGCAAGTGAAAAAGGAAGCTGATGGGGAGGAATAGAGAGAGAGGGAAAGCGACTGAGTTAAAAGAGAGAGCGAGAGGGAAGTGTCACCAGAGGGGAAGCCTCTGGGGGCAGGATCAATGGTGGCAGGAGCTGTAATGAGGTTGGAGGGAGGCCAGATTTCAGGATTATTGCTTGTGTCAGCCAACAGACAGGCAGCCAGAACAATGGCACGGGGGTCACACAATCCAGAGGGGTGCCCGCTGGAGGAAGAGGGGCATAGAGGCCCTATTCTTGACTTGGCACTCTCTGATATGGCCTGAAAGACCGTTTGTGTGTGTGAGAGACTGGCCCAATGCAGTGGGAACCAAAGATGGCAAAAGAGAGACAAAATGTGTGTCATTCTTCCTTTGGCACACAGAGACATTTCTCTCCAAAAGCCAGACATTATGTTGATAGTATCCACTTCCTGACGGCAATGCCTTATTTTGACATTCTGTCATGAATGATTTCAAAACTCATATGAAGCCCTGTATTTAGATATTGGCACATGTTTGCCACATGACAACGTTACTGTCATTTGCATTTGATTCTCAGATGAATAAGTGAATATCATATTCTAAAAGGCAAAGTTCACTCCCACATACATCGTACTTAAGCATAGAGCTATTAGAGACCAAAGGTTCCTCTTGCAGGCAATGGCATGTGTGCTGGCCACCATCAACCTCAATTGCTGTTTAGATAAAGCAGCCTGTAAAAATGGTTCACAATAAGTCATTATTTCAATGTATCTTCCATACTGGTTCTGGCCTTTCTCCTGATTTACGACTGGGTATCGCAGCTTTGACTCTTGTTTGTGCGCGTCTGTTGAGAGAGGGGGTTGACTTTTGAAGGATTACAGAGGCGTTGCTGTCAACACTAGTGATATTAAATGGATGCGGTGGCATTATGACAGAAACAACAGAGAATGCCATTACCATACATGACCTGTTTGGCGTTCTAATCACTCAATGCATAAAAAAAAAGACATATCCTGGCAGGCCGTGGAGCTGACGGGGGCGAGGCAGCATGTGTTGAAATGAATGACACAAGGCCACGTCTTATCCTGCACATAAACACGAGACAGAAAGAGAGACAGAGGGGAAAATAGCAAATCCATGGCTTGATGTCAGTAGTCTGGTGTAAGGCAGCATGTATTGATTGAGACCTCAAGGGTGATGGGATGAAATCACAGCACTGAGTCTCAGGGGGTTTTGTAACAGGCTCTGAAATTGGACTACTAGATCTTGTAGGGATGTAACGGTATTATGAATATAGTGTTATGGTGATAGCAAAACCGTCTCTATCATCATGGTCATATGATGATATGAAACGACAAGTCTTCTGGGCAAAAAGTGTAGTTTTTAAAATATATTTAATATTATTCAAACACAAATGTTCTTTAAAGTTGTCTTTTGGGCCATTATGCTTTAGCACAGTATCTGTCAAACAAACTAAAACTGAAAGCACAATAGCTTGTGATCTGGGGTGTTCCACACCTCAGAATAGGGAATGCAATGAACTCATTTATTGCATGTGCTGTGAGATTAGTGCATGTTTGAGAACGAAACGGCCACCAGTTATGCATTATTTTCGCTGCAGATGATTACAGCATTTCACTAGATTTGTAGTGAGATGCATTTTTGTAAGCCTGTTTGTAAGCCTGAAGCTGGAGTTTTCTGTCAAAATAAAAGGTCTACTGCCGTTTTCATCAAAATAACAGCTTAAAGGTGCAGTATGAATTCCTGACAGCTAGAGGTTTAAATGGGCAACGATAGTGCAGACTAAACTCAAAATATCTCTTTCAAGTGTAGAAATTAGGAAAGTAGTATTGTAATTCCTACTGCAGCGTAAAGCAAAAAATTATATACCTATAAAATATTCATTTTAATTTATTTAACAGTGCAATTGTGTTACAATGTATGACTAATACTGTCATAGGAATAACAATAATATGAAATTGTAGTTATTATTATTATTATTATTATTATCATCATTAATATAATATTCTAATTTGTTTGACTTTCTAAATTACATTCACAAGTGTGAACGTAATGTAGACTGAGACAGTATACCAAATATAAAAAGACAGTTGAGTCCCCTTTAAAGTTCAGGTACAAGTCAATACGACTTTTTTCGGACTTAAATTCTCTTAGTTAAGAATATGGGTTGGAGCTCTTCATTTTGAACTCTCAAAAGTGCATTAGATAGATAAATTTGACTTTATATAGTACTTTTTTTTTTTTTTTTGCCAAGTCATCATTTGATTATTTTTTAAAATATTGCAATAAATATTGTATCATGAAATTTTGATCTCATTACATGCCTATCTACTAGATTCTTCTTTTTTATTATTAATTTATTTTAGTTTAATTTATTTTTATTTATTTATTTATTTATTTATTTTTTACACAATATCACATCAAATTCAACACTATTTTTTAATTAATAGTTCAATTAATGAAAAACCAAGTAAATCTAAATAAACTAATCAAACAGTCATTTCAAAACTTCTATAACCCATCATCCTGGACGAACAAGTTCCAGTTTAAAGATTCTAGTTTTTAATTTCACTATTTCTCTATAAAACATCCTGTGAATGATCTAAAATTAATCTGAATACATAATAAATTTGACCTGGTCTCCGAACTTTTAAGTTTCATCACCAAAGTGTTGCAGACAAAGAAATTTAACGCAATACAAATAATGGGGATAACAATCTAATTTTAATACAAAATACAGTCACTCTCAACATTATGGTTGACAAAGCACTAATATAATACAGATTTGAATAAGAATTGTTGACTTGTTAAATAAAGTCATTTTTTTTGTTTTCTTTCCACACAAAAAATGTTCTTGTAGCTTCATAACATTACGGTTGAACCACTGATGTCACATGGACTATTTTAAGAATGTCCTTACTTCCTTGAACGTGTCAATTTTGTTGTCTATGCAGTGTCAGAAAACTCTCGGATTTCATCAAAAATATCTTAATTTGTGTTCTGAAGATGAACAAAGGTCTTACAGGTTTGGAACGACATGAGAGTAATGACAGAGTTTTTATTTTTGGATGAACTATCCCTTTAAAACTGTTCCCATTTACGTAATTTATTCAGCAGCTACTGCGATCTTCAGCGTCACATGATCCTTCAGAAATCAATCTAACATTCTGATTTGGTGCTCAAACTAACATTCCGACACATGTGGTTGTAATTCCTCTAAATACGCCATTCAGGTAAGCACCTAGATGAGAAGTGACAGCTATGTTGAGCTGCAGTGTGTACGTGGCCTTAGTCACATCAGACTTGGTATGAAGTGGCCGTTAAATCATCAGGTCTACTGCTGTAATGGCCAAAGCCTGGCGAGCAGCAGGACACCAACTGAAGGCACCAAGTGAAACAGCCCTTCATGAAACAATGTTAGTAATGGACATTTCACCGGAACGGTAAGAAAGAGACTTAAGCTGCTACAGCTCAATCAGCCATTTGGTTTGCAGCAGGGGGCTAAAGTGCAGATACGTGGCTAATGCCAGGTAATACCGGGGTGCCCCAGGCTTAAAGTTAATCGGAGTAGAAGACACTAAGACACCGAGGGCTGCTTAATTAGTTAAAAAGATTTGATTTGTTTTCCCAAGAAACGCTGATGCTGTAATGAGGACGTATGAGCCATGTGCAGCCATGTGCATATCTTAATGCATTCTGCTGAATATGTGCGGCCATATAAAAAGTCTATATGTGTATGTGTATGCATGCATTAATAACATTAATAAATCCATACGACTTATTCAAATTCAAGGCTGATTCAAGGCATCTCCGACCATCTGCATCATTCATCTAGGGTGGATTAATATTTCAGCGTACACTATACAATATGCATTCATGAAGCCACATCCTCATCTTGAGAGGATTTAACTCTTCCATGCACAGAGAGCAGATAATATGACTACATCAGATACCATAACCGCTGATTATGAGCATCCACAGCTGAATTAACTAGGGTCAAAGCAGAAATGAAGATCCGGCTTCCGCATCCATCCTAGCCCAGCAAGAGCAAAGCGACAGAATAATGATTAAGACCCAGAATCCCTCTCCACGCTCACTCTGTTCCCTTGAGGCTGAGCTGAAACTAACTAGGACTGTCTGAGGAAAGGGAGGGGGGCGGGAAAAAAAAAAAAAAAAATGAAGGATTAACGGGGTGATCAGTAAAGAGAGAGGGAAAGACACTAGGCTGGACGGATTCATGAATGATGAAGCATATTTCAAGCACCATGTGTACCATTCGTTCATAAAACACACACACACACACACACACACACACACACACGCACGCACGCACGCACGCACGCACGCTAGACTGGATTCTGTGCACACACAAACACATATAATCCCAACTGACGCTTCCACTCTTAGTCATTTTTACTATTACTATTATTATAATCTGAGCACCCAAAATGTATGTAAATAATCACTCCAATAACAAATTATTTGAATAACACATGAACATAATCAAAGCTATGCAAAATTTGATTATACTTTCAGCTGCCAATAAGCTGCCACATTTAAATTCATCCCACATAATCTACCTGGCTGTTTAAAACCAAACCAAAACGCAACAAACAACCCGTTTACATACTGAATGCATGTTTGCATGTTATTTAGAAAGTCTCGATCACCTTAAAAAAAGTAAAGCAAGGTTTTCTAATTATAGCTGATGAGAATTCACAGTAGGTGGTAACGGTTAACACGCCTCACGATTGGCATTGTACACAAGCTTAATTGTGACTTCAACTTCTCCATTACATCACAGATCATCAGTTCATCACAGCACCAACACATGTGGCTAACAAAAACTTAACACCGCATCGACCACAATGATTTGCAAGCCCATTAAGCCATCACATTTGAGACGACAAACCAATAAACTCAGTATGTGCCCATTTCGATTATGGCGACATAGACGGCTTTCATTACTCTGAGTGTAAATTGTCAATACGCAGTGGCTATTTCAGGCCCCTCGAACGAGGGATCACTAGAGGTACTGACAGATCTGACACATCCATCTTCAAATGTGTCAGGGTAAAAATAGCAAACCACCAGCTTCATAAAACACATTCTGTCTGCGAGGCAAGGAAGATGAGACTGTCTGACACCAACTCTACAGCCATTATCTACACAAATGATGAGCACACAGCCTAAAGAGGCAGTGTTTCAATATCTTTCATACGTTTGCATCATTATAAAAACCGGTTGTCTGGGATAGAAGAAAATATTTAAAAATCTCAAAAATGGTAATGAAAAAAAAAACTGGTTATTCGAATTAGGGAAAAAAGCATTTATTATTTTTGAATGAAAGATGCTTAATGATAAAAATAAATAAATAAATAAAATGTGCTGGTTACTGATTTACTGATCCTAAAATGCACTTCACTGTTTTATAAGAGTGGGATGCGTGACTGCTGATCTATATAAAGTGAGGTCAATCATCATCTGAACAATCCCAGGAGCTTTAATAAACTAAACAGGTTGAGTGTGTGTGTGAATGAGTGCGTCAATGAAGTTGTTCAATAACAATACTGTGAATCACACTAACAGATCCACTGAGAGACAGAGAGATATGTTCAGGAGGTTAGACATGACACTCTCTGTACACTAGACAGTAGATTTAACACTACTCAGCATTACTATTGCAATAAAACACAGAGAAAAACAGTGGGTCTGGAGTCTGGACTAGTGTTGTCACGATATTGGAATTTCTAACTTCGATACGATACCTTGAAAAATATCGATATTCGATACCATTTTCGATACCACGAAAACTGCCACAATATTAAGGGGGTACTTTTTTTTTTCATTTAAAGATAAATATAACAAATCTAGAACATGACAATGAGGTATATTTTACATAAACAAAAATGTTTTGAGGTACTACACTGCTACAGCCCTGTTCAGCTTCTTAGCTTCATTTGAGTTTGCTTCATACTTTCTTTGCTGTTCAAATACAGCTGGTAGTGTAGGTTGTGAGCGTGTTGTTTTTGTTGCAGGTCGAGTCTTATCTTCTTTCTGGTGCCAAACTTTAATAAACTTTTTTTTGTTTTGTTTTGTTTTTAGACCACACTTTTAAAATGAACTGAACTAACTAATCTTAGAACTTAAGCTAATGGTAATAGATATTTGTTAACATTAGTTAACATGAATAAACAATGAAAAATACTTCCAAAACATTTATTAATCTTAGTTAAAAGTTAATTTAAACTAACGTTTACTAATACATGAACTAATTAAAATCCAAAGTTCTGTCTCTTAATATTTTTTCATTGGACCAGAGCTAACATGATCCGTTGTCTTTTTATTACCTACCGTTATCAAAGATTAAAATATACCGTAAATAATGCATTGCTCATCGTTCATAAATGCTGGTTAATACATTAAAATTATTTGATGAACAGATTTTAATGCCGGACTCATGTAATCACCGATCCGCGCATGCAAACGTGCGGGCATCACACGCGAAAACAATGCTCAGTTGCTCACTGGATCGACATCAAGACAAATTGCAGAATTTAAGTAATAATATTTTTAATAAAGTTAAATAAGCACAAGTTGATTTACATTAAATGTAGTAACAGAGCTACAGCAAGCAATTTTTAGTGCTATAAATCCATTTGTCCTTTGAAACTTCCACGTCTTCATTGAGAGTGCGGGTCATGGTTGCTTAGCAACGGCAAACGCCACGGAAGCGCAAGCTACAGAGCGCTTTGGAAAGAAGGAGAAATCGGTGCGCCTAGCATTTTCCGCGCGTTTTAGGCGCGATATGTGAACGGCCCCATACGCTGTTTAACCAGAGTGAATAAGACGAGACAGGCACTGCGGTCACGTGTGGTGTTTGTCAACGCGCCTTTGAAGAGAAATGAAAGTGACAGCTTGGCTAGTACCGGTATATCGATACTTCGGGAAATTAGTATTGGTACCGTTCAGATATTTCAGTATCGATATTTATCGAAATATCGATATTTTTGACAACACTAGTCTGGACCCAAACATTCACACACAAGCAGAAATAGACAGTACACACAGGGTAATGGCAGGTACTTTCGTTTTGTCAGAACTTTCAGATTCGATTGGTTTAAGTACAAATACTCCCAAATACTCATGTTTGTTCTTTAATAAATAAATAAATAAATAAATAAATCCAACTGTAGAATATCAAGATAATAGACCTTAGTCAGAGTAGTGCCATGTTTAATTTTAGACAAAGATTAAAACAAGGCTATGAGGGATAGAAATAAAATATGTTTAATGAACTGTACTGTGATTTGACAACATGGTAATTGTTAATTGGTAATCTTTCCAAGACACTTCTGTGAGTTTTGAGAATTATGTGATTTAGAATGTTTATGCAGTGTGTGCCATTGTAAAAACTGTATGTCTGTTCCTCACAGCCTTTGTTTTCACCTACATTAAATTCAATATGGCATCTATCCTGACTAAGGTCTATGTCCAATTTTAAAAGGTAAAGCAAGTAATTTATTCCATGTTAAAATGTAGGCATGCACAATTTACCATTTGTGTTATCATTCAAAATTAGGGCTGCCTGCTAATAGTCGAATAACCATTAGTCGACCAAAATTTTATTAGTCACTTAGTCAAAAAATTCCACAGGAAGTGGTAAAGTCACACAGTCCGTGACGAACAAATCATTAACGGCTGGTCTATGTGGAAATAAAGGGCTCATTATTATGATTTATATGGTTTATTAATAAACATGCAACCAACAGTCAACTAATACTCAAAATGAACGACTACTAGTTGACCAGAAAAATCTTTAGTTGAGGGCAGCCCATTCAATATTAAAGATTTTTTAATTTATCGGTCGATATAGGATATTCAACACGTTTATTTTTACATTTCGATTACATTTGCAATCTTCTAAAAATGAAAGTTAACCCTTAAAAATACTAAAATAGAAAAACAATTGTAGCAAATCTCTAAAACTTAATGTTGTGGTGCGCAAATCCACTTGTAATATTTAAAATTACTCATTCTGCTCATGTTTTAAAACACACAGCGTTATTCTATGTGTTGACGTAACTTTAACTAAAACAGAAAGACAGGGCGGGACATATCAAGCAGTCCTGCCCCGTGTTTTTAAATAGCCAATAGTGTTTTATTTAGATCACAGCTTGGGCCAGAGCCACTAAGCTCAGTAGAGCCGCATTTGACAGCGTATGGCAGCCACAATCTCATTCATATCGCTATAAAATAAAACATTGTGTGTTGAATTCAAACTGGTCTGTTTTATGGTGTGCGTAACTCACATATATAATCTGCTCCGTGTTATCGTTTCTCTGGACTGGAGCAGACTGTGTGCATACTGCAGCAGTTCACGTGACAGTGTGAAACCAGACTTCTTTCGTCCCAATGAAAAGCATATTTACACTGTCTGAATCATTCCCTATCCCCTATATAGTGCACTACGTGCCATTCACTGTACAGAAAATACTAACTCTGTGAAAAAGTTTGTCAAAGTTTGGATTAATTAATCAAAAGTAGGTCTTTACACTTAAATCAAACCGTAATATGGACTAGTATCTCTAAATATTAAGCTGCAAAAATACCATTTAAATATGGATCCGGCATATTCCGCATCGCCGTATACACTATGCATACGCTAAAACGTGATGCTCGCAGCGATTTCAGCGTCTTTAAAATACACAACAGAATTTTGGAAGGAAAAAAAAAACATTTCATAAGGCTATTTTAAGAATACATTTTAATCAATTAAGTATGCATTCAAATAATTAGACATGCTAAAACACAGAATTAGATCATAAAACATGGTGAGAAAAAAATGAAACATTTCATAGGGCTCTAAACATGTCATTTTTGTTAAACTTTTAATAAATTGATGTGAAATTGTATAAGTTTCATGATTTGAATTAATTAGACATGCTTTTTGATTAATAAAATTTAATATAACCATTCAAATGGGAAAAAAACGGAATCCACAAAAATTAAAACAAATAAAACAGAATTTGGGAAAAAATAAAAGTGATTTCATAGGGCCCTAATATTGGCGGCAGTTAGAGACTGTACATTTTGAATGTTTATATCTTGTAAATTTGAATTTTGTCAGTTTTGAAACACACTAACTTACAGATAACCTTAAGGCTACCATATTCACATCTAAAAGCCAAAACATTTCGATTTTGATTTCATGGGGACTTTAAGTTTTACAAATATCCAATTACCTTCAATAAAATTAAAAATGATCAGCCCATCAGTACCGGACAAGGATTTTAATATAATATTTTCCCTAGTTGAAACAGCATAACATGACATTAGCTTAACTAATGGCCTCAGTTACAGGTAGAGCTACCTGTTTGTTTGATCATTTTGAAGTTTTTGAAATTGTTCTGTAAAAGTGGTCATAAATACTTCACCTTTAAAAAGCCTGACTTGTCCAAGTAGAAGAAAAAAAAAAAATACAGCTGCATTGCAGATACTGGGTGGGTTGGACCATAAAAAAAGTTCTCTGGAAAGGTCCGGCCACATAAAACAACAACAACAATAATAATAATAATAATAATACTACATTTTGTAAAACCTTTTTTATTTTCTTTCTGAGGTCTCTAGCAGGCCTGCCCACTCCCATCAGTGTGGGCTTTACTCTGTAATCTTTGCCTCCAATCTGAAAATCATGCCACCTCCGCTTACTGACCACCACACAGATAAGGCTGCTTTGGCAACCGCCCCAGCCTGGTCTGGCGAGCTCTCTGACATACCCAAAGCAAAAGACACATGGGGGCTGAGGAGGAGCTGAAGTAGGTGGTAGGGTGAAGCTGGGAGTTGTTAGACAGGGTATGAGTGGATTTGGCCAAAATTCTGCCAAGGTCCCGCCCTGCCCTGCCACAAGTCAGCCTGATGCACTGCAGTGATTACAAAAGACAACACATTGTGCCGCAAACCAAGGTCTGTAGCGAAAGTAAAACCAGTGCAAGCAGCAATAAATAATGCATTTCAAAACAAGTCTCTTGCTTTCATTCAAACTGGTACAGTGTAGGTCATGGGCCTGATCAGACATGCAGGATTATTGATCGCTCGGTGCTGGGAAGTGCTTGCACTGACGAACAGGATACTTTTCAAACACGGTAAATGTGGCGGCAGGACGCATGGTGTGCTCCAAAACCAAGGTTAAAACCAGCCAGACGCTTTTTAAACTGAAAAACAGCAAGATGAGAGCTGGACTCTGGACCGACAGTGCAGGTTACTGACGGTCTTACTGACTGCATATCACAAGCGCTTGTGAAAAGAGTGCAATCAGTCCTTGCTAGAACCTCTTAAATTATTAAAGTATACTGTATGGCCTCTATTTCATCTTCTTCAAACTGTAGTGACTATGATGCATCACACTGGCGAAATCTATACTCTTTCCCAACCTAATTTTCCTCCAGTATCAACAAGTCAATGGCATGAGGAAGTACAATTGTTCAAATATGCTGATATTTCAATCAGTAAACACTATTTCTGGTTAGCCTTACTAAAATACATGCAAGCAGTCTGATTCTTAACAAGAAAGGTCACTGGAAGCATGACATTTTATCCAGTGTGCAGAAAGACAAACATCAATGTCCATCAGACTCAGAGCAGACGCCCTTACAACATCTATGCACATCAAAAAAACTAAACAAATACATGAAATAAAGTCTCCGCCATACCCAAATACTGCAGGTGAACCACATCGGAGCGAGCAACTTGCTGATGCCGATTCATATTCCGTTCACTTCAGGCTTTCCCTTTCGAACTGCGGGACCACTGTCCTGCCTTGAAAGACTGATTAAGACACGAGCCAATAGCATTCGGGCGCAAGCTGTGAAGGCAGATTTCATTGGTTGGACCTACTGAACGAACACGCCACCTCAATAAATGAGAGTCAGAGCTTTAGTGAACGAGACGTATATACAAAGCGTATTTTATTATAGCTGTATTTTGTATATAGCTAGATTAAAATAATACATAGTGTTTGACAAAATGGAGGGAAAATATAGAAATGTTTTACTGACATTTACAGAAATGCTTACAATTCATAAACACCATTTCATGAGTCAGATTTAGTACATTTATATACATGACATTTTACGCAAATAACAATAAAGTTGCTAGTGAATGAATTGGTGTTTTATAACGAATTGGCTGAGTGAAAGATTCAGTGATTAATTTGACATGGCAACTAATCTGACACTGAAAAACATCAATGTTTATTTACAAATGAATCCTGGCCCAATGAGTGAATGATTCAGTGAGTCACTTATAGCAGACAAAGGCATAACTGAACTCCATCTACTGGTGTAACGTAAACTGCAGAAAGAGTCATAGGAGATTCAACAGATTCGAATCACCAGCATGAATCTTTTTAGATTTTAAACATTGAGAAGAATCAAAATCCAATCCACCACTTGCAGTTATTTGAAGGCATATGAGCTATTGACATTTGATCGTGAATACATGTTTATATGACTAGGTGAGCAAAGAAATCATTCACCAGCCAAAAAAACAAACAAACAAAAAAACAAAAAAAACTAATTTGACATGGAAACATAGCAGTGTTAAGTTCCAAACGAATCCTGGCCTAATGAGTGAATGATTCGGTGATTCACTTATAATAGACAAAAGCATAACTTGACTCCATCTAGTGGCGTAACGTAAACTGCAGAAACGGAAAAGAAATCTTTTTCGTTAAGATTCAAAACATTGAGAAGAATCAAAATTCAATCCACCACCACCTGTAGTTATTTACAAGCAGATGACCTACTGACATTTGATTCTGAATACATATGTTCATATGAACAGCAGAGTAATTCGACTAAACTAATTTGACATGGAAACAGCGGTGTTAAGTTACAAACGAGTCCTGGCCTACTTCTTATGATCAACTAAAAGACAAATATTAAAAGGTTACATAATATAATACCTTAGTAATCACACACACACCTACTGCTTTCACCTTAGGCATTACTTCGTCTTCGACATTAAGAAGAGGAAGAGATCAACAAAAATGAAACAAGTGAATGAATAAATGAAAACAGATGACAGTCCTAATTTGTCCTATGAGACCATTTATTCATCTCACATGTACAAATACCCACATATAATTATCAAATGCTGTCAATGCCTTTGAAAGCAATTGAGAAACGAACTTATTTACAAGCTGGAATCACGTAATGAAGCCCAATGCAATCTGCTTTAAGAGCTCTCGCAACAGTTGTCGAGCACGAGAAAGATTGTGCACATGTCACGAAACTCAAGATGACAGGTACAGATTGACACAGATCCGCAGCAAAAACGTGTCTTACCTTCAGCACGGGTCCGGAGATCCGACATAGTTCTCTGAACGGGCGGCATCGGTCCACCTGTCAACTGAACGCTTAAAACTCCGCGCTGCGTTTCTCTCTTCACCCGTCTAGGGATTTTAAGCGCCGGTGACGGTTACCAAAGTAGCTTTCCCCGACTCCCGTGACCGGTAACCATTTATTTAGTGTTAGGAGTCATGCTGTTGTTGATGAACACCGATAGTTCCGCCCTCACGCTCCAGCATCAGGGCTCGGAGCTGAACACGAAATCTCCCCAGTACGCGCAAGAATCGATAAGCGGTTGAAACACTGAATGTGAGCGAGCTCTGCCGCCTCACAAATTGGACCGTACCAACTAAGAGCGCAGAGGGTGGTCTTATCGCAAAATATTGCGTACAGTCAAGTCATTCACACTCTAAAAAACATACTTTCTTGTAGAAACAAAATTAATACCATCAAATTAAAACAGATATCCAGATATACAAAGTATGATTTGTACTATCCTAAATAAAAAAAACTAAACCGAAATATTTTCCCCTAATATGCTCTCAATGTTACAAAAGGTCTGCTGGAGATTCCCTCGCTGCAGTTACTCTCATTGTTTCGAAGGGGGATTGCAGAGACAATGACAGCCCACTATTTCTTTATTTTAGGCCCTGAAGCAATCACGACTCTGCAATTGCCTCTCATATTACCCTTCAGCCGGAAAACATTATGGCTTTGCTGATATGCTGAGGGTTTGCACTCAACAAGCCACATGTTGATGGATGCAATTTTCCATTCCTGTAGCATTAGTATTACTGCTGTTGTTATAATTAGATAAATGAATAAAATACAATTATTAAACAAAGAACATCACTCAGATGGTTACAGTTTCATTTCTCATAAACATATTTTGACATATTTTCAGTCTTTATTATGTAACTGCCTAAAAGTCTGAATAAAAAGTCTTCCATTTTGTACATTATCTTAATATCTTTCATTGTATTGTATTAATAATATAAGACATGAAATTGTAACCCACAAAAAACAAAAAAGCTTTTTGGGTTTTCTTTCAAGCTAGTCGGTATCCACCCGCCTGCACAAGAATTTGGGTCTATTGCTCCTGTGGTTGCCTAGCAACAGTGACAAGATGCCTGCCTCTTTGATTATGTGCACGGTGGTTTTATCTTTGAGCACATATCAGTCTAAATAATGACTCATCCTCTCAATACACACACAGACACGCGCTCTCATTCACAGACAGATATAAATAGATCAATCTTTTTATATGAATTCTGGTGAACACACATGAACGTCCAACCTTGCTCCCATCTGTGCTGATCAAAAATGATCAGGCGAACATTTGGGGAATAAAACGGTATAAACGCTTCATATAGTACATACAAATTAGTATTAACACTGTACATTTATAGAAATGATACAGCTAATCTAAAATGAACCCAAATGCAACTTCCAATTTTCCAATTTAATATTTTACTTTCTGGCATTATGTATTCCTCACATAAATTTAGACTTCATAAGCCAGAATAGAGCACGAGTCATATGGATGATTCTTATTACCACTATTATCTACCTTTTTTCTTCATTGCCGAAGTAAGCTTATGGGTAAGACTTCCGGTTTATTATCCACTGTTTGCACTACAAACCAGTGTGTTCATAATTAAGATAATACATTAAAATAAAATATTATGACACACACCTTTTTGTAATATCAAGCAGCCATATATAATATACATTTACGTGGAAAAAAAATTAATACTGCTTATTTTTTTCAAGATTATTTACTTGGCGTTTTTTTTTTTTAATCATTCAAATTTGGCTGGGTCGTTAATAACACATTTTCTGTGGTGTGACAAAGTCAGAACACATATGGGCCCGAGCACTGGTGGTGTGAGGACCCTACTGGAATTGCTCATTGGAATTGCCTATTGTAATTTTTCTACAAAATGAATGGCATTTTTGAGTGCCTAAACATGTTTGAAAAATATGGGTTTCAGAAGTGGGTGTGGCAAAATGTCTCAATAGCGCCACCTACAAAATTTCAACAAAGTGTCTCTTGAGCTATGCTTCACGTACATGTACGAAATTCGGTAGACACACACACCAACACCTACAAATAGTCCCCCGGTACTAAGTCTCAAACCCAACAGGAAGTCTGTTATTTTTAATCTTCTCAGCAGGTTTTGTGTCGTTTTTTTGCCATTTTCAGGTCTTGTATTTAAACGAACTCCTCCTAGAGATTTAAACAGATCAACACTAAATTAGGTCAGTGCAATCTAAAGCCCTTTGTGACGTTAAATTGCGAAGATCTTGAGTTTTTGCTGAAGGACGTGTCCGTGGCGGCCTAACAAACTTAGATGTTTCGACATGAAATTCAGATATACAATGTCCGATCTGCACCAAAATGCACGTTTGATAAGAGTCTTGTCCTGAACACATGCCCATGACCATATTCACTTATAGCCATAGCGCCACCTGCTGGCAACAGGAAGTGACATGTTTTACGCTCTAATGAACTCATTATAGAGATTTAATGATATCAATATTATATTTGGTCAGTCTATTCTAAAGGTCTTTGCAATGCTAAATTGCGAAGATCTTGAATTTTCCTTAAAGGGCGTGTCCATGGCTTCCTGACAAACTTCGATGATTCGCCATGAAAAAGGAAGTTGATATAATTCAGGCATACAATATCTGATCTGCACCAGTCATAAGGGTCAATTCTTTTAAATTGAGATATATAAATCACCTGAAAGCTGAATAAATAAGCTTTCCATTGATGTATTGCTTGTTAGAACAATATTTGACCGAGATACAACTGTTAGAAAATCTGTAATCTTAAAGTGAAAAAAATCTAAATATTGAGAAAATCGCTTATAAAGTTGGGCAAATTAAGTTCTTAGCAATGCATATTACTAATCAAAAATTAAGTTTTGATATATTTACAATATATGTAATGTTCAGCACATCATGACTCATTCATATCTACAGCATGCACAAAAGTTCAAAGTTCTTGCTATAAAGCCACAGAGTGACGCATCACTTTCCACTGAATAGGGTCTAGAACCTTTTGTGCTCAAAGCAGTGGTCAGACGTCAACTCTGTGATAAATGAGCTGGCCTCTAGCATCAGAACACTCAGGCCACACAAGATCTCCACTCACTGCAGGCTATGAGTGTGATCTAGACTTATTGACAGATTAGACTCACTGCATGTGCTTGGGACCATGAAATATTCAACAGTACCCATGCATGTATTTATAAATAGCATGTTGATTCTTCTGGGAAGAGTGTTTGCATTGAAGATGAGATTATAGGTTTAAATGGATTGCGTCAATAAGAGTTAATAGTGGACTGGACTAGAATATAAAAAGGGGTTGTGCTTAAGACGAAAGACTCAGAAGGAAGGGTCATGAAGAGTACCAACGGCAACACCTGTCAGTCAACAGTCGGATGGCACCATCTGTCCTGGGCAGGCGCTGGCAGCCTATCAACCGATACAATCAGAAAGAGCCCTTAGAATTGATGGATCTGCTAACAATAGGATTCTGGGATACTAAAGCATGGGTGAAAAAAGACAGTGGGCTTAACAGATATTGATTGACGAATCTAATTAAAACAGTGCATGTTTATTTTGCTCATTAACTCTGTATGTCTGAACATAGATATATGTGACCCAGGACCACAAAACCAGTCATAAGGGTCAATTTCTTGATTCATCTGAATTATTAAGATGAATAAATAAGCATTCCATTGATGTGTGGTTTGTTAGGATAGGACAATACTGGGCCGAGATACAGGTATTTGAAAATCTGGAATGTGAAGGTGCAAAAAAATCTAAATATTGAGAAAATCACCTTTAAAGTTGTCCAAATGAAGTTCTTAGCAATGCATTTTACTAATCAAAAATTAAGTTTTGACGTATTTACGGTAGGAAATTTAAAAAATATAAAAAAGATCAATGATCTTTACTTAATAACCTAATGATTTTTGGCTTTTTTTTTTTTTGACCCAAACAATGTATTGTTGGCTATTGCTACAAATACACCGGTTCAACTTTATTTTAAATAAAAATTTAGATGTTTAGGTTACCATTGTTTTCAGTGTCTTATCTAGTATCACTTTTTGTGATCTACTAATATGACTGGATATTTCATCCTATGTGAGTTTACATGATTATAAATGTATTTTTCAAAAAATATTATGGATTTATTTATGGACAAAAAAACACCGAGTGCACATTTAAATGAGGAAACAATCTGATCTATACATTGTTGCAGTTCATTGATCAGTAAGATCAGACTCTGCCCCCTGGTGGAGTAGGACTATCAGTGAAACCCTCGCATTTTCAACACCTTTTCAATTATATAATATTAAACCATATTTACCACTTCTTTATCAGTCATACAGTTCTCCATAATCCTCTTATAAAATGCCGAGCCACAGGTAATGAATTTCACTGTTAAGCTCTGAAGTTCATTTATTTTGTTCATTGAACCATATGTATAAATCACCTGCAATACTTCATTTAATCATGGGATTTAGACCAAATTAATTCCTTAAGTCACTGTAAACAACATGGAGTTACATTAATCTGCTTTGTTCTTTATATGATAGGATGGTTGGGTCAATCATCTCTATGATTCGTGGTGATCCTTGACTTAATATTTATAAATCATGCATAAATATTGCTTTCTTGAAGATTATTATTCTCTAAAATGCTTGCTGTGATGGTTATGACAGTTTAATAAATTGTACAGATAATTACCAAATTATTTTAACTTTTTAGAAAATGTGCAAAGTGGAATTGATTTTAACACTTAGTATTATAGAGGCGAATTTCAAAAAATGAACCTTTCCACACTCTCAAACAAGAGACAAAAAACAAAAAAATGAAATAAATAATAAAAAATAAAGCTGTTACCCTAACTGAAGGATCCTCCATAAACAAGAGACCTTTCTTTAAACTAAATGATTTTGTCAAGTACATGTTCTTATTTCAGTCACCCTTGTTAATCCTGTAGCAACATTCCTATCAAACAATCCTATGCAAAACATGACTTTTAATCATAACCAGCCTGACCGGTTTATTAGCATTGTTGTTTCATTCTACAAGGATGTTGATCCAGGAGCATTAAGAATAGACACAGTAAGCCTTGAGCGCTGATCACTGACACTGACAGTCACAAGCTCTGACGTGACATCATTTAGTGAAAGATCTGCCTGAGAGCCAGAGCAGAGAAGCAGGGGTGTGATTTAAAAACCCTGACATGGAAATGATAGAGACGCATTATAACATTTATGAGGGTGGATTTAAATTATCATTGGCAGAGCTGCTTTAGATGGGCTTTCCAGGTCATGGTTCACCATAGTCTGTGATCTTGAGGAAATTGAAAAAGCCCCGAAATAAAATAGCCGCTGATGTCAGGGTATATTGGCATGTGGCTGAAAACGGATGATTTGTTGAACTTCAAAGTGAAATGTAGCCCAATATTCATCAGTCTCCATCAAATCATCCGGTAAATTACTGGATGCAGTAACTCACCGGATGATTCGCAGCCTCTAAATTATGCTGAGACTTTGTGTTAAGCTTTTCGGTTCTTATGCTACTGTTTGAAATGCAAAGAGCATCTGATATGACTGTGTGTTCAACTCCGATAACTCCTTTAGGGGAGTGGCTGAGGAAAGAACTAACAGTATGTTATCAGGATGCTACATGAGAGGGCACAAAGAGGCCAGAGATTTGCCATCATTTTGTAATGAAACTTTGTCATTTTGTGGTAATAATGTTTAAGAAAGAATATGATATTAGTAATCAGCACTTAAGATCCATGAAAATGGTTGATGAGCGCAGTTTTTTGTGTTTATAGGCCACTTCATGATGAAGGAGGAAGTTTGGGTGGGATGTTTAGTCTTTGAAGCATAGGTGGAGCCTGTTTATGACTGGGGAAAGCTTAGCCTAAGAGGGGTTTCTACAACAGTGTCACTGCATAATTAAACTAAACCCATTACGGCTCTAGCAAACAAAATTAAAATGAAATGAAACGTGTCGACCGCGGCATTAAATTTGGACCTGTTCATGTTGTACAGATTTCTTTTTAGGCGTTATTACAACGCCGCGTATTACAACCAATCACACACGATTCTATTGATTTTATGAATGGAATGGCCAATCAGAAGCGTTCAGATGAATCATCGGTTAGACGTTTTTAACGTTTTGACTGAATTGCGCACTCTGATGAATTCTCTCATCAAAAACAACAAAATGCAGATGTACATACGATGCAAGTAAGATATTCATTCATCAAACAGTGTATAAACAGCTTCACTGGTTCTAACGAGAGTTTTTTTTAGACTGAAGTCAGTAATAATGTTCTTTTGATAATGTAAACGTTTTTTGCTCGCTTTCTCTCTATAATGTATTCGCTGTTTGAATCAATTCAAATCAATTTGAATTTAAACTTACAATGTTTTTATTAAATTAGAATCAAGTTAAACACAAATTCAGTCGTATTAAAATATTTTCTAACATAAAACCCATATCTGGTACTTCTGAATCTGCAAAATGTTAATTATTTTACAAAAATAAGAGGAATACAAAATGCATGTTATTGTTTATTTAGTACTGACCTGAATAAGATATTTCCACATAAAAATGTTTACAGATAGTCCACAGGAGAAAATAATAGTTGAATTTATAAAAAATGTCCCGTTTGATAGTTTACATCCCACTTAATTCGAATACTGTGTGATACTGTGTGAATGACTTTTTGTTTAATGATAGTTCATGAGTCCCTTGTTTGTCCTGAACAGTTAAACTGCTTGCTGTTCTTCAGAAAATCCTTCAGGTCCCAAAAACTTTGTTTTTCGTTTATTTTTTTTGTATTTGAACCCTTCCAATAATGACTGTATGATTTTGAGATCCATCTTTGCACACTGAGGACAACTAGGGACTTATATGCAACTATTAAAGAAGGTTCAAACACTGAAAACATGATGCATTAAGAGCTAGGGGTGAAAACTTATTTTTTCCCTCTGGGAAATGTAACTACATTTTATAGCCTCTGAAGGCATTACTAAATGAAAAATTATGATATTTAGGCAAAATCTGAAAAAAATGTACACACATCACCATTCTGTTCAAAGTTTTCCGCTCTTAATGCATGTTTTTCCTTCTGGAGCATCAGTGAGCATTTGAACCTCTATAATAGTTGCATGATTAATGAAGTCCCTCAGTTGTCCTCAAGTGTGAAAAGATGGACCCTCAAAATCATACAGTCATTGAAGAAAAGTTTCATAGCTAACAGAAATCCACAAAACTTTAACATGGAACATATATCTGCCACTTTTTGTTTTCTGCCTATAAATGGCATTGTTCTAATTACTGTATAGTGTATTAAATTTCCATTAACCGTTATGCATGTGAGTAGAGGCCTGTAGCTGAGCTTTGGCATGCAATATAGCTCAGCCCACTTCTGCAGTGCTGTTTTAGCCACAAAGCAGCTGCAGTGCTACCTGCAACCCAGCTTGAGGGTGGATGTGTGAAAATGCCACCCAATGACAGCTGAGCTCCATTTCCTCTCATGCTTAAGCACAGCAGGTATATGCATGCAGACCTGAGTGCAATCTTCTAAGTGGCATGAAGCGGCCAGAGGCATTAAGAAACTCTAATGCATTGAGAGTCACAGTAGCTAATTAAATAGAAAAGGTCTCTCTAAGTCTAGCAATCATAAAAGATTTACCAGAACTTCTAGCTGGTGAAAATCAATAGTTAAAATCAATGTCTTTCTATGCATGGTAAAATAGTGTCTCCACAGCTAACAAACAGCAAAACAAATGTTGAAGGAGCAGATCAAATTAAAAAAGTACTAACCCTCAAGTCAAACATGCACTTTCTACCATGGAACTTTTTCAATTTACAATGAAAGTCAGTAATGTTTTATTCATAGGTTTAGAAAATGAGTATAAGTGAATGATGACAGAAATGTCTTTTTAATTTTTTAAAGCTAAAGGTTGTTACCAAAAGAACTTTCTTTACAAACTTTCAGTCTATGAGTCAAGGCTATTCACAGAAAAAAAAGAAAAATCTATGGCATGATAAATTATTAAAGACTATCAGTTTCTTCATGAACCGGTTTTCTCAGTAACCATGGCAAGGCCACATGCATAATTAACATGTACAGGAACACTGGTGGTGAAGCTGATGGTAACTTTCAGATCGACCTCTTTCGGTCTGTTAAGTGCATGGGCTCCAGGAATCATGGAGCAAAACCCGAGACTAAATATTTCCATCCACCAATGATACTGAGGGATTAAAATCACCTTTTCATTTTGGACCATGTAAGTGGAAACACAATGGAGGGAGGCTTTGTTGACACGGAGGACGGAAAAAGAGGCAGAAGAGGGTGAGATTCGGGTGGCCCGGGGAACCTTGGCGGGTTTAAAGAGATGTTTAAGGATGAAAGGGCAGCCAGTTCCCTGGATTCCAGACTGCACAAGCAGCTCGAGGCGGACCGGGCCAGCACTCCATCCACCATGGGAGGTGAGCGGACACCTGTGTGGATTCTTGGGCTCAGAGTTGGATGACAGTGGAAGTAGGAGCCTGGCTTGACTTGCTGATGTTTGCAGGAGGAAGAGACAAGGTGTTGAGTACCAAGCAGTGAACATCCCTCAGCAAAAATGGGACGATTCGAGGAGTCAAGCACAAAGTCAGTGCTGGCCAAATAAACTTTGATAACTTGGCTAAAAACAATGGGGTAAGAAGTCTGAGTGTCAGTTTTCATCTAAAATCTTTGACAGTGGATGATAATATTTTTTAGACTTTCTTTAATATTGACAGATGCTCAGAAGCTTTGTGTCCTTAACAGATTCAGAGCCTCTTTCCTCAGCCGCTATTGGTTACAGAAGCGTGTTCTCTTCTCAGGCTTTGGCCA
This sequence comes from Labeo catla, assembly GCA_012976165.1. Taxonomy (NCBI): domain Eukaryota; kingdom Metazoa; phylum Chordata; class Actinopteri; order Cypriniformes; family Cyprinidae; genus Labeo; species Labeo catla. The sequence goes on along the minus strand of VONZ01000289.1, from coordinate 84,997 downwards.
GACAAATGAGCTGTCCCGCTGAGCAAGATCACTGTACGATTAAAGATTAATGATGCATTTCTTTAAGTGTTTTGGCTAAGCTAATCATCTTAATGTATTCCCAGGACTCTGCTTTGTAGTTGAGCACTGGAAAAGTTGCTGACAGCTTTTGTCTGATATCAGATGTAATTCTATACCTTTTTAACAATAAAACTACTACATATAGGTCATTATTTAAATAATGCTTAATACACGATGTCTGTCAAACAACTACAGAGCCATAAGGGGGCAAAGAGACTGAGACAGGAGGAATAATTATATTTTCAATGCTTGCATTCACTTGCACAACTTACCAAATGCAAAGCCCGAAATTAAAAGTTTCATCTTCGGAACACAAATGAAGATATTTCTGAGTAGAAATCTGAGAGTTTCTGACCCCTGCATAGACGGCAACTCAACTCTGCGTTCAAAGGTCCAGAAAGGTAGTAAGGACATTGTTAAAATAATCCATGTGACATCTGTTGGTTCAACCGTTTTTTTATGATGCTCTGAGAATACACTTTTTTTGTGCACAAAGAAAACAAAAACAACTTTATTTAAAGTCCCCTGTAGTGAAATATTTCTATGTTGTTTATTTGTCTATGTGGTGTTTTAATATGTTTTAGATAAACCATGTGCCAATGCATTAATCAACACCATTGCACAAGGTATTTTCTCCATAAAATTGTATTTTTCAAGAGAAGCTGTCCCAGAAATGCGGTTTTGAAACAGCCCTTTTTTTTTTACCTATCCCAAACTTAAGTAACCAGCCACATCAAAGGATAGATTCCTATCATTAGCATGCAAAATATACTAATAGGATTATTAGCACAAAACCAAATATTAAATAAAGCATTTAATAGAGTATATAGAGCATTAAATAGGCACAACCGTTAGGTGCTAACCATTAACCTGAAAAGTAACAGAATAACAGTGCAAAAGTAGCCGAGGTCGGCGCACCTCTCCGCATTGCCGTCTGCACTTCACTCACATATGGTACCGTGGGCGAACTAGAATCACAAACTAGGCTGCATTCGAGGCCTTCAAGGCATTCGAGGGGCACAACATCGTCAAGTAAATAAAATTTAACAAATACAGTTTACAATGTTACATCTACTGTAGCTGTCCTGAAGTAAAAGCATAGTTTTATCGAGTCATTATCCGTGTTTTAGCTATTATATCGTTTACTACAGATCAGTTGGTAGATCAGACTCTGGCTGTAGTGACTGCTAATTTGCATATTCATAGATCTCATTATAATAAATGAGGCAAGGGGACTAGAGTTACGTTCAAACTGTTTAAGGCATAAGAAAAAAACATTTAAATATGTCATTTTGATTATCAAAGATCAGTTTAAGGAGGACTACAGGGGTCTTTAACAATTTCTTCTCCGCCGTGTCGATGCACCCTACTAGAGTTTCACGATGTATGCGTGTGATGCTGCTGACACAGGAGCCAGTGTTCTAGTAGTGAACCTTTCTCTTTAAGCCCCTTTTCACACTAGCAGCTACTACTGTCACTGCATGTCGCCAGAGGCTGGCGGCGAGGTTGCTGAGTGGCGTTCTCACTACTGGTTGCCTTGACGAATCAGGTTTCTTGCCGCTAAATTCAAACATTCTGGAGGCAAAGACTAAATATAATATAAATATAAATTAAATCTGTACATACAAACAAAAACGTATGAGAAGCAGAGCCTTTTTTCCAGTGAGTATGTTTATTATCAGCTGAGAAAGGAGAACGATCACATGAGCTCTACCGTCTTCTTTCCTATTGGCTGCTGGCCCGAAAGTCGCTCTTCATTTGCATAAAGTTGAGGGATTCTGAACTTTGTTGCGTCGCTGGACCATCCAATTAAGCCAGCGGGTCGCTATAGCTCGATGTCGGCGTATGGAAATCGCCAGCTCTCCATTGAAATGATGGGATCGCGTCGGCTTTGTCGCTGCGTGTATTTGTAGTGTGATGTTTTGGTCAAAAGCGGGAAACTTTTATGCTTTGCCTGCTCGTTTTACGACAACGGCGTTTTGGGGACAGCAAGTTTTGAAGCGTCCGCACTGTTGTGGTTTCAAGTAAACACCCAATATGGGAATTTTTGAAAATGGTGATATATTAAGTGCGTGGTATGTGTTAGGTATGTAGACATGAGCGAGAATGCGTGTAGATTTCAAAGGCAAGTGAACAAACAGTCACGCGGCATATGCAATACAGTGTTTTTGGCAGTTTTCGGAGATGTGTGTAAACGAATAATTTTGAATATGTTGTAGTGTATACTTGAAACCTTTTTTAAAAGGGAGGAAAAGTCTGTTTTGTTAAAAAAAATTGCCAAGTCCACACTCTCTGTTGAAATCTTCAGACATGTTTGCAAAGACTTTTTATTACACCAGCCCGTCTTCCACTGCTTTTAAACAAAGGGCATCCAGCGAGGGTTCTCCCTGTACCTCAGAACACCGGCTCCTCGCGTCCAGCAGGATCACACGCATCATGTGTCGTGGTACTTTGTGAACATACGTTGAAGGCTGACACAGGAGAGAAAAAATTGTTGAATGAAGTCGTTATTTTTGTTTTTCTTTAAGCACAAAAAGTATTCTTGTTGCTTCATGACATTCTGGTTGAACCGCTGAAGTCACATGGACTATTTTAACAATGTACTTGAACATACTTCCATTGCTGTCTATGAAGGGTCAGAAAGCTCTCAGATTTCATCAAAAATGTCTTAATTTTTTTTTTGTTCCAAAGGTGAACAAAGGTAATTAATGACAGAATTTTCGTTTTTGGGTGAACCATACCTTTAAAAAAAATCATTTGACGAACACCAAATGAAGCACTTCTGAAAAAACATTCCATGACTGATTATAAACAACATTTTTGTGCTAACATTTTGAGAACATTATTAAAGACCAAAAGTTCTATCTGCTTGTTAACTCGTGACATAACAGATGCGGTGTCCGGGTCCAAGCCCCTACTCATTTCACTTAAGTATACTACTCAGCAGCTGTTTATGAGCACTGTTTATTCATATTACACATTTAAGCTAAACATTTACAAACCCTAAGGTGTACACTACAGTCTCCATGGTCACAGCATCTTACCCTGCTGAAAAAAAACGCTAAAACCAACCTAAGCTGGTTGGCTGGTCTTAGTTGGTTTAAACTGGAAGTAGTTGGTTTTAGATGGTCTCCCAACCTGGCTAGGCTGGTTTTAGCTGGTTGTTCCAGCTGGTCTCCTAGCCTGACCAGCTAAGGAAGTGGCCAAAACCCCTCTAAAACCAGCCTGCTGATCAGCTAAAACAGGCTTAATGACCAGCTAAAACCAGCCAACCAACTTTTTTCAGCAGGGAGACACAAATATTTTAACGATTTATAAAAGATGAGTCATTGTCTGGCCATCTGGGATTTTGGTATAGAGACAAATGTTAAAATTATAATTTTTTGGTAGTATTATATCATATGTGACCCTGGACTACAAAACCAGTCATTAGGGTGATTTATACATCACCTAAAAGCTGAAAGCTTTCTATTGATTTATCACTTGTTAGGATAGGACAATATTTGTCTGAGATACAACTATTTGAAAATTAGGAATCTGAGGGTGCAATAAAAAAAAAAAAAACAAAAAAAAATATTGAGAAAAGCTGTCCAATAGAAGTTCTTAGCAATGCATATTACTAATTGATATATTTATGGTAGGAAATGGTATGGATCATGGAATCTTATGATTTTTGGCATTAAAGAAAAATACCCGTGATGACAGAATTTTGCCAGAATGTTAGTGAAAATCTCTGTAACCACCATTACCTGTTGAGTGGGTAGCTGCAAAGGTGTCAGTTCTGAGATCGGTTCTAGCATTATTTTTTTTCTGAAGATGACACTTTTAGTTTGACATTTTGTCATCTAATGCAATGACATCCAAATGGTCCCAAAATGTCTCTCCAACGCCCTGTATTTTCTGCTCCTACAGTACTGAATCAGTTGTTTATCCAACAATGGCTAAACAGAACAAGCCATCACCACCTTTTGTCAGCAAACTTTTTATGAGCTGATGTCAGGTGAAACTCATGAGTCTGGCAATAAGTGCACCATAATTGCATTACTGCAGGTTTTATTGGCGCTTCATACTTTAATCTTAACAGCTGACTCATTTTAATGTCTGACTAACAATGCTACAGTATTTGCACTAGACTTGCAGTTGTATTCTTACTGGAATTTGAAGATTAGTACAATTTTGCTTGTAAGACTGAATCAACCAAACCATAATGTTGCATTAGACAGTTCCAAGTCCATCCTCTAGTCTCACTTCAAAATGTGTGAAGGTTGAGTCTATTTTTGTTCTTTGCAAAGAGAAACACCTTCACACTTCATGAGCGCTGCTCTTCTAAGAAAGGGTGCTGAAGGTCAAGCTCAAGAACAGTGACTCACAAAATCAATAGATGCTGCCTGCTGCCTCATGTTACCTGCGAAAGCTGCTGCAAACACAGACTTGGAAAGCTAAAATAGTTTTATTTTGCTTTTCAGTTACAGTTCAAACCATGAAGGATACTGAACTGGTTTATTATTTTATTTTGTTGCCAGTTCCTTTGCTTACCCTTGGAAGCAAGCAAGATGTGTCATGGTTAGATTGAATACTGTGAAAAAGAGCCTCTCTCGTCTAATGCCGGACTTCTATGTTTTCTTTGGCCCTCTCAGCCAGAACTGACTCTAGAGTTTGGGCGAATTGTAATCTACACCACCAGTTTTCGAGTGGTCAGGACTACATTTGAGCGATGCGAGTTGGTCCGGAAGATCTTTCAGAACCACAGGGTGAAGTTCATAGAGAAGAACATCGCTTTGGATAGTGAATATGGGAAGGAACTGGAGACACGCTGCAAACGAGTGGGTGAACCTCCCTCACTGCCAGTGGTCTTCATTGATGGACACTACCTAGGGGTCAGTGTTTACACTAATGCTCCACATCTGTTTTCAAAATTCATGCCATATTGAACGTTATTATGATAATGCTTGAACTATCAATAATGATTTGCATGTTTTGCTCATTCAGGGTGCAGAGAAAATACTCGCAATGAATGAACTAGGGGAGCTTCAGGATCTCCTCACCAAAATAGAGGTAAATATTGATATTTTACACTAAAATAAAAATCCAAAGCTGGTTTTTGCAGCAGTGCCATAGAAGAACAATTCTGAGTGAACAGTTCTTAAAGGAGAAGTCCACTTCCAAAACATAGATTCACATATAATGTACTCACCCCCTTGTCATCCAAGATGTTCATGTCTTTCTTTCTTCAGTCATAAAGAAATTATGTTTTTTGAGGAAAACATTTCAGCATTTTTCTCCATATAATGGACTGGTATGGTGCTCCGATTTTGATTGCTTCAAACGATCCCAGCCAAAAAATTTTTTAAGAAAAATAATACAATTTATATACTTTTTTAATGCCAAATGCTCGTCTTGTCTTACTCTGCCTGGTATGTCGAAAAACTCCCATCTCATGTTCTCCCTCAACTTCGAAGTCGCCCTATATCACTGTTTTACCTTTTTTGTTAAGTGTGTTTGATCTTCTTTGCATGTTCACTTTGCTAAGACCGGGTCTGTACTTCTGCAGTGATGTAGGATGATTTTGAAATGATTTTTGAAGTTGAGGGAGAAAATACGTTTACGTTTGGGATCGTTTACAACCGCATTTGGGATCGTTTGAAGCCGCATTTAAACTGCCTTTTGGAAGTTCAAAATTGGGGCACCATAGCAGCTCATTATATGGGGAAAAATGCAGAAATGTTTTCCTCAAAAAACATAATTTCTTTATGACTGAAGAAAGACATGCACATCTTGGATGACAAGGGGGTGAGTACATTATATGAGAATCTTTGCTTTGGAAGTGGACTTCTCCTTTAAGCTTTGTAGTTTATTTTTTGGTTCCAAATTGCTCAAGTCAAAGTCAAATCTGGTTTATTGTCATAGTTTATTCTGTAAAAGAAAACAGAACCACTAATGAGAAGAAAGGTTTATTATTACAGTTCATTTTAGTTCTTCACACATGGACTACATTAAATTTCAGTGATTAATATTATTTACATTACATTTATGCATTTTCACACTTTGCTATACAGTGGTTTCTCAAACATAGTGAATGTCAACAATTTCAACACAATTTAATGGCAAATTTGTAATTGTTTTATGTTTGGCAAATTCATATAAATTCATACAATCTCAAATGGTTTAGAGGTGGACCTTCATACATGTTTTTCCTTAAAATCGTTTTTGTATGATTCACATTGTATACCTTCATATGAAATGTGACCCTGGACCACAAAACCAGTCATAAGCAGCACAGATCTATTTGTAGCATCAGCCAAAAATAGATTGTATTGGTCAAAATTATCAAATTTTCTTTTATGCCAAAAATCATTAGGATATTAAGTAAAGATCATGTTCCATGAAGATATTTTGTAAATTTCCTACCATAAATATATCAAAACTTAATTTTTGATTAGTAATATGTATTGCTAAAATCTTCATTTGGACAACTTTAAAGGTGATTTTCTCAGTATTTTAATTTTTTTTGCACCCTCAGATTGCAGATATTCAAATATTTGTATCTCTGCCAAATATTGTTCTATTCTAACAAACTATCAATGGAAAGCCTATTTATTCAGCTTTCATATGATGTATAAATCTCAATTTAAATAAATTGACCCTTATGACTGGTTTTGTGGTCCAGAGTTACAAATCACCACTTTGTAAAATAGTTATGTCTTCCTGTGAGACAGGGTTAACAATTTACAGATTGGGTCCCATCAATAATTGCAAATGCTTAAAATAAATAAATGTCATTTACATAACATTACATAAACAGTGTGCAGAACAGCCCAAAATAACGAAGTCAAGCTTGCATTTGTCTTTTTTATTACATAAATAAAGCATCACTCAGATTGTATATCAAAGAGAATGTGCACACGGGTCAGGTATTTCATTGAAATCCACTCACATTTCTCCCTCTGTCTCTCTCTGTCTGACGGTAGAGGGTTCAGCACCCCGACACATGCCAGACGTGTGGGGGATTTGCCTTTGTCCCGTGCCCTATGTGCCATGGCAGCAAAATGTCTGTGTTTCGCAACTGCTTCACCGACTCCTTCAAAGCCCTGAAGTGCACAGCGTGCAACGAGAACGGTCTCCAGCCCTGCTCCAGCTGTTCTCACTAAGGTCCTCTTCAAGTGCCTGCAAAACCCTTCTCAGCACCACCACCCCCATAAGCCATGTATAAAACAAGAGACGCAGAAACAACTGCTATTTGTGAATAAACCATTTTTTAGAAAACTCAATTACATGTCTACAGATGTAGTTTGTCCCATATTTGCTATGTAACAGCAATCATTTATTACAGCATTCAGCTTTTTGTCACATGCCAACAGATGTCTGGCAACATTACCCAATCGGACAGCATGGACGCTGTCTGTCACTGTAAATAAATATAGCAATTAAGTAAATTAACTAGTAGTTCAGAGAGACATATCATCTTTCTGAACCCTGTGATCTCAGCATGAGATGAAATTCAAAGCATTATCTGGCAAACATCAAAACGGGTAACCTACCAAGAAAAGCTTAAAAAAGAAACTGTAGTACAAACCTCAAACAACTCATAATTTTAATATTAATAATAATAATACTAGATATTATGGTTGCTTTTATATATAATACAACATTCAATTAATTTTTTTTTTCCAAGAGTTTTATTATTTTCTACCCAGTTAAGGATTTCTACCTACGTACGTACTAGTATATTTAATTATTCAAACTTATGCCGGAATCAAATTGCTTGACATTGAAAGAAGATGACCTAATGTCTGTACACGAATGATATCCCTTTCAGTTCAATTACAGGGTTGATTAAACAAAGCTTCATTCGATTAATAATTAAAAGAAGTGTAAATCAAGTGCATGGATACAAAATAATCACATAAATATACTTGAAGCTGACAGGAATCCTTCACAAACAGCCGGGCTGATATGGAAGTGTGTCTCTGTGCTTTCATAGCCCTGTACAATGCTGCTTGATTCTGGGTCTACAAGGCAGCATTGTAAAGAGGCTCAAAGCTCAGAGTAAATCATCTGTACATGATGTCTACTAAGGGTACATAATAACACCACTGGCTGTCTCTCAAAATCTAGCGAGCAGCATTTTTTTGGACATCATTGTTAATGCTGTCTAGGTAGGCAGCTCGTTAGGTTTTCCAGATGCAGCCAGTGTCACATTATGGTTAGATAAACGACTTTATTGAAAGGTAAAATAACAGATAAATTTAGCATGCTTCCATTATTACTGAATTAATAAAGGTGGAGGACGTGGCCATCAAGACAAGACCGATAGCGCCCCCTATTGGTGTGTTTGCCATGACAAACATCAATAACAATAGGAAAATTCACACGAATATCAAATATCGACAGTCGATAAACAATTGAAACGGGCTAGAATTCAGACACGGGATATATTACGGTTAAACTCTAGCAAACAAAACAACACTGACAGAATATTTAGGTATTTTAGATACCCTACATTAAATATCTGATATATTGTGAGCAAAGCTCAAATTTATCGTGTGTTTGTATTTTTACAAACAAAATGCTAATTAAAAAAAGCCCGCGATGTATAAAATCGAACGATTTCGTTGAAAATCGCGGCTGAATGAGTGATTTATTTTGATATATAAGCGTCTCAACGACAATGTCCATTTCTGTACACTCTCTCGAGTAAATATTAATTATCAAATCAAAAGAAAACCCCCACTATACCTTTACAGAGAGATCAAACCGTCTGCCATGAGAGGAATCCGATGTTCAGCCGCGGCGTCTCTACCTTTCTTCATGATCACCATCACAGATGCGCCACACGTTTCTCATGTCCCTCTGTGGCGGTGTCTCAAACCCTTGTGTGCTTCCTACCTAGAAAGCGTTTTGGAAAACGTAGGGCGCAATCGAGTTAAAAGCGCACAAGCGCTCAGAAATGTTTTCTACGTAGGCTGCTCACTAGGATTTGACACACAGCCTATGTACAATGTCCCTGCTGCTGCAGATGCATCCTGTACACCGCAATCTGAAATCACAGCTGCCTTTGAGCATATAGAATCGTATATGATGCTACATATTAGTTGTGCTAAGTCTATATGGTCCCATTATCTTGAGAAACCCTTTTATCTTTGTAGACTGCAGCTCTAATGTCCAGAAATACATCTGAGCCAATCAACATAAAAGATTAAGATTATTGATATGTGTACTAGCCAATGACGTTGACATTTTTGAAGAGCGACCTTAAATAAGAACCGTCATAAAAGAATATATAAATATAAAAGATTTTAAACGTGTTTGAAAAAGTCTAATGCTCACCAAGACTGCATGCATTTGATCAAAAATACAGTGAAATAATATTATTAAATATAATAAAATTACTAGAAAATAATACTAATATATTAATAATGCTTAATTAAAACTATATATAAAATATAAATGTTTTTAAGAAAAGAAACTTCAAGAGACCTGCATTTATTTGAAACAGAAATGCTTTTTTATTCTACATGTAATGTCAAATTGATTAATCGCGATTAATCACATTCAAAATAAGTTTGTTTATAAAATAAAAAAATGTGCGTGTACTGTGTATATTTATGTATATATAAATACACAAATTATATATACATACATGTATATATTAAAAATGTCATAAATATGTATTCGTATAATATATGATTTATATTGTATGTGTATATATATATATATATATATATATATATACACACATTACATTTATTTCTTAAATAAATACGTGTGTGTATGTTTATATATAAATATACACAGCACATGTATATATGTTATGTAAACACATTTTACTTTTGGTTGCGATTAATCGTGATTAATCAATTTGCCAGCATTAATTTAATGTAATTTTTAATAATGCATCATCAAAAAAGAGAGAAAAATCTTATATATATATTTTTTTAACAAAACAAAACAAATAAAAAAACAGTAAAAAAGATTTAATAAATTAATTGCAATTTATTCCTCCTTTTTCTTCAGCAGCTCCAACGACTCAAAGTCTTTTATTTTGGATGTGATTAATCAATTTGACAGCGCTAATTTAATTTAACTTTTGATGAAAACATCATTAAAAAAAATGAAAACTCATATATATTTTTTCTTTACAACAAAACAAAACAGTAAGAGACAAATTTTCAGTGATTTAATAAATTAATTGCAATTTATTCATCCTCTTTCTTCAGCTCAAATAATTTAATTTTGGATGCCATTTATCGCAAATAATCGATTCAACAGCACTAACTGAATGTAACTTTTGATTAATGCATCATCAAAAAAAAGAGAAAAATCTCATATTATTTTTTCTTCACAACAAAACAGAACAGTAAAAAACACGAGTACTCAGTGGTTTAATAAATTAATTGCAATTTATTCATCCTTTTTCTTCAGTAGCTCCAAACAGCTCAAAGATCTAAGCAAATAGCAATCTGTCAAATAAACATATTTAAAATATATATAGTCTTAAAGCCTTCTCCAAAACTAATTTTTAAACTTCATCCTTGAACTAACCTTGAACGTGTTCATCCAACCCGCATTAGATGTCTGACAGTTCCTAAGGGGTAATGACTAAATTACAATGTTTAAAAACATTACACAGGCTAGACTTCAGCACAAGAGAGTATGCAACTACCACAAAAGATACTGTTTGCATGGATACTGAGGGTATTTAAATGAGCTGAATGCTTCTTTTTCGGATATCAAAATCAGAGTGTTGCATTTTCACAGTCAGGAATTATTTACAATGGAAAAACACTTGGGCTAGTGTTCACAAACGAGGCTGGCAACACAACAATGCCACCAGTGACAAATGTTTTTGGACATCTACAATTGCTTTCTTCATTCAGTCACACAAAATTACAGCGTAAACAGATGAACAGTCCCAAAAGCAGCATAATGACGCTAGTACTTTTAGTATAGGAAAGATGTGAAGATCTGAGTAGTCTTCATTATTTGAGGGGTCTGAAGTGGGCCGTGGATACCCTGTACTAAATTTAGATTTTATAGTTCTCTTATTACCGATAAATGTGGATATAAATGTAATTTAAAATGCATTTTCTTCCTTTGTTATTAGTACTAAATTTTTTTAAGTCAGTGTAAATTCTGAAAGAATCTGATTATTTTTTTTAAACTGATTCAAACATCAATTTAAACTAGATTTTCCCCCCCAAGTAGATTGCAATTGCTCATTTTTGTGACTCATCTCTGTGCATCTGAATAAACAATGGAGTAACATGGGAAACTTTTTAAACTTTGTAAGCAGTGTGTATGCTTTACCATTCAAGCTAACTATTTATGGTTCACTAATAGTTTAAACTGTTGTAAAATATGAGTGTTTATGCTGCTTTGCATGCATTTTGTAAAATGAAATAAGACTGGTCCTTTTACAATCCATGAACATGATTTCAAAGCTCTGATGGTACAAACTACCACAGATCTGAAAGCCAATGTCTGTATAATTAGCATTTCTCAGCCATGTCTCTATCTAGTTGGAGTCTTTTCTGTACTGGCTAAGGTTTTGATATTTTAACAGCTACTGAAACCATGTACAGGTTAGTGCTTGGTTGATGTGGGATAGGTGTAACGTAAGACCTCAGCTGATTGGCTGGTTGGAGAGAATGGGGCGCTCAGGGTCATTCGAGGTTTGATTAGTCTTCCTTCCGCTCAATCCTGATCCCCATTCTGCAACGTGTCACGACATTATAAAATCTCCAGATCCACATGTCGCACCTCAGGATTACGTTGCTGTTGGAGATACAAAGCAGGAAAAATGAGTACTAATTTGTTCTTAAAAACATTCAATTTGATATTTGATTTAGAAACAAATCTCGTTTTTGTACATAAATTGAAAAGCAAAAAGAACATTGCGATTTCCACACAAAAATTGCATTTAACTTTCTCCTCATCCGCTGATACAGTGTGCAAAAGCAATTACAGTGTTGTTCTCTGTGAAATATCACATTTGATTTTCCAAAATTAAACACTGGAGAGTGAAACTGGAAGGTTTCACTTTGATTTATTTGAATAGTGGTGGCCAAATAGCTGAACTGATTTCCTTTTTGTGCAGCTTCAAACAGTCATGAGTGTGGTGTCTGTAGAATGTAGTGCTGAATTATTCTGACAGCTAACTATACATCATGTAGGTAAGTTTCACTGAAGGACTGAAGTATCTGAATAATACAATCTTAATAATAAAGGCTCCAAAAGGGGGTTTTCACAGCAAAGCCATAGAAGACACATTATGGTTTGCCAAAGAACCTTTCAGTGAACAGTTCTTAAAAAAACATTGTTTTCCAGTTGTAAAATAAAAAGATTCCATGTTTGTTAAAGGTTCTTCATAGAATCATGGACACTAATGAATAGGATAGTTCACCCAAAATGATAATTCTGTCATTAATTACTCACCCTCAAGTTATTCCAAAACTGTAATACCTTTGTTCATTTTCTGAACACAAATTAACATATTTTTGATGAAATCCTAAGGCTTTCTGACCCTGCATAGACAGCAAGGACATTGTTAAAATAGTCCATGTGACATCAGAGGTTCAACCATGATGTTATGAAGCTACAAAAATACTTTCTGTGCACATAGTAAAAAACAAAAACAAACAAACAAAAAAAAAACTTTAAAAAACTTTATTCAACATTTTTTCTTTTTCATGTCAGTCTTTGGTACGCATTCACAACGTTGATGTCCTTACTACATTTCCTACAAGCCTTGAACGTGGTTGTTGCTTTGCTGTCTACTGAGGGTCAGAAAGCTCTCGGATTTCATCAAAAATATCTTAATTTGTGTTCTGAAGATGAACAAATGTCTTCAGGGCTCTACGCTTACTTTTGAAAAATTTAGGAGCACAGCACTTTTTGATCAATAATCAATTTCTGATCAAAAATTAGCCTTCCCATTACGAGGTGACATCTGACACCTTAAAGTGATTTAAAGGGGCTTTTTATAACCTTTGTAATGGCATTTTTCAATTTTTATTAAAAGTATGTCATCTTTTATGTCAAATTCAAAAAATTATATTTATAAGCTTTGTCTAATTAAAACAAGGAGAATAAGAATAAGTTAACAGTCAAATGAAATCGGTATTAGCAAAAAATAATTTGTACTACAGAGAAACAAACATGGCTTGTAGGTGATTTTTCAGATGTTTAACGAGGTTCAGAGGTGGCATGAGTGCAACTAAATTCATAATGTTGAGATTAATGTTTTAAATATACATTTTTTAAATACAGAAATATTAAATGATTTAAATAACTAAAATGATTATACTTTAAAAATGAAACTAAAACTGCCAGTAGGTGGCGGCAAGTCACTTGATTTTATCACTGAATCATTCATTCAACTGATTCGTTCGAATGGCTGAATCATTCACGAATGAAGCAAGTGACTTTATGAATGTGTAACTGAATCATTGACTCAACAGATGTGTTTAAAAACGCATTTTCGTTCATAAACGAAACACCGCTGTGCTTTCAGAGATGTGCAAAATCAGACAATAGTGTTATAGTCAGACAATTCAAATCACTTAATATTAACTTCTTTATTGAAGAATTTTTTGCAAACTCCCTTAAAGGATTGGTTCACTTTCAGAACAAAAATTTATAGATAATTTACTCAAGACAGTAAGGGTATGTCAAAAAACTCATTTTCTCCTCCAACTTCAAAACTGTTCTACATCGCTGGAGAGGTACCAACCCAATGTTTACAAAGTGAACATGCAAAGAAAAAAAAAAAAGGTAAAACAGCAATGTTTTGGCAAAATATGCTGATTGGGTCACTCGCACTGGTGCTCCTAAAAATGTTTACATTGTCGCACAAAGCAGTAGTTTTCAGTTGCAACTAAAATGGCACTATAGAGCCCTGGTCTTACGGGTTTGGACCGACATGAGGGTGAGTAATTAATGACAGAATATTCTTTTTTGGATGAACTATTCCTTTAAAAACTTTTTACGAGTGTGGTTTTATTAGATACCTTCAGTTCTTTCTCTAGACGGTCCACCTCTGCTCCTAAGGTGTCAATAATGTTCTCCCCATGCTTCAACATAAAGTTCTCCAGCTCTTCTGGTGTCCTCACTTGCTGAATGTCCTGCAGGCCAAACGAACACAATTTATAAGCACACATAGTTACACTATTAATACGCAGAGCTCACAAAAAGATGATTCTTCATCGAAAACTAAGCTAATAGATTAGTAACTTCCAAGCAACCAAGTATAGACTTGAAACAAACACTAGTGTCACATCAGATGATCTATATCACAGCAGAAGCCTCGTCTCTCAGCACGTACGTTGAGGATCTGTTCAATGTCTTGCTTCTCCAGGTATGAGCGCGTCACCACCCGTCCATCAAAGTCCACCTCCGCCTTGAAGCGCACTTTGCTCAGCCCCATATCTGTGGCTTTGACATCATGAATCGCCCTGGAGACAAAATGACCTGAAGTGAGGACATCAAATCTAATTTCATCAAAGCAAGAACGTGCACTCATGTAACTCTGTCTGAGCAAGCTTACATTTCAAGATGTGATGCTTGCCTGAATTTGAAAAAGCATCTGAAGCAGGTTGCTTCTGTCTGCTTGTTAAAGTACTGTTATGACTTGAAAGATGGTAGCTTGTTTGCTGATGAAGCTGTTATTATGCAGACTGTGGGTACACATAGAGGACACATACAGACAGAGAGGACTGACCTGACAGCAGGGTCGCTTTCCAGAAACTCTGTGAGCTTCTGCACATGCTCGGCCTGGATGGAGCGACCAAGCAGAGCCTCTGTGTTAGTGTAGATGAGGAACGCAGACACCGTTCCTAACAGGGTGCCCACACCCAGAGAACCCAGACTGTCATAGTAAGGGTTACCTATGAAGGGGGAGAAATGCAAGGTCATGTATAATAAATAGTATGTGAGACTAATACCAACATAAAATGTTAACTTAATTCAAAATTTTGACAAAGCGTATATGTACATTTGTAAACATGTCTTTAATGGCACAATAGAGACCTCTAGTGGTACAAAAAAGTGCTATTTCTTTCTTTTAAAGCCCTGCTATGTAAAATAACACTGCTGTTAGTTTCATGGTTGATTACACTTCAATAACATACAACTGTAGTGAGCACCAGATAATAAACTGAGCTGAAACTGCCATCAGGGCTGTTCTCAAGCATGAAAGCAGGTTTACTGAATAGAGCATTATCCAGATCTCTACACAAATTTTCCACAAAGGCATGAAAACCACAGGGCAAGAGGGACAAGCTTCTGGGCAGCTGTAGGTGTTGACTTTGTGTGAGCACAGAAGTGCGTTTAGAGCTGGATTTACAAAGCTTAAAAAGAACATCAACTGCTCTTTACAAAGGGGCTAAAGCTCAGTCCCATATGCTTATTAAACCTGACCCTGTGGTAGAAACCACAGGAACAAGAGGGTAAGACACTATTCTTGAGTTGATTTTAAATACCTGTAAGAGACGTTAGTCCCATACATCCAGCTGCCAGAACCACCCCGAGAACAGCAGCAGCGTCCTCCAACAGGACCACGTTAGTGCTGGGGTCTCGACTTTGCATCACTGCCGTACACAAACAAACAAGAAATTATCCAACTGATCATCTCCAAACTGTCAAAACTATAGTCATAATCAATTACCATAAAAGTCTAATAAAAGAGTTAACCAAAGGTACATACCGTACTCATAAAAGGATAAGCCCTGTTTATGTGCACTCTTCTTGATCTCATTAATGGCCACCAATAGTGTAGCTTTAAGGGAAATCAGCAGACAGATGATATTAAAATAGTGATGCTGTCAGACCTTTCTGAAAGTTACTGAAAATATGGAAGAGGAAACCACATCTCACCTCCTTCAGATACCAGAGATCCTGCTAAAATACAGTAGGCCTGCAAAAGTCAACAACAAACAGTTACATGCACTATTTATCATGCTAAAAAGATTTATATTTCAAATAAATTTCCATACAAAATATCAACCAGCACAGCTGTTTTCAAAAATTACAATAAGATGTTTTTAAGCAGATAGCTTAGGATAGCATATCAAAAATATAGCTGCAAGCAGCAATTCAAGCGGTTTGAGGCATTTAAGCACATATAATAAAAAAATTCATTATTCAGCTAACCGTAACCACCTAAATCATTGATTTAAAAAGGTAATTTACCATAGAAATCTTATGTTTTTTAACGTTTATGACTGTTATAGTGCCAGATGTGGTCCGATCTCCTTAAAATGCTTGTTTAGAATCACCTGTCGTACGCGCTCAGCAAATTTTGCGAAGTTTTGAGTTTTCCTTTGGGCTTTATAGGATTTTGGGTGAACTTAGACAGGCCCCTTTTCTGAACGACCCCGTTATAGCTTCCCAAAGGGTAAATTTAAACATTTTTTGATAATTATTGATCTACAGAGTCCAGAGAATTGTACTGCAATGTTTTTTTTTTTACAGAAAACCTAGGACTAGGTCGTAAAAGTAGGTTTTTGACATCATCTCAATCATTTAATAAGTGATTTGATTGACAGCAGTGGTTCTAGAGGCAAAGTTGTTTGGAATGAGGAGTTCTGTCGTATGATATGAACATCATGTGTATGTGCGAAAAACCCTGCGATGTACAATAGTTTGCACCCTTGAAAAATGCCATATTGCTCCCCACTGGCCGATTTCTTTCACATTTCTCTCAGACCTTTGGGGCCATTTTGTTTCAATCAGCCTTCGTTTGTCTAATAGGTGCTTAAATTCATCGACCAATGGTGGCCATGTTTTTTTGAGTTATGCAAATGTCCTTCTAGACACTTGTGGCACTCTGAACCAAGACCCTGCACACCGATTTCCATTTTAAAAGGGCAAATGGTTGTGCAGTTACACCCATTTTTATGATTTCCCCTCTAATAGCGCCACCAAGTGGCCAAACTCAGCGATTTTTTTCCTGTGACCTGCAATTTAGCTCGTACATAAGCGTTGGGAGTTTGGCAAAGATATCTCATTCCATTCAGGAGTTACAGACATTTTACTAAAAATGGCCCTGCCCCTTTTGAAATTTTTGGTGTCCCTTTTTTAATGGTGAGTCAAAAGTAAATTTTTTTTGTTTTTGATAATTATTGATATTTCAGAGAATCTTTCTGCACTGGTTTGGTTCCAATTGGGCGAAAAACCTAGGTTGCACGTTTTTCAAAAAAAAAGAAAAAGCCAAACTCACGATCGAATATGAGGTGTGTGTTTAATCCACCATGAGCCAACGACATAAGACACTTAAGCGTGCGACTGACGGTTTGGGAGTTATGAGCGATTTCGTACTTTTGTTTGCTGTAGCGCCCCCATCAGGCTGATTGGGGCAAGTCTTTATCATGTTGTAGGTGGTGTGAGTACTACCATCCCTCCAAGTTTCAAGTCTCTATTACTTACGGTTTGGTCTGCACGATCAGTTTTACGTGGAGATTACGCGCTTGAACCCCTAATGATTTCTGAAGGATCACGTGACAGCTTTGTCATCACATGAGTAAATTACATTTTAAAATATATTCAAATAGAAACAGTAATATAAAATTGTAATATTTCACAATATTAAGATTTTTAGCCTTAAAAATCTTAAGAACACCAAACTTTCAAATGATAATGTAACATCACAGACTTCATATAATTTTGTACATCTACAAGTTCTAACTCAATGCTACTAACCCAGAGCAGTGATTCTATTGGCTGAGGGTGCAGGAGTCCCATAATGCCGTGATACCAAGACAAGCCAGCACCCATCATGAAGATACCGACTCCGCTGATGAGAGAGGCGATGTAACGCATGTTGGAAAAGCCATACCTTTAATAATAGAGAACAGCTGGCTTAGACATGACCAGAGGACAACATAGACGAATCAGTCTGTACGAGCTGTACGTACGGATGGACGGCATCTGGGTTCCGGACAGACTGGCTGATGCCTAGTGCAAGAAGAGCCTGTGAAGGAGTGAGTATAAAAGATGAATTTAAAGAACCAACAAGTATATATGTCTATGTGATTTATTTTCAAATCATACACCATCTTCTGCAGGCATGTCAAGGAGGTCAAAGGTGGTAACATGGACAAGAATGCCAACTTACCTGATTGCAGGTATCAGCCAGTGAGTGGATGGCTTCTGAAAACATACTGGCAGATCCTGTATAAACCCATGCCAACAGCTTGAAGAAAAAATTCAGTCCATTTCTGCAGTTTAAAACAAACAAACAAACAAACAAACATTAAATTAGACATATATATCTTCACTTGATGCACAAATAGACTGATGTTCAAAACAGTAATACTTTTATTCAGCAAGGACTGAATCTAGACACAGATTTAGCTGTTAACAGTCAGTGCGTGTCAGACCTCATGTGAAAGCACATGTCTTAACTCAATATTCTTAATCTAATAGCAATATAGCATGGGGTTGGTAAAACGTACATGCATATAGCCACCATCACCACTTTTCCTGGCCCTTGTAGAAATGTCACTCTCTTCCTAGACCGAGGCTATAGGAGATGAAAAAAAATGTTCAAAAACACAGTTAGCTAAAAGCACATTATATTCATTGTTATGCTCTGCTTTGAGGTTAAAATAAGAGCAGCATGAAGATATAAATATGGGACAAAAATGTCAAGAAAGGGATGATGGAGGAAAAAAAAAACAGAGAATCTGAGAAACATTGTGAATCATAAGAACTGGCTACACCCAGGCATTAGTACCAGAACATAAAAATCACAGTGACAGGCTTGAACTTGTTTTTACCTTTGTGTTCCCCCAGAAGTCTTTGTACTCCTTTAACAGCTTCTGATTTCTAAATATGTCTTATTAGTGAGAAAGAGAAAGTAAAACTGGTTATTTAGACAGCAGACGTCATGAAAACATCATATTGCAGATCATACAGTAAATGAGGAAAGAATGACATACTTTCCTGGTACTCCCTTTCCACCTCTTTCCTGACATTCCTTTCTCTAGCAAGCGCCTCTTGACTTCCCCATACATCCAGCGCTCTACATAAAGACACCCAAACATGCTAATTGATCTCTCTAACTCATCATTTCAGATCCTGGTACCAAATCCTTAAAAGCATATACAGCACACTACAATTGAAAAGGTTGAGGTCAGTAAGATTTTATACTGCTTATACTTAAGGCTGCAATTATTTGATCAAAATCACATTATTTTTGAAAACTAAAAAGTTCAGAAGAACAGCATTTATTTGAAAGTGAATTTTTAGTAATTAAAACTTTCAAATGGTAGTATAAGATGACAAGTGTACATACTTTGCCTCAACATCCGATCGCAGGAAAACAGTGAAGGCTTCTGTGTCATCATGAGGACTACGTCGACGGATTTTCCTAAGCTGTTCCAGGTCACTGTGAACACACGAAAACGCATAGATTCTCTTGTAAACATGATGGAAGGGCAGCAAACTGGATTACACCAAAGTAAACTACAAAGTTCCACTCCCTAAAGGTACCTAGGTTTGAGGCAGAACTCATTCATAGCTCTAACTGCGGTGATGAAATTATTCTGGGTGTATTTGGTGCCATATTCCCTTTTTTTCAGGACAGCCCGAACTGAAAACACAAGAAAGGTAATTAAAACGCACAAGATCGTGATATACATTCTAATGGGATGAAAAGGTAAAAAGTGTCTGTGTGTAAAACAAGGCTACACTACCTTTCACTTGAATGCTCTCTGCTTTCGTCAGACCTTGAGGTTTGGAACCTCAAATGCAAA
The DNA here is from genome assembly GCA_012976165.1 of Labeo catla. Classification (NCBI taxonomy): domain Eukaryota; kingdom Metazoa; phylum Chordata; class Actinopteri; order Cypriniformes; family Cyprinidae; genus Labeo; species Labeo catla. The sequence goes on along the minus strand of VONZ01000289.1, from coordinate 65,183 downwards.
AAGAAAAAAGTACAAATTGATAATTTATGAATATAATATATAAAACACTATATAGAGTTAAACCAAAAGTAGATATATATATTTTTTTTAACTAGTGGGTGCAGGACACTATAGCTCATTTGTGACCCTGGAACACAAAACCAGTCATAATGGTCAATTTTCTGAAATTGAGATTTATACATCATCTGAAAGCTGAATAAATAATCTTTCCATTGGTGTAGTTTGTTAGGATAGGAAACTGGAATCTGAGGGTGAAAAAAAATCTAAATATTGAGAAAATTGCCTTTAAAGCTGTCCAAATGAAGGTTTTAGCAATGCATATTACTAATCAAAAATTAAGTTTTGATATATTTACAGTAGGAAATTTACAAAATATCTTCATGGAACATGATCTTTACATAACATCCTAATGATTTTTGGCATAAATTGATGATTTTGACCCATACAAAGTATTTTTGGCTACTGCTACAGATATACCCGTGCTAGTTAAGACTGGTTTTGTGGTCTAGGGTCTCATTTATGTAAGTGGGGATAGCAAAATAAAGTAAACTGTGACATATTATAGCCAAAAATTCTTCATACAGTGGACTACCAGTAAAACTGATAAAAAATTTGGGACCAAAAATTATTCAGACACTTTGACCCGAACATGTTTTGCTTAAGTGTTTTTTGTTTAATTGCTAATGCGACCTTTTTAAACCACAGAATGAACAAAATTAAGCATTGCTTAGTAATTGGTCAACAAAGTATTGAAAGCTGTGTCCACAGTTGTTTGAATTTCTGGTTAATTGCAATCAATTACATACGTTTCTATCAAAGTTATCTGACATCATCAAGATGAATTTGTTCACACTGACACAGTTTAACTCTGAGTTCCTGTCCTATTTTATCATCATTAAAAATTACCATAAACTATAGTGAATAAACTGTGCGAACAAACTTTTTAATGTGAGAAATGTTGAAGGTGTCTGAAAATTATGTGGTTTGGACTGTAAAACACTATGTATTTACATTTACTTACAAAAACCTAAGAAATGAACAAAAAGTAGCAAATTTTTATACCTGTGAACAAACATAAAACAGTGCAGAAATCATTACCAGCTGCTTTTGCAGAGGCCTGTGCAGCTTGTTCTTTCTCAGTAGGCTTTGGCTCTACAGGTCCTGCTGGAGATCCGTCTTTACCACCACCTGATGTGGAACAGTACTGGACCTGTGTCCATGTTAAGGACGTGACTCTAGAATCGGGGAAGCTAAACCAGAGTTTGTGCACCCCTCCTCCACTTTTCCAACCTATTAAGATTCACAAGTTGGGTAATCAGAATAATTTCTGGATATAGTCTGTAAATTGTTGAAACTACCAATGTTGAATGACAAGATATGAAACAGAATTTAACATCTTCACTCAGTTCACTCATAACTGTGTGATGCTCTTACCAAAACATGGCTTTGCTATTTTTGAGGGTCTCTGAGATAAAGGAGCTCGTTGTTGCATGTAGACCCGGCAGAGGGCTTGCCACGGTCTGTGGGCCAGACAGGGGAACATCCTCTCTGTGGCAAGTCCAGGAGACACACACTGAACCCTGCTGGACATTTACATTACATAATGTTACTAGATGCATGTGATAATCGAACAACACTGAAACATATCAATAGTGAAAAAGGGAGTGCGGGCTGGTCTACAAACTTCAGATTAAGCCTATTAGAGCAACGTGATTGATCATATGACCATCCACATGAAAACTCAACACAGAACAACAGAACCTGTATAAATAAATGTTGTCCACAATCATAGTGACAGTTCTATCTATCTATATTAATCTAACTATCATCTTAAACACTTCGTCAGCCAATTAGCTACATGTAACAGTGAGTTCCATAGAGTTCTTGATCATACAGTTACATTCAACCTTTTCAGTTCAGTAAAAGTCAAAATTAGAAAACATTTAAAACAAGTTCTGACAGTATACACACTTGCATGCTTTCTAGATCAACGTACGCTTAGAATTACCACTCAATGATATCAGTACCTGGCTAGATATCCCGTCAAATCGTCCCTGAGCCAAGCAGCAGATGTCTGAACGAGCGACTGCTTTAATTTCTATCAGATTAAGTGAAGACTACCGCTCTGACAACAACACACACTGCTAACTGTATCTGACTGCAGCCGGTGCCTTTCAGTTAGCTTAGCATGACAGCTACATCTTAGCAAGAGCTACAGTTGCTGAGGTAATTGTAGACACATTATACACAGAAGTTGAAATAATAGACACTCCAGTAAGTATTGTTTACCTTTTTATAGCTCAGTCCATTATTTACTAGTGGTGGGCTAACTCAACACCATAACCAATAGTACCAACACAAAAAAACAGAAGACGGAGAAATCGCGAGATCGTGAGTCATTGAACGACAGAGCGTTTTAGTTTTGAAACTGCGCCTGCAGGCTTGCAGAGCGGTCTGACAGTGGAGGAGCCCACCACTGGAGCAGTGCTGTTACGATATCTATTTGTTTAGTTTTAAACTGACCTAATTATATAGCTTCTGCTGGTTGATATGACTACATTTTAAACCTTTTAAAAATGTAAGTACATCAACAAGACAGTTTAAAGATGAGAAACATATCCATCTTATTCTTTAACGTGGAAGTAAGCCTATGGGTGAGACTTCCGGTTCATTAGCAGCTATTAGGAAATAACGAGATGAATAAGTTTGCAGTATGGTAAAAGTGTTTGCACTACAAACCAATGTGTGCATAATTAAGATAATACATTAAAATAATATTGTAAGACATCAATTTGTAATATCAAGCAGCAAAACGAGCTGTTTTGTACAGTTAAATATAGCTTGACACGGATAAGACCGGAAGCCAGACCTATAAAATTGATAAACAGCCACGCCCACTTTTACGGTGAGAAAAAGGTGGATATGGTATGTCCAGAATATATATTTAACACAAAAATTAGGATATTTTCCTTGTGAATTTTAATGTAGCCTACAAAATAAATAAGCAAAAATAAAATGCATACTATTAAATTACAAAAAGGCTGTATCTTGAAAACAAAGTAGCAATTGAATATACAAGGACATATAAAGGAAAAAAATATTTTTCAAAATGTCTTGAAGACATCGGCAAAGCAACAACTGAAAAGACAATCTCAGCTCTGTTTTCCTCAGTCCCATTCAGAAAAGTTTTCAAGCTCTTGAAGCCACTGTTTCTCCACCTTCACAAAGAGAGATAATAAAACAGTTAGGATATGCATTGTACTGTATAGACATCTTTTTGCGATTGTTTCTTCTGGGCTACATATCAGGTTAAATAAGTTGCATACAGTATTCCCAATAATTTTGCAGTTATCCACCTGTTCATTCCTCAGTGCTGAGGGTTTGGCTGTGATCATTCTGGTTTGATGACTCTGAGGAAGCTGTATTGGGGACAGGGAATTTCTCTGGATGTTTGCCGCCTCAAAGACATTGTTCATGAAGGTATCTGAATTCTCAGAGAACATCTCTGAACATTGTCTCTTCTTAGGGATAATGCTTGAGGAATGAATATCAGGGTGAATCCTCTTAAAAGACAGTTCTGTTGGATTTGCAAACTCTAAAAAAGAATGAATCAATCTTTTTTAAAATATCTCAGTCAACTCTATTAATGATTTCTGTGGTGCTTCAAAATCAATAACCCCCAAAAGACGTGAAATGTGAACAATTACACTACCAGTCAAAAGATTTTTAATGTTTTTTAAAGACGTCTTCTGCTCACCAAGCCTGCATTTCTTTGATCCAAAATACAGCAAAAGCAGTAATATAGTGAAATATTTTTATTATATAAAATAACTGCTTTCTATTTGAATATATTTTAAAATGTACATTATTCCTGTGATGGCAAAGCAAAATTTTCAGCATCATTACTCCAGTTTTTAAAAATCATTCTAATATGTTGATTTGCTAAGAAACATTTTTATTATTATTATCAATATTTAAAACTGTTGAGTAGATTTTTTCAGGATTCTTTGATGAATATAAAAATTCAAAGATCCAAAGATTTTCAACAAAATAATAATAAAGAATGTTTTTTTGAGCAGCAAATCAGAATATTAGAATAATTTTTGAAGGATCACGTGACTAGAGTAATGATGCTAGAAATTCAGCCTTTCAAATCACAGGAATAAATTACATTTTAAAATATATATATATAAAAAAGCAGTTATTTTGAAATAGTAAAAATATTTCAAAATTTTCCTGTTTTTTGGTTCAAATAAATGCACTTCTTTAAAAAACATTACAAATCTTACTGTTCAAAAGACTGGTAGTGTATAATGACAAAATATCCAGTATCACTTCTAGTTCTAGGAAGAATTATTGTATGAAAACTATTAAACTTACCTTCCTCCCAGCTGTGAAGACTACTCTGTTCAGAGCTAACAGCCTCCACCACCTTGTAAGAACATTAAAATCATGAATGTTCAAAGGCAAAATCATGAATGCAGAAATTAAATCATCTGAAATAAGTTTTGTAAAACCACCTTTTTGTTACTACACATGCGCCTTAAAGCAAAGCGCCCATCCACGATGCTTTGAAGAGACTGCTGTAGTGAGGCACGCAACTCGCTGGTGCTCTTGACCTAAAACAAACCCAGTTTTAAAAGATTTTATACAACTTTCACAAGTTAAAGAAGTGAAATGACACATAAAATAGGGTGTTTTGGGAACCAGTACAAATTATAGCCATATATTATACCCTCATGGTATCAAAACAGGCACTTCGAAACTCTCCACTGCTGCTGCTGGCAATTATACTGTTCATTGAGCTCAACACTATGGGTATAGCAGAATCCAACCTCCGCCTGGTCTGAAGTACACACAAAAAAGAAGTATGGTTCAGTGGTGGTAAAACAATGACTAATGGCTATAGTGTCACTTTTGTTCCTTGTAGACCTCTGTTTAAAAGTTAAAAAGTTTTAAAAGAATAGATTACCCAAAAATGAAAATTCTGTTGTTAATTACTCACCCTCATGTTGTTCCAAACCTGTAAGACCTTTGTTCATCTTTAGAACTATATTTTAGATACACTTTAGATATTTTTGATGAAATCCAAAAGCTTTCTGACCCTGCACAGATAGCAACGCAACTGACACATTCAAGGCAGAGAAAGGTAGCAAGGTCATAATTAAAATAGTCCATGTGACATCAGTGGTTCAGCCTTAATTTTATAAAGGTACAACAATATTTTTTGTGTGCATTGGTTGAACCACTGATGTCACATGGACTATTTTAACGTCCTTAATACCTTTCTGCACCTTGAACATGTCTGTTACGTTGCTGTCTATGCAGGGTCAGAAAGTTCTCGGATTTCATAAAAATGATCTTAATTTGTGTTCCGAAGATGAACAAAGGCCTTTGGAACAACATGAGGGTGAGTAGTTAATGACAGAATTTTCATTTTTAGGTGAACTATCCCTTTAAATGTTTTTCAAAGATGTCTCATATGGTCACAAAGGCTGCCTTTTTTGATAAAACAACATTAAAAACAGTATGTTTGCTAACTAAATATCTTACTGACTCCCAAACTTTTGAACGATATTTAAAGGAGAAGTTCACTTCCAAAACAAAGATTCACATATAATGTACTCACCTCCTTGTCATCCAAGATGTTCATGTCTTTCTTTCTTCAGTCGTGAAGAAATTATGTTTTTTGAGGAAAACATTTCAGCATTTTTCTCCATATAATGGACTGATATGGTGCCCCGATTTTGAACTTCCAAAATGCAGTTTAAATGTAGCTTCAAACCCAAATGCGGTTGTAAATGATCCCAGTTGAGGAAGAAGGGTCTTATCGAGCAAAACGATCAGTAATTTTCATTTTTAAAAATACAACTGAAATACTTTTTAATCTCAAATGCTCGTCTTGCCTTTCTCTCCATGAACTCTGTGTATGTCGAAAAACTCCAATCGTATTTTCTCCCTCAACTTCAAAAATCATTTCAAAATCATCCTACATCACTGCAGAAGTTCCGACCCAATCTTTGCAACCTGAACATGCAAAGAGATTAAACCCCCTAACAAAAAAGGTAAAACAGCAATATAGGATGATTTCGAAGTTGAGGGAGAACATGAGATGGGAGTTTTTCGACATACCCGAACTGTCACGAACCGGAACAAAAACAGTCCAAGCAGAGTAAGACAAGACTAGCGTTTGGGATTAAAAAGTATATAAACTAAAGTATATAAAAGTATATAAATGAAAATAACCGATCGTTTTGCTAGATAAGACCCTTCTTCCTCAGCTGGGATCGTTTACAACCGCATTTGGGATTGTTTGAAGCCGCATTCAAAATCTGGGCACCATAGCAGTCCATTATATGAAAAAAAATGTTTTCCTCAAAAAAATAATTTCTTTACGACTGAAGAAAGAAAGACATGAACATCTTGGATGACAAGGAGGTGAGTAAATTATTTGTAAATCGTTGTTCTGGAAGTGGACTTCTCCTTTAAGTAAACTTCATTTAAAAATAAAGTTAACAAATTAATCTTACAGCATGTCTTTGTTGAAATCCTTTCAGAGTGTTTTTCATGGTAGACTGCAGAATCGCCCTCACTTGATCTCCATTGTACCAAAGAACTGCATCCAAGTGTCTCTCGAAAACCTCCTCACTGCCTGACACATTCAAAAGCAGAATTTCAAAAGATTATGACCTATTTTAAGATGTCTTTATGATAGAGAAAGCAAATGTGCCTCACTGATGAAGTCGGAGATCTGGGAGCTGAAGGGGTCAGTGTACTGAGTGAAAATGAAGACAGTCAGAGTCTGTTCTACAGCATGGCTCCTTTCGGACTCAAGGTTCTGCTGAACAGCACTACATCTTGTTTCCTGCCTGTAGTCAGTCTCAACAGAGAATTCTACATCAGAACACAGAGATCCTGTAAAGAGAAAAGCCAGAATTAAATAATATATAGACATGCCGGAAAACTGTCTGGACAACTCTAGCCTCACAGCCAATAGTGATTTGTAGCACAGTGCCCTTTGTGCTTTGCAGCGAGGCTTCCATCCATAAAAATATAACACAGCGAGGAAATTTGCTCTCAGTATCCCCAATTTTCTTCTCATTTAGTCCTGTAATTTACCCTGAATGTTTTGTGTTTCCATACAAGAGACTCTAGAAAGGCCGAGATCCACCCAGGAGGGTGAAGCAGCCAAACTCTGGAGGAAACTTGTCTGTGTTTGTTGCATTAAAGGCATGCCACATGGACTGTACACTAACATGTGTAATAAATGTTAAGGCTTTTAACAAAATATCTATTTTGTTCATAAATATGAATTAGAAACATCATCAATTTCTTAACCAAATAAGAGAGAGCAAGTAAGCCCTGAAAAAAAATCATATGCATGCTTTTAAATTTTAATAACGCTATTTATGTGAACATTACAAAGGATATCCGTATGCATGAGAGTCGAGTGGGCCAGTTGGCATACTGATCCATACAGGGTGCAAGTGTTGCCATGGTAACCATGCTCATTTCCCCGCACAGTCCAGCCTCTATTGTGTCAGTGGGAAGCACACAGCTCAGTGTGTCTCCCAATACTGGGTGCATTTGTTGGCAGGATGGGAAACACCGTCCAGAGAATGGACTCCTTGATAATAAAATCACAACAATAAAATGTGCAAAGAAATATACAAAATGCAAGTACAGATATTTAGGATGTTAAAACTGAATGACCAATCTGGGGTGTTGATCCTGCTTGCCAGTTAATTGTTCTATTTAATAAAAATGTACAGGAACTGACTGTCCGTATGCAGCAGTGTCCATAGTAATGCTGTGATCCATCACTGAAACTTTACTTCCTGTCTCTCCACTATAAAAGAGCAAATATGGACAATTATTCCCAAAACATTTTTAAAAATAAAAAGAGTGGGTTTAATGAGTAGATGTAACACATCATTACTTGCAGAGAAGAATAAGAGCAACAAAAACATAAAAACAAGCTTTTTTTATTTTTTTAATTATTATCATCTACGCTACCGTTCAAACGTTTGGGGTCAATAAGTTTTTTAATGCTTTTGAAAGAAGTCTCTTATGCTCACAAACAGTAATACTGCTAAATATTATTACCATTTTTAGACAATATATTTTCAAATATCATCCATTGTGCTTTCTTTCTTACTTTTCTTACTGTTATCAATGTTGAAAACATTTGTGCTGCTTAATAATTTATTTTTTATTTTTATAAACCATTATATATTTTTGTTCAGGATTCTTTGATGAACAGAACGTCTAAAGGAACAGTATTTATTTGAAATAGCAATCCTTTGTAGCTTTTTAAAAATGTTTTCACAATTTAAGGTATTCTTTCTGAATAGAAGTATTAATTTCCCCAAATTTTTGAATAGTAGTGTACATATTATTTAGACAACCTGAACATTTGCTTGTGCGTTGCTGAATCTGTCCTAATCTCAAAGATGATTTTCACCTAGAAAAGATAAAAGGGCAGAACCAGACCTTCACTTGAGGAGAGAGAATAATAGCTTCACTCACAGTTAATGAAAAATTTTAAATACGCAACAGTATTATCTTATATATTATCTAATATATTCAGTGCCTTGCAAAAGTATTTAAACACCTTCATTTTTTCTGAATGTTTTATGTTGCTGCCTTATGGCTCATTTTGGCCAGGAGGCCAGCTCTAGGAGGAGTTCTGGTTGTTTCAAACTTCTTCCATTATGGATAATGAAGGCTACATGCTTCTGTGAACCTTCAATGCAACAGAATGTTTTCTGAACTCTTACCCAGATGTGTGGCTTAATTCAACCCTGTTTCTGAGCTCTACAGGCAGTTTTTTAGACCCCAGGGCTTGGTTTTTGCTCTCATATGCATTTTCAGCCATTCAGACCTTTTATTAAGACGTGTGCCTTTCCAAAACACACCTATTCAGTTGAATTTGCCACAGATTAACTCCACTCAATGTGTAATAACATCTAGGCCTACAAGCAATATGAATCTTTCTGAGCTAAATTTCAACTGTCCCAGATAAGGGTATGAATACTTATGCAATTGAATCATTTAAGTTTTTTTTTTTTTTAAATTTAAAGCAGTTAAACAGAAAAAAAAACATGAAAAGGGGTCTGAATGCTTTCGGCAAGGCACTGTACATAAAACATTTACATTACTCACCTTAAATGGTCAATGTTTTGGTTTATTTCTATGCAGTGTCAGGAGGTTATCAGTGTTGTTACAATAATTTGTAATATGCACTGCAATGGTCTCACCTGTGCATGAACCAGACTGAGTCTGTGCAGAAATTTTTCGATCTTTGACTGTTGAGCCTCCACTGACTGACTAGTAGCCCTTCCAACCTTTTAGAAAGTATACATAATATGTGAAAACATACTGAAATGAAACATAGCACATTATCAGAATAAAACATAACTGATTTTTTTGTTTGTTTACTGAATATTTCCTGGTTGATTGTTCAGTTAGGAGGCACTCACATGGAAAGAATAGGTAAAAAACAAAGACCCGAAGTTGTCAGTAAACCTCTGAAGCTCTTCCTGATGAACACACTCACAAGTTGGGACCTCTAAAGAAAGTCTGTCCACAGCCTCTAAAACAGAAACACAAGAAACAACGTAAATCAATTGTGAAAATATTCACAATTATAATGAATAGTATTTACTCTAGTAACGTTACACTCACCTTTCATAGCAGATTTAGACATTTTTTTACACCAAGCACCAGCAGCAGATACTGTGAATGACATTTGTCATAATAAATGAAATATACACAAAGCATAACGCCAGTCGTTTATCAAGCTTACAGAATTAAATAACGTTAACGTTAACGACTAGTAAGACAGCATTAGTTTACTCTGTTCGTGTTTTACCGGTTAAAATCGCGGGAGATTGAGACAGCGCTCTAACGACAACCATCAGACCTCCTGACCGTTTACATTCACCATACTGATGAACTAAAGCCAACAAACACCTCAAAACCTGCAGTTAAATAAGGTTAAAACAGTCATACAAGAGAGACATTGTCTAATGAAGTACCATTGTAGCTGTCAAACGCAAATACAGATAAATAAAACGCTGAGTAAACCCTGCGTAAAATACATTTCCATAAAATAAAAAAATTGAATGTACCTTTCGTAATTTACAGTACATTTTTAATCCTAATTAAAGTTTCGGCCCTCGAAAAACGAGCAATTTTGCTGTCCATCCACTCCACTAGATGGCGCGAAAGCCTGCTGAAAGAAACACTTTTCCCACTGTCGCGTATTTGTAGTGCTACCACATGTAAATAGGGAAGCTTATGTGAATTTCTGCTGTTATAATTTCGTTGTGATATATATTAGATTCGTTTAACGTTTACTTGTGCAGGATGAGCGCGCAGCAGATGTTGAAAGTGTTCGTCACCAGACGCATTCCGCAGGAGGGCATGAAAATACTCCAAAAAGCCGGGATGTACGAAACTTAATTTAATCTTGTATGGATGCATTATAAGCGAATTTTGCGTGTATAAAATGTCTGAGATGCTTTACCTGGAATGTTAATGAGATTAAGCAGCTTGTTTCAAAACTACGGTTTCCACGGTATTCATTACCCAACAAACATGAGACGTCTACCCGACGTGCAGATCATGTCTATATTACGACAAAGACGTTGAAATGACGTCGTTTGGAGGTCGTTTGCTCAGTGGGTAACAGCATGTGTGAACCTCAAGGAACTTGAGGAAGATACAGTTTGGCCTCACTCCTGCCATTTAAAGTTTCACTAGTGACCTTGTAGCACACTGTTAGGTCACAAGCTTTATTGAATGCTTTAATAGTTTACAACAAATGTAGTAGAATAAAGGTGAAATGTTTGGGAACAACTTGCACATATTCTATAAGCAGTTATTGTTAGGTCTCTGTTGTTATTCATTATGTGTAGGTGTAATTTGTCAGTGTGGGACTCTGATGAGCCTGTGCCCCGGGCTGAGCTCCTGAAGGGGGTGGCAGGCGCTCATGGGCTTCTCTGTTTGCTCTCAGACAAAATTGATGTTGAGGTCTTGGATGCAGCTGGTAAGTCAAACCTCTAATTACACTTTAGAACAACTGCAGGTAAAGATACTTACTTAGTAGTAATAATAACACATTTGATTAAATCTTCTCAGGACCCAACTTGAAAGTAATCAGCACTCTCTCTGTGGGATTTGACCATCTTGCCATAGATGAGATAAAGAAACGGTAAGTTTGTGTTTCGGAAAGCCATCAGATTTGACCCCAGAAAGTGAGAAAATGGACAGCGGATCGATTATGATGGATCGCAGTAAGGATGTTTATACAATTTAAAAGCATGTACTATCTTTGCTCGTCCCAGAGGGATAAGAGTAGGCTACACTCCTGATGTTTTGACGGATGCTACTGCCGAGCTGACAGTGGCTCTGCTCTTGGCCACTGCCCGACGTCTTCCTGAGGGGGTAGAGGAAGTGAAAAAGTCAGTCCGACACCTTTTCTAATACACTATGTCATATATCACAACTTTGTTGGAAACAATTCCAAATGTTCAAAAATCTTAAAGTGATAGTCCATCCAAAAATGAACATTTTGTCATCATTTGAAACCTAAGGAGCACCTTAAGGAACCATTTGGTAACTAAACAGTTTTGGTTCCCTTTGACTTCCATTATTAGGACAAAACATACAATTTAAATCAATGGGAACTGAAACGGTTTAGTTGCCAGTGATCCTTAGAGGAAAAAGAGACATAAGGGTGAGTAAATGATGACAGAATTTCATTTTTGGGGACTATTCCTTTAATGTTCAATACCCCTGTAATATCTCAGTTTTTGGCATATTTCCCATCTCTCTCAGTGGTGGCTGGAGTACATGGAAGCCTCTGTGGCTCTGTGGTTATGGTCTTTCGGGCAGTACTGTTGGGGTGATTGGTTTGGGCCGCATAGGTACAGTTTGAATTATTCATATTCATTTTTCCATAAATAAGCTACCTATGCATCTGCTGTATTATGTATACCATCTGTTCTTTTAATAAAGTGACAAATTCAGTGGCAATCAGAGTGAAAACAAGTCACTTTACACATAAGCAGCTTGTTACCATTAGTGTGATCTGTCTGGATAATTGAAGATGTCGCCCAATTTGTGTTGTTAAAAAAATATGGTGAATACTTTAGACATTATCATTATAGGGTGAATTACATAGGCTCTAATAGATTTGATTGGTGAATTGTAGGTATGGCCATTGCAAGGCGACTAAAGCCCTTTGGAGTGAAGAGACTGCTGTATACAGGCAGACAACCCAAACCTCAGGCCCAAGAGGTTGATGGGGAATATGGTAAGAAAAGACAAGAAATTGCTTGATGCAACTCTATATACAGTCAAACGTTTACATACACCTCGCAAAATTATGATTATTTTACCAAAATAAGAGGGATCATACAAAATGCATGTTATTTATTATTTAGTACTGACCTGAATGAGATATTTCACATAAAAAAAAAGTTTACATATAGTCCACAAGAGAAAATAATAGTTGAATTTATAAAAAAAAGACCCCGTTCAGAACAGCTATTTTTTTTTATCTCAGTTTATTCAGTGATAGTTGTTCATGAGTCACTTGTTTGTCCTAAACAGTTAAACTTACTGCTGTTCTTCAGAAAAATCCTTCAGATACCAAAATTATTTGGTTTTCCAGCATTTTTGTGTATTTTAACCTTTTCCAACAATGACTATGATTTTGAGATCCATCTTTTCAAACTGAGGACAACTGAGGGACTCATATGCAACTATTACAGAAGGTTCAAATGCTCACTGATGCTCCAGAAGGAAAAAACAATGCAATAAGAGCCAGGGGTGAAAACTTTTTGAATTTGAAGATCGGGGTAAATTTGACTTATTTTGTTTTCTGGGAGACATATAAGTATCTTCTGTAGCTTCTAAAGGGCAGTACTAAATGACCAAAATATGATATTTAAGCAAAATAAGAAAAATGTACACATCTTCATTCTGTTCAAAAGTTTTCACACCCCAGCTCTTAAAGCATAGATTTTTATTCTAGAGCATCAGTGAGCGTTTAAACATTCTGTAATAGTTGCATATGAGTCCCTCAGCTGTCGTTAGTTTGAAAGGATGGATCTCAAAATTATACAGTCACTGTTGGAAAGCGTTTAAATACACAAAAAATGCTGAAAAAGCAAAGAATTTGTGGGACCTGAAGGATTTTTCTAAAGAACAGCAGACAGTTTAACTTCAGGACAAAGATAACATGCATTTGTACCCTCTTATTTTGGCAAAATAATTTGTAGATTCTGCAAGGTGTATGCAAACTTTTGACTTTAACTGTATGAATACAAATGGAATAAAACTATTTAGAGGGGATATGAAGATTGTACAACAGCCTATTTTTTTTTTTTTTTTTTATCTTTACTCAGTGCCTTTAGACACTCTGGTGAGTGAGAGTGATTTTGTGGTGGTGTCCTGTTCTTTGACTCCTGACACTCAGGGCCTTTGTGACAAAACCTTCTTCAGCAAGATGAAGAAAACATCGGTCTTTATCAACACCAGCAGGTAAAACACTAGTAAAAGCAGAGCAGCAAAAGAACATTTTTGACCCAGCTGAATTGCCTTTAGATATTTGGTAGACAGTTCTTCTGTTGACTGGCTCTTCCCTTTTTTCTTTTAAAGTACTCTACAGTTAACAATGGTTTCACAAATCAATACTACCCTGAAAAACACGGTATTCTCTTTTTTTCTAGAGGAGCGGTTGTGAATCAAGAGGACTTGTTTGAAGCCCTCAGCAGCGGTCAGATTGCAGCAGCAGGGCTTGATGTTACAACCCCTGAACCTCTGCCCACCAACCACCCACTGCTGACCCTTAAAAACTGTGGTGAGTGAAAAGCAGCTTTTAAATCTCAGTAGTGCTCTTGTACATTGTAAATCCACTTCAGTACTTTTATTTTTTCCAATAAAAAGCCATGTAAAAGAAGAAAAACCTTGTTTAACTCAATCTTACTTTGTCTTACAGTGGTTCTCCCTCATATTGGCAGTGCCACCTACTCTACACGTGGTATCATGAGTGAACTGACAGCAAACAACTTGCTGGCAGGCCTAACGGGCTCTAAAATGCCCAGTGAGCTGAAACTGTAGTGCTCTGGAGTGTAGATGTCATCACAATAATGAGAAAGCCAGTAGTGTACATCCAACCATTAAATGCACTGCATTAACTACATGAGATTAGAAGGGATAACACATGTACTAGAATCATCTCACATGGATAATCTTGATCATGATTGAAATAAGATGACATGATATGCTAAAAATGCACATTTGTTGTATTGTGATATTGCACATTCAATGTCAACACTCAAATGTCCTTATACACTCCAAACAAAAGTAGAATGTTATAGGTATTTAATTTGTAACAATAAAGGATTTATTGAAACACCTGTATATGACATCTCTTGGAGAATCACATTTTTAAGGAAATACAATTTGAACGTAATGTGAATGTCATAGCCATTACATTAATTTGATGACAACTTCCTTAGTTTTTACCCTTATAATACAATTATAATGAATCCAAATGTGTAAATGGAGACTACTGGGATTTTAAATTTACTTCAAAGCAAAGCAAATGTTATAAATCCAATCCAAGTTTAATTCTTGACAACTGTCACTGGGAATAACTGATGAAAGATTTATTGCTTAGACCATCGTGATCATGACAACATTCTGGTAGACATCTCTTGTTTGCCATAGTTTTCAACTGAGATCAGATGAGAAGAAACCAAGTACATTCAATTGGATCCAGTAAAAAAAAAAAAAAACATTAAATAAACTAAATGACACAAATTTACGCCATCTCTTCATTAACTGCCGTTTCAGGTGACTCTCTGCAGCATCATCTGGGTCCTGCATGCTCATCTGTCAGGGAATGTTTCTATCCATGGCGAAGTTTCATATGCTGTCCAGCTTCTTCAATACATAAGGTGCTGAAAAACAAAAAGCCACTTATTTCAACCAACATACACCTTTTGACTGACATTAAAGGAGAAGTCCACTTCCAGGATGACAATTTACAAATAATTTACTCTCCCCCTTGTCATCCAAGATGTTCATGTCTTTCTGTCTTCAGTCGTGAAGAAATTATGTTTTTTGAGGAAAGCATTTCAGGATTTTTCTCCATATAATGGACTTCATTGGTGCCCCGATTTTAAAACTTCCAAAATGCAGTTTAACTGCAGCTTCAAAGGGCTCTAAATGATTCCAGTCGAGGAAGAAGAATCTTATCTAGTGAAATTTATTTTTGTTTGAAAAATATAAATTTGTATACTTTAAGCACAAAAGCTAGTGTAGCACAGGCTCTGGGATGCACGTCCTCAATGCTACGAATTAGTAATTGGTCGTTCTTGAACGATTCTTTCATTTTGAACAAATCTTTAATGTGACTCAGGAAGAATGAGTCATCTCAGGGAGTGATTCGTTCAATCGCATTAGGTTCTGTACTGGAATTAGTTCACCTGTTTCGAGTCTTCGGGTTTTTCTGAGTCAATCGTTCATCTTAGGAAGAATGAGGCTGCCCCGTGGCCCCATTGGCCTAATGGTTAGGGAGTCGGGCTTGTAACCGAAACGTTGCGGGTTCGAGTCCCAGGTCCGGCAGGGATTGAAGGTGGTGGGAGTGAATATCCAGCATTCTCTCTCCACCCTCAATACCACGACTGAGGTGAGTCCCTTGAGCAAGGCACTGATCCCCTAACTGCTCCCCGGGCGCCGCAGCGATAGCAATATGGCTGCCCACTGCTCCGGGTGTGTGTTCACGGTGTGTGTGTGTGCGTGTTTGATCACTTCTCACTACTGTGTGTGTGCGCACTTGGATGGGTTAAATGCAGAGCACAAATTCCGAGTATGGGTCACCATACTTGGCCACATGTCACGTCCTTTCCTTTCCTTTCCTTATGGGGCTGTCACGTGATGAACGAATGACTCAAACCCAAAAACTTGTCAGATAAGAGGTGAGCTGTCTAAAGTCCCAGGTAAACAATGAATTAATCTTTTCTGTTTCTTACAGCATTATAGTGTTGTCTTGTTTGTAGTGTGATCACTGTTTGTGTAAGCAGTAGATGTTTTAGGGAAGTAACACGTAACATTTTATTTATATTTTGCTAAAATAAACGAAATGACTAGGAAAAAAAAGATTTATTCATTTTGCTGAACGAGACTCAAAGGTCAGTAAAATGATCTGAACTTCCCATCACTACTACGAATCACATGCAAGTTCATCATCTGTGTATGGCGAAAAACTCCATCCACAACCTACAACTTGAGAGGTGGACATCGTTGTACCTTTTTGTTTGTAAACAGCATTTACAAACTTACTTGCACTTCTTGGTCTTTGGGCGTTTGCTTTGTAAACACTGGGTCTGTAGTTCCGCATGATCTTTCAAAGTGATTCAATATTATGTAGTGTCGTGAACATGCATCCCAGAGCCTGTGCTACACAAGCTTTTGTGCTTAAAAAGTATATAAAAAAAAATTATTTTCCAAGAAAAAAAAAAAAAGACCGATCGGGGCACCAATGAAGTCCATTATATGGAAAAAAATCCTGAAATGCTTTCCTCAAAAACCATAATTTCTTCACGACTGAAGACAGAAAGACATGAACATCTTGGATGACAAGGGGGTTAGTAAATTATTTGTGAATTGTTGTTCTGGAAGTGGACTTCTCCTTTAAGAGACGTTGCTCTGTTTGACAGTAGAATAAACTCTTAACTATATGCTTTCTGACTCTAATATAAGTTTAAAGGTGACCTCTATCATTCATAGCCATAGAGACCCCACTGGATTGAATAGATGATCAGTCAACACATGTCGCACTGTGCCTCAAGAATCTCATTACAAAAACAGGACATAATTCAGCTTTTTAAACGATCACACGTGCACATATAATATAACCTACTACTACATGCATGGAGCGTCTGGATACTCACTGACTCGCAGAAGCGCAACATAAATCAAAAAGTTGCGAACAGACGTGATGACATCCTCCCGCATTTTTTTCTTCATCTCCTCCGGGTCCATCTTCGGCCCAAGTCCCTCGATTTTAAACATGTTTAGGCTGGAATTAAAGATTATATGTGGCTCATATGATCGCTCCAAGACACATTTAATCTAGAAGGCATGCGAAAAGGGAAATACGTCACGTAGGACGTGCTTCTAGGACCCCCGCTATTAGCCTACTACATCGTGCCTGATAGTAAGTAGGGTTTTGTCAAGATCAACACATGATCAAAAATAATGCTTTCCTTATATAATAACATTTTATCATATTTAAAAGAGCATATGTGCTATGAACATGTAATATGTATTTTAGAAAAGGCATTCAAAATGTGTCATTTTAGTCAGGCGATATTAAAAAGATCATTTCTTGACACAGCTCATTGTTTTGATTTTTCTTGCGCGCTTGTTGTGAATCGCCTCTACTTGGGTGTACGCTACCAAACTAATATCTTTATTGATTATTGGTTCATTTTAATGATTTTATACAGACGTTATCATAGATATCCTGGTGTTTATTTAGTATCCTGAGGCTGTGAATCATTTTTAAACGCACTAAGACTATAGCTGCATGTAAATTACATTACATTAAGTCCACATTAGTGTTTAGTGAATCATGGACCACAATGGACTTCTGTCCAGTAACGCTTGTCAGACACATCTGAAATGGGGTAATGGATTCACTGAGACGTCGCCTATTTGTTTACCCAGTAAACGTAAACGAAATGATGTAAATACAGTAAACGGACACGAAGAAAATGGTCCTAAGGGGTTTCCCTCCAAAGAGAACTTGAGGAAACGTAAGTATGGCTGTTGGTTCAGGACAGTCACAATCTATAGGTTTAGAATTGGTTGCAGAATTGAATGCAAATCAGATTTTGAACTCAGGTCTCAATAATTAATGAATATTAAATGTAAATGTACTAATTAAAAATAGTAAAACAAAATGACAACAATTTAACATATGTCCATTCTTATATACATTCCTTGCATAACTGCACCTGCAGATAGACATTATCTGTAGAGTTATTGTATTATTATACACTAGCCGGATTTTTAATGTTTTTTAAATAAGTCTCTTCTGCTCACCAAGCCTGCATTTATTGGATCCAAAATACAGCAAAAGCAGAAATATATTATGAAATATATTGTGAAATATTTTTACTATTTAAAATAACTGCTTTCTATTTGAATATATTTTAACATTTATGTTCTTGTGATCAAAGCTAAATTTCAGCATCATTACTCCAATTTTCAGTGTCACATGATCCTTCAGAAATCATTCAGAAATCATTCTAATTTTTTTCAGGATTCTTTGATGAATAAAAAAGATCCAAAGATCAGCATTTATCTGAAATAAAAAGCTTTTGTAACATTATACACTATACCATTCAAAAGCTTGGAATCAGTAGGGGAATATATTGTAGAAATGAATACTTTTACTTAGTAAGGATGCTGTAAATTAATCAAAAGTGATGATAGTGTCATTTAGAGTCATTAAGATTTCTATTTCAGATAAATGCTGTATTTCTGAACTTTCTATTCATCAAAGATACCTGAAAAAAATGTACTCAATAATAATAATAATAATAATAATAGACGTATTTTGAGCAGCAAATTTGAATATTAGAATGATTTCTGAAGGATCATGTGACTGGAGTAATGATGCTAAAAATTAAGCTTTGAAATTCAAGGAATAAATTGAAAATTGAAAATTTTTTAAAATATATGCCAATAATTTTTTTTTTTTTTTACAATTTTTTACATTTTTAAAATTTTAAAGAGTAAAAATATTTCAAAATCTTACTGTTTTTGCTGTATTTTGGATTAAATAAAAAAACGTTAAAAAAAACCTTTGACTGGTAGTGTATATTCATTTTATTTTTGTAGTTTTTACGTGTAGTAGAAGCTACATAGAAGCTAAAACAAATTCCTTGTGTATAACTAATAGTTTAGTAATGCCTTTTATTTGATCTGTATATGGATTATTTTGTCATAGATTATTTAAAACAACTAATTTTTTGTCTTTGTACTGGAATCTACACTACAACAAATTCCCTGTTTGTGTGTGTGTATACTTTGAAATAAATCTCATTTTGATCTTCTACAATTACTAATACAATATGCATGAAGCATTTTCAATTATTTAACCTAAACCAACATCAGTCTGTCATTTAGCAGTTCCAGCTGGCTTGTTTATGGCTACAGTGTTAAGCATTAAGATGGATTCTGTCAGGATTTACTATATTGATAACATTTGTATTAGGACCTCCATTTGACTCCTGTGAATTACTTCTAGGTGGTTTTGTCTTGATTGATGGCCAGAAAGGTGTGTTCTACTCTGAAAGCTGTGAGCCCAATGGCAGCACTTTATACCTGCCTGTAAATGGCACTTTGTTAGCCAACATCGAAAAATATGATCAGATCAGCTTTGAGCAGGGCTGCTTCTGCATTGGCAATGCAGCAGGTGGATTTCAACAGAAAGTCCAAGGTAGGCCTCATTAGCTTATCTGAATTAGTAGTAGCATGTTCCTTTCAAGTCTCCATTTCCTGCAGGCATCTTTTCTAGTAATCAGGAAATTAACATTTCTAATAAGGAAAACTCTTTTTGATTTTGCAGGTCAAGTGATCCATTGCTGGCGATATAGTGAACGTGAACGAAAGCTTTTCATTGCACTTTCTTACTTGTTCACAAACTTACAAGTGAGTTTACTGTTAAATAATATAAACACATACTATATAAACATACACTATCATTCAAAAGTTTTTGAACAGTAAGATTTTTTTAATGTTTTTAAATAAGTCTTCTGCTCAGCAAGCCTGCATTCATTTCATCCAAAGTACAGCAAAACCAGTAAAATTTTGAAATATTTTTACTGTTTAAAATAACTGTTTTTTTGTTTGAATATATTTTAAAATGTAATTTATTCCCATGATCAAAGCTAAATTTATTATCATCAATATTTAAAACAGTCGAGTACATTTTTCAGGATTCTTTGATGAATAAAAAGATCCAAAGATCAGCATTTTTCTGAAATAAAAAGCTTTTGTAACATTATACACTATACCATTCAAAAGCCTGGAGTCAGTAAATTTTTTTTTTTTTTTGAAGAGGTAAAGAAATTATAGAAATTAATACTTTTATTTAGCAAGGGCACTTTAAATTAATTAAAAATGATGATAAAGATATTTATACTGTTACAAAAGATTTCAGTTTCATCAAAGAAACCTGATAAAAAATTATGTTTTCAACATAATATTTAACAATAATAAATGTTTTTGAGCAGCAAATCAGAATATTAGAATGATTTCTGAAGGATCATGTTGCTGAAGTAATGATGCTGAAAATTCAGTTTTGAAATTATCAAAATAAATTACATTTTAAAATATATGAAAATAGAAAGCAGTTATTTTAAATAGTAAAACTATTTCAAAATGTTACAGTTTTTGCTGTACTTTGGATCAAATAAATGCAGGCTTGGTGAGCAGAAGAGACTATTTTAAAAAACACTAAAAATATTACTGTTCAAATACTTTTGACTGGTAGTGTATTCCTATGCATTAAGGTATGGCAGTTTGTGTCTCATCATCATCAAATTGTTTTTCCCTTTCTCATTTTATAGGTGTTCCAAGAAGTTGTCAGCACTCTTGATTGTCTCTGAGGATTCTGAGTACACACAGTGCCATCTAAACTAAAAAGCACAGTGTAGCCTAGACATTTCTCTTCCTTGTCTTTTTTAAACAGTATTTTACATATTGTGTTATCACTTAAAACATATGTGCCTTTTTGACACATCAGTTTATTTCTGTTCTGTGCTGTTACAGCGAATGTCAAGTGGCGAATGTTTGATATCTAAAACAGTGTATTTAGTTAATGTCATTATGTTTCATTAATGTGCATACTGATTTGTTTTGCATCACTATTGTAAGCAATCCTGCAGCTTCGCTTTTTGCTGTGAACCAAAACATGACATTAAAATACTGTATTTTAGTTGCCTGTCAAGCTTGTTGCTGATTTTGTGCACTATATTTGTACTCTAAAATTGTTTGTACTGCTGCATTGCTGCTGTATGCGTTTAAGCTTTGCTTTTGGTGATTTTTTAAAAATATTTTTTTACAATAAAAATGAAGACTAAAAACTATAAATCCATTCAATATGTTGCCATTTCTTTAAAATTGAATTGGGTTGACATGTTGTGTAGCAGTCTACCTGAGTTTAAAGCAATAGTTCACCCAAAATGAACATTGCTAAAAATGCACTCACCCTCAGGCCATCCAAGATGTAAATGAGTTTGTTTCTTCACCAGAACAGATCTGTAGAAATTCAGCACTACATCACTTGCTCACCAATCCTCTGCAGCCAAACGACTGATAAAAATATCACAATAATTCACAAATAATCCACACAACTCATAATTTAATTTACTGTGAAGTGAAAAGCTGTTTGTATAAAATAAATTCATCATAAGTACATTTTTAACTTCAAACACCATTGCCTCAGACTAAAATATTAGTCCTCTATCCATAATATTGCATATCTCTTCTGAATCAAGGGAAGAAATATGCACAAATCAAGCAAAATATATTTAAACAAATACAGTTGAGGTCAAAAGTTTACATACACTTTGCAGGATCTGCAAAATGTTCATTAAAATGCATGTTATGTTGTATTTATTACTGACCTGAATAAGATATTTCACATAAAAGGCATTTACATTTACAGCATTTTTGTGTATTTCATCTTTTTCCAACACTGATTGTATGATTTTGAGATCCATCTTTTCACACTGAGGACAACTCAGGGACTCACATGTGCCAATTACAGAAGGTTTAAACGCTCACTGATGCTCCAGAAGGAAACACGATGCATTAACACGATGGGGGGTGAAAACTTTTGGAATTTGAAGATCAGGGTAAATTTAACTTATTTTGTCTTATCTTCTGTAGCTTCTGAAGGGCAGTACTTCAATGAAAAAATGTGATATTTAGGCAAAATAAGAAAATGCACACATCTTCATTCTGTTCAAAAGTTTTCACCCCCGGGGGGTCTTAATGCATTGTGTTTCCTTTTGGAGCATCAGTGAGCATTTGAACCCTCTGTAATAGTTGCATATGAGTCTCACAGTTGTCCTTAGTGTGAAAAGCAGGATCTCAAAATTATACTGTCATTGTTGGAGGGGTTCAAATACACAAAAATGCTGAAAAACCCAAGAATTTGTCGGACCTGAAAGATTTTTCTGAAGAAGAGTGTGCAGTTCAGCTGTTCGAGACAAACAAGGAACTCATGAACAACTAAATGAACAAAAAAAAAAAAAATACAGCTGTGGATAATTTAGGTAACAACACAGTATTAAGAATCAAGTGTATGTAAACTTTTGAACTGGGTAAATTTTATAAATTCAACTATTATTTTCTCTTGTAGACTATATGTAAACATCTTTATGTGAAATATCTTATTCAGATCAGTACTAAATAAAAAACAACATGCATTTTGTACGATCCCTCTTTGTTTTGGTATCATTTTGCAGATCCTGCAAGGTGTATGTAATTTGTTCCTTACAAACATGCAGCTTTTCACTTCATAAGAAATTAATGTTGTGTATTATTGTGATGTTTTTACCAGCTGTTTGGACTCTCCACTGCAGAGGACCATTGGTGAGCATGTGATTAAAAACAAAATTTCAAATCTGTTCCAATGAAAAAACAACCTCCACTTGCTCATCTTGTACGGCCTGAGGGTGAGTATATTTTAAGCAATTTCACATTTTTGAACTAGTCCATTGCGTATCATTTTCTGATCCTATATTCTTCCTCTGTATCCTTTCCCTTCTCATCTCTCACTGTTTATACATCGAAAAATTGTGAAATGTTACAAAGTGAATTTGAAATTGAAAAGGGCAAGGGGCTGATATCATTGTTCCCTTACTCTCAGAATTGCTCGCCCTTGGTAAAGTTTCCTTAAGTATAGACTTGAGTTCAGTTATAGAGGCTGTTCACACTCCCCCTCCTCCATCAGTCTCAGCGGGTAGCTCTCCATAGATCATTCATTACGTAGATCCTGTGTGAGTCAGAGGCCTGCTGTCAGACTGGTAAAATAAGATGGAGTGGAGAAACTGGTTGCAGTTTATTTGCTCTTCATGACTTTTCATGAGGTGAATGTCATATCTTATGCAAGACAAATTATAAGCTATTATTCCTTTTTCAAAAAGAAGTAAATGAAGGCTTCACGACTCAAAAAGCCATTCAAAATCGTATCATACAAATTATACAGTGCGCCCAACAGCTATTAATGTTTTAAACGAGTCTTTTAACAGAACTCAGCTTTAATGGTAATTTTGAGAGTACAGTAACTCTATTTGTGTTAAAAGCAGCTGGCTGATGGTGAATGTTTCAGTTATTATGGCTCACAGAGAGGTTATAAACACAGCTGGCAGCCAAGATTCACTTGCAATTTGGTGCAAAGAGATCTTATTGGCACCAGTCCAAAAGATGTATTACTTTTAGAGCTAAGAACGTAAGTAAAAACAGCACAATTAATGCAAAAAATAATTTAACTTTTATTTTAATACAGAACTAACAATAATGACTGAAATAATTTTCAATCACTTATTTAATCTAAAATGCCCAGTGCATGTGTAAATGTCATCATAGTCTGTTAACCTTTAAACAATGTAATATAATACTTATTAGAGATTATATTATAAATAATTATTTCAAAATAATGCAAATAATACGAATTTTATCCAGTACATTGACAAATAAAATGAGAGAACTGTTTACACATGCAAATTCTAAATCTTTCAGAATACTTGCATCAACATTATGGTCTAAAACAGGTGTAGTTCATCTTTTTGAACACTAGACTGCAGCATAACACAAGCCATTTCCCATGATGCTCCAACAGAGCGGTTAACCTAAACATGAAATTCAGTCTGGATATCAAACCACACGTATGGAACACACAGTAGTGCACCCTGCGCTATATAAATATAAGACAAAAACACCTTCACAGTGTTATTGTTTTGTGAGGAGACCCTCCACACATATGTCTAATGTTATCAAGCTTGACTTTTTTTTTACTTCACTTTTTATGTTTACCCCCTACTGAAACCCAGCATCCTCTCAGGTGGGATTGAAAGCAGTATGCACGCTTCATTGAAGACAGCAGACACCTGTGTGCCTCCTGAGGACAGAGTATTTAGCTTTCTGTCACAGACAGCTAGAGCTCTCTCATCCTCTGTTCCATCCAGCAAGGGACATTGGACAGCCCTAACCCACGACTTTCTTCCTTTCTTATTGAGAATCTGATTAAATGAGGCCTGGTTGGCTCTGACAGATACCGAGTGCTGGTGTGGTGATGAGAAAATGAGCTCTTTATCACCGCCTGAGAGAGTGAGTCAGCATGTTTAGTGGGGATAAGATTTGCTCATTTCAAAAGCTTCTACACGGGGACCGACCAAACTCCGATTCTGCACTTAAACATTCGATGAGGGTAGTTAGATTGAGATGTAAATCATTTTGAATTGAACTCTGCCTATTTATCGCGTTAATACGCCATTAAAGAGGATATTGCTATTGGGATAATGGCAATTATTATGATAATGGCTTATATGTCTATGGGAACATGCGTTTATGGTTTCTCGCACTTCGGTTAGTTGCACATAAGGGAATGCTATCAATTTCTGTTTTTCTTTGTCCTTAACTTGAACTCAGTGATAAAAAGCAGTGTATGAACTAAAACGTATGGTAGTCATATGAACATGTTTCTTCAGTCCACAAATTTGTAATTTAAAGGTTAATTCAGAATGGCTTACTAGTGTACTGTACTTCTTGTACAAGTTGGCATTAAATAAAAATTGTAGATATTTTCATAAGTTCATGTTATTGTGAATGATTCATGTGTGCATGTTTTTAACATAAAAAGAAACTTTTCATTACATTACAATTTTCAGTCATCTCATTTTAGATAATCTGTTTCACTCACATGTTCGTCACTCACAATATGGAAAATGTCAAGTCTTTTTAAGTAGAGTTAATTTTGTTAACGTATACACATGGTTTCAAAGAAGCTTTACAGAAAATCATGATGTTAATTATTGTAATATCTTAATAGTCACATTTAGCAGATTAGCTCTGGGTGATAATACTGTTTACATTTACAACAATACAAGCAAGCAATCAGTTGGGATTTGCTATACAGAATATATCATTTTGCATGGGTATACTGTATGCATATACAAAGTCCAAAATTTATATAGAGAGCTGTGTGGTAATATAGCACATTTTGGGACAATTTGCTATATGCAACTTTAAAGGGATAGTTCAACCAAAAATGAAAATTATCATTAATTACTCACCCTCATGTCATTCCAAACATGTAAGACCTTCATTTATCTTCGAAACACAAATTAAGATATTTTTCATGAAATCCGAAAGCTTTCTGACCCTGCATAGACAGCAATGCAACTACCACGTTCAAGGCCAAGAAAGGCAGTAAGGATATCCAATCTGTGTTTCTGAGAGCGCACATGCAAGTGAGGGAAAGCGCGTCTTTTTTTAATGAGAGTAAAGAGAATCCACCTGTGAGAGAAGAGATTTGTGCTTCCGCATTACAATAATGTGCTCTAGACATTTGTCATTAAAGTAACGCCATAGAAAACGCCTCAAATGAAGTATTAAAATAAGAAGAAAGTCGCGTCTGATAGCTGCATCTGCATTTGAATAGACAATATTGTGTTTTTCCGTGTGCGTTCGACCATTTCCGTCACTTGATGAGGTCCGCAAATCCTTTGAAAATCCTTGTCCGCAGAAACCATGCCGCAAAAAGAATAAATAAAAAGCTTTCTTAAAAAGGCAAAAGAACGCATAGACGTTTTCTTAATATGATTGTTAAAAATCAACAGACTGATGAAAATGCGGGATATTTTTTCAACATGCGACGTGCGGGACAAGGGGTGAAAATGCTGTGTGGTACAACACAAAGCGGGACAGGTGTTCACCCTAAGAGGAAGACGCAGGCTGTACATAAAACTGTCACGAATCCAGTCCATGGCTTTCCATCCGTTCGTCACCAGACAAACTGTTGCATGTCACCCCGGACTACATTTCCCATCATCCATTGCACTGATTACACACACAGCTGTAGCTAATCACACACACTATTTAACAGATTTTCTTACTATAGGGAGATGAGAGGGTCTGTATTTTTTACTATTGGAGAAAGCGTAACAGCTTACTTGGATCACATGTGCTGTAATAACCAATCACATTACAGCCTTGACGTCACTGAATTTCAGAGTTGTGCAACACTCATTCGCCCTTTATGGATACCATAGGAATGAATGAGGAGTGCCGTAAGATGAATCCCACCTGTCGCAAAAAGTCAGGGACTTCTCTTATAAAACTGTATTTTTTTTCGTGGTAAACTCTAAAAATAGGTCAATCCAAAAGTATTGTTTAGTGTAAAACGTGTTGAAGAATAGCAGACAGGCTGCTGATTCATTAAATAAGCCGTTTCATCTAAAAAGCTGTTTATTCAACATAGTGAAGCCTCTCTTCTACTGACATCCATTCAAAGAAAACGGCCTCTAGCTGTAGCCGTTACACTTTTTCGGCTAATGGTTGCAGGCTTGCCATCTAGTGGGTTTGCTATTTAACGAAGCCTGTTTCCTGTCCTAGTATCCTGTTCCTATTTACTAGCTCTAGTTTAGTCTTGTATTGATTTTTGTCTGTATCTTGATCACCTGCCTGTTTTGGATATCGCTCTCATCTTGTCGTTTGGACTCCTGATCTGGATTTATCCTTCGTTGGATTACCCATTTTCCTTGCCCCCTGGATTACCCACGCCCGTCTCAGGACTACTCTTTTGTTTAGATCTATAAATACCTGTTTGCCAATGTTCGACCCTGTCTGTGCATGACCATGTCTTTCAATAAAACTATGCAGATGGATCCGCTCATCTCTCGCCTTCACTCTGTAACAAAAACAGTCTCCGTGAACACATCTGTGGTCTTTTAGAGAGGATGACTTGCAATTTTTTGCCCAGCCTTACTTAAAGGTGACCTATTATGCCCATTGTTACAAGATGTAAAATAAGTCTCTGATGTCCCCAGAGTGTGTAAATGAAGATATAGCTCAAAATAACCTACAGATATTTTTTATAGCTTGCTAAATTTGCCACTTTTATGGTATGAGCCAAAACACACCGTTTTTATGTTTGTCCCTTTAAATGCAAATAAGCTGGTGCTCCTGGAGAAGAAAGTGGAGCTTCACGAGCTCATGCTCCGGTGCTGGCTTTTGCAAATAAACATTCCATGTTGACGTCACATGCTATCACAAACTTTATTAGCCCCACTTGTGATTATGAGCTTGACAAATTCAAGTGGTCGACTTCACATTGCTTTCATATGCAATTTTTAACTACCACATTCCTGTTTACGATCATTCTGGTAGCACGTGAAGACAGCATCAGTAAAAACATGCAGAGACAATGATAGCTTTAGCAACAATAAACTTACAGAGTTCCAAGAAGTGCTTTCAGAAAGCAGGGTTCCTACACATTTTCCATTTCAAAATTCCATACTTTTCCAGACTAAAATTCCCAAACCTCTCAGTAGTTTTTCAGAATATATTTAACATAAATGATTCATAGAGCACTATTTTCAGCTTTATATTTGGTATATAGTAAAGTCATCTGTAAATATAAAAATGTTTTATTGAATATTTTTAATATATATATTTTGTTATTTTTATTTAATATTTTAATGATTTTCTCGAAGTGACAACATACAGAGCCCCCAAAATAACAAATAATAATAAAAAAACAAACAACAACAACAAAAAACCCCACAGACTTTTACATGCACACAAGAAACTTTCTTGTGCCCTCGAGAAACTATTAACATGCGCATGGGAATTTTTTTTGCATGCTTACGCATTACAATTTCTAGTTTTATATAACCTATTTCCTTTGCGCATCACTGCCATATTACAAAAAACAAGAGCATGGATGCACATGAATTAACAAAGATCTGCTTGCTCAAAATTTGCCTTTTCTTATTTTAGTACCTCTAATATCAAGGCCTAATGTCCAATTTAACACATCCTCTGTGGCGGCAGAGAGACCATGACATGAAATGGGCTGATTGCATAAAATTTGCCAAGGGTCTATAAAAAAAGACTGGTACTGTAAAAAAGTGTTTAAAATTTGGCTTTTGTTAGGGCAGTATACCATATTTCAAGACCTTAGGGGCCCTATTTTAACAATCTAAAGGGGCGTGTCTGAATCCGCTTTTGCTATTTTAAGGACGGAAAAATGTGACTATCCATTATGACATGTAGGCATTTTTATATTTGTGTACACGATAATAATCTTTTACATCGTAATCCTTTCATTTTTAATATTTGGCATGTTTGTGTGCTGCTGCACGCCCCTGTGTGTGTAATAAGCAGAGTGTATGTGCATTGTGCACCTACCTATAGGCGCATATTACTAACGCTTACTATTATTATTACTAACGCTTACTATTATTATTATTAACGCTTACTATTACTGACTTTAGACCAGGTTTAGCTGGTCAATGGCGCAGTCTATTTTAGTTGCCTCAAAATAGCAACGTGCCAACAATGCACCTGAACACACCTCGTCTCTTTAATGCATAGTCTGTGGTGGCCAAGAAACCACACTGTGAAATGGGCTGATGGCACAATAGGTGGATCAGTGCGCATTGTCCTATATGTTAAGTTTAATGGTTTCTTGTGCGCACATAAAAGTCTGTTTATTTATTTATTTTTTTGCTCCAGTAATGGCAGACTTATGCTTTTCACTCAGGGCTGTGTCTTTGCTAATAGGGCAGAGATTGTCACTAATGGGCGGAACTTTTCCCTACGATGACCTGTATGTAGGGAGAATCTGAAATTGTTTGTTCTAAGAGACGGTTTATGATTTATTGGGATTATAGAAAAATGAGAGGGTGGATTTTTACCATTATAGGCTGGTTGTTTTCACACACTGCAGCCACACAACTGTGTTCAAACACCTTAAAAAACTGATTTTTGCATAATGGGTCCCCTTTAATATAAAGACGATGAACTAAAACAGATGGACATTCTACGTCAGAACGCCAGCACGTGGTACTCTCATTAACATGCGTCAAAGACAGACATGGAAGAGAAGAAAGTGTTGAATAAAATCATTATTTTTGTTTTCTTTCCACACAAAAAGTATTCCTGTAGCTTAATAATATTCCAGTTCAACCACTCATATCACATGCACTATTTTAACAATGTCCTTACTACCATTCTGGGTCAAAAATATTCAATCAAAAATATCTTACGAATGAATGAATGAATCTTAATGACAGAATTTTCATTTTTTGGTGAGCTATCACGATAAATTTATCTCTGAGTGATATTATAGATCCACTCTCTCCCTCTGCGATTGGTTAGACAAACAGATAACCCCGCCCCAAACTCACCCCACTGGCTGAGGCGTTGTTGCTATGTCAGGCTGGTCGGGATTATCAAACAAACACAGCAATGTTTTCCACAGAGCCACAGTGGGGAAACAACATACAGATGGTATATAGTCGTCTCTGCATATTAAAAAGGTACTTTAACCTTTTAACTTAACGTGGGTTTTATATAGCACTTCACACAGGAGTTGATGGAAGCAACATAAAACTTATTTAAAGATAAATTATCTAAAAGCCATCCTATCTATGATGGAGGTGTTATGCAGTCGAGTTAATGTCCGAAATTAGCTCCACATCGATGCAGAGGCCAGCTGTAAGAGCTTCAGCCTGATGTGACATCAGATCAGTGCTTACAGGCATCTGTGCTTGTCTAGTCAGAGCCAGCTGTCCTATGCTATGATTGAGATCACACCGGCACCTCGTCTGTGCCAGACTAGCGTTGTTTGGCACTCGCCATCAGCCATTATCCAAGACCCTGCAGCTCCTCCATGCACTGCTGCACAAATGCAGTGTAACTGCCATCTGCTGAAAATCCTGTCACAGTCAGAATCTTTTAACCAGTCAGTGCATTAGCCAGGGAATTGATTGCTACATGGTTAGAGCTGGATGGTAGTGGATGATGATTATGGTTGGGAATGAAAGGGCAAAGGGGTGGGGCTAATCTAGACATATAATTACCGAACAGCAAGACTTTACTTTGAAAAAGCACTAGCATTTCAAGCTCAAAACTGTTTAAGATTAAACTATTTTACAGTTGCTCCTTTGAAAAATCAGTTAGCTACACTACAAACAACTAATAAAAAGCAGATACATTAACACTGTATTTATTAGCATTTAAAAGTTTGGGATCTGTAAGATTTGTTAATATTTTTGAAAGAAATCTCATATGCTCACCAGGGCTGCATCACTGAATCAAATATTTAGTAAGAAGAATAATATTGTGAAATATTATCACAATTTAAAATAAGCGTTTTATAATTCAA
This sequence comes from Labeo catla, assembly GCA_012976165.1. Lineage (NCBI taxonomy): Eukaryota > Metazoa > Chordata > Actinopteri > Cypriniformes > Cyprinidae > Labeo > Labeo catla. Next base: position 34,687 of record VONZ01000289.1, on the reverse strand, counting down.
TATATTTTAAAATCTAATTTATTTATGTTATGCTCACCAAGGCTGCATTTACGAAATTCAGTAAGAAGAGCAATATTGTGAAATATTGTCACAATATAAAATGAAATCTAATTTATTTATGTTATGGAAAAGCTGAATTTTAAGCAGCCATTACTTCAGAAATTATTCTAATATGTTTATTTGGTGAAAGCAGCTGCTTAATATTTTTGTGGAAACTTTTTTGGGATTAGTTTTTTTTTTTTTTTTTTTTAATAAGTAGAAAGTTATAAATAGAAAGAACATTTGATATTTTTTGTAACATTATGAATGTATTTACTGTCACTTTTGATCAATTTAATCTAGGGCTGTCACTAATGATTGTTTTAATAATTGAGTAATCTGACGATTAATCGAGTAATTGGATAATTATAATTAATTTTTGAACAACAGCCTTTAAAATTACTTAAAATACATATATAATAGCAATGAGGCAATAATAATTAGTTCAAATAAAGTATCAGAAGCAAGTAATCATGGTTTTACTGAACAAACTGTTAAAATACATTATAATATTATAAACAATAGAGCTAATGTACTTAAGCATTATAACAAATGCCTGCAGAGGGCGCCAACGGCCTGACAATTGTTTTTACACTTTACTGCGCGATTTAATCCTTGTTTAATATTGACTCAACAACTTTTAATTCAAATGTCCACTTAATCTTTAATATTTGGCCATTTCTTTATAATAGAAAAGCTCCACTGTAATTTCTTGAACATGTGGACATCAAAACATGTAAACTTAGAGTGAGGGTTTAAACTTTTATTTTTAAATCGCTAGAACCGTTATCCTGTGTTTGCACAGATGATGTACCTTACTAATCTGATACCTTACAAATCATTGCAGCCCTAATTTAATGCTTGAATAACAACAAATAGATACTAACCCCAAACCTTTCAACGACATTATTATTATCTTATTTAAGGTGAAAACTTGGACAGATAAATTAGTTTACATGAACCATCTAATTCACTTGAAAGAAACAGAGTTATTAGTGGAACATATGAGAACATAAAAATGCCAGTTTATTGCCTCCGTTTACTGAATTGTAAATGTGCATGTGCATTACAATGTGCATTGAAAAATAGCACACCTATTGTCACATTACAGAAAAAATGCTTTTAAGCAACTACCATTGCTGTAAGTTTGTTTTGATACTCCCAGAACTGGTTTGTACATATTCACTTGTATTCCTAGCACATTCGAGGCAGCTTGTCGCATATGATAACGGTTATCGTACATATCCAAAGGCTTCCCAAAGGTGCGTGTGGCACAAAAAGAGATACTTTCTGCATGATTGTGTGAGTATCTCAGAAAGCCTTGTGGAAATTTTCCCCAGGGAAGCCATTTTCACCCTCAATAAGTCATAATTCAGACATTAAGTCCCTTCAGTGATGATAAGACTATATGAGCCATGTCAACAGGGGGTTCAAAGAGCCCTCGGTCACACGCTCACCTGGCTCCATATAAATACCCATGCCTTGACAGGAGGAAGATAGGGGTCATGATAACCGGTTGTATGAATCAACATGGGCTTCTGAAAGAGCCAGCAGCCTGCGGACGTGTTTATGCAAAAATATCACAAGAGGAAACAACATGGTGTGACTAGTGCGCGTTTACTTCTCTGTAGGTTAGGGAAAGGTTTTGCCGTGCCCTGTGGCTAACTGTCATATTCAAACGGTTCCCAAAAGATTTGAGAAAAAAATTCTGCGTGCACAGTGCTTTTTCCTGACAGCTGTCTCTAAGTTTTGCTCTCATTGTGCCACAGGATATTCCACTCGACACTTAAAAGCGACACACTAACACAAAAAAAGACAGTATTAGCCCTCTCTTTCATAGGAATATTCTGAGTCTAGTACTAGTTAAACTTTTACATGCATGGGGTAATGCTTATTAACACAAAAATTAACTTCACCTTGTCCTTCCTTCTCCTTTAAAAATGAAGCAAAGATTTGGGTACTGAGAGGCATTTACAGCTGAAAAGAATTGGACCAATTTCTAAATGTTAAAATACTCATCATTTCAAATGAATAACTCCACAGTAATTCCCTTACAAAAATAACCATGGTTTTATTATAGTAAAAGTGTAATAACCATGTTTTGGGACATTGATTACTATTTGTATAACCACAGTTTTACTACAGATATCATGGTTAAACTATAGTTCGTGTAACCAGACCATGGTTAAATTTGTGGTTACCATAGTTTAAATAGAGTAATCATGTTTTTTTGGTTTTATTTGTAGTAAAACAATGGTTAATTAAGTGTGATCATGAATCTCGAAAGCGAAAGTAAAAAGCGAGCACGCATTTAAAAGCGATTTCAACGCCCCTCATATTAATAGCGGCTCCATACTAAAACAAATTGTTTATTGTTTCCTCCTGTCTTGTATTTATTCCCTTTAGGGGTCCGCAGTACACATCATTTCCTTTCCGAACACAGTATTCGGATTCGGGCGCATCCCTATTCAATAGTATCTATCCACCAAAGCCACTAGAAGGCAAGCCTGCAACCATTAGCTGAGAAAGCGTAACGGCTAATGCTAACGCTTCGGTCTGGCAGTACATGGGAAAGGAGACCAGAGGCCGTTTTTTTGAAATGGATGTCAATGGAGGAGAGGCTTTATTACGCTAAATAAACAGCTTTTTAGAGGAAACAGCTTATCATTTTATGAATTGACAGCCTATCTGCTTATCTTCAACATGTTTTACACTAAACAATACTTTTGGATTGAACTAATATTAGAGTTTACCACAAAAAATGTCACTGATTTTTTGCGATAGGTGTTGTTCTGGTCTCTGACTGAAATTCAATGAAGTCAAGGCTGTAATGTGAATGGTTATTGAAGGGGTCGTCGGATGCCCAATTTCCACAAGTTGATATGATTCTTTAGGGTCTTAATGAAAAGTCTATTATATGCTTTGGTTAAAAATTCTCAATGGTAGTGTAAAACAAAACCTTTTTTACCTTGCCAAAATCAGCTCTGCAAAAATCATCTCATTCTGGTCGAGGCTGCTTTAAATGCAAATGAGTTCTGCTCACCCCGCCCCTCTCTTCTCTCTGTGGAGTGACGAGCATGTTTACTTTATCCGCATTTAGCTGCTAAACTTGCTAACTAGCACATTATTAGGAAAGGCGATCGCAAAGATTCATAAAAAAACCCTTATACTCACTTCTGCTGTAAGTGAAGCTGGATCACGAATGATTCGCGCAAACATAGATGCATTTATGTAGATCGGGAGGCGCATTCCCTTCACAAACAAACCACTGCATCTTCAGCAGCTCAGATGTTGGGAGTAAATGACTACCACTATGTATCATCTGCGTCCAGCTATTTTTAGCTGTACAAAACATCTGGTTTTGCTGCTTGATATTGGAAATTGGTGTGTCTTACCATGTTATTTTAATGTATTATCTTACATATGATTACACTGGTTTGTAATGCAAACAGGTTTACCGTTTACTGCACGCTGTTATTCTTCTGGTCATTTCCCTATAGCGGATAATGAACCAAAGTCTCATCCATAGGCTTACTTCTGCATTGAAGAAAAAGGTGGACAGCCACAAGATGCAAACAATATGCATGTTAATATGATTTTTGTGTGAAAAATAACTTTCTTACCTTATAAGTGTGAAGTTATTCAATTTGACAACTTAATCACAATAATGAAATGGTCATAAACTCTAAAATGACTGTCAAAAAATACACCAATTTAACAGAAGAATTAAAGTGCTTTTATAAAATTATATTCTTCACATTTTTGCTTTTAAAACTCTAATTTGCCCTATTTACTTCGAATACTAGTGCCTCACATTTTTGCTTTTTTAAGGAAAATGAATGTAAGATGAATCTAAATTATTTTCTGTCATAATCAACAATAATGCCACAAATGCTTGAGCTTAATTTGTACCGAACCCGGAATGTTCCTTTAATCTAACATCTATCATCGACCGAGTCAAGCATGTACACAAGATGAAAATTGGAGAATAATAAAGAATAATGACATGACACATTAAGCTGTCTGTCTCCTGATTATGTCCATTTCTCTGTGATAGGCCAATTGTGGCTCACTGTCAATTTGTGGAAGATTAGCAAAACTCTGCTCATCTTTCTGATAAACTCTCGCTTTTTCCCTTCCTCACCCCCTCTTTTTTTTCCATCTCTCCTCTTGTCATTAATTATGCTGAGGCTCTTCTGAGTGGTAACAGCCAGTGGAGATATAATAAAGAACTCTTATCACTTTTTCATTACGTTCCAAATCAGCCCTCCCGGTCACCGGCTGTGGGATAACAGATTGGACGGTGTAATATTAGGCCATGGCTGTGGACAGATAGTGGCCTGGGGTTGGATCTGATACACTATAGGTTATCAGAATGATAAGGTTAGAGCTGCTAGATTGGTCACTCAATAGCATGAATGCTGGTTCACCAAGGGTATCGCGTCAACAGCAATTATAGTCAGAGAGATGCCGCGCATCGTTTGGCTTTAGCAAGACAGAACATATAGACATTTGTGACGTCTTCTGTCCATTGACATCCATCAGTCCACTCATCAGCAACATATAAAGTTTTGGTCAAGTGAGCATGTCCAACATCCTGTGAAAATTTAGGCTTTTAGACTACATTGAAAAGAGCAAAAATTAGTTTTACTTTTGATGTTTGCAAAACATTCTTCTGTTTTCACACTTAAAATAATCATTAAGACTATAATACAGCTTCTTATCGCAAAGCGAGAACATCAAGGCCAATGACAGTCTTGATGACAAATATTAACACTAAGCTGAATAAAATTGTGATTAAGAAGCTGTTTGATGTCACCTTCTACTTCCTTTAAAGTACGTCCTCAGAAATCTTTTGATGAGTCATCGTCATAATAATTCTGTCATACATAGCTTTTTTGCTCAGTGGGCTTCTTGAAAGATCTAAAGACGCACACACACGTCTTTTATATTGCCATGGCAATGTGCGTATTCAGAAACCATTCCTGTGTGCTCAAGCTCATTCACATCATAGACGTTTTCAAAAGTCCTTGTTCTACAGAACCCCGGGAAGATTGTAACTTTGCAGATTGCCAAGACACTAATCGTAAGGATGAAAGACCTAAAGAAACATTACCATCTGTATCAGCATGGCGATGGAGTCTACTTCACAGAACGACAGACAAATTAAACTGTGGCTTCTAGCTTTCTCCGACTCGCTGGCTAACAACACATAATACGTGCTTGTAAATAACAGATGCTGCATTAGTTATAGTCAGTGTGCTTGAGCATATGGATGATCTGGAAAATGGAGTGCCTGTCAGTTATTGTAGATAAGTGCATATGCTGTTAACGACGTCTCTTTTATGCTACGTCTGCAGCTGTCTTTGTCCATTTACAGGAAATCAAAAAAGAATCTTCTTTAAATTAGCATACGCAAAACTTTAGCGAGGAAAACAGCTATGTAATGTCAGAGATTTTACACGGGGAAAAATACTTTTTACTTAGGGAAAGAAAAACAGGAAGAAGACTAAAAAATAACAAATCCTTAAATTGCCCATTATGCTTCAGCCAAGAGTGGTGCTGAGATGCCAGCTTGTTTCAAGTTATCGATCCAGGATATCAAAGTCCTATTGTAGCTCTGCTTTTCTCCTGGAAAAGCTCTCTGTTTTTTCCCCCCTCTCACCTGGTTCTTCATTTTCACTTCATTTCAACTAACATTATGATAAGTGCTGCGATTTTGCCTTTGAGAAAGATTTGTGTTTGTGTGCATGTACAGATGCAATTTGGTTAACGGTTAGCAGGTGATTTTTTATTCAAAAACAAGTGCTTTTTTTTACATCCACATACGCCACTGTTCAAAGGCAGCACTGATTTGATAAAAAATACAGTAAAATTTGTCATATGTTGTTAAAAACATTTCGTATTATCAGTGTTGAAAACAGTTGTGCTGCTTAGTATTTTTGTGAACACTGTGACACTTTTTTCAGGATTCTTTGATGAATAGAAAGTTAAAAAGAACAGCATTTATTGGAAAATGTCTTTACTGTCAGTTTTGATTCATTTAATGCTTCCTTGCTGAAAAAAAAAAAACATTTACATGTGAGGTCAAAAGTTTACATCCCCCTTTCAGAATCATTAAAAATGTTAATTATTTTACCAAAATATGAGAGATCATACAAAATGCATGTTATCGTTTATTCAGTACTGACCTGAATAAGATATTTAACATAACAGATGTTTACATATAGTACACAAGAGAAAATAATAGTTGAACCCCGTTCAAAAGTGTACGTCCACTTGATTCTTAATACTGTGTTGTATCCTGAATGATCCACAACTGTGAGTCCCTTATTTGTCCTGAACAGTTAAACTGCCCACTGTTTTTCTGAAAAATCCTTTAGGTCCCACAAATTCTTTGGTTTTCCAGCATTTTTGTGTATTTGAACCCTTTCCAACAACGACTGTATGATTTTGAGATACATCTTTTCACACTGAGGACAACTGAGGCACTCATTTGCAACTATTACAGAAGGTTCAAATGCTCACTGATGCTCCAGAAGAAAAAAACATGCATTAAGAGCTTGGGGGTAAAAAGTTTTTGAATTTTAAGATTAGGGTAAATGTAACTTATTTTGTCTTCTTTGAAACATATAACTATTTTCTGTAGCCCCTGAAGGGCAGTACTAAATGAAAAAATATGATATTAAGTCATAATAAGAAAAAGGTACACATCTCCTTTCAGTTCAAAAGTTTGCACCCCTGGCTCTTAATGCATGGTTTTTCCTTCTGGAGCATCAGTGAGCGTTTGAACCTTCTGTAATAGTTGCATATGAGTCCCGCAGTTGTCCACAGTGTGAAAAGATTGTTGGACAGGGTTCAAATACACAAAAATGTGGGAATTTGTGGGACATGAAGGATTTTTCTTAAATACAGCACTCAGTTTAACTGTTCAGGACAAACAAGGGACTCATGAACAACTATGAGACTGAAACTCTACAGATCCTTAACTGTTTGGCTACCTCCTTTTTTGTGTCATGCTAGGTTGAGTATCACACTTAAAACAGTGTGGGCCAGGTCTTGTCTGTCTCAGTTTTAAAGATTACCACATTATACATTTGACTGTGAGTTGCTCTGCAGGGTCTCAGATAGAGTTTAATGGCATTTTCAAGCTGAGCTTGAATGAAAACACAGCAAATGTTTTCCCACTATTAAGGCGTATGGACTCACGTCCACGGCCTGTTTTCAAGTTCAATTACTTCTCTATTGTGAAATAGCTTGTCAAATACGAAGAGGAATTTCAGCTTCAAAAGGTTAAGCTGAGGTCTAGGAAGAGTAGAGGAGTTCTCTATCAATAAAACTGTATGTAGCTGTACTATGTATAGTTCATTAAAAACATCTACAGGAAAACTCTGAAATTAAGTTCATACAACTGCAGTAGATCTCCTAGACTAGAAAAGGAAAGTTTTACTAAACAAATTTCGTGACAAACACTATTACAAAGCAACATTTTACTAAAACCTTTATGTTACACCTCAAGTGACAAGCGAATTTATAGTAATGTAGTTTGCCTTAAAACGTAAAGTAAAAACACATTTTAATTTCAAGAACTAATTCATTTTATGTTAAGCATACTAGGTGTGTATTCCAAATAACTAATTTTTTTCAGGCTGAGCTAACTAATGTAACATACTGAAACTTGAAATTTCTCAGTTGTAGAGAGAGTGGGGTAAGACAAGCCATTTTTTACTTATGTGGTCCTCAAGATAAGGGAAAATGCGGTGGAAGTACACTGAAAGTATCTCAAGTAATTTCAGAATGTTTCCTATCATTTTAAATTATCAGAATGTATCTGTGACAAAGGGTTCTAAAATTATGGCTTCATATAAGAAAGTGCTCCTGTGGCTCAATTTGCCCCAGGTTAGGGGTAAGTTGACATGAGTCAGTGGGTAAGATGAACCATCTGGGTGTGTAAATTGACCATCTGACCCATGTGAAATTTTGAAGATAATTTACCTCTTTTTAAAACTAACTTAATAATCAAATTTTATTTTACACTCATATTTCTTTTCTTTAAGATAACTTAAACAAAATAAAACCAATCAGTTTAATTAATTTAATTTTTCAAGTTTCATTTTCAATCTTTAAATGTTTGCATTTCTGAAATAATATGTGGAACATCAGAGTTGTAACCTTCCCAAAAACAGACTAAAGAGAGAGTTTGTTGATTAAAATTAAATAAAAACTGAATTAGAATAAATGAATAAATCTCACTAAAACTACTAAACATTTTGGTCAAAAGATTCTTGCCATGGTAGTTTTTCTGCAGTGTCGAACAGACCATTAAGGACTACAGGCGGAAAGATATATTGATTACAATGTGATGAAAAGCATCTTCTGGTTCTCTAAGTAGTATTTGGTGCACTTGTACATTGTCCCTGTCAAATAAACAACAATATATACATATATGAAAACTAAACCAGTTGCGTAATATCACATTAAAATACCAGTTTATACTTCAGAGATTTAACTTAACTACAGTGCCTTATGGTTGCCTAACAGTGTCTAAGTGTTGGCTCAACTTACCCCACAGCATTTGGCTCACTTTGCCCCATAGCTGGCATTTTGTAAAAAACCTAGCTAGCTTACCAATGCAGGCTAATATTTAGCTAAATTATATATTTATATGTTTAATATGTTGCTAAATCACCTATATGCATCATAAATATTTTTAGACCTGGATAAATTTGCTTTGATGTAACAGCCATTTCATGTTATGCTACAATTTTACTTTGACAAGCCAAAAACAGTTTTAAAGTAAATGGGTGCCTTCCACTCCTCCCATGTGGTTCTCCTTTTCACAGTCTGGCAGAAATGATGTTTGATTCCAAATACAGGGGGTGGGTCAACTTACCCACTGGTTCAACTTACCCCACTCTCCCCTATTTACTTGTTAAAACATTGCATTAAGTGCTTTAACTATCCATTTAGTATTAGCACACATGCATGTGCTAATATAACCAACAAATAGACTATCACTCACTGCATCAACAACTGCTGTTAAAGCTTTTTAAATAAAGCAGTCTACTGTCTTAAAGGGATAGTTCACCCAAAAATGAAAATTCTGTCATTAATTACTCAACCTCATGTCTTTCCAAACCTGTAAGACCCTTCGTTCATCTTCAGAACACAAATTAGAAGACTGACAGGGAAGAGAAAAAATTGTTAAAGTTATTTTTGTTTTGTTTGCACACAAACAGTATTCTTGTAGCTTCATAAAATTAAGGTCGAACCACTGATGTCACATGGACTATTTTAACAATGCCTTTACTACCTTTCTGGGCCTTAAACATGGTAGATGTGTTTCTCTCTCTGCAGGCTCAGAAAGCTCTAAGATTTCATCAAAAATATCTTAATTTGTCTTCTGAAGACAAACAAAGATCTTACGGGTTTAGAACAACATTAGGGTGAGTAATTTATAACAGAATTTTCATTTTTGGATGAACTATCCCTTTAATGTTTATAGGCTCATTCTCAACCTAACAACAAGGCTCAACTCAATAGCACAATTCTAGCCTCCCCAGAAATGCAGACATAACAGAAACCCTTTAAAAACCAAACATAACAGAACATTAAACACTAACAGATCTCCCCCATAATAATCTTGTGCAAAAACACATAAAACAACACTTAATTCCAACATTTACTCCTGAAGTAAAGCATGCTGGGAACTATAAACTAGCTTCACATAATGGTACTCATAACAATCAATTTATCTCAAGGGTTTTGAGTAACAAAGTAGGCAAATAGTACAGATTACTATATTTTTACAATTAAAATCAACTAACTGTTGTACAATAAGCAAAGTCAGTGTAGCAAGTCCTGTAGTTTCACCTGTCACCTGACAGACAGACAGACAGACAGACAGACAGATAGATAGATAGATAGATAGATAGATAGATAGACAGATAGATGATAGATAGATAAATGAAAATAGAATAATCTAATTCTAAACTGATCAGTTTACCCAATAACTGTACTATGTTTTTCTGTCTATTAGACATCATAGACAGCAGTTCCATACATCATGCAAATAGCACTCCCCACACCAATCAGGCTACGTAGAGCAGTGCTTGAATCAGTCATTAATGAGACATTGCAGTTAGGACGCTGCCTTAAGGTTCTGGAGACAGCATATCTTGATGTTTAACATTAGTCATTAGTAAGTATGTCATGTTGTTGATTACCTGAAATACGAAATCTCATTTAGCCTTTCTACAGCCATACAAGTCAAGACAGATGGAGGCTGTCTAAATAGTAGAGAGGTATTTTGGCCTGTAAAAATGATTATCCATTCTACACGTCAGGTTTTTCTCCTTGGCGTTAAATTTGCGGCATTTCAAATGAATTCGCAAGTAGAGAAAATGAAAAGCACATCCATTTTAAGAGAGAGCGTGACTGTAGATTAACATTGCGGTGGGTTATTACTTTGACCAGTAGGAATTCTCCGAAGGAATAAGCTCCACGGAGGCTCAGCAGTGTTTCCCCCTTCATCTCCGGCACTTGTGGTGCTTGGCAGCATGCAACAATAATGAAGGCAGCACCTGCTATGAATTCATTCATAGATCATCTGCTTCCTTTATTAATGCGTAAAGACTTACTAGGCGGGCTGCGCACCTCCACATCCAACCTCTTTGATTAATGTTTCTTCTGAAAACGGCATCAGTTAGAGAAGGCGCTATCTGGTATTTGTCTTTACAAGATCGTATCGACTTTTGTGAGCCCATGCAGAAAATGAACTGTCATGTACGCAACTGGTCACAAAATGAACGCCATTAATACCTCTGGACTAGCGTGGACAAACTCGCTGTCCTCCGCCTCGAGTGTTGGGAAAATAAGCACGTCTGTCTGGCCGCTGTGATGAGGGAGTGCTGACATCCATTCAGTCACATCAGAAGAATGCCTGTAATAAGGCCGACTATCAGCACTTTTCTTAGAAAAACATATTAGAATGGGCATGAAGTGGGGAGACGATACAACAAGCTATTCCAGCGTGTGTTCGAGAAGCTAATGACATTATTATCAGCACAAGCACAAGCAACACAGAGACTTCCACTCCACGCAATGACCGCCATTGATGCCTGGTGCATAAACTAAAGCTCGAAGCCAGAACAACGTGCAAACAAAGGCCGCTAAGAAGAGCAGATTTGTTGCACAATACAATTTTGCTAATAATACTAAAGAATTTTCCGGCCTGAGTTACTAAAGTTAGGTTATTACATAATAATATTACAAAATCTGCTTATATATATGTGGCTATAAGTAGTACCCAATCCAAGATCAAATGATTTGTTCTGATGATTCACACTGGCCCTGTCACGATTCGATTTGATTCATAAGCACTCCATTTGACTAGATTCTAATTTGATTCTGAGTAATTTATATATTTCAGTAATGCCCATTTTGCTTACATATCTTACAAAAAGAAATATATTCTCTGTCTAATAATGCAATAAATAATATGAGACTGACAGACTTTGAACTATTTGTTAATTGTTCATGAATCAGGCTAAACTGGTCATGAATATAAGATTGCCAACTTTGTGATTTGTGATTCTTTATTTGAAAATGAATAAAGGATGCTAAAAATATTTATGTACCACATAGTGAATGTCATTTCAGAGTTTTTGCAGTTAAAGGATTTGTTCAAGAATTCCTGATAATTTATCCACCCCCATGTCATCCAAGATGTTCATGTCTTTCTTTCTTCATTTGAAAAGAAATGAAAGTTTTTGAGGAAAACATTTCAGGATTCTTATACATACAGTGGACTTTAACAGGAACCAGTGGGTTGAAGGTCCAAATTTCAGATTCAGTGCAGCTTCAAAAGGAGGGGTCTACACAATCCCAGCTGAGGAATAAGGGTCTTATCTAGCAAAAGCATGATGTAAGTGGAAGTACTGACCCAGTGTTTACAAAGTGAACATGCAAAGAAAGTTAATTGCCCTTTACAAAAAAGGTAAAACAATGGTGATGGACAATATTGAAGAAGAAAATGAGAGTTTTTCACCCTACCCAACCTTTTTGAACCAAAATACAGAGACAAAAAACTAGCCATGCAGGACTTTTCCAACGTGATTACGTAATGCTTGAAGTTGTGCATACGCATCACAGAGCTAGTGCAAGACAAGCATTTGTGGTTAAAAAAGAATAAATAAATAAATTAAAATAATGTATATATATATATATATATAATATATATATATAGCGCATTCCCTTCACAAACAAATGTAATCTACTGAGTGAATCTACAAGACATGAATGTAATCATCTTTTCAGATGTCGGGAGTAAATGACGACCACTACGTTCATTATTACATGCAGCAACACAACACCTCAATCGCTCAATTGGAGATATTGTTGTCTAACTTACATCCCTGCTCCAGCATTGAAACAAAGAGGGCGGACTGTTACAGCTGATCTGAGGTAAAACGCTCATGTCAATCAATGTACATACACTGCCAACACACATTAATGTTCAAACAACATGTAAAAGTGAACTTAGCATCCGATGACCCCTTTAAATTTGTGTATAAAAGGTTCTCAGAAATAATGTCTTGTTTGACTTATGTATCATTATTCTAAAAAGAAGTTTAGTTAATATCATAGAAAAATGTCACACACATTACACACAAACCATCAATCTGAGTAAATTGCTACTATAGAATTGTGATTGAACGAATGGTGTAATTTAGGAGGTGGATATACAGGACATAAAATTTGAAATCATTACAACTGAATGTCTATAAAACGTCAGTCAAGCACTTCAGATTTTAAACCAAAATGTTACTGCAACCATGTAGCCTATATGAATGAAAGAAAATGCATATTTTTTAGTTAAAGAGAACTGAGAAGTTAGTTTGGGCTGCTTTTGGTGATGAATTTGTGCTTTAATAATAAGCTTCAAGTTTAAGAATATGTCTACACCAGAGGTAAAAAAGTAATTTTTCTGCATCTTTGATGCCTCAAAGGGGATACAATATGAAAATCAGACATTTTGCATGTTGAAGTGTTATAATCAGGTCCCTGGTGCATCTACCAACCCAGAAAAAGGACAACCCAGTAACTTTGGTGAGTCTTTCTCTGCAAGCAAGTGAAAAAACGAGACACTCATATTTTGCTCTCTTAGTGACATGGTAAGGGCATCTTATTACATTATTACCACCCCTTAATCTGCACATTTCCATCTACAGCACTGCCATTTTATTGTCACAAGTGACAACGGTGTACCAGTCTAATGCCATGACCTTTACAGCCATAGCTGACTGTGTTTTAATAACTTATGTGTTTTTAACAAACTTGTGTGTATTTGACAGTTTAAGCGTAGTAAGACATGAAAGAGAACTTAGTTTATTACTCACAAGCTGTCTGATAGCCACTTTCTGTGCATGATTTTTGACGTGTGTGCTCAGAAAACCCTGTATCAGAAGTTTAAACTGATATGTCTTTAAGAAATACTTGATTTCAGCACGACAGACATGATAACCAACACCAAACAAATGTTTTTTGGCCGAGTATCTGAGGTAGGAGCTGTAAAGGCACAGCCTTATTCTAGAAAAGAGGGCAGGGAGCAACAGCTTATTTGCATTTTAAGAGACATGTATGAAAACAGCATGTTTCTGCTTCCAAAACAGGCATTTTCAAAATGATATAATAAATGATTTTTGGGGTATTTTGAGCTGAAACTTCACAGACATATTCTGAAGACCCCTGAAACTGAGGGCATAATAGGTGCCCTTTAAATACAGGATGATTTCGTATTATACAGAATGATTAACAACCCTACACGTAGGCCTAGGTGTATTGTAAAGACCATTTTGACATTAATTTACAATGCTTTTAAAAAACACAGCCCTCTATGTTTGTTTTAGCATAGAGAAAACTAAAAGAAAGATGTGCATCTTTTCAGATATATTAATAGGCTTTGTTGTAATTAATGGAGTATTTTGGTTGAGATCACAGTTGAATGTGAAACTACATGAGACAGATGTATGGCCTTGAAAAAAGCAAACTCTGCATTAATCTCGATGCTGCTGTAACCCTGCAACAGCCAACTGATGCACACAATTTCCCTGTAAAATGACAAACTTTATGGTAATTTCAAGGCCCAACAAATCATACAGCTTTGTTGGTGCAACGCACAGAAACATTCACTGGTTGTTACAAAACATTCGCTAAGTCACAGTTGACATTAACTGAAACAAACAAATTTAACCTCCAGGGGCCAACAACAAACCTGATGCACTTCTAGACTTCACTAAGATGAACTCTGTTCGATTAGTTCTGGCCAGGATCTCCTTTAGAGCCCTTCAGTCAGCATTTGATTTATTATTTAGCACCTTTATAATGTTAAAGAAGTGCTAAAGAAGAGAGAGTGGAGATTTAGAAGATATTGTACAAGATCTTTGGTAGAAAAGCCAGTACACAATGCACAGGGAAAGAGTATTAAAATATACAGGTATCACTGTTGATCAGACCAGCATTGTTGGGTTTTGTATGCTGGTGTCTATACCAGGCTTCTTATCTAGATGATCTAGCAGGCAACTCTTGGACAGCTAACTTCCAAAAGAAGACAACGCGAGTTGATCATCTTTCTTTTTCTTGGTGAAAAAGCTTGTCTATAAGCTAGACCATCACTAGCCTGGACCAGCATGGGAAAAAATGCTGCCAATGGGGAAGACATACTCGACAGACAGCTGCCTGAATATTTGGAGCCTGAATAGTTGGAGTAGAAAACATCCAGATTGTGAGTATTTGTTTGGACACTGCTCTGGTTTTAAGTATAATTAGAGGACGTGATTTCAGTCCACAACTCTGTTTTGGCAGCAAAATTAACCAGTGATTAAGCTAAACATATCTCAAAGAGGTCTGTTCAATTGTAAATGTCTAAAAAAACAATAACTTTACATGCACGAGAGACTTCTGTTCAGAGAGTAAAATCCAGCTGACATCTGCCTCAATCCCCACTATTGAATTTGACACCTTGGTGCACGATCAATGCCGAGGATCAATGTTCGGCCCTTTCTGAAACAAACATTTTCAGACCACCCAGATAAATCATTTATTTCACTCATGAATTATAGACTATGGATGAGAGAGCCAAAAACAAAATGGACTCCACCATAAAATTGCTCTGTTCGAAACCACGGCAGCCTCCGTTTCATTATTCGTAGTTAGTCCTGAGAAAAGCATTGTGTGTAATAAAATGCCCAGGGCCTCAAAGATTCAGACAGAATCTGATGTTTACTTTTAACTACCGAAAGCCATTAAGTGTCTCAGCTGTAATTGGATTCTCGAAAGAATGCCTGCTTAGTGGCCGTACCTCAAAGCAAACGCGCGTATTTTCCACCGTCATTGTATGTGTGAACTCGCTTCTTTAGACTTCACATTGTTATGGAACGATTTGCATTGCTCTTGCTGATGTACCTGCTGTGCTTTGTCTCCGAAACGTGTGTTTGACGTTCCCTGCATGCACTTATAACCACAGCAGAAGATAAGAAGCATTTCAATGGCGAGCGCCAGGAAAAGAGCATCAGAAGTTTACAGGTTTTTAAAATGAGGTTTTTCCACTGTGATACCTTTGGGGCTCTGGGTCCACTTAACTGCAATGTCATTAGTTAGGATTTAAATGAGGACTTTGTTGTTCCGCAGTGCCATCCATTTAGACTTTAATTACAAACAGAATGTTTGGTGGCATCAGGGAACAGAATGCCACATTACATGCTGGATGCTTATTCCGTTGTGCTAGTTGTGTGAGTTTCGGTTAAAAATGAAGCTAAACAGCATAATATTGATGTGGATGTATAGAAGTTGAGCCTCCAGCGAGCATATTGCAGTCACACAACCCAATTATGCAAACGAACGTAAGGGATGGAGTATCAAGTAAAATTGCATAGGTTGACATTGTTTATTTATTAGTTTAGACATTCATGAAGCATTTCCTGTGTCTGGAATTAAATGGATAATGCAAGCCTGCTTCTGTGAGAGCACCCGAGGGCCGTTTGCAATCTTTGAGAATAGTTTCTCAACCGGTAGGTTGCAACCTAAAATGCGCCGGAGGTATTTTTTAATAGGTTCTCGGACAGCTGGGAAAAGCAATACTAAATGGAAATAATAAAATGCAACTAAGTATATAACTGTGTGTGGTTAGGGTAGTAAAATATATCATTGTAAAAGGCAGGATAAAATGCTTTACCTTTTTGAAGCTTTATTCAGACCATTAAAGGTTGTGCGTTTAATAAAACAACACAATCACACAAGGTGGACTTAAATTAATTCATCAAATTTTCTATTCAGCCTATGTTAGGGGTTTGTAAACTGGGATCTAGGGAGGTCTGTATGGAAGCCCACTTTCCCCACTGAATAAAAATGAAAAATCTCACAATTCTGACTTTTTTCTCACAATTGTGAGATTTAAACTCGCAATTGCGAGTCATAAAGTCAGAATTGCGAGATATAAACAATATCACAATTCTGAGAAATGAAAAAATCAAAACTGCAAGATTATCTCGCAATTCTAGCTTTTTTCAGAATTGCATGATATAAACTCACAACTGCAACATATACTTGCAATTCTGACTTTTTTTCATAACTGCATGATAGTCAGAATTGCGAGATTAAACCTTTCAATTTTAGAAATTAAAATCAGTGTTGTGAGTTTAAATCTGTCAGTTCTGAGTTCATCACGCCATACTGACTTTATAACTCACAAATGCGAGTTTATATCACAAATGTCACAATTCTGGAGAAAAAGTCAGAGAAAAAGTCCTTTATTTTTATTTAGTGGCGGAAACAGGGCTTCCATATGTCTGTGGAAAAATATAGGGGATTTACAAAATGTATTTTTAGGATGGTCAATGCTTTGGAGCAATATTTTATTACTGTTATTTATTAATTATTTATTACTGTACTGTACTTTATTACACACTACACAATTTTGATGTTGGGTTGCCACTTACAGTGTCCAATGTAAAACCAGTCTACAACCACTACTTCAGAACTTCCAGTTGCACTACAACACATTTTTCTACTCTCTTCCATCACCAGGCACTTCTAAAAACTTTACACATTCAATCAGACTTCCTATTACTTAGACGGCCAAAGTGCCTATCTGATCTTTCACTCAAACGGCTCGGGCATCAGCTCCTGTAGCTTAACCACAGGCACACAGTGTAATCCATCATGCAGATAGATATCAGTTTGCACTCGTTCATCGCTCTGAGCATGGAGAAACCTAACCGAAACAAATATAGCGCTCACTTTTATGCAAATAGTCATAATCTGGCTACTGTGCCTCCGGGTATACGAGTACAAAATTTCCGCAACTCACCAAACACAATTACCTGAGATATTGTTTGTTTGCTCATGATTACAAATGCCACCACAACACTGACTATACATCATCAAACCAGACGAAATGGCAAGGAGTACCGAGCAATGTTGGAATTCAATAGCGGTCTGCAGAGTGCGGAACAGTGTTAGCCTCAGATAACGTCAGTCAAAGGCTGCTTCTGCTTTATGCAGGCAAGCTTGTCTGACGCCCCTGAAATTGCAAAGAAGGATATTCAATAGGATGTGGAGCACACCGCACGCTGCATGTAATGAGTGCACCAGGCCCAGTGTCCCAATGTCACCAGTTGAGCAAGCCAAGTGTACCCTGGCCTCCGGATAGAATCCATTGTGCCCCTCTACTTTCCTCAGTAAAAAACACATGAGTTATTCAATAAAATGGGCACATTTTTCATTTTGCAAAGGTGTTTTTAAAGGACATTTCTCTGTGATTTTAAACACAAAAAAGCATAAAAGCACACGCAAACATAACAAGGAATGTCTTTCAGTGCTGTTAAATTGCATTTTACCACCTCAAAAGAAATAAAAAATAAAAATTATGTTGAGATATACTGAAATTGTAATGAAGTGAAATATTTCAAAATAGCTGCTGCTCTGTTATCATTAGCATTTCAGATTTAAGAGTCATCAAATTGACTTTTCTATAAATAGTAAAAAAAAAAAAATAAAATAAATTAAACTTCTTTCCCCCCTATATACTGTATTTACAGGGGTATACGTTCTAGTATGAGGCAAGTAAGTGGTATGATTGGGTAACTTAAAATTCAGTGACAAATTATTCTGATTTATTTAAATTGTATATTTCTTTTGAAAATGTACTGATCTGATACACAGAAAAAGATACTTAGGGGCCAAGCACCAAAGGTGCATGCCAAATCAAATGGACACCACAATTTAAAATTCTACAGGTCAAGATTTTTTGCAATTTTTAATAGTTCAAAAAACCTACTTTTTCGAAATCGTCCTAGACGGTTTGTCTGATTTTCACCAAAATTGGCTCAGATCATCTTCAGACCATGCTGACAAAAGGTTATGGAATACAAGTTGATTAGTCAAAATGTTCTCAAATAACGTGCAAAATTAATTTGACAAAAAGCGCATGCCAAAATGGATGTCAGGCTGTACATCCACAGCACTTTAGCGCATTAAGACCAAACTTTGGTGTGTGTCACACCATGACCTGAGGCTACCTGTACAGTTTTGGCGCAGCGCCACTTCATGGTCAGGAGATATGAAAAATGGCTTTGGGGGTTGGCAATTTTGAATTTTGTCATAAAATGCTGTATTTTATACACGCATTGACATATCATTACGAAACTCAGTATGTGTCTTCGGCTTTCCCGATGGTACTTAAAAAGTTTTGGGGCAGTGCCACCTTGTGGTCAAAGGTTATAATGAAATTTCCAAAAATGCTAATAACTTTTGAGTATATTAGCCTATTGTAATGAAACTGGTCTCAGTATATTCTTTGGGTGATGCCAAGAACATAGATACCAATTTTGTGATTTTCCTGAACTTTTTCGAACTCGTCCTAGACCAGGGGTCTCCAATCTTGGTCCTGGAGGGCTGGTGTCCTGCAGAGTTTAACTCCAGCTTGCCTCAACATACCTGCCTGGAAGTTTCTAGCATGCCTAGTAAGAGCTTGATTAGCTGATTCAGGTGTGTTTAATTATGGTTGGAGCTAAACTCTGCAGGACGCTGGCCCTCCAGACCCGAGTTTGAAGACCCCTGTCCTAAACCGTTTAAATCATCTTCAGACCGTGCTGGCAAAACATTATGGATTCTCTGTCGATATACAAAATGGTTATCTGAGGCTGTATCTCTGCAAAGCTTTGACATATTGAGTTTGTACATACCATTGCCACCTCACACTGACCATGCCACAGAAATTTGGTAACAGCGCCACTTACTGGTGTAAAATGATTAATCATTCATTAACCATTAAAAATTACATTTCCAAAAATGCTTATAACTTGCTGACAGCTAGCGGTTTAAAAGGATAACGTTTAATTTAACCTTAAAATGTACAAAATTTTACATTTTTTCAAATTCTTGATTTGGCTTTTTTTTTAAATGCTTCATTAAATTTAAATGACTTCATATCGTGATATTATCGTATTGTGATATTTGGATTTCATTACATCCCTAGTGATAACCCATTAAATCATATTATTAGTGGTTGTATTTATGATTTTTTTTCAGCCATTTTGATTAAAACATCTTAAAATGGGTTTAATTACTCATTGCGGCAGTTGGTCTGATGCTTGCTACCTTGCTGGCTTCTGTAGTGCTTGGCCCCTTAATTGCTGCTTGCAGCTATATTTAATTTTAATTTCACATATTTAACCTAAAAAAAAAAAAAATTTTTTTTTCCTAGCCCAATCTTATAAATACAAATGATATTCTCAGGGAGTGACTGTCATACATGAAAGAGCTTCTAGTTGACAGTAACTAAACATGACAAGTGAATATAGCATCAGTTATTGACTCTAAAATGAACATTCATTATTTCTGCATAATTAGCTGTGTTTAATGACCGGTGTTTCAAATGAACAGTGAAGGAAAGTACAACAATAGTGCCTAGCAACCTCCTGTTAACTGTGACAATCAATTTAATAACGAATGAATGAGCTGAAACGGACACAGCAACTACGAGTCATTAGTGTAGCTGATTTAAATTTTCCTCCACCATGGTTTGTCTGCCAGTTCACCGACTGACCAGTATTAGCTTGAGATTAGTCACAGATTCTCTGATTTGTCGTTTAATCAACCTCATTGTTGTGCTGGTTTTCATAGCACATGCATTTAGCATTTTCTGCAGCCATATTTGTTTGATTTGAGTGTGCGTGTCTCTTTGGCTAATTGAATCAACAGGATTCATTGTATATGTTGAAAATATGAAAGGGAAAATCCATCAGACAAAACCGATTTACTATTTATTTGACCTTTATTTGAATAATACAGGCAAAATAAAGTCTGCTGCACACATACTGATGTTTAGACTTTTGTTGCTGCATAGCTTCTGTACTGTAAAGTCTTGTTTTGTATTTCTTTAAAAAAATGTGAATGTTTAGCCAGATGTATAGCTATTTCTCTTCATTGTCCTCATATAAGTAAATGGGTGACTCTGAAAACTAGGATTTATTTTTTCCTACAATTAACCACAACACATTTCACAGAGGTTGAGCCTAAGAAGCTAAAAAAATGTATTATTTTTTATTTAGTTTCAGTTCTCCTAACATAACATAAAGTTATTTATTTAGCTTACACTTTGAAAACTGCACTAGAGAAGAAACGTGAAGTTACTAGGGCAACTCTCTACACTATGACAAAACTCACCTACACATGAACACTGAGTGTTTGAGAGTTTCACAGTCCCTATTTACAGCAAACTATTATTTGAAGTGCACTTTATATTTTTATTAGTAGAAGTATTATTGTTTTAGCATTATTGTTAGTTTTTTACAGAAACACTGAATGACCAAAAATGCCTTAAGCACCACCAGTCCATAATTCTATAAGTCTTCTATAAGTTAAACATGACAAATACAGTTTTATACGAAAGTTTGGAAATCCCTTGCAGAATCTGTGAAAATGTGAGTAATTTTAACAAAATAAGAGAGATCATACAAAATGCTTGTTATTTTTATTTAGTACTGTCCTGAGTAAGATATTTCACATAAAAGATGTTTACATTTAGTCCACAAGACAAAAAATAGGTGAAATTATTAAAATAACCCCTTGCAAGAGTTTGGGAACCCTTGGTTCTTAATACTGTGTGTGGTTACCTGGATGCTCTAGAACCAAGGGTTCCCAAACTTTTGCAAGGATAATTTCAGCTATTTTTTTTTTGTCTTGTGGACTATATGCAAACATCTTTTATGTAAAATATCTTACTCAGGAAGCACTAAATAAAAAATGACATGCCTTTTGTATGATGTCTCTTATTTTGTTATCATTATTCACATTGTAACAGAATCTGCAAGGTGTTCCCAAACTTTTGCATAAAACTGTATGCATTCATATAGTTTTATTCACACATGGTTGCCAGGTTTTAGTTGTAATTACTTATGTACATTTTACACAATATGTAAGATATTTGGTTTAAAATATTCAAAAACCACTAGAACAGTGTTATATATTTTGTTGACTTGTGTACCTACATTATCCCATCAAATGTCTCCAAGAATGTCTACATCTAGAGAAACAAGTGATTTTAATTAGTTTAACAGGCTGTGTCAATGTGTCACCTGGAAGCACCAACAATGCTTTAATATGTTATCTGTTTTATTACACTGTTAATGAAGGAACTTTGTAGCATTATAACTGAAATTAGCTGAAGGACGCTCCTTTTTACAAGGACAGTTTGATCAAAAGGTCCATTCTTTTTACAGTCTGTAAAAAAAAAGCCTTCTCTAATTGGTCTCCCATCCATAAACAGGCCATGGTGCTTACCTTTACTGAGGAACCAGACTCTGGCTACTGAAGGAAAAGGACTTGATTTGGTCAGGAGCAGCTGATAGACTTAGTCTAATAAAGGGGTAGTGCATCCTGATAGCCTCAATATGGCCGTCAGGATGCGCTACCATGCGTTACCAATAATAACTGGCACCAGCAGCACACTACGTCTTCTCATATTCGTGAGCCACCTAAGTACAGACCAGGCTCTGGTCTACTTAGCTTTTAGAAAGGAACCAGGCTCTGGCTACTGCATGCAGAAGACATATTTGCTGTTGGTACCTTAATAAAGCTGCTCCAACAGAGGGGTAGCGCATGCTGATACGCTCAGCCTAAGCCTTCTCTAATTGGTTGCCCATCCATGAACAGACCATGCTGGGGCCTGCTTAGCTTTACAGAAGAACCATATTCTTGCTACTGAAGGCAAAGGACACGACACAGTTAAAAACTGCTGATAGACTTGCTCTAATAGAGGGGTAGCGCATCCTGATAGCCTCAATATGGCCGTCAGGATGCGCTACCATCTTAAACAGAAGGTCAAGTTGATTACATACATGTCAGGGAATGAGCGCCCCCTGCTGGTCTGACAAATAATAACTGGCCCCAGCAGCACGCTAGGTCTTCTCATTAGAAGGTCAGCCACCCAAGTACAGACCAGGCTCTGGTCTCCTTAGCCTTTAAAAAGGAACCAGGCTTTGGCTACTCTATGCAGAAGACATACTAGCTGTCGGTACCTTAATAAAGCTGCTCCAACAGAGGGGTAGCGAATGCTGACAAGCTCAATACCCGCCGTCAAGATGCGCTACCATCCTTAACACTAGGCCAAGTTGATTTTTAAGGTGGGGATTAAGGACAACAGTTTGTCAGGAAGCCAGTTTATTTCCTCAGCTGAAGAACGTTCCTTTTTACAGGGACCGTTTGATCAAAAGGTCCATTCTTTTTACAGTCTGTAAAAAAAAACATAAACAGCAGCCTAAGCCTTCTCTAATTGGTCTCCCATCCATAAACAGACCATGCTGGGGCCTGCTTAGCTTTACGGAAGAACCAGACTCTGGCTACTAAAGGCAAAGAACAGAATTTGCTCAGAAGCTGCTGATAGACTTGCTCTAATAGAGGGGTAGCGCATCCTGATAGCCTCAATATGGCCGTCAGGATGCGCTACCATCTTAAACAGTAGGTCAAGTTGATTACATACATGTCAGGGAATGAGCGCCCCCTGCTGGTCAGACAAATAATAACTGGCCCCAGCAGCACGCTAGGTCTTCCCATCAGAAGGTCAGCCACCGAAGTACAGACCAGGCCCTCGTCTCCTTAGCTTTTAAAAAGGAACCAGGCTCTGGCTACTGCATGCAGAAGACATACTAGCTGTCGGTACCTTAATAAAGCTGCTCCAACAGAGGGGTAGCGAATGCTGACAAGCTCAATACCCGCCGTCAAGATGCGCTACCATCCTTAACACTAGGCCAAGTTGATTTTTAAGGTGGGGATTAAGGACAACAGTTTGTCAGAAAGACAGTTTATTTCCTCAGCTGAAGAATGTTCCTTTTTACAGGGACTGTTTGATCAAAAGGTCCATTCTTTTTACAGTCTGTAAAAAAACACATAAACAGCAGCCTAAGCCTTCTCTAATTGGTCTCCCATCCATAAACAGACCATGCTGGGGCCTGCTTAGCTTTACAGAAGAACCAGACTCTGGCTACTAAAGGCAAAGAACATGATTTGTTCAGAAGCTGCTGATAGACTTGCTCTAATAGAGGGGTAGCGCATCCTGATAGCCTCAATATGGCCGTCAGGATGCGCTACCATCTTAAACAGTAGGTCAAGTTGATTACGTACATGTCAGGGAATGAGTGCCCCCTGCTGGTCAGACAAATAATAACTGGCCCCAGCAGCACACTAGGTCTTCTCATCAGAAGGTCAGCCACCCAAGTACAGACCAGGCTCTGGTCTCCTTAGCTTTTAAAAAGGGACCAGGCTCTGGCTACTGCATGCAGAAGACATACTAGCTGTCGGTACCTTAATAAAGCTGCTCCAACAGAGGGGTAGCGAATGCTGACAAGCTCAATAACCGCTGTGAAGATGCGCTACCATCCTTAAAACTAGGCCAAGTTGATTTTTAAGGTGGGGATTAAGGACAACAGTTTGTCAGGAAGACAGTTTATTTCCTCAGCTGAAGAACGTTCCTTTTTACAGGGACTGTTTGATCAAATGGTCCATTCTTTTTACAGTCTGTAAAAATCAAAATCACAAACAGCAGCCTAAGCCTTCTCTAATTGGTCTCCCATCTATAAACAGACCATGCTGGGGCCTGCTTAGCTTTATTGAAGAACCAGACTCTGGCTACTAAAGGCAAAGAACATGATTTGGTCAGAAGCTGCTGATAGACTTGCTCTAATAGAGGGGTAGCGCATCCTGATAGCCTCAATATGGCCGTCAGGATGCGCTACCATCTTAAACAGTAGGTCAAGTTGATTACATACATGTCAGGGAATGAGCGCCCCCTGCTGGTCAGACAAATAATAACTGGCCCCAGCAGCACGCTAGTCTTCCCATCAGAAGGTCAGCCACCGAAGTACAGACCAGGCCCTCGTCTCCTTAGCTTTTAAAAAGGAACCAGGCTCTGGCTACTGCATGCAGAAGACATACTAGCTGTCGGTACCTTAATAAAGCTGCTCCAACAGAGGGGTAGCGAATGCTGACAAGCTCAATACCCGCCGTCAAGATGCACTACCATCCTTAACACTAGGCCAAGTTGATTATTAAGGTGGGGATTAAGGACAACAGTTTGTCAGGAAGCCAGTTTATTCCCTCAGCTGAAGAACGTTCCTTTTTACAGGGACCGTTTGATCAAATGGTCCATTCTTTTTACAGTCTGTAAAAATCAAAATCACAAACAGCAGCCTAAGCCTTCTCTAATTGGTCTTCCATCTATAAAGAGACCATGCTGGGGCCTGCTTAGCTTTATTGAAGAACCAGACTCTGGCTACTAAAGGCAAAGAACATGATTTGGTCAGAAGCTGCTGATAGACTTGCTCTAATAGAGGGGTAGCGCATCCTGATAGCCTCAATATGGCCGTCAGGATGCGCTACCATCTTAAACAGTAGGTCAAGTTGATTACATACATGTCAGGGAATGAGCGCCCCCTGCTGGTCTGCCAAATAATAACTGGCCCCAGCAGCACGCTAGGTCTTCTCATCAGAAGGTGAGCCACCCAAGTACAGACCAGGCTCTGATCTCCTTAGCTTTTAGAAAGGAACCAGGCTCTGGCTACTGCATGCAGAAGACATACTTGCTGTCGGTACCTTAATAAAGCTGCTCCAACAGAGGGGTAGCGAATGCTGACAAGCTCAGTACCCGCCGTCAAGATGCGCTACCATCCTTAACACTAGGCCAAGCTGAGTTTTAAGGTGGGGATTAAGGACAACAGTTTGTCAGGAAGCCAGTTTATTTCGTCAGGTGAAGAACGCTCCTTTTTACAGGGACCGTTTGATCAAATGGTCCATTGTTTTCACAGTCTGTAAAAAAAAAATCACAAAGAACAGCCTAAGTCTTCTCTAATTGGTTTCCCATCCATGAACAAACCATGCTGGGGCCTGCTTAGCTTTACAGAAGAACCAGATTCTTGCTACTGAAGGCAAAGGACACAATGCAGTGAAAAGCTGCTGATAGACTTGCTCTAATAGAGGGGTAGCGCATCCTGATAGCCTCAATATGGCCGTCAGGATGCGCTACCATCTTAAACAGTAGGTCAAGTTGATTACATACATGTCAGGGAATGAGCGCCCCCTGCTGGTCTGACAAATAATAACTGGCCCCAGCAGCACGCTAGGTCTTCTCATCAGAAGGTCAGCCACCCAAGTACAGACCAGGCTCTGGTCTCCTTAGCTTTTAGAAAGGAACCAGGCTCTGGCTACTGCATGCAGAAGACATACTAGCTGTCGGTACCTTAATAAAGCTGCTCCAACAGAGGGCTAGCGCATGCTGACAAGCTCAATACCTGCCGTCAAGATGCGCTACTATCCTTAACACTAGACCAAGTTGATTATTAAGGTGGGGATTAAGGACAACAGTTTGTCAGGAAGCCAGTTTATTTCGTCAGGTGAAGAACGCTCCTTTTTACAGGGACCGTTTGATCAAATGGTCCATTGTTTTCACAGTCTGTAAAAAAAAAATCACAAAGAACAGCCTAAGTCTTCTCTAATTGGTTTCCCATCCATGAACAAACCATGCTGGGGCCTGCTTAGCTTTACAGAAGAACCAGATTCTTGCTACTGAAGGCAAAGGACACAATGCAGTGAAAAGCTGCTGATAGACTTGCTCTAATAGAGGGGTAGTGCATCCTGATAGCCTCAATATGGCCGTCAGGATGCGCTACCATCTTAAACAGTAGGTCAAGTTGATTACATACATGTCAGGGAATGAGCGCCCCCTGCTGGTCTGCCAAATAATAACTGGCCCCAGCAGCACGCTAGGTCTTCTCGTCAGAAGGTGAGCCACCCAAGTACAGACCAGGCTCTGGTCTCCTTAGCTTTTAGAAAGGAACCAGGCTCTGGCTACTGCATCCAGAAGACATACTAGCTGTCGGTACCTTAATAAAGCTGCTCCAACAGAGGGGTAGCGAATGCTGACAAGCTCAATACCCGCCGTCAAGATGCGCTACCATCCTTAACACTAGGCCAAGCTGATTTTTAAGGTGGGGATTAAGGACAACAGTTTGTCAGGAAGACAGTTTATTTCCTCAGCTGAAGGACGCTCCTTTTTACAGGGACTGTTTGATCAAAGGGTCCATTCTTTTTACAGTCTGTAAAAAAAACACAAACAGCAACCTAAGCCTTCTCTAATTGGTCTCACATCCATAAAAAAGACCATGCTAGGGCCTGCTTCATTTTACTGAGGAGCCAGACTCTGGCTACTGAAGGCAAAGGACATGATTTGGTCAGAAGCTGCTGATAGACTTGCTCTAATAGAGGGGTAGCGCATCCTGATAGCCTGAATATGGCCGTCAGGATGCGCTACCATCATAAACAGTAGGTCAAGTTGATTACATACATGTCAGGGAATGAGCGCCCCCTGCTGGTCAGACAAATAATAACTGGCACCAGCAGCACACTAGGTCTTCTCATCAGAAGGTCAGCCAACCAAGTACAGACCAGGCTCTGGTCTCCTTAGCTTTTAGAAAGGAACCAGGCTCTGGCTACTGCATGCAGAAGACATACTAGCTGTCGGTACCTTAATAAAGCTGCTCCAACAGAGGGGTAGCGCATGCTGACAAGCTCAATACCTGCCGTCAAGATGCGCTACTATCCTTAACACTAGACCAAGTTGATTTTTAAGGTGGGGATTAAGGACAACAGTTTGTCAGGAAGCCAGTTTATTTCGTCAGGTGAAGAACGCTCCTTTTTACAGGGACCGTTTGATCAAATGGTCCATTCTTTTTACAGTCTGTAAAAAAAAAATCACAAAGAACAGCCTAAGTCTTCTCTAATTGGTTTCCCATCCATGAACAAACCATGCTGGGGCCTGCTTAGCTTTACAGAAGAACCAGATTCTTGCTACTGAAGGCAAAGGACACAATGCAGTGAAAAGCTGCTGATAGACTTGCTCTAATAGAGGGGTAGTGCATCCTGATAGCCTCAATATGGCCGTCAGGATGCGCTACCATCTTAAACAGTAGGTCAAGTTGATTACATACATGTCAGGGAATGAGCGCCCCCTGCTGGTCTGCCAAATAATAACTGGCCCCAGCAGCACGCTAGGTCTTCTCATCAGAAGGTGAGCCACCCAAGTACAGACCAGGCTCTGGTCTCCTTAGCTTTTAGAAAGGAACCAGGCTCTGGCTACTGCATGCAGAAGACATACTTGCTGTCAGTACCTTAATAAAGCTGCTCCAACAGAGGGGTAGCGCATGCTGACAAGCTCAGTACCCGCCGTCAAGATGCGCTACCATCCTTAACACTAGGCCAAGCTGATTTTTAAGGTGGGGATTAAAGACAACAGTTTGAAAGGAAGACAGTTTATTTCCTCAGCTGAAGAACGCTCCTTTTTACAGGGACCGTTTGATCAAAGGGTCCATTCTTTTTACAGTCTGTAAAAAAAAATAGAAAGAGCAGCCTGAGCATTCTCTAATTGGTCTCCCATCCATAAAGAGACCATGCTGGGGCCTGCTTAGCTTTATTGAAGAACCAGACTCTGGCTACTAAAGGCAAAGAGCATGATTTGGTTATGAGCAGCTGATAGACTTGCTCTAATAGAGGGGTACCGCATCCTGATAGCCTCAATATGGCCGTCAGGATGCGCTACCATCTTAAACAGAAGGTCAAGTTGATTACATACATGTCAGGGAATGAGCGCCCCCTGCTGGTCTGCCAAATAATAACTGGCCCCAGCAGCACGCTAGGTCTTCTCATCAGAAGGTCAGCCAATTCCAAGTATTGGCATTCAGGCTCTGGTCTCCTCAGCTTTAGAAAGGAACCAGGCTCTGGCTACTTCTGCATGCAGAAGACATACTTTGCTGTCGGTACCTAATGTTGTTCAACAGAGGGGTAGCTTAATGCTGACAAAGCCTGGGGTAACCACAAGATGTGCTGCTGCGTCAACCTAACACTAGCTGCTTTCGATTTTAAGGTGGGGATTAAGGACAACAGCTCTGAAAGGAAGACAGTTTATCTCCTCGCGCTGAAGAACGCCCTTTACAGGGACCGCTGATCAGTGGGTCCATTCTTTACAGTCTGTAAAAAATAGAAAGAGCAGCCTTCGAGTATTCTCCCAATTGGTCTCCATATAAAGAGACCTTCATGCTGGGGCCCGCGAGGCTTTATTGAAGCAACCAGACTCTGGCTACTAAAGGCAAAGAGCATGATTCTTGGTTAGAGCAGCCAGCTGATAGACTTTGTTTAATAGGGTAGCGATCCCGATAGCCTCAATATGGCTGGCCAGGGATGCGCTACCATCTTAAAAGAAGGTCAAGTTGATTACATACATGTCAGGGAATGAGCGCCCCCTGCTGGTCTCCAAATAATAACTGGCCCCAGCAGCACGCTAGGTCTTCTCATCAGAAGGTCAGCCACCCAAGTACAGACCAGGCTCTGGTCTCCTTAGCTTTTAAAAAGGAACCAGGCTCTGGCTACTGCATGCAGAAGACATACTAGCTGTCGGTACCTTAATAAAGCTGCTCCAACAGAGGGGTAGCGAATGCTGACAAGCTCAATACCCGCCGTCAAGATGCGCTACCATCCTTAACACTAGGCCAAGTTGATTTTGAAGGTGGGGATTAAGGACAACAGTTTGTCAGGAAGCCGGTTTATTCCCTCAGCTGAAGAACGTTCCTTTTTACAGGGACCGTTTGATCAAATGGTCCATTCTTTTTACAGTCTGCAAAAATCAAAATCACAAACAGCAACCTAAGCCTTCTCTAATTGGTCTCCCATCCATAAACAGACCATGCTGGGGCCTGCTTAGCTTTACAGAAGAACCAGACTCTGGCTACTAAAGGCAAAGAACACAATTTGCTCAGAAGCTGCTGATAGACTTGCTTTAATAGAGGGGTAGCGCATCCTGATAGCCTCAATATGGCCGTCAGGATGCGCTACCATCTTAAAATGAAGGTCAAGTTGATTACATACATGTCAGGGAATGAGCGCCCCCTGCTGGTCAGACAAATAATAACTGGCCCCAGCAGCACGCTAGGTCTTCCCATCAGAAGGTCAGCCACCGAAGTACAGACCAGGCCCTCGTCTCCTTAGCTTTTAAAAAGGAACCAGGCTCTGGCTACTGCATGCAGAAGACATACTAGCTGTCGGTACCTTAATAAAGCTGCTCCAACAGAGGGGTAGCGAATGCTGACAAGCTCAATACCCGCCGTCAAGATGCGCTACCATCCTTAACACTAGGCCAAGTTGATTTTTAAGGTGGGGATTAAGGACAACAGTTTGTCAGGAAGACAGTTTATTTCCTCAGCTGAAGAACGTTCCTTTTTACAGGGACCGTTTGATCAAAAGGTCCATTCTTTTTACAGTCTGTAAAAAAAAACATAAACAGCAGCCTAAGCCTTCTCTAATTGGTCTCCCATCCATGAACAGACCATGCTGGGGCCTGCTTAGCTTTACGGAAGAACCAGACTCTGGCTACTAAAGGCAAAGAACAGAATTTGCGCAGAAGCTGCTGATAGACTTGCTCTAATAGAGGGGTAGCGTATCCTGATAGCCTCAATATGGCCGTCAGGATGCGCTACCATCTTAAACAGTAGGTCAAGTTGATTACATACATGTCAGGGAATGAGCGCCCCCTGCTGGTCAGACAAATAATAACTGGCCCCAGCAGCACACTAGGTCTTCTCATCAGAAGGTCAGCCACCCAAGTACAGACCAGGCTCTGGTCTCCTTAGCTTTTAAAAAGGAATCAGGCTCTGGCTACTGCATGCAGAAGACATACTAGCTGTCGGTACCTTAATAAAGCTGCTCCAACAGAGGGGTAGCGAATGCTGACAAGCTCAATACCCGCCGTCAAGATGCGCTACCATCCTTAACACTAGGCCAAGTTGATTTTTAAGGTGGGGATTAAGGACAACAGTTTGTCAGGAAGCCAGTTTATTCCCTCAGCTGAAGAACGTTCCTTTTTACAGGGACCGTTTGATCAAATGGTCCATTCTTTTTACAGTCTGTAAAAATCAAAATCACAAACAGCAACCTAAGCCTTCTCTAATTGGTCTCCCATCCATAAACAGACCATGCTGGGGCCTGCTTAGCTTTACAGAAGAACCAGACTCTGGCTACTAAAGGCAAAGAACACAATTTGCTCAGAAGCTGCTGATAGACTTGCTCTAATAGAGGGGTAGCGCATCCTGATAGCCTCAATATGGCCGTCAGGATGCGCTACCATCTTAAACAGAAGGTCAAGTTGATTACATACATGTCAGGGAATGAGCGCCCCCTGCTGGTCAGACAAATAATAACTGGCCCCAGCAGCACACTAAGTCTTCTCATCAGAAGGTCAGCCACCCAAGTACAGACCAGGCTCTGGTCTCCTTAGCTTTTAGAAAGGAACCAGGCTCTGGCTACTGCATGCAGAAGACATACTAGCTGTCGGTACCTTAATAAAGCTGCTCCAACAGAGGGGTAGCGAATGCTGACAAGCTCAATACCCGCCGTCAAGATGCGCTACCATCCTTAACACTAGGCCAAGTTGATTTTTAAGGTGGGGATTAAGGACAACAGTTTGTCAGGAAGCCAGTTTATTTCCTCAGCTGAAGAACGTTCCTTTTTACAGGGACCGTTTGATCAAAAGGTCCATTCTTTTTACAGTCTGTAAAAAAAAAACATAAACAGCAGCCTAAGCCTTCTCTAATTGGTCTCCCATCCATGAACAGACCATGCTGGGGCCTGCTTAGCTTTACGGAAGAACCAGACTCTGGCTACTAAAGGCAAAAACAGAATTTACGCAGAAGCTGCTGATAGACTTGCTCTAATAGAGGGGTAGCGTATCCTGATAGCCTCAATATGGCCGTCAGGATGCGCTACCATCTTAAACAGTAGGTCAAGTTGATTAAATACATGTCAGGGAATGAGCGCCCCCTGCTGGTCAGACAAATAATAACTGGCCCCAGCAGCACGCTAGGTCTTCCCATCAGAAGGTCAGCCACCGAAGTACAGACCAGGCTCTGGTCTCCTTAGCTTTTAAAAAGGAACCAGGCTCTGGCTACTGCATCCAGAAGACATACTAGCTGTCGGTACCTTAATAAAGCTGCTCCAACAGAGGGGTAGCGAATGCTGACAAGCTCAATACCCGCCGTCAAGATGCGCTACCATCCTTAACACTAGGCCAAGTTGATTTTTTAGGTGGGGATTAAGGACAACAGTTTGTCAGGAAGACAGTTTATTTCCTCAGCTGAAGAACGTTCCTTCTTACAGGGACCGTTTGATCAAAAGGTCCATTCTTTTTACAGTCTGTAAAAAAAAACATAAACAGCAGCCTAAGCCTTCTCTAATTGGCCTCCCATCCATAAACAGACCATGCTGGGGCCTGCTTAGCTTTACAGAAGAACCAGACTCTGGATACTAAAGGCAAAGAACAGAATTTTTTTAGAAGCTGCTGATAGACTTGCTCTAATAGAGGGGTAGCGCATCCTGATAGCCTCAATATGGCCGTCAGGATGCGCTACCATCTTAAAATGAAGGTCAAGTTGATTACATACATGTCAGGGAATGAGTGCCCCCTGCTGGTCAGACAAATAATAACTGGCCCCAGCAGCACACTAAGTCTTCTCATCAGAAGGTCAGCCACCCAAGTACAGACCAGGCTCTGGTCTCCTTAGCTTTAAGAAAGGAACCAGGCTCTGGCTACTGCATGCAGAGGACATACTAGCTGTCGGTACCTTAATAAAGCTGCTCCAACAGACGGGTAGCGAATGCTGACAAGCTCAATACCCGCCGTCAAGATGCGCTACCATCCTTAACACTAGGCCAAGTTGATTTTTAAGGTGGGGATTAAGGACAACAGTTTGTCAGGAAGCCAGTTTATTTCCTCAGCTGAAGAACGTTCCTTTTTACAGGGACCGTTTGATCAAAAGGTCCATTCTTTTTACAGTCTGTAAAAAAAAAATCACAAAGAGCAGCCTAAGCCTTCTCTAATTGGTTGCCCATCCATGAACAGACCATGCTGGGGCCTGCTTAGCTTTACAGAAGAACCATATTCTTGCTACTGAAGGCAAAGGACACGATGCAGTTAAAGACTGCTGATAGACTTGCTCTAATAGAGGGGTAGCGCATCCTGATAGCCTCAATATGGCCGTCAGGATGCGCTACCATCTTAAACAGAAGGTCAAGTTGATTACATACATGTCAGGGAATGAGCGCCCCCTGCTGGTCTGACAAATAATAACTGGCCCCAGCAGCACGCTAGGTCTTCTCATCAGAAGGTCAGCCACCCAAGTACAGACCAGGCTCTGGTCTCCTTAGCTTTTAAAAA
Organism: Labeo catla; assembly: GCA_012976165.1. Lineage (NCBI taxonomy): Eukaryota > Metazoa > Chordata > Actinopteri > Cypriniformes > Cyprinidae > Labeo > Labeo catla. Next base: position 1,839 of record VONZ01000289.1, on the reverse strand, counting down.
GGAACCAGGCTTTGGCTACTCTATGCAGAAGACATACTAGCTGTCGGTACCTTAATAAAGCTGCTCCAACAGAGGGGTAGCGAATGCTGACAAGCTCAATAACCGCTGTGAAGATGCGCTACCATCCTTAAAACTAGGCCAAGTTGATTTTTAAGGTGGGGATTAAGGACAACAGTTTGTCAGGAAGACAGTTTATTTCCTCAGCTGAAGAACGTTCCTTTTTACAGGGACTGTTTGATCAAATGGTCCATTCTTTTTACAGTCTGTAAAAATCAAAATCACAAACAGCAGCCTAAGCCTTCTCTAATTGGTCTCCCATCTATAAAGAGACCATGCTGGGGCCTGCTTAGCTTTATTGAAGAACCAGACTCTGGCTACTAAAGGCAAAGAACATGATTTGGTCAGAAGCTGCTGATAGACTTGCTCTAATAGAGGGGTAGCGCATCCTGATAGCCTCAATATGGCCGTCAGGATGCGCTACCATATTAAACAGTAGGTCAAGTTGATTACATACATGTCAGGGAATGAGCGCCCCCTGCTGGTCTGCCAAATAATAACTGGCCCCAGCAGCACGCTAGGTCTTCTCATCAGAAGGTGAGCCACCCAAGTACAGACCAGGCTGTGGTCTCCTTAGCTTTTAGAAAGGAACCAGGCTCTGGCTACTGCATGCAGAAGACATACTTGCTGTCGGTACCTTAATAAAGCTGCTCCAACAGAGGGGTAGCGCATGCTGACAAGCTCAGTACCCGCCGTCAAGATGCGCTACCATCCTTAACACTAGGCCAAGCTGATTTTTAAGGTGGGGATTAAGGACAACAGTTTGAAAGGAAGACAGTTTATTTCCTCAGCTGAAGAACGCTCCTTTTTACAGGGACTGTTTGATCAAAGGGTCCATTCTTTTTACAGTCTGTAAAAAAAAATAGAAAGAGCAGCCTGAGCATTCTCTAATTGGTCTCCCATCCATAAAGAGACCATGCTGGGGCCTGCTTAGCTTTATTGAAGAACCAGACTCTGGCTACTAAAGGCAAAGAGCATGATTTGGTTATGAGCAGCTGATAGACTTGCTCTAATAGAGGGGTACCGCATCCTGATAGCCTCAATATGGCCGTCAGGATGCGCTACCATCTTAAACAGAAGGTCAAGTTGATTACATACATGTCAGGGAATGAGCGCCCCCTGCTGGTCTGCCAAATAATAACTGGCCCCAGCAGCACGCTAGGTCTTCTCATCAGAAGGTCAGCCACCCAAGTACAGACCAGGCTCTGGTCTCCTTAGCTTTTAGAAAGGAATCAGGCTCTGGCTACTGCATGCAGAAGACATACTAGCTGTCGGTACCTTAATAAAGCTGCTCCAACAGAGGGGTAGCGAATGCTGACAAGCTCAATACCCGCCGTCAAGATGCGCTACCATCCTTAACACTAGGCCAAGTTGATTTTGAAGGTGGGGATTAAGGACAACAGTTTGTCAGGAAGCCGGTTTATTCCCTCAGCTGAAGAACGTTCCTTTTTACAGGGACCGTTTGATCAAATGGTCCATTCTTTTTACAGTCTGCAAAAATCAAAATCACAAACAGCAACCTAAGCCTTCTCTAATTGGTCTCCCATCCATAAACAGACCATGCTGGGGCCTGCTTAGCTTTACGGAAGAACCAGACTCTGGCTACTAAAGGCAAAGAACAGAATTTGTGCAGAAGCTGCTGATAGACTTGCTCTAATAGAGGGGTAGCGTATCCTGATAGCCTCAATATGGCCGTCAGGATGCGCTACCATCTTAAACAGTAGGTCAAGTTGATTAAATACATGTCAGGGAATGAGCGCCCCCTGCTGGTCAGACAAATAA